>OX638134.1:31594196-32229196 GCA_951804985.1 Dryomyza anilis
ATGCGCAATGTGAAAATCTGGTCTATGGTGGACTTTCCAGGTCTGAAGCCGCACTGATAAGGTCCAATCAGTCTGTTGACGATGGGCTTCAGTCTTTCACATAATACGCTCGATAGAACCTTGTATGCGATATTGAGTAGGCTGATCCCACGGTAGTTGGCGCAGATAGTGGGATCCCCTTTCTTAAGGATTGGGCAGAGTACACTGAGGTTCCAGTCACTTGGCATGCTTTCATCCGACCATATTCTGCTTACGAGCTCGTGCATGCTCTCTATTAGCTCTTCGCCTCCGGTCTTAAACAATTCAGCAGGCAGGCCATCAGCACCTGCGGCTTTGTTGTTTTTCAGCCGAGCAATGGCTGTTCTGACCTCGTCATGGTCGGGTGGCGGAATCTCAACGTCGTCATCAAGTACTGGGGTTGCCGGGTTTGCTTCTCTATCGGTGGAATTGAGGTCATCATCACCGGTCAGCAGTTTAGAGAAGTGATCCCTCCATATTTTCAGTGTGCTCTGGATATCTGTCACTAGATTTCCGTTCTCATCTTTACAGGAAGAGGCTCCGGATTTCGAACCTCCGGCTAGGCGTCTTATTTTCTCGAAGAATTTTCGAGCCTCATTCCTGTCCCCATGCATCTCAATCTCCTCACACTCACGTCTTTCTGCCTCGCTTTTTTTACGCCTGAAAAGACGTCTCTCTTCCCTCCTCTTCTCTTTGTATCGCTCCTTCGCAGCTCGCGTAGCTACTGACTGCAGGGTGGATTTGTACGCAGCGTCTTTCTCTGCAGTGGCCGCGCGACACTCTTGGTCATACCACTGATTCCTCAGGGGGCGTTGGAATCCAAGCACCTCTTCGGCAGCCGTACGCATAGAGCAGGAGATATGATTCCACTGCGCGCTTATATCATCGAGAGGAGGAGTGCTTTGTCTAAGCAGGTGTGAGAGTCGAGTGGAAAAGGCTTGCGTTGTCTGTTGTGATTGCAGCTTTCCGACGTCTAGCTTTCTCTGCGTTTGGTTCCGTACGTTCTTCGCAGCGCTTAAGCGTGTGCGGACCTTGGCTGCTACAAGGTAATGATCCGAGTCCATATTGGCACCTCGGATAGTGCGTACGTCCATCACGCTTGAAGAGTGCCTTCCGTCAATCACAACGTGATCAATTTGATTTCGAGTTTTTTGATCGGGCGACAACCATGTGGCCTTGTGGATATCGAAATGTTCGAATCTAGTGCTACTAACTACCATGTTTCGTGCTGCGGCGAAGTCGATTAGCCTCGTTCCGTTATCGGAAGTGTTGGCATGGAGGCTAAATTTTCCGATTGTGGGACAATAGATGGCTTCTCTGCCCACCTTGGCGTTAAAATCGCCTAGCACGATTTTGATATCGTGGCGGGGGCAGCGCTCGTATGCGTTGTCTAGGCGCTCGTAGAAGCGCTCTTTTGTCTCGTCATCTTTCTCGTTCGTCGGAGCGTGTGCACAAATTAGGCTGATATGGAAATATTTAGCCTTGATGCGGATTGTTGCCAGCCTTTCGTCCACGGGCGTGAACCTAGAGACAAGGTGGCGGAGTCTCTTGCCGACCACAAATCCACATCCAAATTCGTGTCTCTCCGCATGGCAGCTGTAGTAGATATCACAGGACGCTTGTTTCGAACAGCCCTGTCCCGTCCATCGCATCTCCTGGATAGCGGTGATGTCAGCCTTATATTTTTCGAGGACATCTGCCAGCTGGATAGAGGCACCTTCCCTATAAAGGGTCCGGACATTCCAGGTGCATATCCGTAAATCATGGTCCTTAAAACGTTTGCGTGGGTCGTCATCGTTGTAATCGGTCGTTATCCGAGGCTTCTTTTTTGTTTTCATTGGGCGCATAGGTTTTTTCCGTGGTGGGACCCAAACCCAACGCACGAACCCTCACTCTGAGGGAGATGCTCGCCACTCACTTTAGCCGACTTCTACACCGGGTGGTGTAGAGCGCCGTTTCCAGGGACTTCCACGAGGAGGACTTCCACCGAAGTGGAGGTGTCACCATTTGACAATTTGTCAATTCTGGTGACCAGTGAGTTGACTTGAGACGACACCGACAAGGATTGCGCTGGCTTCGCCATGTTGAAGCACTCAGACACGTTGCCTTGTGATAATCGCCCCCATAGTCCCTATATATATATATATATATATATATATATATATATATATATATATATATATATATATATATATATATATATATATATATATAATATATATATATATATATATATATATATATCTTCTTCACTTTGCTGGGAAAGAGGTGCTCAGTACACATGGGAGATCAGTTTGGTATATGTTTAATTTGTATACCATAATATTATAGATTGATAAATGCTGGTGCAAAATTGAAACCACTTTTTTTCCCCATTTTCAAAATGTCAGTGTTTTTTGGCCAGGGCACGTACACTAGGGCGGACCGAAATTTTTTTCCAAAGTTGTAATAGGGCTTTAAAATTGCATTGTGCTGCTAGAGTTTACCACAAAAAATTTGAGTCGAAAAAAATAATGTCCTGTGTTCGCGCATTGTAGATGAAGTTATAAAACGATTTTTATTTTTTTACCATCTATATAAAGTTTATTTTGGATCGAAATAAACTCAAAAAATTAGAAATTGTATCTATTAATGTCCTTCTAAAATTTCATCTATTTTGAATAAAATCTTATGCTCGCGCATCGTCCTTGTAGTTAAAAAAGTACAAAAAAATCGACATTTTCTTTGGTTAAACCGTTCTAAAATCTGAATGGATGGTTATTTGGACATGTAATTTTTTTTTTATATATTTTTAGGTGTATATATTTTATCGGGTATAGTTTTTGAAAAAATTCCTAAAGTGGAGCTTAGTCCATTATACATTTTTTTACTATTACATTAAATTGAGATTTGTTTGGCGTTATTATGTTTATAAGTATTATAATGATCCTAGAATTGAACATAAACAATTTCACTAAAAAAAAAAATATCAAAAGGAACGCCAAAAAAACTTACTATTTTTGGGTGTTTTCCACTTCAAGGACGATGCGCAGCCACAAGATTTGTTTTAAAAATGATGAAATTTTGGGAGGGCGTTAATAGATTCGAAATCTAATTTTTGGATCCAAAACACAATTTTTTTTACCCTACACATAAATTTATATATCTTAAAGGAATTTGTTTACCTTCGTTGCAAGGCTTGAGCACAGGACGATATTATTGTTTGACTTAAATTGTATGAGAGAAATTCTAGGACCATTATGTAACTTTTAATACCAATAACGACAACAAAACTTGAAGCAATATGATGTAATCAGTAAAAAATTGTATAATTGGCAAAGCACCAGGCTTTATGATTTTTTTTTCAAAAACAATACCCGATAGAAATTGACCGATAGCAAATTTTGACTAAGCAAAGCTAAAAATCTATATAAACAAAATTACATGTCAAAATAACCACTCATGCCGATTTATAACGGTTTAACCAAAGAAAAGGTCGATTTTTTTGTACTTTTTGAACTTCAAAGACGATGCGCGAGCATAAGATTTTATTCAAAATTCATGAAATTTTGGGAGGACATTAATAGATACAATCTCTAATTTTTTTGAGTCTATTACGATCCAAAAAAACTTTATTTAAATGGTAAAAAAATAAAAATGTGAATTTAAAGTGTTTTGTAACTTTATATGCAATGCGCGAACATAGGACATTATTTTTTTCGACTCAAATTTTTTGTGGGAAACTCTAGCAGCCTAATGTAACTTTTAAGCCCTATTACATTTTGAAATAAAAATAAAAGTTTGTTTTCGATCCGTCCTAACGTACACCTCTCAATGAAATTTTAATTTAAATATATTAGTTGAAAGCTGTTGTAAATTTGCACCGTGTGACTTATATCTCGTTTTGCCATCAATATCAAAAGAGTACGTTCACTGCAAATGTCGAAAAAAATGAGCGTGAATTTGTTCAAAACAACAGTTTTTCGCGTAGCACATATCCATTATTATTTAAAATCCAGAATATAACGTGAACTGAGTTTTTTTATTAATTACCATCACAAAATCAGTGGCGCATATAAAAATATTAAAATGCACAAATTGTATAGACTTTTTGAAAATTGTGTAAAATTTTTATATTTTGTTTTTGCAAATTTTTATGGTAAATAATGTTTTTGAAGGGTTTTAAGCATCTACGTAGAATGGTAACGATTCAAATAATTGATTGCAATCAAAAATTTCTATCTTAGGTCTTTTTATGGTGAAATCGCGACACTTTTGTCAGTACATATTTCATTGAGGCACATCCACAGTACTGCACGAAAAAGGACAAAATATTCAATATTCGTAAGTTTGGTCAATCTTTTAACCCAAAAAGTGGGGCGCATTAAATTTTTTTTGAAAATTATAGATTTTATGCACCTACTTAAATTTTTTCGGTCTTGGTTGTCGTTTTTCCGGAAATGCTATATATATATATATATATATATATATATATATATATATATATATATATATATATATATATATATATATATATATCTTCTTCACTTTGCTGGGAAAGAGGTGCTCAGTACACATGGGAGATCAGTTTGGTATATGTTTAATTGTATACCATAATATTATAGATTGATAAATGCTGGTGCAAAATTGAAACCACTTTTTTTCACCCATTTTCAAAATGTCAGTGTTTTTTGGCCAGGGCACGTACACTAGGGCGGACCGAAATTTTTTTCCAAAGTTGTAATAGGGCTTAAAAATTGCATTGTGCTGCTAGAGTTTACCACAAAAAATTTGAGTCGAAAAAAATAATGTCCTGTGTTCGCATTGTAGATGAAGTTATAAAACGATTTATTATATATATATATATAATATATATATATATATATATATATATATATATATATATATATATATATATATATATATATCTATATATATATATATATATATATATATATATATATATATATATATATATATATATAATATATATATATATCTTCTTCACTTTGCTGGGAAAGAGGTGCTCAGTACACATGGGAGATCAGTTTGGTATATGTTTAATTGTATACCATAATATTATAGATTGATAAATGCTGGTGCAAAATTGAAACCACTTTTTTTCCCCATTTTCAAAATGTCAGTGTTTTTTGGCCAGGGCACGTACACTAGGGCGGACCGAAATTTTTTTCCAAAGTTGTAATAGGGCTTTAAAATTGCATTGTGCTGCTAGAGTTTACCACAAAAAATTTGAGTCGAAAAAAATAATGTCCTGTGTTCGCGCATTGTAGATGAAGTTATAAAACGATTTTTATTTTTTTACCATCTATATAAAGTTTATTTTGGATCGAAATAAACTCAAAAAATTAGAAATTGTATCTATTAATGTCCTTCTAAAATTTCATCTATTTTGAATAAAATCTTATGCTCGCGCATCGTCCTTGTAGTTAAAAAAGTACAAAAAAATCGACATTTTCTTTGGTCAAACCGTTCTAAAATCTGAATGGATGGTTATTTGGACATGTAATTTTTTTTGTATATATTTTTAGGTGTATATATTTTATCGGGTATAGTTTTTGAAAAAATTCCTAAAGTGGAGCTTAGTCCATTATACATTTTTTTACTATTACATTAAATTGTTTGAGATTTGTTTGGCGTTATTATGTTTATAAGTATTATAATGATCCTAGAATTGACCATAAACAATTTCACTAAAAAAAAAATATCAAAAGGAACGTCAAAAAAACTTACTATTTTTTGGGTGTTTTCCACTTCAAGGACGATGCGCAGCCACAAGATTTGTTTTAAAAATGATGAAATTTTGGGAGGGCGTTAATAGATTCGAAATCTAATTTTTGGATCCAAAACACAATTTTTTTTACCCTACACATAAATTTATATATCTTAAAGGAATTTGTTTACCTTCGTTGCAAGGCTTGAGCACAGGACGATATTATTGTTTGACTTAAATTGTATGAGAGAAATTCTAGGACCATTATGTAACTTTTAATACCAATAACGACAACAAAACTTGAACAATATGATGTAATCAGTAAAAAATTGTATAATTGGCAAAGCACCAGGCTTTATGATTTTTTTTTCAAAAACAATACCCGATAGAAATTGACCGATAGCAAATTTTGACTAAGCTAAGCTAAAAATCTATATAAACAAAATTACATGTCAAAATAACCACTCATGCCGATTTAGAACGGTTTACCCAAAGAAAAGGTCGATTTTTTTGTACTTTTTGAACTTCAAGGACGATGCGCGAGCATAAGATTTTATTCAAAATTCATGAAATTTTGGGAGGACATTAATAGATACAATCTCTAATTTTTTTGAGTCTATTACGATCCAAAAAAACTTTATTTTAATGGTAAAAAAATAAAAATGTGAATTTAAAGTGTTTTGTAACTTTATATGCAATGCGCGAACATAGGACATTATTTTTTTCCACTCAAATTTTTTGTGGGAAACTCTAGCAGCCTAATGTAACTTTTAAGCCCTATTACATTTTGAAATAAAAATAAAAGTTTGTTTTCGATCCGCCCTAACGTACACCTCTCAATGAAATTTTAATTTAAATATATTAGTTGAAAGCTGTTGTAAATTTGCACCGTGTGACTTATATCTCGTTTTGCCATCAATATCAAAAGAGTACGTTCACTGCAAATGTCGAAAAAAATGAGCGTGAATTTGTTCAAAACAACAGTTTTTCGCGTAGCACATATCCATTATTATTTAAAATCCAGAATATAACGTGAACTGAGTTTTTTATTAATTACCATCACAAAATCAGTGGCGCATATAAAAATATTAAAATGCACAAATTGTATAGACTTTTTGAAAATTGTGTAAAATTTTTATATTTTGTTTTTGCAAATTTTTATGGTAAATAATGTTTTTGAAGGGTTTTAAGCATCTACGTAGAATGGTAACGATTCAAATAATTGATTGCAATCAAAAATTTCTATCTTAGGTCTTTTTATGGTGAAATCGCGACACTTTTGTCAGTACATATTTCATTGAGGCACATCCACTGTACTGCACGAAAAAGGACAAAATATTCAATATTCGTAAGTTTGGTCAATCTTTTAACCCAAAAAGTGGGGCGCATTCAATTTTTTTTGAAAATTATAGATTTTATGCACCTACTTAAATTTTCATAATCTCAAAAAGCAACAGTCTATAAAATTGTATCTCTATGAAATGGAATTGCAAAACCTATAGGGATATTAATATATTTCTTTTTATGCTTTATTTTAAATTGTCTTAATTGACTAATTAATATATAATTTAAAATAAATTCAATCGTATGTGTCCTTAAAATAGCAACAAAATTTTAGTTAAAAATGTTTTTTTTTAAATATATATTTTAACTTATATTGGTAACTCTTCATACGCTTTATAAATATATATAATTTTTTCCGAAATAAAGTGAAAACCGTGGTCTTAACATTTTTTTTTTAATATCCAACTTAAAACCGCCATAACTTTTGCGCCCCTCGCAATAAATGATTCACGCGAACGGAATTCACATGCATTAATATCAGAGTATATTTTGGAACAAAACGAAATTAATGTGCCATTAAAAAAAAAAAAAAATTTGTTGTACCCCAAATTCTAAAAAAAAATAGTTTTTGCCCACATTTATCTGTGGCAATATGAATTAATAGCATAACTTGAGATATGTTCAAATTGAGAATACCATCGTAATCCTGATATACGAATTCATTTTGTGACAAATTTTGATAGTTGCTGAGATAAAGGGTGGGCAATATGAATTAATAGAATAACTCGAGATATGTTCAAATTGAGTTATTAATACCATCGTAATCCTGATATACGAATTCATTTTGTGACAAATTTTGATAGTTGCTGAAATATTTACAAGCAAAAACCCTAAAAGCATATCTACTTGTTATTAAATATTTATTTTTATTAAAAAAAAAAAACGAAAAAAATGTTAACAAAAACATTTTGCAGACATTTATTTTATGTAAGTTTTTCATAAAATTGCAAATATATTTTTTAAAATAATTTAAAAAATAATTTTCGGAATTAGTTGTAAAGCTTAAAAATGTTCTCCTGAAAAGTTCAAAAAAAAATTATGCTTTTATTTCATATTGCCACAGATATGTTATATCCAAAAACAAAAAAAAAAAAACAAAAAAATTGGAAAACAACCAACATTTTCGACTTTATAATTTTATATTTCCTAAACCACTGGAAATATTTAAAAATGATTTATGTGTTAATTGTTTATAAAAGTCCCAAACAAATATTTTAATTTGATGATAAAATATACAATCTATGTATAAATATGTAAAGTCTTCAAAAACGAAAAAAAAAATCATGTTCAAGTCTATATCTTTAAAACTAAACAATATATTTTCTCAAGTAAGCACATTTTCTTTAGATCTTTTCATTAACAATTTTTTAAAATCGGATAACTTTTGAATTTTATACAAATTTTGAAAGATTTTTCATGAAAAAATCTCAACTTTACTTTTTGTGTCGATAACCATTCAAGATACAAACCAATTTCCACGTTCAAAACTTAAGTTCTCTCAAGAATTGTCTACATAACAATTTTAAAATTTTTAAAATCGGTTGAATGGTTCTGAAAATAATGAATTTCACCCGATTTAAGAGCGTTTAAGCACACTGTGCACTGTGGGGAAGAGACTTTCACGTCATATATTGAAGTTTATGTGTTGTTCATATGTAGTGATCTGCTATCTTCCTGCTCACAAGTTTCCCAATTGTTGTGAGCGTCTCAGCGTCTCAATTTTCTGGTAGAACACGAAAACCTTTCTATTTGAGGTCCCAATTTTTGAGAGGTTTTGACGTAAAACACGGTTATGAAAATTTGTGATGCTCGTCAGAATAGGCCTATTAATATACTACATACTGACCTTATCTTGATATTTTAGTTTTAATTAATTCAAGAATTCTACTTTTTAAATACTATTTTTTGAACTTGTCCGTGAAATCCTCATCACATTCATGAAGCGGGTTTAGAATACTGCTATCTACTTTTTCTGTAAAAATTACGTTATATTATATCTGACTGAAGTAGAAAATCGTTGGGTTTGGTTAACTAACCTTTGAATCGTATTTCCGAAAACGTATTTCCGGTTTTTATAACCATATTTTCATCAATACTATATACGAGATTTTTTTTTAAATTTTAAAAACATTAAATTGACGTCACTTTCATATATAAATCAATGTAGCATGTAAAAAAAATTGATGGTTATAGTCTGATGTATTTCTGAAAAATGATTTTTGGCCACCTTTTTCTACAATCCGTCCCATTGTGAGACGTTCCCCAGCGAAGTGTTGTTTTGTTCTGTTTTGTATACTATATTTACAATGGCAATATGTATCAACAATATTAATTCCACATGTGAAGAATAACCCAAAATAGGATATTGTAAATAATCGTAAATAATGTCTAGAGAATTCGTATACAAAATACGAAAATTTCTGTAATATGTTGCTTATAAATTAAGTATTTGCTTATTTTATAAGTATTCACTTGTTATACCCATGAAATAAACATGTTTTTATAAAAATGTGATACAAAAATGTGATACAAAGAAGTATTTTTTCTAAGTGGGATTTTCTAATTAAAGTTTTATTTTCTAGGTAGACTTGATTTTATTTTCGAAGTTTTAACAAAAAAATCATTTTCCTGCAATAAACTTTTTTTATTTTTGAATATGAATTAGTTTATTTAATAATGCCTGCAATCGAGAAAGGCCTGACTTTTAATGCTGAAGGGGAATTCTCCAATCTGCGGGGAATTTTTAATTCAGTTTAAACTAGATGTAATTTCGTCTATAGTCAATATTTCAGATTTCATGTTAACTGAGTAATAATTATCTGGCTAATTGTATGGCTATGGTTAATGCTAATGTTTGGGACCATCACCTCTGAGACGGGGTGCGGACAGTACATTACGGCAGGGGTGAATAGAGATTGTCCTCAATGAGGCGTTCTCTCCCCCTGCTTTGGTGTATGTATGTTGACTCTCTGTTCAATGATCTTGATGGACCAAAAGTCTATTCCCAGATATATGCAGACGATGTTTCCATTCTTGCCACAGGATTTTCCCTCAATGAGGTCTGTGTTAAAACACAAAACTCACTGAACCGAATTGACAGCTGATGTACTGCAAATGGACTTTCCGTCAACCCTTACAAAACAGGGATTATTTTTTCACTAAGAAAAGAATAATTTCAGGATTATCTCTACCAGTACTTAAGGGTGTCACTGTTCCTCTGTCTAACGAAGTCAAATATCTGGGCTTAACTTTAGATAGTAAACTACTTTGGACAAAACATGTTGAAAATAAAATTTCGCGAGCATTGAATGCCTTCTAACATTGCAGAGTAATTTTTGAGAAGACGGGGCGACTATAGCCGAGCAAAACCTTATGGATTTACACAGCACTGATAAGTCCGATAATATCATATGCATCGGTAGTCTAGTGGAACAAGCTGTCGCGCAAGTGCGTGACAACTAGTCTTGCTAAGATTCAGAGAACCGTGTGTCTGGGTCTTACCATTGCCTTTCCCACTACACCGGATCCAGCGCTGAATGCTATCTTAAACCTACTACCACTTGACATCTTCATCAGTGGCGAAGCTATGAAAGGCTGCTGGAGACCAAAACGAGGTGGTTTTTGGTTTAATGTTCCTTGCAAGGATTGAAACCGTAACGGAAACCGATATCCGTTTAAAACCGTTTTATTTTTAAAACTGAAACCGTAACCGAAACCGTTATAAATCAGAAATAAACGGTTTCGGTTTTATACCGGTTTAAAACGGTTTTTAAAAAAGCATAAAAAGAAACAGGAAACATATTTTTTTTTATATAGAAGATCTGAAGTACAAGGCATGTTTAAATGTCATTTAATAAAATTTTGAGTTCCCAAAATACATTTTTTTTGTTGTACAAAAATTCAATGTTGTTTTTTGAGAAACATTTTTTT
Source organism: Dryomyza anilis (assembly GCA_951804985.1). NCBI lineage: Eukaryota > Metazoa > Arthropoda > Insecta > Diptera > Dryomyzidae > Dryomyza > Dryomyza anilis. Next base: position 31,605,199 of record OX638134.1, read on the forward strand.
CCAAATAATAGTCTTTGGTCTAAAATTTGTATTTTTTTTTCATTAATTTGTGTAGCGGTAAATCGAATTAACAACAAAACACCAGCAACTCCAAGCACAATTTTTTTGTTAAAAAATTATTAAATTTTTAATGATATTGTTTTTTTATTTATTGTATTAGTAACATAAAGTGGGACAAGCTTTGAAAAGTTCATTTGAATAATTTTTAAATTCTTTTAAAGGATCTATTCAATAGAATATCATTTATAAGTCTGAGTTTGATTGATTTTTGAATGATTTTTTCAAAACACCTAAATTTCGGACATATATATTAAGGATACTTATAAAAAGGTAACAAAAAAACAATGGTGATACAAGAAAAAATTAGTAACTAATACGGAAAATAAAGTGCAAGTTCGAACATTTCAAGTATAAAAGCAGATATTTATTTGCAGATATTGCAGTTCACTGAATTGTTAAAATTTAATTTCTTTGGTTTTATGGATGGAAATTGTACATAATTCTTCTTCTTTTCATGAAGTTTAAGAACATTTACCGATGTATTCTTCTTGCTTTTATTTAAGGTTCGCTTCTCGGCTCTCCTCTGCAATTCAGATCATATCTCAGGTGAAGTCAAAATGTTACTTTTCATTGACTTGTGGCCACGATTGAATTTTTTGCTTGGCGAAATCAATTAAATAATTCATATAACACAATATTTTCACTAAAATAACAACAAACATTGTTAAATTACGTTTCCCACTTTACCCAAATATAACAATTTGAACATAACTTAGCACAATATAAACAATGTTAAATTATTTGAAAATTATGGAAAAAAAGAAAATTTATACAAAAACCGAAATCAAAACCGAAACCGTAACTTGGAACCGGTATACCGAAACCGTTTCGTAACAAAACCTAAAACCGAAACCGTAACCGAAACGCGGAAAAAACCGAAACAGAAATCGAAACCGTTATTCGTTTAGGTTTCAATCCTTGGACATCTGCCTATTAGAGATGCCAAGACGAAATTTTGAGGTTTGCCAACCTGACTTACAAGCCTCGGTATTCCAAGCCGAAGTTTTGCAGCGATAGTCAAGCTGCTCTTATGACTTGTACAACCCGGTCATCACATTCAAAATTGTACGTGAATGCAGATCACGTCACAATTGTGTTGGTAAATACAATACACTGAAACTGATCTGGGTGCCGGGTCATAAAGGAGTTTCGGGTAATGAAACATCTGACGAACTAGCACGTGCTGGATCTGAGGATAATTCGGTTGGACCAAGCACAGAGCCTGTGCTTGGACTACCTGCATCTACGGGAAAACTCTCCATCAGCTCTTGGGTCGCCTCCGCACACAAGAGCAAATGGCTGAACGAGACCAAATGCAGATTCTCCACGCTCATGACACCGACGATAACCAAGAGATCGGCCTCTTTTCTACTTCCCTTAAGTAGAAAGGAGTGAATATCACTGACGGGACTTCTAACGAACACAACTCATGTGAAAAATACATGAACGCAGTCGGCCTGGCCGAAAGCGCCTTATGTTCTGCCTGCTACGAAGAAACTGGTACTTTCTCTGTGACTGTCCATCATTTTTTAGAATTAGGAGACAGATCTTTGGCACAGAGAGAAGATCAGCTTCACTCATTATCTTCTAAGATTAATTAATGAATCTGGGAAATATCATTGAAAACCAGGGAACTGGGTCACAGCACAATGGATATAACCCTGTCTTAGTGCTGTGGCTCATTTTATTCCACAAAAAAAAATTATGTCTCACTGGAAAGACATTCGGACATTTTGATTTGGAACTAAAGACCTTTGAAATATTTAACAATTTAAACTAAGTTTAAACTTGCACTGAAAAACCGTATTAATAAATATAGCAGCACTTGCTAAAGTGAAATAATTTTTTTTTTTTGGCAAAAATGCCTATTATTGTACCATTTTTACTGTTTTTTGTGCCATTTTGCCTGCCATTTTTAACTATATTTTGTGCCAAAAAAAAACTTGCCCTGCTGATAAATATCATTCGAAAATTGAGAAAAGTAGAGAAATGAAAAACTTGCATCAACTGTTATGGGTTTTTTTTTTATTATTTAAAAAAAATATATAAAAAATCCTTTAGATTTTAAACGCTGTGTACTTCGTTAACAATTAATTGTTTTTGTTTTACGATCTCTTTTGATACTTTTAAGATATTGTCTTAGGGCCAGTTATTCAGTACTAGTTTAAACGTAGTTTAAACTTTGTTTAATTAATCTTCTCTTTTAATTAAACGACGTTTAATATTGTTCGTAGTTTTTCCGTGATAGTTTAAAATGTAAATAGATCAAGTCAATAAATATGGCACCGTTGGCTAATGACAAAAAATTTCTCTCTATTTTGATTTATATGTCATTCAAAAATTAAATAAACAATAAAAATTAAATAAACAAAGAAATAAAATAAATGTTTCATAAAATTTTTATGATTATAATATGAAATATTAGCAAAATAATGAGCAACTATAGTGAACGCGAGGAAAAAAGTGCAAAAATCTAAAAATAAAGAACAAATTGCGATCGGACGGAGGAACAGAAAATGGCAAAAGTGTTGTGAGATAATTTTCTCTATATTCTCTTGAAAGTTTAAACGAAGTTTAACCCTTCAACATCGGACGTTTAAACTATGTTTAAACGACAAATAAAGTTCACTGAAAAATTCGATTCTGTCTTTACACAAAGTTTAAACTACAAACGAAGTTCAACTAGAACTGAAAAACTGGCCCTTAATGTGCTCAAGGTACAGTCGGTACAAATTGGGTGTTTTGTACCAACAAATAAAACAACAAAATTTTATAGTAAATCGGGGAATTTTGTTAAGACTATCGGGGACAATAATAATATGAGTTGGCATTACTGATGGTCATAATAGCAGTGAGCTGACATTTATTGCAAAACAATTTTTTTTCTTTTTAATTTCATTTGATAAATTAGCAAGAACTCATCTATATTTTTATTAACGTGTAACTACGATTCGTTTCCAGTTCTCTTCGTCTAAAATTGGTATACTGTATTTCAAACATTTCGTTTTGTTCGCTGTTTGATTTCATTTTGCCAACTATATTTCATATACAAATATTACAAAATTATTTTTTAATTTTCGTGTGATTTAGATGTTGGCAACATAAAAACGAACGTACTCAATCAACTGATTTTGAAACGAATTATAGCCATTGTAGTCGTTCTCACAAGATTAGTTTTGCTTTAATTTTTAGAAAATAATATTTGCAACTAGTGTTTTTAACATTTAATTATTATAGCTTTCAAAAATGAGTCTACTAACGGCCGGTTGCATAAAATTTTTAACTGTGAGTTAAAGTCTTAACTAATTGTTTAACTAAAATTTACTTTTTAAAGCTTTAACTATCAGTTACGTTAACTACCTGATTTTCATGAATTAAATATCAAAATAAATTTATTTAACTATTATTTTGTCCAGCTCAGTAGGGTTTTTTGGGATATGCCTAAACTAATATGCGAATATTTTTATTTAAACTACTCAGAACCTAGGACGAAAAACTGTTAAGTTTTGGTTTCCAAAGAAACAAATTTCTGTAGGAAAATATCAAAGGAGCCAATACTTCCCAAAAATATCCATTGATGCAAATAGATGCGTATCTAATTCTAATCTAGAAACAGAATAATCAAATAAAAAAAATAATCAAAGTTCTGCGGTGCAATTCTTTAATTTGGTGTGGCTAACTGCGTCTGACTACATTCACTTGCGGAGGCCAACGCGATCCTGGTTCAGTATCCAACAAAGTAGGCAAACTGCATTCTAGTGGTGACCATCGGACAAAGGCATTTAGACACCCAACATGGACTTTAACAAATTCGAAGTCTAGACATGTAAGAATTCCGGGAATTCCGTGGGACCAGCTTGTCACCGGCAGCGCTCGGCCACCCTTAGTGGGATACTAGATACAAAAACAAAATTCATGGAATATAAAAGATGATAGCTCCAGGTTAGTGTTGATGACCGGGTCTTTGCTATTCCCGTGTACTAACTTGGCCAACGAAACGTTAAAAATTCCCTTAACTTACAATTTTTAATATATTTTTAAACAATTTTACAATTTAAATTGACATTTGAGCAAAAGTGTTGTTGTGCATGTTTTTCAAAATTTCTCGAGTTAACAAACTAATTGTAAAATTAATTTTATTCAATCGAATATTCTTATCAATAGATTAAGTTCTATTCGTTAGTTAGCCAACTTATATTTGTATGCAACCGGCTGTAAATAAAATATCATTATTTTTGAAGCAAATACTTATAATTTCCATTCAAATATAAGCATATGCTTTAAGCGCATAAGCATAAGCATCTGCTTCTAACTCATATCACTACCCAACACAATTTTTGACATGAGCATCCTATACAACATTTCGATATAATTGTAGGATGCTAACTGCATACTCAGGTTTTTTTATACGTAACTCAGTTTTTTTTATACGTAATGAGAAAATTTCAATCGTATTTTAAGGTACATATCAGGCACTAGTAGCCGCGATAGCCCCGAATTCAAGCCTGGACTTGGGCTAACAAGATCTTTTCATAGAAACATTTTTCTAAATGGCAAACCTACGAGCTCTCACCCGCCGTTCGGATTCGGGAAAAAACTGTAGGTCCCACAACTTTGAGTACAAATATAACACGCACAGCTCAAAATGGTGAGAAAGCTAAGTTCTTATAGGACTGTAGTGCCAAACTATTATTATTATCAGGCACTTTAAAAAAAAATACAGTATTTGTCTAAATCTAGTTTCAAACACAATTTTTCTTTTAATATATAATTAAATGCCAATATTGTAAGTAGTTTTCAAAATATTCGAATCTAAACTCAAAAAATGTTTGTTTTTTTTTTTGCCAATTTATTTAGTACTTAGGTAAGGTATGATAAAAAAAAGAAAGTAGTTCATAGTTATACAGAACAGTAGTTCATAGTTATACAGAACAGAATTTTTTTACAAAATCGTAAATACCGATTTTTTTTTTCAAGTTTTCAATCAAGGTTGTAAAGAGCGTACTCAAGTCCATTGCTCAACTCATCGCTCAACACATTGAGTTGAGCGAAGAATATTGAGGGATGGTCGATGTGTTGTGCGATTTTTGATCGCTCAAATGAGTTTGAGCGAAGAGGGTTGAGCGATTTTTGATCGCACAAATGAGCTTGAGCGAAGAAGGTTGAGCGATTTTTTATAGCTCAAATGAGCTTGAGCGAAGAGGGCTCAGCGAAACCAGCGCTCAAATTTTTAGCTCGCTCAAGCTGACGTGTATATGATTTTATTCATATACACGTCAATTTATTAAAGACATTTGTTATAAATTTAGAAAACGAAAACAATATATTGCACATCAACGAGACCAACAAATTTTGGCGATATTCTGGTGAACATTTTAGGCAGTATTGGGAATAGTAATGCAGTATACTGCACGATTGCGTCGATCGTTGTGATTTCAATATTTTAAGCGGATGAAATATATCATCGGTATTGACCAGGGTTCGTAGAATATTTGAAATACATCCATTCTCCAAAGAATATTATCTCTGGGAATTTTTCATTTCATTCATTCTCGAATTTTTGAATTTGTTTAAAATTCTTTGAATTTCATCCTCGCGAATTTATGAAATGATAAATTCATGTATATAAATGTTCTTGATTAAAAAAAAGTATTCCGAATAATTCTTCTATATTCCTATTTCATACATTTTATTGCATTTTTGGTGTCATTGAGATTTAGCAGAAACCACTTGCGTTATGATAAATTTTTTTAGACAAATCGGTTCCATTGGGATTTGGCCATAACCTGTTTGCGTCATTGGAACTTTTTTGAGTGAATCTGTTCCAATGGGATTTGGCCAGAACCCAACTGCGTCATTGGACTTTTTTTTTGACAAATTAGTTCCATTTGGATTTGGCCAGAACTCAACTGCGTCATTGGACATTTTTGTGGACAAATCGGTTCCATTGGGACTTGTCAAGAATCCAACTGCGTCATTGGATATTTTTATGACAAATCGGTTCCATTGGGATTTGGCCAGAACATATTAGGCAAGTTTTTTTGACAAATTTTGATATATTTTGTTTTGATTCAAATTCAAATTTTCAAAAATTGAAATTTATGTTCAAAGAAAATATGAAAAATATTTTTCAGATTTTGTTTTGATTATAAAAATTTTTGTGAACATTTTTAAGATAATTATTTTTCATTTCTATAGAATTTTATATGAGATTTTTTTAATTGTCCTTTTTGTTTTGATTTTAAAACTAAACTTCAAAAAACTTGCCTAGTGTCACCTAAAGTAAACATTGGAAAAAAATGAGAGAGTGATCGTACCTGTATATATTTGTATCATGGCTGAATTCAAAAATGATTTATGTAAACAAAATCAAATTGAAATAAAAAAAAACACAAATCGATATTTGTGTTTCATTTACTTTATTTATACATACAATTAATTGAAATTGATTAATTGAAGGGCGCTTGTGTAATATGCGGGAAAACCTGGCGCAGTGGAAGTATCCAATGGTGTTCGAAAAAAAACTATAGGACGTTGCCTCCAATCAAATTCCTAAAGATTCGGCGGAAATTTTTGGTGAACACTTTCGGAGATGCTATTATATCTCGCCACCAGGTCTCTTCTCATCCGCTAACGCCACCGAATGCGAATGTACAGATGCCATTTACTGACGCAGAGTATGCTGAACTGCTTCCGAGCGATGCGCCACTCTCCACTGAGGGCGCGCTATCCGGTACACAATGCCACCAACTAAAAGATTTGGTCCAAATGCAGCCAAGATTCATGTTCAAAACATGTGAAATCAGACAGCGAACTTGCTGCGTTGGAATCGTTGTTGCTGTTAAATTCAGCCAAAAATGTGCTAACGCTGCGATTAATACTTGGCCAAATTGCATTCGAATACTGTAACGCCAATGTTGCAGTTAAATGCATTGTTCCATGCAATGTTCAGCCTTGCTTCTTTAACTCGCGATGTGTCCGCGTATTATTTTTAAATCAAATATATTTAATAAATTATTATTTTGCACTTATAAATTATATGTAAATAACTATTTCACTTATTGTCGTCTGTCGATATGACACAAGCTCGGGACGTTTGACACAAGCTCGGGTCGTTTGACATAAACTCGGGACGTTTGAAAGAAACAAGGGACGGCTAAGAAGAACAAGAGCCGTTTACTCTGTTTTATTCTGCTACCTTATAGTTGTATCATGGTTTTCAAAACAATTTCGTTTTTAAAAAAGAAGTTATACACAAGTTATACATTTTATGTTTTGAGAGAGGGATTCTTGCTTCCTTTTACCTTCTCATTGTATCATGAATTACTATATAAATAAATGTTTACTTTATTTAAGTTGACAAAATGTTCAAATCTTATTGAATAAAATGGTTCTAATTAAGCAGGGATTTTTATTATTCAAGCTTATTTAATTGATTAATCGCACAACCCTAATTTCCAATCTTTAAGTGCCGTCCAAAACATAAAAAACAAAATGTTGATGAAGACGGAAACAAAAAATATTGGTGAAAAATTATTTATGTCACAATTTACAAAAATGCATGACAAATGGGTTTTTCCTCAATTAAAGTCAAGTAGATTTTAAAATTTAATATAGTACAAAATTGAGGTAATATATGAAACACTGTAGTTACGTATTTTTGACTCCGAAAGAATTTGTAAAATTTGAAAGGTAATTTTTTTGCGAAAGTATGTCACACATTGCATTGGTGATAAGTGGTTCAAAGTACTGACAAATTGTCAGTACTCAATTGTAGGTTTGCAAAATAGTTCGCAAAATAACTTTTATTATTTTTTTGTGACGAACATTACAACTCAAAAGACAGTTTTAGTTTGGTTAATTGTCAGAGCCAATTAACCAAAGTAAAGATTTTTGTCGTATCTATTCATTTATTATACTCTTTGGTCTCATAGATATTCCATTCAAAATATTCTAAAGCCCGTCATAAGTAACAATCGTCGCAAAACAAAAAAATTGGAAATTATATATATATATGTAAATATATGCATCAATATTGAATTATATTATTATTTAACCATAGAAAAAGTAGTAAATATTCCAAAATATTCAATAAGCAAAGATAAAGATGGGAAATTCCAAACCTTACAAAAAAACACAAAAAAATCATTATTTTCGAAATGAAAAATGGAAGCTGCGAAGGAAACGGATAACAAATGATACAGTTAGTTATTTAAAAGAAGGGTAATATAATACATATTTTGATCAAAACGATATATTTAGTTTTCCACTTAAATTATATGTCGACGGTGTGTCTTAAAATAACGGTTCAACATTCCTATCACAAAAATTTGCTCTTTTTCATCAAAAAATTGCAATTCATAATTTGACCATATTGAACACCCGTCACAAGTTTTGATACTTTAATAGTAAGTGATCAAAGTAACCTTTCCAGAATTTTGTTATAGAGCAGAGAACTCCCATTATAAATGAAGTATTTGAGATATACTATATATATATACTTAATCTCCATAGTCCGATTTTTTTAGCTAAAATTTAATACTATGTGGAGTAAACTCTGTTTTTTGAAAAAGTACGTGTAACGCCCGTCACAGCATTTAACTTCAAATTAGTGAAAAGATATAGGATCTATTGCAAAAGTTTTTTTGTACATGCATAGAGGACCATAAGATCTATCCTCTGCATCTAAAAAATATTTCTATGCTTTGTTATTTATCAAATGTGAAGGTTTTTAATCGTACGAATGTAACGCTCGTCACAATGGAATGTGCCTGTATCTATTTATTTCAAGTATTTCGTCGAAAATTATACTAAAAAAGAATGATAAAAAAATATTTTTTATTTAGTTGTTAGTTTAACAACATATTATATTTTAATATTTTGTTTTAATTTTAAAATATTATATTACAAACAATCTTTAAACAATAATATAAAACAGATCATAAAAATTATAAATCTATATATATAAAAATGAAATGTCCTGTGTGTGCCAGAGCATCACGAGAGAACGAACAGACGGATTTGCCTAATTCCTTGTGTCAATGCAAGAGTGGTTTAGGAAAAAAGAAAAGTCGGAAAAACCCAAAGGAAAAGCCGGAAAATCGAAAATATCTAAATTTGACCCTAGGACTATGAAATTTGGGCAGGATGTTCATCTCTTGACGTAAGTGTGCAGTACAAAGGGATTTTTTTAAATTCACCTCCTAAGGTACACAAATGGGCGTGGCAAAATTGAACTCAAAATATCGGTGTAATTAAGATAAGCACAGTCATGAAATTTGGCTCCGGGAGGTATATTGGAGTTCTTTACCTTTTTTACAAATGTGGGCGAAATTGGACAAAAGGGCGTGTCCCTTTCCATATGACTAAAACTATAAAAATGTTGTAACGTCTGACTTACTAAGATTAGAGTTATATAAATCGAAACTAAGGTTTATATTACAAACTCCAATCGTCACGTAGAATGTGAGCGAGATTGGATTAAAGGGCGTGGCACCTCCCATATAACCAAAACTTTAAAATTACTTTAACTCCTGACATATTAAGAGTTGAGTTATAATAATGAAAACAAATGTTCATATTTAAAACTCTAATCGTCACGTAGAATATGGGCGGGATTGCACAACGAGGCGTGGCATCTCTCATATAACCAAAACTTTAAAATTTCTATAACTCTTTACTTACTAAGAACAGAGTTATAAAAATCGAAACAAAAGATTATATTAAACACTTAGAATGTGGACGGAATGGGACAATGGGGCGTGGCACTTCCCATATAACTAAAAATGGTAACTTCTGACTTACTAAGAGCAGAGTTGTACAAATCGAAACGAAATATCATTTTAAAATGTTTAATAGTAAAATAGAATGTGGGCGGGAAAAATAGTGACGAGGCTTGCACTAAAAAGGGAAAAAGAGGCGTAAATGTATCCACACTTTATAAACGATATATTTTTGCAATTACAAAAACTTAGCACGGGCGCAGCTGTGCACGGGTCCAGCTAGTGAAAAATATTTGTTTATTCGTTACACAGGTCAAATGCGATATCTGTAAAAAAACAATGGTTAATATCAAGGATTGAAACCTAAACGAATAACGGTTTCGATTTCGGTTTCGGTTTTTTCCGCGTTTCGGTTTCGGTTACGGTTTCGGTTTTAAGTTTTTATAACGAAACGGTTTCGGTATACCGGTTTCATGTTACGGGTTCGGTTTTGAATTCGGTTTTTGTATAAATTTTCTTTTTTCCATATTTTTCCATTAATTTAACATTGTTTATATGGTGCTAAGTTATGTTCAAATTATGATATTGGGGTAAATTGGAAAACGTAACTTAAACAATGTTTGTTGCTATTGTAGTTAAAATAGTGTGTTATATTAATTATGTAATTGATTACGCCAAGGAAAAATTTTCATTTAAAATTTCGTGATCACAAACCAATGAAAAGCAACTTTTAACATAACCTGAGATATGATCTGAATTGTAAAGAAGAAGAATTTTGTACACTTTCCATCCATAAAAGCCAAAGTAATTAAATTTTAACAATTCAGTGAACTACAATATATGTAAAATAGTGATGATCATTTGCAAGAGCAAGGCAAGAAATGGTAATCTTGTTCTTGGTCTTGTTCATAATAAATATAAGGAATATTTCGTATAGACATATTTCTGTTTTCATCAGTGAACACAAATAATATCTTTCAGGGTAACATTTTTTTTTTGCGAACACAAACTCAAAGGCAAACGCTACAAAGCGAACACTAACAGAAAGAAGAGAATACAACAATAACGAATTACGATTCGTATATACACACTTTCACAACGACAACTCTTTGTTGCTATCCGGTATCATTGATGGCAACAAACAGACGCATGACAACAGACAGCCGCATGACAACGGACAGACGCATGACAGCAGACAGTCGCATGACACCACACTTCATGTATGTATCTAGTACAGCTATGTAGTTGGCAACAAAAACGAGTTATCTTTGTGGTACAAACAATTTCCCGCCAAAAATTCTATCAAAAGCTTGGATGCTGCTTTATTTGCATTTCTATTGTTGTTGCACTTTCAGCGGATTTGTGAAAAAATGAAAAACACAAAAAGCAATATATAAGCTAAATGAGGTACACTATGAAAATGTTCATATATTATTATTTTTTTGTTTTATAAGTTGAATAAAATAATGCACATAGAACTTGACTTAAGTAAACTTCATGATTTTACAATTAACAAAAAAACTATGTATAAAAATAAAACAAAAACAATAATGTGCATATGCACAATCGATGTACGAACTAGCGTAGCGAAGTTGTATCATGGTTTTCAAAACAATTTCGTTTTTAAAAAAGAAGTTATACACAAGTTATACATTTTATGTTTTGAGAGAGGGATTCTTGCTTCCTTTTACCTTCTCATTGTATCATGAATTACTATATAAATAAATGTTTACTTTATTTAAGTTGACAAAATGTTCAAATCTTATTGAATAAAATGGTTCTAATTAAGCAGGGATTTTTATTATTCAAGCTTATTTAATTGATTAATCGCACAACCCTAATTTCCAATCTTTAAGTGCCGTCCAAAACATAAAAAACAAAATGTTGATGAAGACGGAAACAAAAAATATTGGTGAAAAATTATTTATGTCACAATTTACAAAAATGCATGACAAATGGGTTTTTCCTCAATTAAAGTCAAGTAGATTTTAAAATTTAATATAGTACAAAATTGAGGTAATATATGAAACACTGTAGTTACGTATTTTTGACTTCGAAAGAAAGTTGATTTGTAAAATTTGAAAGGTAATTTTTTTGCGAAAGTATGTCACACATTGCATTGGTGATAAGTGGTTCAAAGTACTGACAAATTGTCAGTACTCAATTGTAGGTTTGCAAAATAGTTCGCAAAATAACTTTTATTATTTTTTTGTGACGAACATTACAACTCAAAAGACAGTTTTAGTTTGGTTAATTGTCAGAGCCAATTAACCAAAGTAAAGATTTTTGTCGTATCTATTCATTTATTATACTCTTTGGTCTCATAGATATTCCATTCAAAATATTCTAAAGCCCGTCATAAGTAACAATCGTCGCAAAACAAAAAAATTGGAAATTATATATATATATGTAAATATATGCATCAATATTGAATTATATTATTATTTAACCATAGAAAAAGTAGTAAATATTCCAAAATATTCAATAAGCAAAGATAAAGATGGGAAATTCCAAACCTTACAAAAAAACACAAAAAAATCATTATTTTCGAAATGAAAAATGGAAGCTGCGAAGGAAACGGATAACAAATGATACAGTTAGTTATTTAAAAGAAGGGTAATATAATACATATTTTGATCAAAACGATATATTTAGTTTTCCACTTAAATTATATGTCGACGGTGTGTCTTAAAATAACGGTTCAACATTCCTATCACAAAAATTTGCTCTTTTTCATCAAAAAATTGCAATTCATAATTTGACCATATTGAACACCCGTCACAAGTTTTGATACTTTAATAGTAAGTGATCAAAGTAACCTTTCCAGAATTTTGTTATAGAGCAGAGAACTCCCATTATAAATGAAGTATTTGAGATATACTATATATATATACTTAATCTCCATAGTCCGATTTTTTTAGCTAAAATTTAATACTATGTGGAGTAAACTCTGTTTTTTGAAAAAGTACGTGTAACGCCCGTCACAGCATTTAACTTCAAATTAGTGAAAAGATATAGGATCTATTGCAAAAGTTTTTTTGTACATGCATAGAGGACCATAAGATCTATCCTCTGCATCTAAAAAATATTTCTATGCTTTGTTATTTATCAAATGTGAAGGTTTTTAATCGTACGAATGTAACGCTCGTCACAATGGAATGTGCCTGTATCTATTTATTTCAAGTATTTCGTCGAAATTTATACTAAAAAAGAATGATAAAAAAATATTTTTTATTTAGTTGTTAGTTTAACAACATATTATATTTTAATATTTTGTTTTAATTTTAAAATATTATATTACAAACAATCTTTAAACAATAATATAAAACAGATCATAAAAATTATAAATCTATATATATAAAAATGAAATGTCCTGTGTGTGCCAGAGCATCACGAGAGAACGAACAGACGGATTTGCCTAATTCCTTGTGTCAATGCAAGAGTGGTTTAGGAAAAAAGAAAAGTCGGAAAAACCCAAAGGAAAAGCCGGAAAATCGAAAATATCTAAATTTGACCCTAGGACTATGAAATTTGGGCAGGATGTTCATCTCTTGACGTAAGTGTGCAGTACAAAGGGATTTTTTTAAATTCACCTCCTAAGGTACACAAATGGGCGTGGCAAAATTGAACTCAAAATATCGGTGTAATTAAGATAAGCACAGTCATGAAATTTGGCTCCGGGAGGTATATTGGAGTTCTTTACCTTTTTTACAAATGTGGGCGAAATTGGACAAAAGGGCGTGTCCCTTTCCATATGACTAAAACTATAAAAATGTTGTAACGTCTGACTTACTAAGATTAGAGTTATATAAATCGAAACTAAGGTTTATATTACAAACTCCAATCGTCACGTAGAATGTGAGCGAGATTGGATTAAAGGGCGTGGCACCTCCCATATAACCAAAACTTTAAAATTACTTTAACTCCTGACATATTAAGAGTTGAGTTATAATAATGAAAACAAATGTTCATATTTAAAACTCTAATCGTCACGTAGAATATGGGCGGGATTGCACAACGAGGCGTGGCATCTCTCATATAACCAAAACTTTAAAATTTCTATAACTCTTTACTTACTAAGAACAGAGTTATAAAAATCGAAACAAAAGATTATATTAAACACTTAGAATGTGGACGGAATGGGACAATGGGGCGTGGCACTTCCCATATAACTAAAAATGGTAACTTCAGACTTACTAAGAGCAGAGTTGTACAAATCGAAAGGAAATATCATTTTAAAATGTTTAATAGTAAAATAGAATGTGGGCGGGAAAAATAGTGACGAGGCTTGCACTAAAAAGGGAAAAAGAGGCGTAAATGTATCCACACTTTATAAACGATATATTTTTGCAATTACAAAAACTTAGCACGGGCGCAGCTGTGCACGGGTCCAGCTAGTGAAAAATATTTGTTTATTCGTTACACAGGTCAAATGCGATATCTGTAAAAAAACAATGGTTAATATCAAGGATTGAAACCTAAACGAATAACGGTTTCGATTTCGGTTTCGGTTTTTTCCGCGTTTCGGTTTCGGTTACGGTTTCGGTTTTAAGTTTTTATAACGAAACGGTTTCGGTATACCGGTTTCATGTTACGGGTTCGGTTTTGAATTCGGTTTTTGTATAAATTTTCTTTTTTCCATATTTTTCCATTAATTTAACATTGTTTATATGGTGCTAAGTTATGTTCAAATTATGATATTGGGGTAAATTGGAAAACGTAACTTAAACAATGTTTGTTGCTATTGTAGTTAAAATAGTGTGTTATATTAATTATGTAATTGATTACGCCAAGGAAAAATTTTCATTTAAAATTTCGTGATCACAAACCAATGAAAAGCAACTTTTAACATAACCTGAGATATGATCTGAATTGTAAAGAAGAAGAATTTTGTACACTTTCCATCCATAAAAGCCAAAGTAATTAAATTTTAACAATTCAGTGAACTACAATATATGTAAAATAGTGATGATCATTTGCAAGAGCAAGGCAAGAAATGGTAATCTTGTTCTTGGTCTTGTTCATAATAAATATAAGGAATATTTCGTATAGGCATATTTCTGTTTTCGTCAGTGATTAAAAAAAATCCGTATGCTACACGCACCGTATGTAAAGAGAACACAAATAATATCTTTCAGGGTAACATTTTTTTTTTGCGAACACAAACTCAAAGGCAAACGCTACAAAGCGAACACTAACAGAAAGAAGAGAATACAACAATAACGAATTACGATTCGTATATACACACTTTCACAACGACAACTCTTTGTTGCTATCCGGTATCATTGATGGCAACAAACAGACGCATGACAACAGACAGCCGCATGACAACGGACAGACGCATGACAGCAGACAGTCGCATGACACCACACTTCATGTATGTATCTAGTACAGCTATGTAGTTGGCAACAAAAACGAGTTATCTTTGTGGTACAAACAATTTCCCGCCAAAAATTCTATCAAAAGCTTGGATGCTGCTATATTGTCATGCTGCTTTATTTGCATTTCTATTGTTGTTGCACTTTCAGCGGATTTGTGAAAAAATGAAAAACACAAAAAGCAATATATAAGCTAAATGAGGTACACTATGAAAATGTTCATATATTATTATTTTTTTGTTTTATAAGTTGAATAAAATAATGCACATAGAACTTGACTTAAGTAAACTTCATGATTTTACAATTAACAAAAAAACTATGTATAAAAATAAAACAAAAACAATAATGTGCATATGCACAATCGATGTACGAACTAGCGTAGCGAAGAAAAGCGAAAAAAAACATTGTTTTGTCTATTTTATCTTATTGAAGCGACTTTTGAAGCACTTTTGAAGCTATTTACCGCTACAAAAGTGCTTCACAGACCTTTTTTTAAGATGCTTATATTCTTTAGCCTTGAAAAAATGTTGGGAACTCAAAATTTTATTAAATGACATTTTACTTATAATCTTCTATATAAAATAAAATATGTTTTTCTGTTTCTATTTATAGGTACTTTTTTAAAAACCGTTTTAAACCGGTATAAAACCGAAATCGTTTATATCGGTTTTGGATATCGGTTTAATTCTGATTTTCGTATAACGGTTTCGGTTACGGTTTCGGTTTTAAAAATGAAACGGTTTTAAACGGATATCGGTTTCGGTTTCAATCCTTGGTTAATATTCATGTTTTTAATTCATGTGTAACAATAATTGTTTTTCAAAATTCGAATCTTTTTAACGACACCTGCTTGGGGTCAATGTCAACTTTCCAAAGCTAAAAAGCTAAGCAGCCGCACTGCTGTGTAGTGCAGTATTGAACTCTATGAAGAGTTTTTTTAATAATGTAAAATTTTGATTGCTCTAAAATTGAAACTGTTTTGTCACGAAATTGTTTATATTCATTGTATAAAATTTGGCCTCCCTGTAATATGTCTAGCGCGGCTACCACAGGTTTGTAAATCTAATAATAATTTAGTTAAATGTGATACAAGAAAATTACGTAAATTTAGGACAACAAAATGTCTGTTGTAAGTACTGCCGTGCAAAATCTAATGACTCATTTTTGAAACTCATTTTTGAAAGTTTCGAGTTTGAATGTTACTGCTAAATCCTTTCGGTTTATATGGTTATAAGAAAATTGAGCTTGCATATATTGATTATTTTAAGTTTTTGTTTTTGTACCGGGGACCTTTCAGATCGTAGTCCAACGCAGAAACCAATCGAGCCACCGACGCAACAGTATGTTTCTTTAAATTGGAACTTTTTTTGGTGAATCTATTCCAATGGGCTTACAGACATGTGAGGCATTCTTTTTCAAATCGAACGGATTTCGTCAAAAATATTCAGTTGCACTTTGGATTTGCTTCAATTTTATTTTTTTTTTGTCAATAGGTTTGAAAATACAGGGTGTTTAAAAAATGAAAATATGACGCATGGACCTTTTTTTAAAAATTATATAACTTTGCATTTGTACATCGTATAGCTTCGAGTTTGGTCTCATTTTGAAGGTAATAGAATTTTCTTTATTACCCAGTACAAATTTAATATATTTTTAATTGGAACATATTCATATGGAACATATGGATTGCTTCACATCCATAAGCGAAGATCACAGATATCCATTCAATGGAACAGATTCACCCAAAAAAGTTCCAATGACGCACTCGGGTGCTTTTTTAATCTCACTGGAACAGATTCACCGAAAAAAGCTCCAATGACGCACTTGGGTGCTTTTGTAATCACACTGGAACAGATTCACCTAAAAAAGTTCCAATGACGCACTCGAGTGCTTTTTTAATCCCACTAAATATATAATTTTTTGTCCAAAGTTGAAGTAAATTCGATCAGTCATTAAACAACAATCCACATTATAATTTTTCCAAAAATGCAGGCAGCATTAGACAAATACTGGAAAGAAAAATATTCAGCAGTTTCATTTTGTTCCAGTAAGTAAGATGCAGACGAAATTTGTTTCAAGTTTATTTTTGAGCAAAAAAAAAATAAAAATTAATTTTTATTTTTGAATTTGAAAATAAAAATTGAAAATTGAGTTTTATTTCTGAGCAAAATTTTAAAAATCAAAAATAATCGTTATTATTGAACAAAACAAAGTTTTGTTCAAAAATAATTTTTATATATTTATATATATATATTAGGGTGATTCAAAATTGGATCGAAAATTTATTTTCCAACGAAATCGCTCACCATACGATCAGAAAAGTTGAAATAGACACACACGTGCCTTTTTTTCCAAAATCGATTGATGTTTAGAGGTCGCGCACTTGGATTTTCTGTTTTTGGCGATCTGAAAAACGTAAGTTGGCTTCATGGGAAAAGTTGAATATCTCCCAAAGTTTAAGGAGTAAGTTCACAACATTTTAGGAAAAGTGCTCTAATATAATGTAGTTTCTAAAACTGTTGCTAACATTTCTTACCATCGACTTGCTAATACACAAACTAATTTTAATTTCATGAATTAATGTCAGTTAATAAAAAAAATCCGCTAATCAGTTGGTATCCGCTACACCCAATAATTGTTTCTTAGATATCCAATGTATTTAATAAATATAATTTAACCGCGGGCCAAGGCAAAATATAGCGGTAAATATCGTCTACATTCAGAAATTCGTATATAACGTAAGTTTTCAGAGATTGATTTAATTATACCTTTAAAAAATTTCACAAAAAATTATAAAACACATAATTGGTAGAGTTGTACTGAAGTTATCGATGATTATTTTGTCAAAAAATGCATTATTTTTATACATTTTTATATTAAATATAATTACCCCAGACAAAATTTCAAAACAAAAATTCCTATACAATGTGTTTGCATGCTACTCGCAGGCTAACTTTTCCTTCCATATTCTAGCTATAAAGATACTTTTCCAAACTTCAAAACCAAAACTTACAGTAAATGCTTTTGCCTGCTAGAAGTAGCCTTGAACATACCAGTTTGCGGCGTAAATGCTGCTATAGGGGGCCTGCTTATTTTCAAAAATTCAAAATGCCTACTATGCAATGTATATTTTCTACCACATTCCTGTGAGTTTTCCTCAAAACTACTTCTATAATACCAGTTTCCTTGCATATTTTTTGTCTGGGGTACTCAACAGAACAAAAATAAAATTCTATAATAGTGAAATACTTTATTTTTTACGTATTTAACAAAAAATCTTATAGTAGGGAAACAACCGATTCGATTATTCAATATACAATACACTACTCAACAAAACGAGAAATAAAACAACGTAGTAAATATGGAAAAAAGCTTATAATTTTAGTTTGGGCAATGCTCTTGATAATAATATACCGATTTCTAATTTATCATTAGATCCGAAATTCTAAACCAATAAGCCAAAAGTAGTCTATAAAATAAAAAAATCGTTTTTTTTTGTACATACATTTTATTGCAATTTTAATTTAACAAGACATAAGAGATATTCTAACAAGTTATCCAATGTAAATATATCTAACATTATACAATTGTTAAATTAACGATACAACATGTTGAATCAAACAGATAATCCATGTTCAGTTAACAATTTTTACTATTTATTATTAATATTATGAATAATAATAATTAAATTAATGTATCATGTTAAAAACTAATAATATCAGCGTTACTAATAAAAATAATGTCCAACTTAAGATAGTAGTCGATTTTGACATAAATTTATATGGAAGATTTGTCAAAAAGCCGACTATTTGTTAAAGCTGTACACTATTTTTTGATTATTGGTAGCGCTGTATGAATCTGTTTGAAAAAAAAATAACATGAAATCTGTTTAATTTCTGTTTAAGTTTACATGATAGTCTTTCCGTAGTCAAAACGGCTTAAAATTAGAAATTTTCATAAATATGTTACGTAATAGGACAAAATCAGCATACACGATTTATATTACATTGAAGTTTGGGATATCTCCATACGAATATTTTTCTCGTTTCTTGAGTAAAGTGTTATTGAATTGAATAATGGTCTCTAATTTGGGTGTTTCCTAACCAAATGTAATAAAATATATTTTATTAAATCAGTAATAAATGAAACATTTTACAACGTACAATTATATATTTGATTTGTTGAGTACTTATTTCTAAATTAAAAATGTATGAAAAAAATCACCCATATTACGGTATACCTTTGCCGATAATGGTTTTATATTTTTTGGTGAAAAGATTACGACTTTTTCTTTCGACTATATTTAAAATTTTGGGAACCATACTCGCAATACTAAAGTTATAAATAAATCAATCTCTGAAAACGTGCGTTTTATACGAAATTCTGAATGTAAATGATCTGTACCGCTACATTTTACCTAGGCCCGCGATTAAATCATATTTATGAGATACATTGGATATCTAAGAAACAATTATTGGGTGTAGCGGATACAAACTGATTAGCGGAATTTTTTTATTAACTGAAATTAATTCATGAATTTATAATTAGTTCCTGTATTAATAAGTCGATGTTAAAAAATTTTAACAACAGTTTTGGAAACTGCATTATATTGGAGCACTTTTCCCAAAATTTTGTGAATTTACTCCTTAAACTTTGGGAAATATTCAATTTTTCCCATGAATCCAACTTACGTTTTTCAGATCGCCAAAAACAGAAAATCCAAGTGCGCGACCTTTAAACATCAATCGATTTTGGAAAAAAGGCACGTGTGTGTCTTTTTTCTTTTTTCAACTTTTATGATGCTATGGTGAGCGATCCCGATGATTTTATTTTTTTGCATCACCCTAATATATATATATATATATATATATATATATATATATATATATATATTCTTTGTATTTTTTTTGCTCAAAAATAAACTTGAAACAAATATCGTCTGCATCTTACTTACTGGAACAAAATGAAACTGCTGAATATTTTTCTTTCCAGTATTTGTCTAATGCTGCCTGCATTTTTGGAAAAATTATAATGTGGATTGTTGTTTAATGACTGATCAAATTTACTTCAAATTTGGACACAAAATTATACATTTAGTGGGATTAAAAAAGCACTCAAGTGCGTCATTGGAACTTTTTTAGGTGAATCTGTTCCAGTGTGATTACAAAAGCACCCAAGTGCGTCATTGGAGCTTTTTTCGGTGAATCTGTTCCAGTGATATTAAAAAAGCACCCGAGTGCGTCATTGGAACTTTTTTGGGTGAATCTGTTCCATTGAATGGATATCTGTGATCTTCGCTTATGGATGTGAAGCAATCCATATGTTCCATATGAATATGTTCCAATTAAAAATATATTAAATTTGTACAGGGTAATAAAGAAAATTCTATTACCTTCAAAATGAGACCAAACTTGAAGCTATACGATGTACAGATGCGTCATATTTTCATTTTTTAAACACGCTGTATTTTCAAACCTATTGACAAAAAAAAAAATATGGTTGCCTTATTTTCAATAAGCAATCCATAAAAAAATTGAAGCAAATCCAAAGTGCAACTGAATATTTTTGACGAAATCCGTTCGATTTGAAAAAGAATTCATCATATGTCTGTATGCCCATTGGAATAGATTCATCCAAAAAAGTTCCAATTTAAAGAAACATACTGTTGCGTCGGTGGCTCGATTGGTTTCTGCGTTGGACCACGAGCTGAAAGGTCCCCGGTACGATCCTAGCCAACATCAACATCAAAAATAAAAATTATTATTACTTCGCTACATATCGACTAACCTATGAGAGTAAAACATTACCAACATACTCTTACCTCGCCTTTTGGATTTAAACTGCATTAACCATGAATTAACGGCATTAACCCCTTTGCGTACAAATATAACACACACAGCTCGGCCAAACTATTATTAGTAATGCTGACCACCATCACACGTTAGTCATCGAAACTGTTCACTAACATGACCCAAATTAGTATTAGGCCGCGCGCACGGTGAAGCAGTAAAGCTGTGCTGTATGCGAAGCTTTTTGCATGCGTTGAAATTTTTACACAGGTTCTTATGAGCGTGCGCACAGTCAAGCAGTAAAGCTGTGCGGTGCGTTGCTGTTCTGCGCTGTTATCGAAAGCTCATCGCAACAAAACTCTTCTGATCACTTTTTCGCGCGTTTGCTTGCGTTTTTGTGTGATTTTTGTTTTGATTATTTTAAAGAATTTTGATTTTATTATTAAGTTTAATGAAAACAAAGACAAAAAGAAACCCTATTCATAATTTTATTGAAAAATAATAATAAGCTAAAGGCATGTTTTTTTTAGTGCTATTTGAACTTAGTTTGTGGTTTAATTTTTGTTTGAAGTCAAAATCGAATTTTTCAGTGAATCTCTACAGTCTTTTAAACTGAGTTTAACCTACTAATGTTGATGGGTTAAAATATTTGACAGAAAATTTTATCCCAACATTTTTCAACAATTCTCTGCCGCTCACAATTTAATATTTTTTTTATATTTTTGTACACCATACCTTCATTAAAAATTAATGCTCAAGTGCACATTGTTTGCTACTATTTATATCCATATACATTTTCTGAAACAATTTTTTAAATACTTTAATTTTGTCAATATCCGGATATCACACCTTATCTTTTGTCTATCGTTTCCATCGCAAGAACATTATTTTTGCTGCACAACAAATTAAGCACAACGGCCCACACCCTAATTTTTATTTTTGAGTAAAAAAAAGTATAAATCAAAAAATAATCCTTATTCTTGAGCAAAAAAAGTAAACATTGAAATTTGATTGTTATTGCTGAGCAAGCAAACAAAAAAATTAAAAATAATTGTTTTTTTTGATTTTTTGTCGTAAAAATCAAAAAATAAAAATGACTGCAGATTTCTATTCTGCATATGAAAATAATTGATTATGCATTCTCAAAACTTGCGTACATATTTTATAACACGTTGATATTTTTCATTAAAAAAAATAAGAATAACCGTTATACGGTCCCTGGTCATAACCATTCCACCGAAGTATAATTATTTCCGATCCGAACTGAACATTTTCCCTCAAACTCATTTGAGCGATCAACAATCGCTCAACCGTCTTCGCTTAACCGTCTTCGCTTAACTGTCTTCGCTCAACCGTCTTCGCTCAAACTCATTTGAGCGCTCAACCATCGCTCAACCCTCTTCGCTCAAGCTCAATTGAGCGATCAACAATCGCTCAACCTTCTTCGCTCAAGCTCATTTGAGCGATCCCCAATCGCTCAACCTTCTTCGCTCAAACTCATTTGAGCGAAAAAAAAATAGCTCAACCCTCTTCGCTCAAGCTCATTTGAGCGATCAATCGCTTAACCCTCTTCTCAACCCAATCGCTCAACCCTCTTCGCTCAAGTTCAAGAGCTAGCTTTGTGTTGCTTTGATTAAATATGGAACCTACAAAACCTTATTATAGTAAATCACGAAAAATACTTAAAATTTCGTAATAGAGCTTTCAAAATTATACAGGATATTGAATATTTTTCAGATAATACAAAAAATAGCAAATAATTTGACAAAAAAAAAAATACGAAACACGTGTCTAAAAGTAAAACAATTACCGTCAACTGGGGTGACTTTAGACTTCCAGAGGTGACTTTGGCCAAACAAATTTTCTCAGCATCCAAGTGACTTACAGATTTCATTTATTTTACAATCATTTTCTTTGAAGCATTTTTTATTTGCGTTATGCTATTTCCTTAACTTTTAACACTCATATTACAACATATTAATATCTTTGTAAATGTAGCTAAAAATCATTAATTTTATTTACGAACAAAATCAATTTAGTATGTAAAATATACGTATGCTATTTATACGTTACATTGTTTATGTTAGAAATTAATATATTTTCTATCAAATAAACCAAATATATATTGTCATTTTAGTCCATTACTATTTTAATTATTTATTTTATTTAATCGTTCTTAAAATTAATGTTTTTGGGGTGACTTTGGCCCCAAACTATACATGGAGGTGACTTTGACCCGGTTAAAACCCACATCAAATAATTCGAACGTGTATACCCAATGTTAAAATAACTCATGTGAAATTGTGGGTTTATATATTCCATTCTTTTCCAAATATATGCTATATTTTCCCATTTTTAAAATAAACGTGTTTGAATTTTATTTAGTTTTTTTTATTTAATGTCAGATATTGACATAAAAATATAAATGAAAAACAACGGAGTTGAGTTAATTGCCTAAGACGGGTACAAACTGGAAGTGACTATTATTTATCTAGAAATATTAAAAAAATAGATCCACATAAGCCCTTTACTAAAAAAGAAGTTTAAAATAGTCAGAATTTATTTTTTGTAATTGATATTACATATCAGTTGACTAATTTACTTGATTAATTCCATTTAATAAACTTGTTCTAATGAAAAATGCAAAATGCTTTTTATCTTTTTCATATTAATCCTTATTACCATGCTTATTATTCGAAATATATGGGTTTCAAGTGATTTTTGATGATATAGTATCATAGTCATCTTATAGTTCCATAAAAACATAGATAAAATTGGTGATAAACATGTTTGGGCCAAAGTCATTTCATGACTTTGAACCATTTTTATTATTATTTTTTTATAATTACTGTTATTACACCATGAAATTTTTATTGCGGATGCTTAAAGAGGACATACTTACAATATTTTATAAAATAATGAAATATTAATTCCATTACAAAATAGCGAATTATAAGCATTAAAAAATCAACATATACAGTTTTTCGGGTCAAAGTCACCCCAGTTGACGGTATCAAAAATCACTTGTTTAAATATTACATATGATTTAAGTAACCTTTTCTGTGAAATGTACCAAACTGAAAAAAAATGATATGGGCATTTCCACAGAAAAGTTCACATAATAATTGTTAAAACAATTATTAACTCCAAAAAATACAAAGACAGTAAATAAACGGTAAATGTTTGATTAGTTTTCATTGACTTTTTAATGTCACGTTCGTGACATATTTTTTTATACCCTACACTAAGAGTGAAAGGGTATATTCAGTTTGGTACGCCGTTTGTAACACCCAGAAGGAAGCATCTCCGGTATGGAAAAGTATATATATTCTTGATCAGCATGACCTCCTGAGTCGATTTAGCGATGTCCGTCTGTCCGTCTGTCTGTCCGTCTGTCTGTCCGTCTGTCTGTCCGTCTGTCTGTCCGTCTGTCTGTCTGTCTGTCTGTTGAAATCCCTAAGACTTTTAAAATTGAAGAGCTAGATAAATGAAACTTATAACTTAGATTACTAATATACCTACGCTGTATGTGCGAAGAAATTGGCGAGATCGGTCCATTGTGACCTATGATCCGACCACTTATGTTCAAATACCTCATATAAAATTTACATATACAGATCAATTTTACTGTATACGTGCTTAGGTAAACTTTTTTGGTCAAATATGTATTGACATCATGCTCAAATACATGATAATAATGTTTTCCGGCGAAAAGACTTGTGGTTCACCAAAAAAGAAATCGATATTCGGTACACCTACCCATATGTAAATATGGGTATCAAATGAATGGAAATTCTTCAGCGATTGAATGTTTGTAGTTATTTTCAGGATTCGTATACCCTGGTGACCTATATATCACTTTGAATGGTAACCACACATATGTGTAGGGTATTTATAGTCGGCTTAGACCGACTATAATTTTGATAATCCGAACTATCATAATTACACCTACTTTAAAATTTCCCATGTGATCTAACCTTCCCAACTGGTTTTTTTTAAGTTTAGTGTGCCAAATTAAAAAAGCATGTTAAGCAGAGGTAATATTTTATTGTTTCTCAATAAATCAGTAAAAATATTTATTTTTGGAGAATTTTTAAGAAATATTTCTCAAAATCCATAGCCGATATCGAAATGTTTTTTTTTTATTTTTGACCACATTAATAGTGATCAGAAATAAGTTAGTGTGAATGAAGAATATCGCTTGTGGTTTTTGGGCGAAATTTTCAAAGAAATACACACATATCTGAAATTTGAATAAAAATGGGAGTATTTGCCATGTTATTTCTGCTCTGCGAAATAGCACCTAAAAAATTGAAATAAAGCCTAACATTGAACATATAAAATTAGGAGTTATTGCACATGAAATAACATCTAAACATTAGGCACGCCTAGCCTGAAATACTTTTAACACAAAAGTCATGGGAGAACTTAAATGTCTTAAGAATATGTTTCGGACATCCCCCGAGTATTTTAAGACAAATAAAAAAAAATCGTAGGCAAGTTTTTTTAAAATATCGCGGTTTCAATTTTTTTTTATGCGGTTTTTTTGAATTTTTTTTTTTTATAATAATTTTTTTTTGCTCAAATTATTAACTTTAGCCACTAAAATAACTCATAAAAATTTCACATAATTTGTCCACCGATATGGATCATAATTAGTGGTAACAAGTGCGAAAACATAGGTTTTTTTTTTTTAAAATAGTCCTTTTTTGAGCATTATATCTTTAAATACCATTAAATGGATTAACGTGCATAAAAGTATGTACCAAGCAAACTAACAATGGGTTAAGTGGCTAAAGCTAATAGTTTGAGCAAAAAAAAAAAAAAAAAATTGAAACCGCGATATTTGAAAAAAACGGCCAACGATTTTTTATATTTTAGTCTTAAAATAATCGGGGGATGTCCGAAACATATTCTTAAAACAATTAAGTTCTCCCAAGACTTTTGGGTTGAAAGTGTTTCAGACTAGGCGTGTAGGTGTTATTTCTTCAAAATTAGGATTAATATCATTTTATTTGTTAGAAGTAATTTCATTGTGCAATAACCGCGAAAATGTCAGAAATGATATAAGCCCTAATTAGGAGTTAATTCATATTGTTTTGTTAGGAGTTATTTCATTTTAGTTAGGAGTTAATTCACTATTATTAAATTTGCTAAATTTATATTTTGTATGTTTCGTTCCGAAATTTTATAAAATTAAACCCTTTTTTATTATTCCTAAAAGGGTTTAAGTTTTATTGCCTCCGCTGTCTAACAACGGCTGGGGCAATATAACTTAAAACCTTTTTTTTCTTATTCCTGGTTGTGAGTAATAGAAATATTTCTGGTCCATAACCAGGAATAATAACAAATGGGTTTAGTTTTATCGCTTCAGGTGCAACATTTGTTCAAAAAAATTGTACTTAAAATAGGTTATAATTAAAGTTATTAAATTGTTTTTTTTTTTTTTATAATTAGGTCTTATTTCACGTTTTTGGGTTAGGAGATATGTCATTATGAATTAACACCTAAATGTTAGTTGTTATTTCATAATTTATGTCGGACGTAATTCATAATTAGTTAGGAATTATTTCATTTTTAGATTTCTTACGTTAGGACTTATTACATTACGCGTTTTTGCGTTAGGTGTTAATTCGCAGAGCCGTTAATTCTCATAATCCGAAATCGATATAGGGTTGAATTTATTTTTGTTCTTGGCCGCATTGATAGTTATCAGGAAATATTAGTGCGAATGAAGGTATCGCCAGGTTTTATTGATATCAAATTATTAACATGACATAATATGATACTTAAGATACAAATCCGTTGAGTGAATAAATGAAATGAATATTTCTCAAATATTCCTCAAATTGGATATGTAAAAAAAATTAGGATGAATTTATGTGTAATGATGGATTTATAAGCGGGCGTTAATTAAATGATTTTAAACTTTGAGGTGCTGCCTAATAGTTTTGCCGGCGCTTATAAACGCCACTGGCCTAAGTAAATTATGCCGGGACTTTAAAGCGCCATGGCTTAATTAAAAGGAATGCTGATTGTTTGGCTGTTTAGTGATGAGTAATCTTATTTATTTAAAAACATCCTATTAATACTTTTAATTCTAGTTTGACATTTACAATTTTGACATACATTTGACATAACTCTTTTGACAATTAAAATCAAACATCTTCATCCTCAAGTGAAAAAATTATAATTTTTTATTATTCAATCATAAATAATCATTTTTAGACTTAAAACTAACAATGTTTGTTGAGCTTAAAACTAACAATATTTATATACATACAGTTACGGACAAAATGATAGGGTCACTAACTTGTTCCACTTATTTTGATTTTTTTTTACCATTTTAAGTTTAAGAATGTGGCTATCACTTGTAATAAATAATTGTCAACATGTCTTAAGTCAAAAAAGATAAATTGGGAACACCTCAAAAATAAACTGAGTTTGGTAATTATGAAGTAACCCTTAAACACAAAAAGTCAATATTGAATGCGGTAAAAAAAAGGTCACAATAAAAAGTCAGTATTGAAAGCGGAAAAAAAATACAGTAATATCTTTAAATTACTCTTATTACAACTTGTTAAATATGGTTTTAAAATCTTCTGTGGCCATAGATTATATATTATGGCGCGTAACTATAGTCATTTTTAAACTGCAGTTTATTTTAATGTACAGCTTTTTGACATATAATTTAATAGTAAAACTACCAAAAAAGACGTAATTAAATTAAGCTCCAGGTTAATTTAAACACAAAAAGTCAATATTGAATGCGGTAAAAAAAGGTCACATTAAAAAGTCAGTATTGAAAGCGGAAAAAAAAATACAGTAATATCTTTAAATTATTTCTCTCTTGTTACAACTTGTTAAATATTGTTTTAAAATCTTCTGTGGCCATAGATTATATATTATGGCGCGTAACTATAGTCATTTTTAAACTGCAGTTTATTTTAATGTACAGCTTTTTGACATATAATTTAATAGTAAAACTACCAAAAAAGACGTAATTAAATTAAGCTCCAGGTTAATTTTGAATATATTTACAGGCCAATATATTTCATGTTCAAAGCTAATTCACGTATTTTAAAATTTTGCTTTTTTGATGATAGTTTCTCCAAAGCCAGCTGTGTGATCAGTGAAATTTCGCTATATTTTGCTATTACTTCATAATTACTAACTTCAATTCTACATCTTCCAGAACCGTGTGGTTAAAACTTAAATTTTCTTACATTTTTCAAATCTGCTATGGATGTACAATCCCATATGAAAAGTTGATAAAGCTTTTGCTCGGATATGCACTCCTTAATTTTCTTATTCATGTTTCTAGTTACTGATAAAATTACTTCATTTCTTGTTTCATTTACGGTGGGTATCATTGCTTTTAATGATTCGCTATTAAGTACTATATAGTACTATTCTTATATATAATCTGAAAATCGTAATCACATAAATCTAATCTGATGCTAGTCATTTTTGACGACGGATATCTATGCGAGAAAAGTGATACTAATGGTCTATGGTCGGTGATTACAGAAAATAGTTTACCATAGAGTCTAAAGAAATTTATTCCCCAATGGATAGCTAAAAGTTCCATCTCTATTATTGGTTTATTCAAGTCGTGCTTCGATAATGATTTGTCTGCATATGAAATTGGTAAATCGTAACAAACGTAACCTTGTGACAATACTGCTCCTAATGCATAATTGGACGCATCTGTGGTTAACATAAATGGTTGGTAAAATCTGGATATTGTAATATTGGTGGATTGATAATTTGTGATTTTAATCTATTGAATGATTCTTGACAATTTTTGTCCCAAAGAAATTTCGTGTTTTTCTTTAAAAGAGTATTTAAATTTTTTGCTATATCTGCAAAGTTTGTAAGAAAATGTCTGTAATAATTACAAAAAGCCACAAATCTGCGTTTACAGGAATTGTATAATTTTTTATTACATTGTTCTTAGCTGCATAAGTTTTGATTCCAGTATTAGTTATAAGATGACCTAGATATACAATTGAGCCTTTAAGAAACTGCATTTATTTGCATTTAGTTTTAAATTCAATTTTCTCAATCTATAAAATACTTTTGTTAATTTACCATTGTGATGTTTCAAAATATCGGCGTATCTATATCATCGACGTATAAAAAAGCTTCTGCATCTAGACCACTTAATGCGATCGTCAGCATTCTTTGAAAACTATTAGTAGATATGTTCAAACCAAAAGGTAATATTTTAAATTGAAAATGACAATTTTCAGTGGAAAAAGATGTCAGAGGTTGCAATTCCTCATCTAAATTTATCTGGTGGAATGAAATAGTCATATCCAATGTTGAAAAGTATTATGCTCTTCCTAACTTGTCGAGCACATCTTCAATTCTTGTTAAAGGGAATTTACCGTTACCGATGTTATCGTTTAACTTTCGAAAATCTACGACTAAACGCAATTTCTTTTCATCAGTAGTTGATGTCGTCGACTAATAATTGATTGACTTGCTCATTTATCTCTTTCATTTGCGTTTGCATCTTCAATTCTTGTTAAAGGGAATTTACCGTTACCGATGTTATCGTTTAACTTTCGAAAATCTACGACTAAACGCAATTTCTTTTCATCAGTAGTTGATGTCGTCGACTAATAATTGATTGACTTGCTCATTTATCTCTTTCATTTGCGTTTGAGGTAGACTATATATTTTTTATATAAACGGGTGTTAAATCTGTTGTTTGTATTTGCTGTGTGTAAAAATTGTTTAAGTTTGGTTTTTCTCCAGGAAGATGAAAAATATCTTGATATTCATTAAAAATATTAATTAATGAATTTTTTTGCAACTGGACCTATGTCTAAATTCTCCAATAGAGTATGTAGCCTATTTTTGTATTTATTTTATTGTAACAATAAATATTATAATTTTTTAAATGTTGTATTTTACAATCGGGACTTTTTAAAATTAGATCACTATCAGTAGTATTTAATACTTTTACATATGCTACTCCTTTTGATGGTATTAGACTGTTTCCTAAAAGTACGCCTTTCGATATTTCTTTACTTAGGGTGTGTGCGAGTTCGACTAAATTGCTGACTAAACTAAATTGTATAGATTTTTATTCGATCGCCTTCGGTAACCGGTAATCGTTAAAGTTCCCAATAAATTGATTATCATATGTCTGTTTGCTGTCTTCCAATTTAGTTAAATTTAGTTTGCTCGAAAATTTGCTAAATTGAAAAGTAAACGCTGCATTACCGACAAAATTTAGTTTAGTCAGCAATTTAGTCGAACTCGCACACATCCTTAATACTATACTCTCTTCATTTGTTTTAATATCAAGAGGCACAGTTGATTCAGCAAGACGCTGGTATAATAATATTTGTTGTATATAATTGTTTTGAAATAATTGGTAAAATAAACTCTTGGTTATTTATATTAAACGCAATTGTAAATGTCTCATAATCTATTAGACACATAAACTTTGCTAAAAACATCACGCCCTATAATTCCATTAGTTGTGATTGGAAAATCATTATCAACAATATGAGAAATATGTTGAATATTCTCTGTCAAAAACTGAAATATTTTTATTTGTTTGTTTTATTGTACCTAATTCTGTTAAAACTTGTTGAAAAATTTTTGGATTTAGATATGCGCCTTCCAATAATTTTTTAAAATCTGAAAATGTTGTAATTCTATTAGAATGACCCAAAATGCTACGTACTTGAGCTGTTAGTTTAAAATTGTAGACGAACTTAATGAATAATGGTTTATCATCAGGGACTCAGATAATATCCACAGTGCCTACAAGTGAGAGATCAGCAAGAGCCTCTTTACATTGTATAACATCTCTGGATTTCACCTTGTCCGCGGATATAGCCCTAATGGCAGCTTGGCTGTCTGAGAAAATTTTAATACACTTGTCTACATAATGAGTGTTTTGTATAAATTTAGCCCCATCTGTTATAGCCACGACTTCCGACTGAAAGACTGTGTTGTGGTCATGTAGACGAAGGCTTTCTTTTGCAGAAAAGGATTCACAGAAGAAGCCTGCTACAGTGTGACCGTTTAGTTTTGATCCGTCAGGTGGATCCCCGGATTGCTAGACAATACCTGACCGGTGTTCCATTCCTCCCTATTCCTCCCTAGGGAAATCGAACTTTGCGGAAGTATGATTGGTTGCCCCTGGGATGCGGTCGCAGTTCCAATTACCTGAAGAAACAGTATTAGGGATTGAGTTAATTATGGTCTGGTGATTGGTTAATGTCTGGGAATTGAACCATCCCCCAAGGATGTTTAGTCGAGCCGCTGCGACAGCGGCCTCATATTTAATTTGAATTTGTATTGGACGTTTGTTTAGAATAGTCTCAATGGCTTTGGTCGAAGTGGTAGACATCGGACCTGAGATGCCGAGACAACACGCCCTTTGCACCTTCTCGAGTGGTTTGATGTTAAATTTTCGTCCCAAAGCCGTTCACCATAAAAGTGACGCATATGTGAGTATTGGTCGTACAACGCTGGTGAAAATCCAGTGGGTCATCCTTGGTCGAAATCCCCATCTAGGACCAATACATCTCTTCTGCAGGTTTCCCAAACCCTAACCGCTTTTGTGGCTTTGCTAGTTATTTGTGTCTTCCAGTTAAGTTTAGAATCCAAATTTACTCCAAGGTTCTTGACTTGACCTGAAAGAGCTAGTAACTCTCCTTTTACCTGTGGAAGAGGATAACTAGGTAGCTTCCTTTTCCTAGTAAAGAGACAGACTTCAGTTTTTTGGGGGTTTATATTTAATCCCCTAGGTAATGACCATTCGGCCGAGATGTCTAAGGCTTCCTGGATTCGTCTAGAAGGGAGAAGAGGATGTGTCACCGGGGCAAGGATAACAATGTCGTCTGCATAGCATACAGTTTGCAAACCAGTCTCGGTTAGTCTCCTTAGGAGACTGTTTATGGTGACGACCCAGAGTGGCGGTGAGAGAATCCACCCTGTGGGGTACCGCGAAACACCCTTCCCTTTATAGTAATATTTCCCTGCTGACAAGTGATGGATCTATTGCACAACATATGACGTACCCACTGTAAAATAGCTGGGTCTACGTCAAAGGAGGCAAGCGCTGAGGTCAGTGTGGACGTTATTAAAAGCACCCTCAACATCTATGAAGGCTGCTAGAGTGATTCCTTTTAGGTCCATAGACCTTTCAATTTTGTTAACCACCTCATGTAAGGCGGTATCAACGGATCGTCCCTTTATGTATGCGTGTTGCTTAAATTTAAGCTGCTCAGAAGGGATTTTCTCCTTGACCATGGTGTCGCATATACGTTCCAGTGTTTTCAATAAGAAGGACATTAGATTTATGGGTCTATATGCCTTGGGGGTTGAGTAGGTTTCTTTACCCGGCTTAGGTATGAAAACTACTTTTGATTCTTGCCATGTGAGGGGGGTATAGCTCTGATTAAGGCATGCCTCATAAAGCCTGGCTAGTCGGACGTCCAGGAGGTCCACTGCCCATTGTAGTAGGGCTGGGAAAAATCCATTTTGTCCTGGGGCTTTATATGGCTGGAAGGTATGAATTGCCTTCCCCATCATGTCGGTGGTGATGACTAAGTTGTAAGAGTATAGAGAAGTTTCCCATTGCCTCGTGTCATCTGAGTTAACGAAACAATTGGGGAAGTGCTCCTCCATTAGAATCTTTAAAGAGTCCTCAGAGTTACCTGCCCTAACCCCCTGCCTGTCTATCAGGAGTTATGGTTGGGAGTGGGTTTTCGAAAGGAATTTCTTAATTCTTGCGGTTTTTGTAACACAATCAACTCTGTGGAGAAAAAAAAGTTATAATCATTTTTACAGATAATGCAGGTCCTAAGGCGACCTGCATTGAGTGCATGAGATAATTGGTATCGCGAGTCACCCCAACCAGCAACCCTGTCATTTACAGTCCAGGGTTCCTGGATTCCTGGTTCCTGGACGCACATCGCACCCTGGAGTGCGATGTGCGTCTTACCTTCTTCCATTCTCTCCATAAGAGCAGCCGTCGCCAGTCGACTCCTATGGAGGTTGATCTGCGTAAGCAGTGTCATTGGGCAAGTAATTCATCCTCCTGGGAGGGCGTAAGGGTGTCATTAGAAATTTTCGATTGGCCCTCGTCCTCCCCACCGCTCACCCCGCGACCGGACTGTCCGACCGGATTGTCCGGATTGGGCCACAGCTCCGACAGGTTTTCCGACAGGTCACAGATGACGTAAGGAAGAAGGCACGACTCCCAGATTTCTCCAGTGTCGTAATGGAGTTCTGGTCAATGCCCACAACGATGAGGTTTCCATCCATCCCTGTGAAACACCTCCCATAGTTCCACCCTCAGCCCGCGGTTCTGCCACGCCAAAATCTTAAGGATATCACACGTGGGTCGCATCGCCCCGTTTGCTCTGACGAAGAAG
Source organism: Dryomyza anilis (assembly GCA_951804985.1). Taxonomy (NCBI): domain Eukaryota; kingdom Metazoa; phylum Arthropoda; class Insecta; order Diptera; family Dryomyzidae; genus Dryomyza; species Dryomyza anilis. Next base: position 31,638,558 of record OX638134.1, read on the forward strand.
TTTGCCTTACGCCGCTATAGCTACGAGCCGTAGCTTAGCGTGGCTCAGCCAACCTCTTCACCAGATCGCGCAGGGTACCGACACAGTCCAAAGACACCACGGTGATCCTATAGACTCCGCGGATAAATCTGCAGTAATCCAGATGGATTTCGGGGGTGCTGCCAGAAGACTCGATAATCGAGTTCGCAAGTGCGTCATTCCACACCTCCTCCAGCAGCCCCCTTTTATCCTCGGTAATCTTGCTGACTTTCATCGATGATGGCAAACTTGCGTTTGTCATCAATCGATTCACGTACCACCCCCGAATACGACTTGCCGCCCGTCTTCGATCTCTTCGTCGCAGACTCCCCATCGCGACCCTGTCTCTTAGTTGCGGAGGCCCCTGAATTTCGCAGTGCAGACCGAAACGCTACATTGGACGAGCGCGACGGGATGTAATCGCTGGAAAGAGGTCCCTTGGTTTTAGACACGTTTGTCTTGTTTTTTTTCGCCAGTCGATGTGGCAAACACAATCCCCCTCACTCTCCCCTGAAGGGAGCTTCGTTAAAGTGTGGGTACTTCGAGAGGGTGTGATTAGTTTAGTTTTTCGTTTATGAACAGTTTAATTTGTTAATTTATTCATTGTGTATTGATTACACAAATATAATTTATATATGTACTAAAGAAATAAATGTGCTTTTTATTCATGTATTTATTTCATGTTTATTTAATTGTTTTGTTGCTGTGTTTTGAAGGAATACTGATTGTTTGTTTAAAAGGAATGCTAATTGTTTGGCTGTTCATTGATGATTAAACTTATTTATTTAAAAACATCATATTTATACTCTTAATTCTAGGTTGACATTTTTAATTTTGACATACATTTGACATAACTCTTTTGACAATTAAAAACATAGAATAAAATATAGTGACGTAAATAGATGTCGTAATTGGGTACCTTACTTATGTAATTATGATAATTGTATATTTTTTACACACTATGCATATATGTTTATGTAAATATAAACTTTGAGTAGTTCGCGTGTGTAAAATCATAATATTAAACACTAAAAATCTAATAAATAAATTTTTAACTAATATGGTTGTATTTTACTAAGATTTTCTTGTAAACTGGAGAATACCATATATGTTTTACGTAGATTAAATCTTTAGTTAATAAAAGTAAGGAAAAGCACAACTAATATTAAATAAAAATTGCTGTTATTCTTATAATTTCATATAATTAAAAAAATTAAATTAATTTAATGTGTATGCAAACCATTGTAATTTTCAAAAATAAAGTGACCAAAATAATGCCGAATCCGAACGACGCACAGTGTCGCAGCCAGTACCTTAAGTTGGCGAAAACCTCAAAAGTCAAATTGACCTAAGACACTAAATTTTTTTTCATTGTACAGTAAATTAAATCGCCTACAATGTGCCATCATTCAATTTATGTCATCCTAGCTGGACCCGTGCACGACTCGTGCCAAGATTTTCTGAATTCAAAGATATGGAGCGATTTTATTAATATAAAAAACATTTTATTATTTATATGAGAGGTCCGTGCTTAGCTCTTGAAGTTTTTTTATTGGTTTTATAAATGTGGTAACCAAATAATTCTCCGCCAAAACAACTTTACTCAAAGACAATTCTTTCTCAGACAACGCTTCTCCGCAGAATTATTCCCAGTAGAAATCTTCCCCGTAAAATCCACATAGAACGCTTTCCCGTAGAATTTTCCAGGTAGAATTCATCCCGGTAGAATTGTTCCCGGTAGAATTCTTCCCAGTAGAATTCTTCCCTGTAGAGTTTTTCCCAGTAGAAGTTTTAGTGTGGTGGGTTTTAATGTAGTAAGTTTCGGTGTGGTAAGTTTCGGTGTGGTGAGTTTAGATGTGGTGAATTTTGGAGTGGTGAGTTTAATTGTGGTTAGTTTTGGTGTGGTGAGTTTTAGTGTGTTAAGTTTTAGTATGGTGAGTTTTAGTGTGGTGAGTTTAAGTGTGGTGATTTTTAGTGTGGTGAGTTTTAGTGTGGTGGATTATAGTATGGTGGGTTTTAGTGTGGTGAATTTTAATGTGGCGTGTTTTAGTGTGGCGTGTTTTAGTGTAGCGAGTTTTAGTGTGGTGAATTTTAGGGTGAATTTTATTGTGGTGAGTTTTAGTGTGATGAATTTTAATGTGATGAATTTTATTGTGGTGAGTTTTAGTGTAGTGAATTTTAGAGTAGTGAGTTTTAGTGTGGTTAATTATAGTGTGGTGGGTTTTAGTGTGGTGAATTTTAGTGTGGTGAATTTTTAGTGCGGTGAGTTTTAGTGTGGTGAGTTTTAGTGTGGCGAAATTTGAGTGTAGTGAATTTTAATGTGGTGAGTTTTAGTGTGGTGAGTTTTAGTGTGGTGAAATTTTAGTGTGGTGAGTTTAAGTGTAGTGAATATTAGTGTGTTGAATTTTTGTGTGGTGAGTTTTAGTGTGGTGAGTTTTAGTGTGGTGAGTTTTAGTGTGGTGAGTTTTAGTGTGGTAGGTTTTAGTGTGGTGAATTTTAGTGCGGTGAGTTTTAGTGTGGCGACATTTGAGTGTGGTGAGTTTTAGTGTAGTGAGTTTTAGTGTGGTGAGTTTTTGTGTGGTGAGTTTTAGTGTGGTGAGTTTTAGCGTGGTGAGTTTTGGTGTGGTGAGTGTAAGTATGGTGAGTTTTAGTGTGGTGAATTATAGTGTGGTGGGTTTTAGTGTGGTGAATTTAAGGGTGAATTTTAGTGTGGTGAGTTTTAGTTTGGTTAGTTTTAGTGTGGTGAGTTTGTTTTTCTTTTTCTTTCCTTTTTTAGTTTTTCATTTAGTTTGGATAGTGGTTTTGTGTGATTGGTTTTGTTTTTGTATTTTTGCTTTTGTTTTGTGTTGTGCTTTTGCTTTTTTGTTTTTAATTTTTTTTTGTATTTGAGTTTTTTGTTTCATGTTCGTAGCTGGTGAAAGTGCCGAGTTATATCGTATTGAAAGTTTAGGTTGTATGGGAGGTGCCACGCCTCTTTGTCCAATCCCGCCCATATATAGCCTATCATTCCTTCCAGACCATACCGCATCTGTGGTAAACATTTCAAGAAAATCGGATCAGCCGTGTAGACGGAGAAGCGGAACAAACGTGATTGCTTTTGTTTTTGTATTTTTGCTTTTGTTTTGTGCTTTTGCTTTTTTGTTTTTAATTTTTTTTTTGTATTTGAGTTTTTTGTTTCATGTTCGTAGCTGGTGAAAGTGCCGAGATATATCGTATTGAAAGTTTAGGTTGTATGGGAGGTGCTACGTCTCTTTGTCTAATCCCGCCCATATATAGCCTATCATTCCTTCCAGACCATACCGCATCTGTGGTAAAAATTTCAAGAAAATCGGAGCAGCCGTGTAGACGGAGAAGCGGAACAAACGTGATGGTAGTGCCGAGTTATATCGTATTGAAAGTTAAGGTTGTATGAGAGGTGCCACGCCTCTTTGTCCAATCCCGCCCATATATAGCCTATCATTCCTTCCAGACCATACCGCATCTGTGGTAAAAATTTCAAGAAAATCGGATCAGCCGTTTAGACGGAGAAGCGGAACAAACGTACAAACGAACAAACAGATTTATTATATTAATAGGATGTATACAACTTTTCACACACTCTCTCAAACACAGACAATTTTTCGCAACAATTGCAAGAAAAAATATTGTCAAATTTGAGATCAATTTTTTAAAACGTTTATTTTGAAAACCATAAAAATTATTTTTTTGCAATCTACATATGGTATCTATAAAGCGTTTTCTGGAATATATTCAGTTTTTTTTTTATTATTTTTCATTTACAAAGATCAAAACAAAAACGTACCGGGCACGCTTTGTCAAAACTGATTACATAGTTGAAAAATGTTGCCGTTTTTGCCTTTTCGGAGTTATTCACATTTTAGCGACCGACCATTTATACCAATATTAACAATTTCCACAATTTTTGGTTATATGGGAGGTACCACGCCCACTTGTCGAATCAAGAAAAAAACTGTATGTTACAAAGTTTCATCACTGTAGCTCTTTTAATTTCCAATATATGATCTTTTTAAAAATTTCCTTATATGGGAGGTACCACGCCAACTTGTCCAATTAAGATGAAATTTTAAGAACTGCATTATATTAAGAAAAAAACATTGTACTATAAAGTTGCATAACTGTTGCTCCCGTAATTCCCAACATTTATTAATTTAATCATTTCAGTTGTGTGAGAGGTACCACGACCACTTTTAAAAATGTACATCTAACAATATTAGTCAATCCTCATACTTATTTTTCTAAAAATGACACAATTTAGGGTTTTCGTCAAATTTTGATACTATCTGCCGTAGGTTTGCCATTTACTTCCGAGAGGTAGCGCGATATAGAAAAAAGCTTCTATGAAAAGATGTTGTTAGCCCCAGTCCAATGTATAATATTTTTTATTTTATAAATAAATAAGTATATTATAAAAAAATTGACAATATTTGATAACATTATCGCGTCATGTTCCAAACTTTGTTTATTTTTTGTCAAATTATTTGCTTTAGTTATTATTTTAGTTGAGAAATAAACAATATCCTCTACAATTTAAAAAAGTTTTTTTTTTTAATTACAACATTTTATGGATTTTTCACGATTTATGAAACCGTATTGTTTTGATTGAATATCGAACATACAATCTTTACAAACAAAAATATTTTTGAACTATGTAAAAAATTTATAAATAAAAAATTGAAAAACAATTGTTTAAAATAAAATAAATTGTTTGTATTGTATTGTTTAAAAAAATGTTTCTTCGACAAACATTTTTGTTCCAAACAAAAGTTTTTCAACACAAGAATAAAAAATGTTATGCAATGAAATTTTTTGTAAAGAAAGTATACATTTTTGAAGTATATATTTTTGAATATATATATAACCTTTTGTTAGTATAGCATTTTTTATTTTCCTCAATACGTTTTAACATCAATAAAATTTTATTAGAATAACAGTGAGTAAAGATAAAGTCAGCTCACAGATGATATTAAACTTTATCACTTTTTTGCTCTGATCTTCTTTTTGCCTTTAGAAAATATTGTTGATCAATTTTTAACTCTAACATATTGTTTAAACCACTTTTGATCTGAGCGTGTGATATTATAAAATTATAATTAACAGTCATGTACATTTTTGGGCTTTAATCTAAGTTTCTTCAGGATTTCTAAACTCCTGCGTGTTATTATTCCTTAATAATTAGCACTGCTTGATTCCTTCGGCTTTATAGTGCCATTATTTTAAAATTTTGAATTTGATTATCACAATTTTCGCCCTACTTTTTCTTTAGTTTCATCAAGATTTCGCGATCCTATAGACAGTGGTATACGTTATATCGTTTGATTTGGCACTTTTCCATTAGTTTGCAAATAACCATAAATTACAGAACTTTTTGTTCAATAATATCCTTTTTATTCCATTTATGGGTACATAAATGTCATTATAAAGACCATGGCGAATTTTCAACAAACTTGAAGACAATAATTTTTTTTTGTTTATATTACTCTCCATACCACAGTCAACACCAGTGTATAAAATCGAATCTATTTAATTAATAAGCGATAAATGTAATGTAAAGGATCAAACTCAATTAAAAATAAAATAATAAAATTGGGGTTTCTGCATAAAAGTAGTTGTCGCCACTATTAAAACTATTTATTTTAATAGTGACTTAATTATGTTTAATATCTTTGCTTAATCAAAAATTAAATAAAATATATTGGTTCCCGTGTTGTAATAAGAAAAAATAATTAATGCGTTTAATATTGGCAACAACTGAATTACTCTCATTCAAATTTGATTCAGTTAAGACAACTTGTCGAACGTGTATCTATTTAACTATTTTATGTGACAATATAAGTTCATTTTATTTTGATAACTTGAAAACACACATGATTGATTGTGCAATGTACTAAAAATTTAAATAAATAGATATTATCCAACTTTTATTTTTGCTTATTTTTGTGCCATTTTTATTGTTTTTTCGTGATATTTTGCTTGCCTTTTTTTTAACTATATTATTTTTATCTATATTTTTTGTGCCATTATTATTGTTTTTTCGTGATATATTGCTTGCCTTTTTATACCCTACACCTATGAGGTACAGGGTATATTAACTTTGTGCATATATTGTAACGCCCCTTAGGAGGCGTGTCCGGTATGGAAAAGTATATATATTCTTGATCAGCACCACTACCCGAGTCCGTTTAGCCATGTCCGTCTGTCTGTCTGTCTGTCTGTCTGTCTCTCTGTCTGTCTGTCTGTCCGTCTTGCTGTCTTGCTGTCTTGCTGTCTTGCTGTCTTGCTGTCCGAATACAGAATAACTTGATAAATACTGATCAGAATGCGATGAAATTTCGTCTCAATATATTTTAGCCAAAAGTAGGAACTGAGTTTGAAAATAAACAAAATCGGTCAACGGACACGCCCACCTCCCATACAAGTCACTTTTATATAACTCTTTCGAAACTAATATTTCGAAAAGTATTCAAGGTATAGTTATAAAATTTAAAACGTATTGTTAGAATTTACCTAAAAATATGTGGTCCAAAAATGGGCGTGATCCGCCCACTTTTGTTTTTCATTATATCCCGGGTTTTCATAGTAAAAATTTGATCCGTAAATAATTAAAATCAAATCTATGAAATATTAGCCTTTCAAAATTTTAAATATAGGCGTGGTCCGCCCAATTATATTTTTCAATTTTTTTTTTTAGTTTTTTATACTTTTATATAAATTTTTTAATTTATATAAATTTCTGATTTATGAATAATATTCTGAGGGTGGGGAGGTTCAGCATAATTAAAAACTTTAAAATTAAGGTATGCAATTAAATATCCCACATTAATATCCCCACCAAAGGTGTAGGGTATTCCATAGTCGGGCCCGACCGACTATAAAAATCCGCCCCATGTGACCGAACTTACCCATGTGACCTAACTTTCCCAACTCGTTTTAACTATATTTTGTGCTAAAAATTTGACCTGTTCATAAGCATATCGGCTATTCCACGCCAAACCGAGATATTTTCGACAAAAAATGACTTTATGAGATCCGCAGATTTTGAAATTTTACTGCCTAATTTTATGCCAAAAAATATTTGACACTTTTTATACCCTACACTAAGAGTGAAAGGGTATATTCAGTTTGGTACGCCGTTTGTAACACCCAGAAGGAAGCATCTCCGGTATGGAAAAGTATATATATTCTTGATCAGCATGACCTCCTGAGTCGATTTAGCGATGTCCGTCTGTCCGTCTGTCTGTCTGTCCGTCTGTCTGTCCGTCTGTCTGTCTGTCTGTTGAAATCCCTACTACTTTTAAAATTGAAGAGCTAGATGAATGAAACTTATAACTTAGATTACTAATATACCTACGCTGTATGTGCGAAAAACTTGGCGAGATCGGTCCATTGTGACCTATGATCGGACCACTTATGTTCAAATACCTCATATAAAATGTACATATAAAGATCAATTTTTATGTATACGTGCTTAGGTAAACTTTTTTTGGTAAAATATATATTGAATCATGCTCAAATACATGATAATAATGTTTTCCGGCGAAAAGACTTGTGGTTCACAAAAAAAAAAATCGAAATTCGGTATACCTACCCATTTGTAAATATGGGTATCAAATGAATGGAAATTCTTCAGCGATTGAATGTTTGTAGTTATTTTCAGGATTCGTATACCCTGGTGACCTATATATCACTTTGAATGGTAACCACACATATGTGTAGGGTATTTATAGTCGGCTTAGACCGACTATAATATTGATAATCCTAACTATCATAATTACACCTACTTTAAAATTTCCCATGTGATCTAACCTTCCCAACTGGTTTTTATTAAAAAGTGAACCCCTTAATATATTGAAAAATTTCGTCGAAATTCAACATTTTGCATTCAGTTGAACTACTGTAACACGTGAACCATAAGTTAAATTATGAACAATTTGGTCTCATTTGAAAGATAATGAACTTTACTCCTTTTTAAAACTTCTAATAAAAGCATGGTCCGAAATGATGATCCGATAGTTTTAAAACCGATTTTTGTGGTCAGCACATAATTTTAAAATTTTTGTTTACACCATCGTAAAACTACACCCAAAAAAATATTGCATTCAAAATTTAAAAAAATGTAGTTGAATTTAACTACATTTTAGTTGCTAACCGTCCTAATAAAAATGTAGTAATTTTTGAATAAATGCTGTAGTTGTTTTTAGTGCATCATTTTTACTAAACAATTCAACTGACAATGTAGTAAAAACAAACACCTTGCAGTTATTTACATTTTAGTTCACATGTAGTTACTTTTATTACAATTTAGTTGATTTTATTGACTTAAAATCATGTTGAAATGTAATAAAAATAACTACAAAATATAAAAAATCTGTAGCGCTCGCCTTAATTTCACATGCTCCAGCCACCTCTCCAATCTAAAAAAAATGTGAATGTCGAATGTCTATTTAATCACTTTTCCACGAGTACAAACTTATAATATTGTACCTGTGACTTCAGAAAATAGTGGCAATTGGATTGGTTAAGGTTAAGTCGAAACAATACACAGGGATGAAAATAACTACTCAAAATAAACCATTATAACAATCTACTGGGAGTGCAGTGTTTGAATAATTTAATTAAAAAAGTAGTCAATTTATTAAAAATAACTAAAAATGCAGTAAAAATAAATAGTACTACATAATATTAAAATAACTACACAGAATACAGTAATTTTTACTGCAATATTTTTTTTAATGTGCATCAATAATGCACCAACACTAAAAAAATTAGAGTGGGACCTCAGTGCTTACTATTTAAAACGGCAATGAATTGCTTAGAAAAAGCAATTCATTACCAAATTGTTCATTATTGAACTTAAGTTTCACGTGCAACAGTGCAACATTATAATTCTATAATTATTTTGTTTAGATTGAAATATTATTATACGATCTTTAAACATAAATTGTTTTATTCGCGAATTTTCATCAGATATTAATATATGTATTTCCGCTATTTAACACACCCATCGTCAATAAAAGGTTCTTTGAATTATAAGTATTTGGTTATTCGTGATTGTTACTGGGTTTATTGTTACGAATTTAAAAATAATAGCATTATTTTGATTATATGTATGTTTGGAATTATGATATCAGAATTAAATAACAACGCTGCATACTTTTAGCTCTCAGTAACACTCACATTAATACTTTTCATATAGTTCAATTACTGTTAATACCAGATAGTGACTGTTTGTGAAATATCCAATTCATCCGCAATTCACTGAACTCAAAATAGGAACAATTAATGAATATAAAATTATTAAGTATAAATAAAAGATGTGTAATAAAAAAAAAGTTTATGTTTATAATTATATAATATAAATATAAAAAATGTAATTAAAAAAAAAGGGAAAAAATTAATATTGTGTAAAGAACATATTACCACTAAATTTACTTTTTTGTATTAAAATTAAATGTAAACATCAATATGTTTACATGTAAATAAAATGTTTTTAACATTCAAACAAATATGTTTGCAGGAACGCCAAAAATTAGCTGCGTTTTTTTCATAATTTAAATTTGAGCTGGAACAAATTTTATATGCAAAACAAAAACAACATTTGAACCAGTAGCGCGATTCCGATAGCGATCGTTATGAAAAAAGTGATTCCCTAACTTTCAATGCATTGTACTGTACGTAGACAAATAAATTCGGAAAGATTTTTAAATCGGTAAAATCGTTGAAAAGTAAGCTGGCTAACAACCAAAAAATTTTCAACGCTATCGTATCGACAATTTTCGGTAAATTCTTAACGATGACAGCTGACGATAAATATCATAGCGAACTGTGTACGGAATACCTCCTAACAATATTTGTCGTAAATTGTAGTTAACGATATCGATTTTTGTCGATACGGATTTTGGGAATCGCGCTACTGATAAATTTCTGGAGTAGCTATATTGAGAGAAAATAAATTTAAAAATATTTAGTAAACAAAAAATTAGCTGCAATTTCTTTTGGTGACGACAACCACAAGTCCAAAAAAATGATATCAAATTATATTGGACATTGGGACCACTGCTGTCGGAGAACCTACGGCATCCCCAGTGTTCACAAGAAAAAAAAAGTTCGTCTGGGTTTTGTTTTTTAGTGTGTTACTGTCACAGTCGTAGCTACCATTTGCGGTGCTGCAAGAATCACTTTCAATAGAACAGTGCCTTCCGCAATCACTCTCATCTGTTGGTAAAATGCCCGTCGTATTTTCAAACATGATTTTTTTTTTATAATGTGGGATAAAAAAATAGAACCACAGCACTCTGACAGGGTTATATCCATTGTGCTGTGACCCAGTTCCCTGGTTTTTAATGAGATTTCTTAGATTCATTATTGAATCTAAGAAGGCTATTGTGTGATAGAGAGTGAAGCTGATCCTCTCTCATCACGTCTGTGCCAAAAATCTGCCTTTTAATTCTGGAAAATGTTGGACAGTCACAAAGATAGTGCTCTGTGGTGCCAGTTTCTTAGTAGCAGGCAGAACATAAGGCGCTTTCGGCCAGGCCGATTGCGTTCATGTGTTGTGTCCCGTTAGAAGTCCCGTCAGTTTTCTGCACTCCTTTCTACTTAAGGAAAGTAGAAACGAGGCCGATCTTTTGGTTATCGTCGGAGTCATGAGCTTGGAGAATCTGCATTTCGTCTCATTCTTGTGCTCTTGTGTGCAGAGGCGACCCAAGAGCTGATGACGAATTTTCCCGTAGATGCAGGTAGTCCAAGCACAGGTTCTGGTCCAAATGGATTATCCTCAGATCCAGTACGTGCTAGTTCGTCAGATGTTTCATTGCCCGAAACTCCTTTATGGCCCGGCACCCAAATCAGTTTCATTGTATTGTGTATACCAACACAATTGAGACGTGGTCTGCATTGACGTACAATTTTGGATGTGATGACCTGGTTGTTCAAAGCCATAAGAGCAGCCTGACTATCGCTGCAAACTGATATGGCCCTGTTCTGCCATCTATTATCCGCAATGTAGTCCATAGCCATAAGTATAGCATAGACTTCGGCTTGAAATACCGAGGCATTGTCGCCTAAGGCGAAGTGAAGTCTGCGGTCATCCGGTTCCATAAAAACTCTAGCCCCAGATCGGTTCTGGAGCCGTCTGTGAAAATGCGGTGTGACCCTCTACCTGGCTCACAGTCTAACGCCTGACTGTGAGCCAGGTCTTGAATGTCAGGTTGGCAGACCTCAAAATTTCGTCTTGGTAATATTTCTGTTATCATTGCATCAGAGGGCATCTCCAGTAGACGGGTGTCTATTGGAGTGTCAAGTGCAATGTCAGAGATATTCCAGGGAACATTAAACCAGAAACCACCTCGTTTTAGTCTCCAGCAGCCTTTCATGGCTTCGCCTCTGATGAAGATGTCAAGTGGTGGTAGGTTTAAGATTGCATTCAGGGCTGGACCAGGTGTAGTGGGAAGGCACCCGTAACACCCAGACACACGGTTCTCTGAATCATGGCAAGACTAGTTGTCACGCATTTTCGCGACAGCTTGTTCCACCAGACTACCGATGCATATGATATCATCGGTCTTATCATTGCCGTGTAAATCCATAAGGTTTGGTCGGCGATAGTCCCCATGTCTTCCCAAAAATTCCTCTGCATTGCCAGAAGGCATTTAATGCTCGCGAAATTTTATTTTCAACATGTTTTGTCCAAAGTAGTTTACTATCTAGAGTTAAGCCCAGATATTTTACTTCATTAGACAGAGGAATAGTGACACCCTTAAGTACTGGTAGAGATAATCCTGTCATTATTCTTTTCCTAGTGAAGAGAACAATCCTTGTTTTGTGAGGGTTGACGGAAAGTCCGTTTGCAGTACACCAGCTGTCAATTCGGTTCAATGAGTTTTGTGTTTTAACACAGACCTCATTGAGGGAAAAGCCTGTGGCAAGAATGGCAACATCATCTGCATAGGCCTGGGAATAGACACCTGGTCCATCGAGATCGTTGACCAGAGAGTGAACCAGCATACACCAGCAGAGGGGAGAGAACGCCTCCTTGAGGACAACCTCTATTCACCCCTGCCATAATATACTGACCGCACTCCGCCTCAGAAGTGATGGTCCTAAACATTAGCATTGACCTTAGCCATTTGACCAATATTTCATCTATTCCATGCCTTCTAGCTGCGTCACACATTCCATCAAAAGTCGCATTATCAAAAGCACCCTCGATGTCAACAAATATGCCCATCACGTACATCTTCCTCTGAAAAGCATGCTCGATCCGGCCAACCAGATGTTGCAATGCTGTTTCACAGGATTTTCCACGTTGGTAGGCATGTTGTCTTGATGATAGTGGGTACCTTGACAGCGATGTTTTCCTGATGTGCACTTTAGTATGAAGGACACTTTAGTATGAAGGACATCATACTAATGATTCTGAAGCTCTTGGCTATGGAATAGTCTACTCTTCCAACTTTAGGAATGAAGGCTACTTTAACTAAACGCCAGAATGTCGGAATGTATGCCCATGCGAGACTTGCTCTAAAGATCTTCTTTAGGCATGGTAGCAATTGGGTTATACCTTCCTGTAGCATGACTGGGTAGATGCCATCCGGTCCAGGTGACTTGAAGCCATCAAAAGAGGCCACTGCGTATTGGATAGCCTTATCGTACGCAACCAATCTGGCAACCTGCCAGTCATGTTTTGTCACATTAGAGTTGTTATTGCAGTCCCCGGTGCTGGGATTACAAAGTGGCCCTATGTGGATTTGATTTCCCGGAAAGTGAGTCTCAACTCTCTGTCTTAGACTCAGTATACGAGCCATCAGGTCTCCGCAGTGAGTCCAGTTGAGCAGTTCGGTCTCTTTTAAGAAACTTGACCAATCTGCTAATCTCACCGCAGGATTCGATGCTACTGCAGAAGTCTTTATAAGAAACACTTTTCGATTTACGAATTCGTTTCTTATACTCTTTCTGCTTAGCTCGATAAAGAAACCAGTCAGAGTCTAAGTTGCTCCTTAGGGCCCTATTTAGAAGCTTTCTGGAATCCTTGCGCAAGGTTTCAAGACAAGCGTTCCACCAAGGAACGGGAGGTCTAGATAACGTTTTTCGTACAGGACATCGTTCATAACTTGAACGGACGTCTCAATACTTTCTTTGGTACGAATTCTGACAGGAATATTGAGGGAATTCTCAAGTTCATGTCTGAAGCGTGCCCAGTTCGTTTTTCTAGGGTTTCTTACCGTCATAGAGGGCAGCACCTCTCGGTCAGTATGAAACTCGATATACCTGTGTTCCGATAAAGAATCTTCTTTAAGAACCTTCCAGTTAAAGATTGATTCCCTCAGTCTACAGTTAGACAAAGTGAGGTCAATCACTTCCTGTCTTCTAGCAGTCACAAACGTGGGTTTATTACCAGCGTTGTGAATGTTCAGATTGGAGGTCATGATGAAGTCAAGGAGTCTGGTACCTCGTGCGTTGCATTTACTGCTGCCCCACACAGTGTGTTGAGCATTAGCGTCACAGCAAAGAATAAGGCCGGTCTCCTTAAGATCACAGTACTCTATGAGCTCAACAGTTGCCTTTGGCGGAGGAGGCAGTAGTGAGTCATAGGGGAAGTAGCCTGAGGTGACAATCAGATGTTTCCATCCACTATCGCTTTCATAGCTCACTTTGGCTGCCACCAGGTCTTGCCCACAGAATTGGGTTAACTTGGTGACAGCAAAGTGTTTCGATACTATAAGACAGCTTCTAGCCGAACCGACACTTTTTTTTTTTTTTTTTACAAATTAACCAACGCTCAGGGGATGCCCCCTATACATGCAATGCACAGTGTTGATCGTAAGAAGGGATGATAGGTTAAAGGGAGGGGGGAAGGATAGAGTAGTGTCGGTGAATGTTTGTTTTGAACTTGCCAATATCGAAAATGTCGGGAAAAACGGACGCAGGGAGATTGTTCCACAAACTTGTCGTGCGACTGAAAAACGAATTCTCTCTATAATGCGTGGTTCTGTTGAGAGCCGAGTGGACTACGAAGGGGTGGGCTTGGTTTGATGCCCGAGTAGAACGAGAAAACACACGACCTGGTGTAATCAGGCCATGTATTTCCCTCGAACACTTACCGTTGTAATACCTTACACACCCAACGGTCCTTCGGTGCTCAAGAGAACCAATAGACGATGAAATATTTTCATCCCCTATTAAATATATCGCACGTTGCTGTACTCGGTCCAGGAACTCCAAGGAGGATTTTGAAGCCCCTACCCAAATGTGCGAATCGAATTCCATTTTAGGCCGAATATAGGTAGTGCGTAAGTCAGCAGGAGTGAAGTATGTTTTACACCGTTTTAAAAAACCGAGGCACTTGGCCGCTTCTTTCGACACATTAAATATGTGATCATTCCAACGAAGATCACATTGAATTGATATGCCCAGAACGTCAAGAGCAGCCGACTGCGCAATATCCACAGAGTCCATATTGAGGGGAGGGAGGGGTGAATCCATTCTTTTGTGAGATAACAGACAACATTGGGTCTACTCTATTTGCAACACCCCACTCGGAGATTGATTTAAGGTCATTATTGAGTGTGTCATTCATAGTGCGTCTTTTACTCTCAATCTCCAAAGAGTTTGGACGCTTGTTGAACGAGTATGAATGGCAAATGCTACTGTCATCTGCAAAGGAGTGAATTGGGTTCTGAGTCAATGACAGAAGATCATTGATAAATACCAGAAATAGGGACGGGGATAGGACGGAACCCTGCGGAACTCCAGAATTGATGAAATGTTGTTCTGAAAAGACACCATCCATCGCGACTCGTATTGAACGACCCTGGAGAAAACTCGATATCCATCGAGTAAAAGATTTCCCGACACCAAATGCAATTAGTTTTAAAACGAGGACTTTATGCCACACTCGATCAAAAGCCTTGGAAATATCGAGAGCAACAGCCTTGCTCTCCCCGAAAAGATGAACACAATTATTCCACTTTTCGGAGAGGACCGCCATCAAGTCACCTGTGGATCTGGTCCTACGGAAACCATATTGGCGGTCACTGAGCAATTCGTTGTGCTCAAGATAGTTCACAAGGTGGAAGTTTATTACGCTCTCCATTACCTTGGAGAGTGCAGAGCATATTACAATGGGTCGGTAATTGGCAGGGTTCGTAGCCTCGCCCTTTTTCGGAACTGGCTGGACATTGGCAACCTTCCAACAACATGGAAAAACTCCTGTCGTGTAGGTGATGTTGAAAAGGTTACGCAACGGACAAGCCAGCGTTGACGCGCACTTCTTCAACACATGGGCAGATATGCCATCTGGCCCAGAGGCTTTGTTAATGTTGAGGTTTGCTAAAACCTTTTTAACTGCCAGAGTTCGAAAATGAATATCCGGCATTGCAGAAGAAACAAAATCGACGACGGGCAGTGGTTGATTACTATCTGGGAGCGTGGAATTATTTGCAAATAATTCTGCCAAGAGATTAGCTTTATCAACCGGGTCAGTGAAGGTGTGGCCATTCATAATAAGAGTTGGAGTAGACGATGTCGTCTGGTTCTTCACCCTTTTTACGAATGACCAGAAATTTTTACTACCTTTGTGGTAGAGTAGGATCTTTTTGTGCGCATTTTGTTTGTGATGAAACTTTTCGCGCGAGATCACGGCATTACAGCGATTCCTAGCCTGTATGCGAAGTCTTTCTGTGTCGGCATTCTTGTTAGAACGCCAATTCTGAAAGGCTTCCTCTTTCGACCTGACTGCAATCCTGCAAGTCTCATTAAACCAAGAATGGTCCTTGGGTTTAATGCTTATCTTTTTAGAAGGTATGAAGGACCGCATACCTAATAAAATAATATTTTGTACCATTAAAGCCGTTGCATTTATGTCTCTATCAGCGAAACACAATTTCCAATTAAAGTTGCGAAAAAAATCATTTAACGCAACCCAATTTGCTTTTTCGTAAAGCCATACAGTCCTCTTCGGGGCTTTAATCGTAGAGGCGCGTAAACTAGAATACGAAAACTCAGCGGAAACAGTACAGTGGTCGGAGTTACCAAGAGGTGCTTATAGAAGAAGGACTTTTACATCATATTTTTCATGATGTGAAGTCAGAAAAAGGTCTAGGACTTTTTGGCTCTGCCCACCGACGCGTGGGAGGTACGTCTGTTCCGTCACCAATTGAGTGAGTTGATTGCACTCTGCAAACAGCTCAACATAACAACCCTCCTGTGTTGATAGACCCGAGTGGCTCAACCAAGTGGCGTTGTGCACGTTAAAATCGCCGGCAACAACAATTTCACTGCCTGGGAACTGCTCCAATATATTTGAGATCGAATCAGATAAGGCATCCAACTTATTACAGGTAGATAGATACCTAAATTCGGGCTCCTATAAATAAAGCACAAGTGCATGATATTTGAACAAATTTTAAATTTAACACAAATAGTGTTAAATTCACTATCTAACGCACTATGTTGTTGCTGCAACTGGTAAACAACGTCACTGCGAATATATAAGGCGAGACCCCTATGGGCAGAAAACAATGGCAGTAGGTGGTAACCAGGTATGTGAAAATCCAGTGGGTCTGCCCCTCACTAACCTGGGTCTCACCTAGTGCCATTATTTGTGGCCTATTGACGGACACATACGCATATACAGAAAAGAAATTCGTCCTCAGCCCACGAATGTTGCAAAAATCTATGCGAAATTTTTGCGACATTTTTTCTACTGGGCGAGTTCAAAGCATACTAATAGCGGGCGGCAGTTGAGACGAACAGCGAGAGCGTAAGCTAAACAGTGGTTAGTGTTAGGCCTTCACCACTGTCTTCGTTACGCACTCTTGCAAATCTACGCACGCAGTTAGCGTGGAGTAGGATGGGGAAGGGACAGAAAACGAAAAAACAAATGTGCAATGCAGCAGAGGGCATAGAAAAGCCCGTTGCGTTGGCAATTGCAAATAACGACGGCGGCAGAAGTGCTGGGGGCTGGCAATGCAGCGAAACTGGTTTTGTGTTGTTGTTGTTTTTGTTATGTTTAATTATTATTGGTTATTATTTCTATTGTTTTTATTGCATGTTTTATTTTATTAAATTATAGTTATTTATTTAGGACGTTGGACGACACTTAGATCTGGACGACACTTAGATCATAAATTTGCACGACTCGACAAAGACCAAAACAGACTCGACTGACAATAAAATACGAATTTTAATAAGAGGACGACGCGACACGTCCGTCCCCCATCAATGCGCTGATGCTACTGGTATGGGAACCACTGCGTTGTCGTTATCCTCCTCTAGATTCCTAGCTGTCTCATAAATTTGGGAGATGGAGGGGCACGATGAACCCCCTGCTACAGGAGCAGAAAGGTTCATCGTACCAGGGTTGGTTGCGTGGATTGAGGCCTCCAGAATCCTTGCCTCAGCCGCCGAAGCGGGTGGATTGCCACTTTTGTGTACCACCTGAAGTAGTTAAATCTTTATGTTGACCCATCGCGGTGGTGTAGGGTTTCTTTAGAGTCTGCCACCCCACCAATAAGAAAGACTATGGTAGTATTTAGTTCATTACTCATCACAAGCCTGTCTGACAAGGGTGACCCTACCAGAAACTTTAAAAAGTTTCCGTCAGCTTAGCCTTATTGAGTCATTGTAACTTAAGCCCCCACACCACGTCAAGGTAACCACCACGTGGGGGATAATCGCAGCTGCTTCAATTCATTTAAAATACAAAGTTTTTCAACAGGGACGCTACAAAAGTAGAGCGATAGGGACAGCAAACGACGTCATATTTCTTGCCGCTCTTTTGACATTTCTCTTCAGTAAGGTTTGCCATTCCATTCCACTGAAGCCGCTTGACCACCAGAAGCGTCGTATGTTCGATAATTTCAACACTGGCGTAATAAAGGGTTTTTCAACAGGGACGCTACAAAAGTAGAGCGAAAGGGACAGCAAACGACGCCAAATTTCTTGCCGCTCTTTTGACATTTCTATTCAGTAAGGTTTGCCATTTCATGCCACTAAAGCCGATTGACCACCAGAAGCGTCGTATGTTCGTGAATTGGGCTGGGCCGTATTTCTTCCGTGATGATCAAGACCGGCACGTTACTGTGTTACCGTTCAATGATAACCGAATATTTTTGGCCCCAATTGGATGATATGGACTTGGAGGACATGTGGTTCCAACAGGACGGCGCCACAAGCCACACAGCGAATGCCACAATCAATTTATTGGAAACCAAGTTTGGAGAACGTGTTATCTGACGAAATGGTCCAGCCGATTGGCCGCCTCGGTCGTGCGATTTGACGCCGTTAGACTATTTCCTGTGGGGCTACGTCAAGTCTATGGTCTATGCCAATGATTGATGAACTTCGTACGAATATCGAACGTGAAATTGCGGCAGTATCGGCCGATTTATGCTTGAAAACCGTCGAAAATTGGGTTCAGCGTCTGGACTTCTGCAAGCGTGCCCGAGGTGGCCATGCAAAAGAAATCGAGTTCCATGCATCGAACGTACTTTTACAGGAATAAAGAATTTCATTGATATCCAAAACCGTTTTAGTTTTATTTAAAAAAACGTTTGTACCGCTACAAAAAAAAAAAACCTTTATTAAGTGTCATACCAAAGACACAAACCTTTCATATGTATATTGAGAAGAAAGGTTTGTATATTATTTAATTAGAGCCACATCGTTTTTTTCACAATTGCTTTGATCCGGAACAAAAAATTATGAAAAAACGCAGCTATTGTTCTGAACATAAATATGTTGCGAAAGAAAACAAAAATGTTTGGCTGTTAATATAATAATGTTTGGCAAAGAAATAATACTTTTGTTTGCATACAGCTCCAAAGTTATATGTAATGCCTGCAACATAATGTTTGGGAGAGCACTTTTTATCAGCGTGTAGTTTAACTAAATGCAAAATTTGCCGTTGAATTAAAGTAGTTAGTAAGTTTATATCAAGTATTTTTCTCAATTTATTGTGTTGAGAATAGCATGGAGAAACGGAATTTAAAAAGTTGTAAAATATAGCATTCTTCATCAAAGCGACGTCTTTTTACTATCCATCATATTAACCAAATTATATTTCCATGTACAACTAACTTGAAACCTACACGCAATTAAAAGTTGAAGGAACATTTTTATGTAATTTAAAATATACAAATATTTCAAGCTGATCTCTACACTTGTTAATGGCTTGAATTTTAGCCTATATATAGTTGATATTCACATTTATATCATAATTCAAAAATTGCGTAATAGACCACTTGATATTAATATTAAACTACACAATAAAACTACACTTGTTTGAAATTTGATGTTGACAAAAATTCTCAACATATTTGTATTGCTGACTAAACTAAATTTTGTCGGTAATTCAGTGTTCGACTTTTCAATTTAGCAAATTTTCGAGCAGACTAAATTTTACTAAATTGGATGACAAAAAACAGGCATATGATTATCAATTGATTATGGACTTTAACAATTACCGGTTAACGAATGGAGATCGAATGAAAAGCCGTTCAATTTAGTCAGCTATTTAGTCGAATTTGCACACCCTTAATAAGCATTTTTTTCAAGTATAATCATTTTTTAATTTTAATTCATACCGTCCAACGTGTAGCACCCGCGAATTATACAGAATATCTATAGGAAATTCATATCGAGTAGTATTATTTTTATTAAAAATGTATTGAAATAAGTTTCAATAAATTATGTATAATATTAGGACGCTTTTGTGTAATTAAAATCGTACAATATACCTATTGACTTTATAATTTAATTTTTTAACTTAATTTTCTAACTAATAGGTGTTCATTTATTAAACGAGGCAATTCGAACGCTTTATAATAAAACTACATATCAAGTTTCCAGTGATGTCACTAAAGACTATTTTAAACTTGAAGTTGGTTTAATTGGTAAACGCATACAAAGGGAAGATGTTGAAGATATTGAGACTCTCATTGGGTAAATTGATACAAACGTATTAAACTGATATAACATATTTAATAAATATATATTTTAGTACAATCATATGTTCTGCCATCCCTGTTAATGTCCAACTTATTACAGCTGCAGATGTATTAGAACATGGTGACATAACTATGGTACCAGGTGAAACATATCCTGATACAAACTTACGTTTGTTAAGTATTATTTCTGATCGACCTCACTTTCGTTCAAAAGAATTGTGTTGTGGGACACATGTTTTAAATACTCAGGAATTACAACACTTGTGTATAACGAATTTGAAACAAACTAACCGTGCACACTATGCATTTACTGGCGTTGCTGGATCAATAGCAAAAAATGTAAGATATATTAAATAGATTAACTAATTATACTGTTTTTACACTATTAATGTAGGCTATACAAACTTCTGCGATAATTAAACAACGTGTAGAATCTTTGGAAGAACAATTTAGTACCGATATGTTGACGAATGCAACTGAAATGGATTTACAAAACATACGTCAAATTTTGAATTCTGATGTTGTGATACCATACACATTTAGGTTAAAAACTTTGGAAACAATAAACGGAATGCTTAAAAAATTAAAAGATAACTGTCGTATATCATTGAAGTAAGTAACCCCAACAAACAATTTGAGTTATCGTCCAGTGTTAATTTAAGATTTACGCAATGCTTTACGCAAGTTGAACTTTTAAGATTTACGCAATGCTATAACATGAATTAAAGTTTATCCCTGAGATAAAATTTGACACGTTTCCGCAGGTACACAGATTTCGAATATTCTTATAAATTACTGTGCGCAAAAAAATTCGTCGCTGGGTATAATATTAAATAGTTATTAAAGATGGGCCTATATCGTGCTTTTTTGCGTAACACACGTGCAAGCTAAACAAACGTGTTAAAATTCAAGTTCGAGTTCATTTCTATTACTAGTTTCTATATTATTATTATTTTGAAAAATGTGTCAATTTAAATATATGCTTCTTCTTCTTATTTGGCCATTACAACCCATGATGGGTTTCGGCCGCAGCAATTACCCCTCGCCAGTAGCTTCTGCATTGCGCGCGCTGGCGCCAGTTTTGCACTCCAAGTGTTGTCGGGTTGTCTCGCACTTGGTCGCACCACCGGAGATTCGGACGCCCTCTCCTACGTTGACCACCACTGGGTACAGAATTGAACACCTTTTTTGCTGGAGCGCTTTCATCCATACGCTCGACATGAGCTGGATCTTAATGCGCCTGACTATGTCAATGTCGGCGTAGAGCTCATACAGCTCGTCGTTCCATCTGATTCTGTACTCGTTTTCAACGCATATCGGGCCATAGGTTTTTGAAGAATCTTTCTCTCGAACGCTCCTAAAGCTCGCTCATCGGTGTTGGCAAGCGTCCATGTCTCAGCGCCATAGAGGAGGACTGGCATGATGAGCGACTTATAGAGCGTAATTTTTGTCCGTCGAGAGAGGGCTCTGCTCCTCAATTGCATACTGAGCCCAAAGTAACACATGTTGGCAAGAGTTATTCTTCGGCTAATAATGCTGGCATTGTTTTCCTTGTTGATGCTGGTACCTAGGTAGACGAAGTCCTTCAAAACTTCGAAGTTGTGGTTGTCAATAGTGACGTGTTGTCCAAGACGCCGGGACTCTTTTTTGTTGACACCAGGTACTTCGTCTGGTCCTTGTTCACCGTAAGACCTATTCGACGCGATTCCCTCTCTAAACTGGAGAATGCTGCACTGACTGCTCGTACGCTCTGCCCAATGATGTCGATATCATCAGCGTACCCGAGCAGCATGGAACTCTTGTTGAAGATGGTGCCATTGTGATGGAGTTGTGCAGCTCTTACAATCTTCTCTATTATTAGGTTGAAGAAATCACACGATAGGGAATCGCCTTGTCTGAAACCTCGTTCGGTATTAAACGTATCGGTGAGGTTGTTCCCAATTCTCACTGAGCAACGTGTGTCGCTCAGGGTCATCCTGCAAACCCTTATAAGTTTCGCAGGTATACCGAACTCAGACATGGTGGCGTATAGGCGACTTCTTATCGGACTGTCGAAGGCAGCTTTGGTCTCTCTTTGGTCTTTTCTAGGATTTGGCGCAATGTGAAAATCGGTTCTATGGTGGACTTGCCAGGTCTGAAGCCGCACTGATAAGATCCAATCAGTCTGTTGACGATGGGCTTCAGTCTTTCACATAATACGCTCGTTAGAACCTTATACGCGATATTGAGGAGACTTATCCCACGGTAGTTGGTGCGTATCGTGGGATTCCCCTTCTTAAGGATTGGGCAGAGTATACTGATATTAAATTCGCTAGACATGCTTTCTTCTGACCATGTTCTGCTGATGAGCTGGTGTATGCTCGTTATGAGCTCATCGCCTCCGGTCTTAAACAACTCGGCAGGCAGACCATCCGATCCTGCGGCTTTGTTGTTTTTCAGCCTGTTGATGGCTGTGCAGACCTCATCACGGTCAGGCGGCGGTATGTCAACGCCGTCGCCAGCAACTGGGGTTGTCAAGCTGTCTTCTCTATCAGCGGAGTAGTTGTCATCATCGCTCTCTTCATAATCTCAGTGTACCCTGGATATCTGTTACTAGATTCCCGTCATCGTCCTGACAGGAGGAGAGTCCGGTCTTTAAACCTCCGGTCAGTCCTCTTATCTTCTGAAAGAATTTACAAGCCTCGTTTTTGTCGCCATGCATATAAATAGCTTCACACTCGCGTCTTTTTAATTCTCTTTTCTTGCGCCTAAAAAGATGTCTCTCCTTGTTCCTCTTCTCTCTGTATCGCTCCTTCGCAGCTCGCGTAACTACCGACGGCAGGGTGGCTCTATATGCAGCGTCTTTCTCTGCAGTGGCTGCGCGACACTCTTCGTCATACCACTTGTTCCGTAGTGGACGTTGGAATCCAAGCACCTCTTCGGCAGACGTACGCATTGAGCGGGAGAAGTGATACAAGGAAATGATCCGAGTCGATGTTGGCATTTCGGATTGAGCGTACATCCATCACACTAGAAGCGTGCCTTCCTTCAATCACAAAATGATCAATTTGGTTGCGCGTGTTCTGATCGGGTGACCGCCACGTGGCCTTGTGAATATTGAGATGCTGGAATCTAGTACTACGAGTTACCATGTTTCGTGCTGCGGCGAAATCGATCAGCATCATTCCATTGTCGGAGGTGTTGTGGAGGCTGAATCGTTGAACCAAAGATACCCTCATGGCCCACCTTGGCATTAAAGTCGCCAATCACAATTTTGATGTCGTGACGGTGCTCATAGAAAGTCTCTTTAGTTTCATCGTCCTTCTCATTCGTCGGAGCGTATGCACAAATTAGGCTGATATAGAAGTATTTAGGTTTGATGCGGATTATTGCTAGTCGTTCGTTCACGGCTGTGAACCTAGAGACAAGGTGGCGGAGTCTCTTGCCGACTACAAATCCACAACCAAATTCATGCCTCTCCGCATGGCAGCTGTAGTAAATGTCACAGGATGCCTGTGAGTACAAATTTGAGTACAAATATAACACGCACATCTCAAAATGGTGAGAGACCTCGGCATAATATTATTATTATGCCTGTGACAGCCCTGTCCTGTCCATCGCATTTCCTGGATTGCGGTGATGTCAGCCTTGTATCTTTCGTGGACATCAACCAGCTGGATAGTGACACCTTCCCTATAAAGGGTTCAGTTTTCGTTGAATCAGCTTTTTATAGTGCATGCTAGTTTTTATAATTTTAGAACAAAAAACGTAAAAACTAAATTACAACCATATGAAAAAGAGAACTGCGGTTGACTGTGCTCACAGTGAGTTAGTGCAGTGCATCGCTCTTGCAGAAAGAATTACACTCAAAAGAACAACAACAACTCTGCCGCATAGTTGTTTTTGAACATTCCATTTCATCTTATTTTTTGAAATGAAACCCACGAAATTTAAATTGATATGATCTAATATTGCCAGTCAAAGGAGAAAAATATAAATATTAACCCTCTAATGCATACTGCCACGTTTACGAGGTTCGCAGAATTAATTGTTTCGTCGTTATTATGAGTTTAAGAGTTGAAGATTAAATAATAGTTTTAAGATAATTCAAACGCTTCATTTAAAAATACATTTGTGTTCATTACTTCTGAATAACGGCCAATATAAAAAAATGAAATTTGTATAAAGTTTGTATATTAGATAAAATAAATACTACACATTTTTAATGGTAAATTTGTGATGACAAACATGTTTAATAATTTTAACATTTTTTTTGTAATAAAATTTGATACTTTATTTTAACAATAATACGACAAATTTTATTTTTTCTTTAAACGTACTTTTTGTGTATAAATTTTGAATTATTTTTATTTGCTCAAAACAAGTTATTTTACATTTAATATATCAGTTTGGTTGAAATCAGTGGGCATTAGAGCGTTATGGTATGCATATTATTGATTGCATTACATGGTTGTTAGAATGAAATAAAAGTATATATTACATGACGAACTAGATTATAAAACTATGCTTTCTCCAACACAAAGGATATCAGACAAAAAACCTAAATTTTCAAGGTCAAAGACTTAATTATATCGATAAAAGCGACAGTGGCTTTTTATATGTTTTAAGAAATAAGTAAAAAACTGTATACAATATCCAACACTGCGTATGAGTTCGAGTACGATAATAGATATGATAATCGTACAATGAGGTCGGACTATATTTTTATATACTATATTTTTCCTTTAAATTTAGAAACAAAATTTCATTTAGCTGGATGGTTTCTACTTAATTCTTATATACTTAATAATAGTACTGCTAACGACACGATATAAAATACATTCCAGAGCTCTCAATACATTTCTATTTACAAAACATGGACTAACATTTGGTATAAAATTGATTTATTTAATGTTATCCCAATTTTGAAAAGCTAAAATTAAAGTTATATATGAGATAAGTTATATACGAGATAAGTTATATACGAGATTGTTACGAGATAAAACAAAGAGATTAAAAAAATTATGTACTAGATAAAAATATTTACTTAGACAAATTTTGACAGGGTACGTACGCCCCTCAATAACAGTTTAATTTGAAAATATTGGTTGAAAACTGTTGAAAATGTGCACCGTATGACCTATATCTCATTAATGTGCCCTCAATACCAAAAGACTACGATCACTACAAAAAATGAGCGTGAATTGGTTCTAAACAACAGTTTTTCGCGTGGCACATATCCATTATTATTTGAAATAGTCTAGTGTATTGCGTGAACTGATTTTTTTATTAATTGTCATCACAAAATCAGTGGCGCATATAAAAATATTGAAATGCACAAATTGTATGGACTTTTTGAAAATTGTGCAAAATATTGATAGATCTACGTAGATGGCTTCAATTCAAATAATTGATTGCAATAAAACATTTCTTATGTCTTTATATGGTTTTGTGACATCCACAGTTCTGCACGAAAAAGGTCAAAATATTCAATATTCGTAAGTTTGGTCAATGTTTTAACCAAGGATTGAAACCGTAACCGATATCCGTTTAAAACCGATTCATTTTTAAAACCGAAACCGTAACCGAAACCTTTATACGAAAATCAGAAATAAACCGATATCCAAAACCGATATAAACGGTTTCGGTTTTATACCGGTTCTAAACGTTTTTAAAAAAGGATAAAAACAAACCAATTATTTTATATAGAAGCTCTAAAGAACAAAGCTGGCTTGAATATTATTTAAGAAGATCTGAGGTTCCCAAAATAAAAACTTCGTGTTCTACAAAACATGATATTTTTTCGAACAAATATTTCCAGAAGGAAGCACATCTGGAAAAGTATATATATTTATGATCAGAATGACCTCCTGACTATATTTAGCGATGTTGAAATCACGATCTAGAAGATCTAGATCAATAAAACTGCTTATTTAGATTACTTATATATTTACGATGTCTTAAAAAGAAAATTGGCATGAGCGGTCAATTGTGACCTGTGAACTGACCACTTATTTTCAAATACCTCAAAATTTTCATCTACAGATGAATTCTACTTTATGCAGGCTTAAGTGGACTTTTTTTTGTCAAATAAATATTGACTTTATGCTCAAATATATGAAAATAATGTTTCCCGCTTGTGGTTTAAAAAAAAATCGAATTCGGTACACCTACCCATTTGTAAATATGGGTATCGAATTAATGGAAATTCTGAAGCGATTGCAAGTTTGTAGTTATTTTTATGATTCGTAAACCCTGGTGATGCATCACTTAAAATGATAACCGCATATATTATATAACTTTCTATAATTCTTACTAACTTCGTCACACCAACTATCACAATATCCCTACTTCAAAATTTCCCATGTGACCTAACCTTCCTTACTGTTTTTTTTTAAAGGATTAAAATTGTTATGTTATTGATTCTTGTGTTAGTAAAATTTATTTTTTAGTTCAAGACATTGAACAATATGGGCAAAGACATTGAATTCAAAAAAATAATACAAAAACCGAAATCAAAACCGAAACCGTAACTTGGAACCGGTATACCGAAACCGTTTCGTTATAAAAACTCTAAACCGTAACCGAAACCGAAACGAGGAAGAAACCCGAAATCGAATCCGTTATTCATTTAGGTTTCAATACTTGGTTTTAACCCACCATTTTTTTGAAAATTCTAGATTTTATGCACCTACTTAAATTTTCCTAATCTCAAAATCAGTAGATACAATTTTATCTCTATGAAATGGAATTGGTAAACCTATAGAGATATTAGCATATGTCTTTCTATGTTTCATTTTAAATTGTTTTAAATGACTAATTAATATATAATTTTAAAAAAATCGTATGTGTCCTTAAAGCAGCGAAAAAGTTATTGTTAAAAAAAAACTGTTTTTTTAGTGTAAATTAGCAAGAATTAGAAATTAATTATATATTTTAACTTATATTGGTAACTCTTCATGCGCTTTATAAATATATACAGTTTTTTTCCAAAATTAAGTAAAAACCGTGATATTAAGAATTTTTTTTTATAATTTCCATCTTAAAAACGTCATAACTTTTGAGCCTCTTGCAATAAGTGATTCACATAAACGTGATTCACATGCATTAATATCATAATATATTGGTACAAAACGAAATTAATTTGTCATCATTTTTTTTATTTTTTTTGTGTCTCAAATTCTAAAAAAATTCTGTTAATAAATATGGTACCTTGACCTAATTCGTGTTCTGTTTTTTTTTTTATAAACATAATGCCACAAAATTATTATTAATTACACTGTTCTACAAATTAACTGTTGTTGGATTCTGCCGAACTGAAACTGAAATATTTCTGATAGATTTCGGTCTCCCGATTCTTGCTGCTTACTCAGAATTTGCCCACCACGTCGAAATTTTGCAAAAATTCAAGTTAAAGTTGCTAAAAAGGCCGTTTTTGGTACTTTATATCGCAATTTATCGCACGATTTCGACATGCTTCATATGCAAACTTTATCACAAATATGGAAAATCGACAATAGCATTTGGAATGTTCTTAATTTCAAATGGAAAAATCTCAATTTCATTTGCAATTTTTCCAATTTCAAATTGAAAATCTCAATTTCATGTGGTATTTTCCCAATGTCATATGTAAAATCACAATTTCATTTAAAAGTTTCTCAATTTCAGTTGGAAATGGTTTAGTACATGATAAACATAATAATGCGTCACGAAATATATATCCATACATTCAAATATGCAGTAAATATTTCCCAAACAACACATTCAATTTAAATTTAATAATGATTAGCTGTAAGTGACTTTTTATTTTTTTTGTTGTCATATTTTCAAAAATTTCAGTTCAGTACATTTATTTAACCCTTTTAAGCCTGCCGAATAAAATACACATCAGATGATTACGTGTAAATTTTCCCATAATGCGGACATCACATGCAAATAATGTTAAGTTTTTGTCCCACTAGATTATTTCAGTATGACATTGTACATAATAATAATAGTTTGGCACTACAGCTCTATAAGAACTTAGGCCGAGCTCTCTCACCATTTTGAGCTGTGCGTGCCATTTACTGACGAGAGGTAGCGCGGTATAGAAAAAATGTTTCTATGAAAAGATGTTGTTAGCCCCAGTCCAGGCTTGAACCGGGGACCTTTCGGCTCGCAGTCCAACATTGTACATCACTGCGTGTATTTCTCTCGATTTTTAATGAAATATTTCATAACTTACAATTAAAACCAGTTGGGAAGGTTAGATAACATGGGAAATTTTAAAGTAGGTGTAATTATGATAGTTAGGATTATCAAAATTATAGTCGGTCTAAGCCGACTATAAATACCCTACACATATGTGTGGTTACCATTCAAAGTGATATATAGGTCACCAGGGTATACGAATCCTGAAACTAACTACAAACATTCAATCGTTGAAGAATTTCCATTCATTTGATACCCATATTTACAAATGGGTAGGTGTACCGAATTTCTATTTTTTTTTGTGAACCACAAGTCTTTTCGCCGGAAAACATTATTATCATGTATTTGAGCTTGATATCAATATATATATTTGACCAAAAAAGTTTACCTAAGCACGTATACATAAAAATTTATCTTTACATGTACATTTTATATGAGGTATTTGAACATAATTGGTCGGATCATAGGTCACAATGGACCGATCCGATTTTTCGCACATACAGCGTAGGTATATTAGTAATCTAAGTTATAAGTTTCATTTATCTAGCTCTTCAATTTTAAAAGTAGTAGGGATTTCAACAGACAGACAGACAGACAGACGGACATCGCTAAATCGACTCAGGGGGTCATGCTGATCAAGAATATATATACTTTTCCATACCGGAGATGCTTCCTTCTGGGTGTTACAAACGGCGTACCAAACTGAATATACCCTTTCACTCTTAGTGTAGGGTATAAATATTCAGAAAAAATTTCAGTAAGATAAACTTGAAAATATTATTTCAAAAATTTTACAGCAAAAACATTGCGAACTTAAATAAAAAAATAATTAAGAGATCTTAATCACTCGACACACTTTTAATGTTACACAAATTTCTTTTTGATTTTTTTGCAAAAACTAATAAATGGTCACAGATTTGTTTTGCCAATTATCCGTAGGACAAGGTTCATATTTTATTATGTAATAATTGCATCTGCAGCATGTCGAAATCGTGCGATAAATTTCGATATAAAGTACCAAAAACGGCCTTTTTCGACATGGTGGGCAAATTCTGAGTAAACAGCAAGAATCAAGAGACCGAAATCTATCAGAAATGACAAGATTCAGTTCGGTAGACAATCCTTGTAGAACAGTGTTATTATTACATATCATTTTTTCGTTTTACATAAGTTTTTGAGAAGACATCTGCCAAAGATTACCGTGTGTATAAAACACACAGTTTGTAAGAAAATTTCAAAATTTGGAAAACGGTCAGAAATTTAGTTATTAAATCATCGCGATCAGTTAAAGACATGAGATTTTAAATTTGACTGGAAATAGATGACAATGCAATATTATCATTTTCATGCCATCCGATTCATCATGGTTCTATCACCATGGTTCCATATTAAAGACACTTTGAAATATGAATATTTTTAATTTTAATAGTATTAGGTCTTTCGAATTCTGTCAGACGAAAATCTAACTAACACAAAAAATAAGAAAAATAAAAAAATATTTTTTAATATAAAACTTAAGGT
The DNA here is from genome assembly GCA_951804985.1 of Dryomyza anilis. NCBI lineage: Eukaryota > Metazoa > Arthropoda > Insecta > Diptera > Dryomyzidae > Dryomyza > Dryomyza anilis. The sequence continues at coordinate 31,668,233 of OX638134.1, forward strand.
CAATTTTTGGTATGATTTAAAATAGGGCGATAGCTAATATAATCTATTGAATCCTTAAAGTTCACATTCAGCGCAATCATGAACCAATTTTCCCCCGAAATATTTTCACTATTAGGAAATTTGGTATCACAGTGAATTTCGAATGTAGGAAAATAATTCACTGGAAATTGTTTCATATCATTAATTTCATTTTATAGGATATTTTTTTTATGATTTACGCATAAATATTCAGACAGAAAATTATTGAAGAAATTTAAATTTTAAAAATGTAAGTTTTATTATTGGAATAACAATAAACTAAATTTAGATCACCTAGATGTGCTTTAAGCAGGTACATGAGGGTATTACTAAAAGATGTATCTGGAAAGCAAAGAAGTTCTGGGAAACTGGTAACAGGTGGAGAAAGATTGTTGAATGTTGTATTGGATCTCCTATTAAATTAACTTAAAGGTAATGTAGTTGTTTATGTAATTTTTATTTGGTTTGACTGGTAACAAGTGGAGAAAGATTGTTAAAAGTTGTGTTGGATCTCCTATTAAATTAACTTAAAAGTAATATCGTTGTTTATGTAATTTATGTTTGGTTTGACTAAGTAAAAACAGGGGATCTATTGAACGTATTAATATAATAGTTTGGCGCTACAGATTTGAAGAGCCTAGGCCGAGTTCTATCACCATTTTAGCTGTGAGTGCATATTTGTACTCAAAATGATGGGACCAAAAGTTTAATGCCGTATCCGAATAGCGAGGTGAAAGTTTTCCTTGCCAATGTTTTACTCTTGTAGGTTTGCCATTGATTGCCGGATAAAAAAATGTTTTCTATGAAAAATGTTGCACTCGCTGGGATTGAATCCGGGATGTAAAGGTATTCCTATCAGTAATTCACTCCGTCTAGCTTCTTGCTTGAAGAATGATTGACCTCACCAAAAGATATGAAATGAAAGATCCAGCAACGGATCAGCAAACATCAATAGAGAAGAAATTGGAATTATTATGTCAGACAATTCAATTTCAATTATTTTTATCAGATTTTTAAATTAAATTTAAATTTTGTGTGCACAATAAATAATTGTCAAACTTTAGAAATGTATTTGACAATTATTTCAAAACAAATCTATTTCCCAAAAAATTGATGATATGAAATTTCATTTGGGGAGAAAAAGTTTTCAATTGAATTCCCTAACCTTGACACAATGCAAAGAATAATTATTGAGGTTTCGATTACAAAAGAATTAATTTAATTTTTACTTGTATACTACGGTACTGACATTTGAATTCCGGGATTAGTTTCGGGATCTAAAAAAAAATTAACAAGACATAAAATAAACATATATAATTTTTATGAGCATGTTGGAGTAAATGGATTTTGTATGGATTAGTGGACCTTTTTTTTAATTGTAATTTTTTTTTTATAACACCGTGCTACAAAAATCGAACAAAATGTGCACACCGGAAAAATTGACATGAACAGTTTTCCGATTTATGTGAAAACAATTTTTTTATATCAATTCGTTTACGGCCTTTATTTGCATTTTAAACGTGTCGTATACGTTCCGTATTTACGGGCATACACACCGTTTACGGCAGCCTTTTTCGGGACGTTAAGCAACACGTTTTATATATGAAATGAAATTTAAAATACGGCATTCATAAATTTCCGTAAATAGCCCTTAGGTACGGCAATAAATCGTCAATGCGTGAACGTAAACGGTACTTTAAAGCACTAAATGAATGTAAAAGGCACGTAAATCCGGTAAGTAACGGAATGTAAAAACTGGAAGTAAACGGGACGTAAATACAGTGACGTATGCATAAAAATAAAAAAATAACATTATCTGCGCATAACTGAAAGTATGTTTTCATCGTTCATTATTAGTTTTTTTTTATTAATTTTTATTTATTTATAATATTTGAATTCATATACAAATTTTTAAATGCACAAATAAATATTTGGTTTAAAACTGCAAGTACAAGTGACAGCGCCAATGATTGCACAATTGCACCAGCTGACGCTATACCAGACGATCCAGGTCGCTTTATATTTGGTACAGTTACAGTTGGTGTCAGTACAGCACATAGCTTAGGCAAGAAATTCGCGGAAGCTATTGTAAAAAACATGCGGATTCTGTTTGAAAATCGTAACGCTTTTTTTTATTTGTGTTTTTTTTTCACATTAGTTTTAGAAATTATATACTGCACTACTTTGTTAGTGTTTGTATTTTCTGTAACACATTTGTATATTTATTTTATATAAAAATGACAAAATTATTGCCGATACGAACACGTTTTCTCAACGAACATCAAAAGACACGTACGCAAATAATGCCGGTCATCGAGTGTGAACTTTGTATACAACAAGAGTGCTGCACGAATACCGTTATATACATTTGAATTATTTTTTTTGTTTGTTTTCAAACATCAATATGTTTAAAATGACCCAATACATACTTCAAACGACGACAAATGAGACGTACACCCAGAAAAAATCTGGTAAATTAATAGTATTTTAATAGAAAAACAATAATTTATACTATTAAAATTGGTCAATAGGATGCGTCCCATTAATTCAGTAATATTGGAACTGTTAATACAATATGTTGTTGTACCATAAATTTTAAAATGTGTTATTTTAATTACAAAAAGCATGACCATGGTATAGTCGAATTACATTTTCCTAATAATTGATTAAAAGTGGATTTTAGTTAATTTATTGTATAAATTAATTTATTTAAATGTCGTAATTGAAATTCACTTCTAAAAATCACACACATAAATGGACACTTCTCGTTGCAAAAGGTTAATATTCGGTTTTCAATAATTGATTATCTGCACTTATTTTTGAGTCCGTCACCATAATAGAAGTTCGATGTATTAATTATTATCTGTAATAAATAGAAAAAATGTTAAATATAATGATTTTACAAAGAATACATTGAGTCCTTACCAATGTCGCGTTTAATAATGAAGATTACTACAAATCATGCATGCGACAAAGAATACATTGAGTCCTTACCAATTTCGCGTTTAATAATGAAGATTATTACAAAATATGAATGCGACCATTTTGAGCAAACACAAACACGCAGACGTACGAAACGAAAATGTTTATATTCGTGTTTACGTATTTTATGTAACGTTTATTATTATAGTAGGAAACCATTAAAACAATAGTATTTATTCTATTAAAAATATTAATATTTAAATTTATAGTTCTGCATTGTTCGAATACTATCAAATTAATTTGAAAACTTTTGATTTAAAAATAAAAAAAAAATACATAAAATATTAATACATGAACCATAAGATCAATGGTCGTACCATTAAGTACTTAATGGGACATTTTCTTCGTATGCCAACATCTTTTTCATAGAAAATATTTTTTATGAGACGCTACCTATCGGCAGTAAATGGCAAACCTACCAGAGTAAAACATTTCCTGTGAAAAGCTCTCACCCGCCGTTCGGATTGGCAATAAACTCCCCAGACAAAATTTTAAGCAGGCAAGTGGTTCAAAACACGCAGGCAAACAAGATACCTGTACGCATTGAAATCACATTTTATATGAAGCTTTGAGGTAGGCAAAGGTGGGAATGTGGACAAAAGCTGCTAGTTCCCTGCTATAGCATGAAAACAAAATTGGTAGGGAACTGACAGGCATAGGTAGGGTATGGTAGCCAAACAGGTGTAAGCAAAATGGTAGGCACAAGCAAGGTAAAGTAGGCAATGTGCTGGTAGCAAAATGGTAGGGAAAGGTAGGGAGCATAAATATATAACATAATTCATCAGTTCCCATCCATCCCACAGTACCAAAAACTTCTTGTTGTACAATAACCCCGACGAATTTTGTTTGTTAAATTTTCACGAAAAACTCAAACGCTTCGATTCTCTATTGCTGGATTCGCATATGTTTTCTGAAGGAACTACGAATTGTTTGTTATTGTGTTTGCAATTTTGCCAAAAAAAAGTGATTGCAGAAAGCAATAACAAAACACGTGTGTATTAAAAACAACATGTGTTTGTTTTTGTACAGCAAGAAGTTTTTGTTTCGGGCGTCATGACGGTTAAAACTATTTGCTGTGCACTTTTGATGCTTATGTTGATATCAGCAATAATCTTCTGCAATACACAAATCCACGTCAATACGGCACATTTTACCGTTTTAATTAAAACAATTCGCATTGTAAATCGACGAAAGTAAACACCTATGTTTAAAAATAACAAAAATTTTCAATACTGAAAAATTTTGAAGGAAAAATTTATATTTGTAAATAAAAATTACAGTCGACAACTTGTAGATCAATCATTTAAAACTTCAAAACAAAAACTTTTTGTAAATAAACTTTTCTGTCGACAACTTATTGATCAAGCTTTAAAAATTTCAAAACAGAAATTCCTACACAATGTGTTTGCCTGATACTCGCAGGCTACCTTTCCCTTTCAGTTTCCTACTATGATGAAGCTTTTTAAAATTTTAAAACAGAAATTCCTATACAATGTGTTTGTCTGCTACTCGCAGGCTACCTTTCCCTTTCAGTTTCCTACTATGAAGAAGCTTTTTAAAATTTCAAAACAAAAATTCCTATACAATGTTTGCATGCTACACGCAGGCTAAATATTCCTCTCTTGATAATAATATACCGATTTCTAATTTATCATTAGATCCGAAATTCTAAACCAATAAGCCAAAAGTAGTCTATAAAATAAAAAAATCGTTTATTTTGTACATACATTTTATTGCAATTTTAATTTAACAAGACATCGGATATTCTAACAAGTTATCCAATGTAAATATATCTAACATTATACAATTGTTAAATTAACGATACAACATGTTGAATCAAACAGATAATCCATGTTCAGTTAACAATTTTTACTATTTATTATTAATATTATGAATAATAATAATTAAATTAATGTACCATGTTAAAAACTAATAATATCAGCGTTACCAATAAAAATAATGTCCAACTTAAGATAGTAGTCGATTTTGACATAAATTTATATGGAAGATTTGTCAAAAAGCCGACTATTTGTTAAAGCTGTACACTATTTTTTGATTATTGGTAGCGCTGTATGAATCTGTTTGAAAAAAAAAATAACATGAAATCTGTTTAATTTCTGTTTAAGTTTACATGATAGTCTTTCCGTAGTCAAAACGGCTTAAAATTAGAAATTTTCATAAATATGTTACGTAATAGGACAAAATCAGCATACACGATTTATATTACATTGAAGTTTGGGATAACTCCATACGAATATTTTTCTCGTTTCTTGAGTAAAGTGTTATTGAATAATCGTCTCTAATTTGGGTGTTTCCTAACCAAAACAAAATAAAATATATTTTATTAAATCAGTAATAAATGAAACATTTTACAACGTACAATTATATATTTGATTTGTTGAGTACATATTTCTAAATTAAAAATGTATGAAAAAAAAAACATTTTTCAACTATATAATCACCAATATTACGGTATACCTTTGCCGATAATGGTTTTATATTTTTTTGTGAAAAGTTTACGACTTTTTCTTTCGACTATATTTAAAATTTTGGAAACCATACTCGCAATACTAAAGTTATAAATAAATCAATCTCTGAAAACGTGCGTTTTATACGAAATTCTGAATGTAACTGATCTGTACCGCTACATTTTACCTAGGCCCGCGATTAAATCATATTTATGAGATACATTGGATATCTAAGAAACAATTATTGGGTGTAGCGGATACAAACTGATTAGCGGAATTTTTTTATTAACTGAAATTAATTCATGAATTTATAATTAGTTCCTGTAATAATAAGTCGATGTTAAAAAATTTTAACAACAGTTTTGGAAACTGCATTATATTGGAGCACTTTTCCCAAAATTTTGTGAATTTACTCCTTAAACTTTGGGAAATATTCAATTTTTCCCATGAAGCCAACTTACGTTTTTCAGATCGTCAAAAACATAAAATCCAAGTGCGCGACCTCTAAACATCAATCGATTTTGGAAAAAAGGCACGTGTGTGTCTTTTTTCTTTTTTCAACTTTTATGATGCTATGGTGAGCGATCCCGATGATTTTATTTTTTTGCATCACCCTAATATATATATATATATATATATATATATATATATATATATATATATATATATATTCTTTGTATTTTTTTTTGCTCAAAAATAAACTTGAAACAAATATCGTCTGCATCTTACTTACTGGAACAAAATGAAACTGCTGAATATTTTTCTTTCCAGTATTTGTCTAATGCTGCCTGCATTTTTGGAAAAATTATAATGTGGATTGTTGTTTAATGACTGATCAAATTTACCTCAAATTTGGACAAAAAATTATACATTTAGTGGGATTAAAAAAGCACTCAAGTGCGTCATTGGAACTTTTTTAGGTGAATCTGTTCCAGTGTGATTACAAAAGCACCCAAGTGCGTCATTGGAGCTTTTTTTAGGTGAATCTGTTCCAGTGAGATTAAAAAAGCACCCGAGTGCGTCATTGGAACTTTTTTGGGTGAATCTGTTCCATTGAATGGATATCTGTGATCTTCGCTTATGGATGTGAAGCAATGACGATTGGAACATATTCACAAAAAAATATTCCAATTATGTATATGAGGCATTCTTTTTCAAATCGAACACGAAATATTTTTGATTCTAGATTTGCTTCAATTTTTTTTTATGGATTACTTATTGAAAATAAGCCCACCCATATTTATTTTTTTTTGCTTTGGTTTGAAAATACAGGGTTTTTAAAAAATGAAAATATGACGCATGGACCTTTTTTTAGAAATTATATAACTTTGCATCTGTGCATCGTATAGCGTCAAGTTTGGTCTCATTTTGAAGGAAATAGAATTTTCTTTATTTCCATATACAAATTTAATTTATTTTTAATTATATAACTATTATAAGCAATTAAAATGTTTAAGGACATTTTACTTAACGAGAGGTATAAAAATTAAGACTATCATTTTCTCTAAATTGTATATAAAGAACATTCTTTTGTTGGGTGGTCATTTGTGCACATCTATATGAAAACCATTTTTTTTTGTTCAAACGACTGTGCGCATAAGCTGCTTTTTTATGTGTTTTGGCTATAGCATCGTTTTGATTTATCAGTATAATTAACTAACACCTTGATCAGCTTATTGCCAACTCAATGTAGTCGGTTCTCTCAACTGCTAAGTCGGTTCTTATAACAAAAACTAAAAAAAATTGTAACTATCAAACCAAAAAGGACTTAATTTAATTTTTATCGTAAAAGATCAGTAAACAGGTAAATAAATAAAAATAAATAGTAAGTTATCATATAATTGGTATATTATTAAACATACATTATAGTAAATGATGGTGTAATTGTACGATCATTGGACCAGACAACTTGTATCCTCGAATTTAAATTTAATCTTTAAATTTAAACTATAAAAATCAATAGTATAAGTGTGAAATTAAGCATTGACGTGTCGAAAATACTTTTTATAGTGTTTAAAACATCAATTTATTAATTTTTAATCTTTAAAAATGTGATCCCGTTTGTTTTAATTTTTAAATCTAAAAATAGGGGCGTCAATATTCGCGAATTTAATGGACACAGAGCTCAAACTATTCGGGCAGGGCCTAAAGATATTGAAAAAAAAAATATTTTTAAGAAAATATTAATAATCCAACTAATATCCTCCAGTTTATAGTGGAAATATGTCCATGGCATTTAAAAATGCATTTTTTAAAGGTTGTATCAATACACACAAAAACAAATCTTTATTGTTAGACAAACTAAAATTTTTTAGTTTTGGATATAAGAACCGACTTAGTGGTGTAGAGAACCGAATAAACTGGGTGGGCAATGAGTTGGTTGCGATAACATCCATATTTTCTATGGCTTATATAAAATTTTACTGACAAATCAAAAATTGTTTTCATATAGATGTGCACAAATGACCATCCAACAAAAGAATGTTCTTTATATAGAATTTAACGTGGAAAATTATAGTCTTAATTAAAAAAAAAATATATCTCTCATTTAGTAAAATGTTCTTAAACATTTTAATTTTTTTTTTTATAAAAGTTACATGGTAATTAAAAATATATTAAATTTGTATTACCTTCAAAATGAGACCAAACTTGAAGCTATACGATGTACAGATGCAAAGTTATATAATTTTTAAAAAAGGTCCATGCGTCATATTTTCATTTTTTAAACACCCTGTATTTTCAAACCTATTGACAAAAAAAAAAATTGAAGCAAATCCAAAGAGCAACTGAATATTTTTGACGAAATCCGTTCGATTAGAAAAAGAATTCCTTATATGTCTGTATGCCCATTGGAATAGATTCATCCAAAAAAGTTCCAATTTAAAGAAACATACTGTTGCGTCGGTAGCTCGATTGGTTTCTGCGTTGGACCACGAGCTGAAAGGTCCCCGGTACGATCCTAGCCAACATCAACATCAAAAATAAAAATTATTATTACTTCGCTACATTTCGACTAACCTATGAGAGTAAACCATTACCAACATACTCTTCAGTCAACAGTCAAGCAGTAAAGCTGTGCGGTGCGTTGCTGTTCTGCGCTGTTATCGCAAGCTCATCGCAACAAAACTCTTCTGATCACTTTTTCGCGCGATTGCTTGCGTTTTTGTGTGATTTTTGTTTTGATTATTTTAAAGAATTTCGATTTTATTATTAAGTTTAATGAAAACAAAGACAAAAAGAAACCCTATTCATAGTTTTATAGAAAAAATTATAAAAATAAGCTAAAGGCATGTTTTTTTTAGTGCTATTTGAACTTAGTTTGTGGTTTAATTTTTGTTTGAAGTCAAAATCGAATTTTTCAGTGAATCTCTACAGTCTTTTAAACAGAGTTTAACCTACTAATGTTGATGGGTTAAAATATTTAACAGAAAATTTTATCCCAACATTTTTCAACAATTCTCTGCCGCTCACAATTTAATATTTTTTTTATATTTTTGTACACCATATCTTCATTAAAAATTAATGCTCAAGTGCACATTGTTTGCTACTATTTATATTCATATACATTTTCTGAAACAATTTTTTAAATACTTTAATTTTATCAATATCCTGATATCACACTTTATCTTTTGTCTATCGTTTCCATCGCAAGAACATTATTTTTGCTGCACAACAAATTAAGCACAACGCCCCACACCCTAATTTTTATTTTTGAGTAAAAAAAGTATAAATCAAAAAATAATCGTTATTCTTGAGCAAAAAAATAAAAAATAATTTTTAATTTTTATTTTTGATTCCTTAAAGTAAAAATTGAAATTTGATTGTTATTGCTGAGCAAGCAAACAAAAAAATTAAAAATAATCGTTATTTTTTGATGTTTTCCCGTAAAAATCAAAAAATAAAAATGACTGCAGATTTCTATTCTGCATGTGAAAATAATTGATTATGCATTCTCAAAACTTGCGTACATATTTTATAACACGTTGATATTTTTCATTAAAAAAAATAAGAACGACCGTTATTTACGGTCCCTGGTCATAACCATTCTACCGAAGTATAATTATTTGTCTTACAAAAATTAATTGTCACAATAGTTGAGCGATCCGAACTGAACATTTTCGCTCAAACTCATTTGAGCGATCAACAATCGCTCAACCGTCTTCGCTTAACCGTTTTCGCTTAACCGTCTTCGCTCAACCGTCTTCGCTCAACCTTCTTCGCTCAAACTCATTTGAGCGCTCAACCCTCTTCGCTCAAGCTCATTTGAGCGATCAACAATCGCTCAACCTTCTTCGCTCAAGCTCATTTGAGCGATCCCCAATCGCTCAACCTTCTTCGCTCAAACTCATTTGAGCGATCAAAAATCGCTCAACCCTTTTCGCTCAAGCTCATTTGAGCGAAAAAAAATCTCTCAACCCTCTTCGCTCAAGCTCATTTGAGCGATCAATCGCTTAACCCTCTTCTCAACCCTCTTCGCTCAAGTTCATTTGAGCTAGCTTTGTGTTGCTTTGATTAAATATGGAACCTACAAAACCTTAGTTTAGTAAATCACGAAAAATACTTAAAATCACTTTTTTGCGCGTTTGCTTGCGTTTATGTGTGATTTTTGTTTTGATTATTTTAAAGAATTTCGATTTTATTATTAAGTTTAATGAAAACAAAGACAAAAAGAAACCATATTCATAATTTTATTGAAAAAATAATAAAAATAAGCTAAAGGCATGTTTTTTTTAGTGCTATTTGAACTTAGTTTGTGGTTTAATTTTTGTTTGAAGTCAAAATCGAATTTTCTACAGTCTTTTAAACTGAGTTTAACCTACTAATGTTGATGGGTTAAAATATTTAACAGAAAATTTTATCCCAACATTTTTCAACAATTCTCTGCCGCTCACAATTTAATATTTGTTTTATATTTTTGTACACCATACCTTCATTAAAAATTAATGCTCAAGTGCACATTGTTTGCTACTATTTATATTCATATACATTTTCTGAAACAATTTTTTAAATACTTTAATTTTGTCAATATCCTATCCTATATATAATAATATCTAATATCCTATCCTATATATAATAACCTTATCTTTTGTCTATCGTTTCCATCGCAAGAACATTATTTTTGTTGCACAACAAATTAAGCACAACGCCCCACACCCTAATTTTTATTTTTGAGTAATAAAAAGTATAAATAAAAAAATAATCGTTATTTTTGAGCAAAAAAATAAAAATTAATTTTTAATTTTTATTTCTTAAAGTAAAAACTGAAATTTGATTGTTATTGCTGAGCAAGCAAACAAAAAAATTAAAAATAATCGTTATTTTTTGATTTTTTGCCGTAAAAATCAAAAAATAAAAATGACTGCAGATTTCTATTCTGCATGTGAAAATAATTGATTATGCATTCTCAAAACTTGCGTACATATTTTATAACACGTTGATATTTTTCATTAAAAAAAATAAGAATAACCGTTATTTACGGTCCCTGGTCATAACCATTCCACCGAAGTATAATTATTTGTCTTACAAAAATTAATTGTCACAATAGTTGAGCGATCCGAACTGAACATTTTCGCTCAAACGCATTTGAGCGATCAACAATCGCTCAACCGTCTTCGCTCAACCTTCTTCGCTCAAACACATTTGAGCGCTCAACCATCGCTCAAGCTCATTTGAGCGATCAACAATCGCTCAACCTTCTTCGCTCAAGCTCATTTGAGCGATCCCCAATCGCTCAACCTTCTTCGCTCAAACTCATTTGAGCGATCAAAAATCGCTTAACCCTTTTCGCTCAAGTTCATTTGAGCGAAAAAAAAATCGCTCAAGCTCATTTGAGCGATCAATCGCTTAACCCTCTTCTCAACCCAATCGCTCAACCCTCTTCGCTCAAGTTCATTTGAGCTAGCTTTGTGTTGCTTTGATTAAATATGGAACCTACAAAACCTTATTTTAGTAAATCACGAAAAATACTTAAAATCACTTTTTCGCGCGTTTGCTTGCGTTTTTGTGTGGTTTTTGTTTTGATTATTTTAAAGAATTTCGATTTTATTATTAAGTTTAATGAAAACAAAGACAAAAAGAAACCCTATTCATAATTTTATTGAAAAATAATAAAAATAAGCGAAAGGCATGTTTTTTTAGTGCTATTTGAACTTAGTTTGTGGTTTAATTTTTGTTTGAGTTCAAAATCGAATTTTTCAGTGAATCTCTACAGTCTTTTAAACTGAGTTTAACCTACTAATGTTGATGGGTTAAAATATTTAACAGAAAATTGTATCCCAACATTTTTCAACAATTCTCTGCCGCTCACAATTTAATATTTGTTTTATATTTTTGTACACCATACCTTCATTAAAAATTAATGCTCAAGTGCACATTGTTTGCTACTATTTATATTCATATACATTTTCTGAAACAATTTTTTAAATACTTTAATTTTGTCAATATCCAGATATCAATATCCAACTTTTGTCTATCGTTTCCATCGCAAGAACATTATTTTTGCTGCACAACAAATTAAGCACAACGCCCCACACCCTAATTTTTATTTTTGAGTAAAAAAAGTATAAATCAAAAAATAATCGTTATTCTTGAGCAAAAAAATAAAAATTAATTTTTAATTTTTATTTTCGATTTCTTAGAGTAAAAATTGAAATTTGATTGTTATCCTTTTTGGTATGATAGTTACAATTTTTTTTAGTTTTTGTTATAAGAACCGACTTAGCAGTTGAGAGAACCGACTACATTGGGTTGGCAATAAGCTGATCAAGGTGTTAGTTAATTATACTGATAAATCAAAACGATGCTATAGCCAAAACACATAAAAAAGCAGCTTATGCGCACAGTCGTTTGAACAAAAAAAAAATGGTTTTCATATAGATGTGCACAAATGACCACCCAACAAAAGAATGTTCTTTATATACAATTTAACGAGAAAAATGATAGTCTTAATTTTTATACCTCTCGTTAAGTAAAATGTCCTTAAACATTTGCTTATAATAGTTACATGATAATTAAAAATATATTAAATTTGTATATGGAAATAAAGAAAATTCTATTTTCTTCAAAATGAGACCAAACTTGACGAAGTTATATAATTTTTAAAAAATGTCCATGCGTCATATATTCATTTTTTAAACACCCTGGATTTTCAAACCTATTGACAAAAAGCAAAAAAAAAAAAAAAAAAAAATGGGTGGGCTTATTTTCAATAAGTAATCCATAAAAAAAATTGAAGCAAATTCAGAATCATAAATATTTCGTGTTCGATTTGAAAAAGAATGCCTCATATACATAATTGGAATATTTTTTTGTGAATATGTTCCAATCGTCATTGCTTCACATCCATAAGCGAAGATCACAGATATCCATTCAATGGAACAGATTCACCCAAAAAAGTTCCAATGACGCACTCGGGTGTCTTTTTAATCTCACTGGAACAGATTCTCCGAAAAAAGCTCCAATGACGCACTTGGGTGCTTTTGTAATCACACTGGAACAGATTCACCTAAAAATGTTCCAATGACGCACTCGAGTGTTTATCGAGTGTTTATCAAGTTTATTTTTGAGCAAAAAAAAATATAAATTAATTTTTATTTTTGAATTTGAAAATAAAAATTGAAAATTGAGTTTTATTTCTGAGCAAAATTTAAAAAATCAAAAATAATCGTTATTATTGAACAAAACAAAGTTTTGTTAATTTTTATATATTTATATATATATATATATATTAGGGTGATTCAAGATTGGATCGAATATTTATTTTCCCACGAAATCGCTCACCATACGATCAGAAAAGTTGAAATAGACACACACGTGCCTTTTTTTCCAAAATCGATTGATGTTTAGAGGTCGCGCACTTGGATTTTCTGTTTTTGGCGATCTGAAAAACGTAAGTTGGCTTCATAGGAAAAGTTGAATATCTCCCAAAGTTTAAGGAGTAAGTTCACAACATTTTGGGAAAAGTGCTCTAATATAATGTAGTTTCTAAAACTGTTGCTAACATTTCTTACCATCGACTTGCTAATACACAAACTAATTTTATTTTCATGAATTAATGTCAGTTAATAAACAAATTCCGCTACTCAGTTGGTATCCGCTACACCCAATAATTGTTTCTTAGATATCCAATGTATTTAATAAATATAATTTAACCGCGGGCCAAGGCAAAATATAGCGGTAAATATCGTCTACATTCAGAAATTCGTATATAACGCAAGTTTTCAGAGATTGATTTAATTATACCTTTAGTATTTGGAGTAAGATGTCTTAAATCTTATATACTGTGCAAAGAATACGTCTGAAATTTTTCACAAAAAATTATAAAACACATAATTGGTAAAGTTGTACCGAAGTTATAGATGATTATTTTGTCAAAAAATGCATTATTTTACATTTACATTTTTATTTTAAATATAATTGCCACAGACAAAATTTTAAGCAGACAAGTGGTTCGAAACACGCAGGCAAACAAACTACCTGTACGCATTGAAATCACATTTTATATGAAGCTTTGAGGTAGGCAAAGGTGGGAATGTGGACAAAAGCTGCTAGTTCCCTGCTATAGCATGAAAACAAAATTGGTAGGGAACTGACAGGCATAGGTAGGGTATGGTAGCAAAATGGTAAGGAATGGTAGGGAGCATAAACGTATAACATAATTCATCAATACCCATCCATCCTACAGTACCAAAAACTTCTTGTTGTACAATAACACCGACGAATTTTGTTTGTTAAATTTTCGCGAAAAACTCAAACGCTTCGATTCTCTATTTCTGGATTCGCATATGTTTTCTGAAGGAACTCCGAATTGTTTGTTATTGTGTTTGCAATTTTGCCAAAAAAAGTGATTGCAGAAAGCAATAACAAAACAACATGTGTTTGTTTTTGTACAGCAAGAAGTTTTTGTTTCGGGCGTCATGACGGTTAAAAATATTTGCTGTGCACTTTTGATGATTATGTTGATATCAGGAATAATCTTCTGCAATACGCAAATTCACGTCAATAGGCACATTTTCACGTTTTAATTAAAACAATTCGCGTTGGAAACCGACGAAAGTAAATGACAAAATGACAAAAATTTTCAATACTGAAAAATTTTGAAGGAAAAATTGATATTTGTAAACAAAAATTTCAATTTGATCAATCATTTAAAACTTCAAAACAAAAACTTTTTATTAACAAAATATTCTGTCGACAACTTGTTGATCGAGCTTTAAAAATTTCAAAAAAGAAATTCCTACACAATGTGTTTGCCTACCTTTCCCTTTCGGTTACCTTTCCCTTTCGGTTTCCTACTATGAAGAAGCTTTTTAAAATTTCTAAACAGAAATTCCTATACAATGTGTTTGCCTGCTACTCGCAGGCTACCTTTCCCTTTCAGTTTCCTACTATGAAGAAGCTTTTTAAAATTTCAAAAAAAGAAATTCCTATACAATGTGTTTGCCTGCTTTTTTTTTAATGTGGGATAAAAAAATAGAGCCACAGCACTCAGACAGGGTTATATCCATTGTGCTGTGACCCAGTTTCCTGGTTTTTAATGATACTTCTTAGATTCATTATTGAACAGGTTCTGGTCCAAATGGATTATCCTCAGATCCAGCTCGTGGTAGTTCGTCAGATGTTTCATTGCCCGAAACTCCTTTATGGCCCGGCACCCAAATCAGTTTCAGTGTATTGTATTTACCAACACAATTGAGACGTGATCTGCATTGACGTACAGTTTTGGATGTGATGACCTGGTTGTTCAAAGCCATAAGAGCAGCTGCAAACTGATATAGCCCTGTTCTGCCATCTATTATCCGCAATGTAGTCCATAGCCATAAGTATAGCATAGACTTCGGCTTGAAATACCGAGGCATTGTCGCCTAAGGCGAAGTGAAGTCTGCGGTCAACCGGTTCCACAAGCACTCCAGCACTAGATCCCTGATCGGTTCTGGAGCCATCTGTGAAAATGCGGTGTGACCCTCTACCTGGCTCACAGTCAGGCGTTAGCCAGTCTTGAATGTCAGGTTGGCAGACCTCAAAATTTCGTCTTGGTAATATTTCTGTTATCATTGCATCAGAGGGGATCTCCAGTAGACAGGTGTCTAATGGAGTGTCAAGTGCAATGTCAGAGATATTCCAGGGAACATTAAACCAGAAACCACCTCGTTTTAGTCTCCAGCAGCCTTTCATGGCTTCGCCGCTGATGAAGATGTCAAGTGGTGGTAGGTTTAAGATTGCATTCAGTGCTGGACCAGGTGTAGTGGGAAAGGCACCCGTAACACCCAGACACACGGTTCTCTGAATCTTGGCAAGACTAGTTGTCACGTATTTTCGCGACAGCTTGTTCCACCAGACTACCGATGCATATGATATCATCGGTCTTATCATTGCCGTGTAAATCCATAAGATTTTGCTCGGCGATAGTCCCCATGTCTTCCCAAAAATTCCTCTGCATTGCCAGAAGGCATTCAATGCTCGCGAAATTTTATTTTCAACATGTTTTGTCCAAAGTAGTTTACTATCAAGAGTTAAGCCCAGATATTTTACTTCGTTAGACAGAGGAATAGTGACACCCTTAAGTACTGGTAGAGATAATCCTGTCATTATTCTTTTCCTAGTGAAGAGAACAATCCCTGTTTTGTGAGGGTTGACGGAAAGTCCGTTTGCAGTACACCAGCTGTCAATTCGGTTCAATGAGTTTTGTGTTTTAACACAGACCTCATTGAGGGAAAAGCCTGTGGAAAGAATGGCAACATCATCTGCATAGGCCTGGGAATAGACACCTGGTCCATCGAGATCGTTGACTAGAGAGTCAACCAGCATACACCAGAGCAGGGGGGAGAGAACGCCTCCTTGAGGACAACCTCTATTCACCCCTGCCATAATATGCTGACTGCACTCCGCCTCAGAAATGATGGTCCTAAACATTAGCATTGACCTTAGCCATTTGACCAATGTTTCATCTATTCCATGCCTTCTAGCTGCGTCACACATTCCATCAAAAGTCGCATTATAAAAATAACCCTCGATGTCAACAAATATGCCCATCACGTACATCTTCCTCTGAAAAGCATGCTCGATCCTGCCAACCAGATGTTGCAATGCTGTTTCACAGGATTTTCCACGTTGGTAGGCATGTTGTCTTGATGATAGTGGGTACCTTGACAACGATGTTTTTCTGACGTGCAGCTCAACTAGACTTTCTAGACACTTTAGTATGAAGGACATCATACTAATGGGTCTGAAGCTCTTGGCTATGGAATAGTCTACTCTTCCAACTTTAGGAATGAAGGCTACTTTAACTAAACGCCAGAATGTCGGAATGTATGCCCATGCGAGACTTGCTCTAAAGATCTTCTTTAGGCATGGTAGCAATTGGGTTATACCTTCCTGTAGCATGACTGGGTAGATGCCATCCGGTCCAGGTGACTTGAAGCCATGAAAAGAGGCCACTGCGTATTGGATAGCTTCATCGTACGCAACCAATCTGGCAACCTGCCAGTCATGTTTTGTCACATTAGAATTGTTATTGCAGTCCCCGGTGCTGGGATTACAAAGTGGCCCTATGTGGATTTGATTTCCCGGAAAATAAGTCTCAACTCTCTGTCTTAGACTCAGTATACGAGCCATCAGGTCTCCGCAGTGAGTCCAGTTGAGCAGTTCGGTCTCTTTTAAGAAACTTGACCAATCTGCTAGCCTCACCGCAGGATTCGATGCTACTGCAGAAGTCCTTATAAGAAACACTTTTCGATTTACGAATTCGTTTCTTATACTCTTTCTGCTTAGCTCGATAAAGAAACCAGTCAGAGTCTAAGTTGCTCCTTAGGGCCCTATTTAGAAGCATTCTGGAATCCTTGCGCAAGGTTTCAAGACAAGCGTTCCACCAAGGAACAGGAGGTCTAGATAACGTTTTTCGTACCGGACATATTCGTACAAAACTAGAATTTATGACATCGTTCATAACTTGAACGGACGTCTCAATACTTTCTTTGGTACGAATTCTGACAGGAATATTGAGGGAATTCTCAAGTTCATGTCTGAAGCGTGCCCAGTTCGTTTTTCTAGGGTTTCTTACCATCAAAGAGGGCAGCACCTCTCGGTCAGTATGAAACTCGATATACCTGTGGTCCGATAAAAAATCTTCTTTAAGAACCTTCCAGTTAAAGATTGATTCTCTCAGTCTACAGTTAGACAAAGTGAGGTCAATCACTTCCTGTCTTCTAGCAGTCACAAAAGTGGGTTTATTACCAGTGTTGTGAATGTTCAGATTGGAGGTCATGATGAAGTCAAGGAGTCTGGTAGCTCGTGCGTTGCATTTACTGCTGTCCCACACAGTGTATTGAGCATTAGCGTCACAGCAAATAATAAGGCCGGTCTCCTTAAGATCGCAGTACTCTATGAGCTCAACAATTGCCTTTGGCGGAGGAGGCAGTAGTGAGTCATAGGGGAAGTAGCCTGAGGCGACAATCAGATGTTTCCATCCACTATCGGTTTCATAGCTCACTTTGGCTGCCACCAGGTCTTGCCCACAGAATTGGATTAATTTGGTGACAGAAAAGTGTTTCGATACTATAAGACAGCTTCTAGGCCTTGCGGCTTGCTCATCGTATAGTATGGTTTTACCACGTAGTTCACTAAGACCACAGATGCGTTTGTTATACACCCATGGTTCTTGAATAGCTGTGATGTGAGGTAATGTATGCAACACGGAAAGCCGCTTACTTAGTAAAGCGGTAGCAGCTTTAGAATGTTGCAGATTGATCTGAGTAAATATCATGACAGGATAATTAACTCGTTTCTCATCATATGCCTATTCATTTGGAATTGATTCGGAATTTGATCCGTCCAAAGAATAAGTTTAGATGGTTGTCGTACTTCGATAGCATGACATCTAACGACTTCTGGTCTAAGCCAACAACTAGGGTTGAGCCCTCCTTGTCCTCCGGACCTCGCTCTGGTTTATGGCTATAGATTTTCCATCCGTTAGTTTCGATGCCCTGGTTCTGAGCACGTAGGCAGGCAAACACTTCCGCTGTTTTCCTGATAGGACCAGGTATCCAGCATATTGCTCGCCTGCGTTTGGGTTCGTCTCCGCTGAAAACAGCCAAGGGGGGGATTTTAGCAACGGCTGTGGCAAACCAAACGAAATTGGCTTGAGACGAGCTTAGCACCTTCATGATGCCATCACTCGTCGCATAGCCTTTTGCGTTTGCACTGACACCGCCGGTGCTGACTAGCCGCCAAAGATGATCGGTGCAGTGTTTTACTTCTACATCATTCATCTTTTGCTCCTTCCCCAATTTGCCAATAATCGCAACCGGAAGAGCTTTGCGAGCAGCATCACGATATGATACTGCTAGCCTACCTCTGCCAGTGGATGTTGAAGGCAGTTCATCCGCAGCCGATCCGGAACATGAAGCACCAGTGCTCTTGCTTGTGGAAGCAATATCACTGGAAACTGTCGACTTCTGGGAGTTACGGGGTTTCGCAGTAGCAGTGAAGGTTTTAAACTTCTTGCCATTGTGTTTCTCAGGTGCATTGGCAGCCACAACAGCAGCAGCGGATGGTCCGGCTTCAGTCGGAGTAACCTCCACCGATCTATCGCGTTTTGCTGTGGTAGCTGGGGAAGAGAAAGCTCCAGCGTCGCCTTTAGCCTTTTCAGCCTCTTTGCGATCTTTCGATTTATTCTTCCTTCTCCTACTCACCTGGACATCGGACAACCTGACCTCTGTATTCAGAGATCCGGGTCCGGTCTTCAATGGAAGTTTAGCTTCCAGTTGGGCGTCGGTCTCTCTAGGATAAGATGCTGGTAAGACACCACTTTCCTTCGATCGACCCATGTTTCCAAATACGTGACAGAAAGGAGCCCTGAGAGGAAACAACACTGTCGAGCAACCATACAGTGGAGGATTAGTTGTAGGCATAGCCGAACGGACACTTTCCTCTACTTGTATGGGAACCGCTGTATTGTCGTTATCCTCCTCTAGATTCCTAGCTGTCTCATAAATTTGGGAGATGGAGGGGCACGATGAACCCCCTGCTACAGGAGCAGAGAGGTTCATCGTACCAGGATTGGTTGCGTGGATTGAGGCCTTCAGAATCCTTGCCTCAGCCGCCGAAGCGGGTGGATTGCCACTTTTGTGGGTACCACCTGGAGTAGTTAAATCTTTACGTTGACCCATCGCGGTGGTGTAGGGGTTTCTTTAGAGTCTGCCACCCCACCAATAAAGAAGTAGACTGCTAATCGTAGGTTACCTCTCCCTTACAGTTTCCTACTATGAAGAAGCTTTTTAAAATTTCAAAAAAGAAATTCCTATACAATGTGTTTGCATGCTACTCGCAGGCTACCTTTCCCTTTCAGTTTCATACTATGAAGAAGCTTTTTAAAATTTCAAAACAAAATTCCTTTACAATGTGTTTGCATGCTACTCGCAGGCTAACTTTCCCTTCCATATTCTAGCTATAAAGATTCCTTTCAAAACTTCAAAACAAAAACTTACAGAAAAATGCTTTTGCCTGCTAGGGGTACGCTTGAACATACCAGTTTGCGGCGTAAATGCTGCTATAGGGAGCCTGCTTATTTTCAAAAATTCAAAATGCCTGCTATGCAATGTATATTTTCTACCACATTCCTGTGAGTTTTCCTCAAAACTACTTCTATAATACCAGTTTCCTTGCATATTTTTTGTCTGGGGCTGTAGGTCCTACCAATTTGAGTACAAATACACACGCACAGCTCAGAGAGCTGTGCGTTGTTTATAGGACTGAAGTTGTTTATAGGCCGAAGTTGTTTATAGGACTGTAGCGCCAAACTAATATTATTATAGTTCAGAACTGTGATTTGTACCATAGTACCTAAAATTATCAGTATATGTCTTACGATTGTCAATTAGACATAAGTTTTTCCTTTTACCATTTCATTTATATGGCGTGGCAATAGACCATCTTGTTCATTTTCAAACTAAAATCAATTCGTAGTCCATGTATGCTTAGTGTAAAGCAGGCATGTCACACTTATTTGGCATCACGGGGCGCATTGGTAATGATGAGGCGGGCCGCATATGTGTACCATAAGAATACAAAAATCGTTCGTTTTTATATTTGGTAAAAAATACAATGCACTATGGGACAGAAGCTTAGTCTAGCTCGCCGAAAATCTGAAATTAAAGTTTGTTGCAGAAAGTTTAAAAATATGTAATTTTATTAATAATTTATGAGAACCTAGAGAACAAACAAAAAATGATACACCCTAGTGAAAAAATAATTGCTTAAAGTGCAAAAATTAAACAAGTGCTTTTAAAGAAATAAAAATGGGTTACATTAAAATTGTCATAACTCTTTCAATATATACTCCACATGCAGAGTGTTAGTTTTATATTATTGGGAATTGGGAGAATATCATCTTGTGTATCAAAAATTTTAAATGGCTATTAGTGTTTTTCCTGATTATCTATCAAAAACATAAATAAAAATTACGTATTTGTTATACAAAAGTAGACATGGAAAAAAAAGCTTTCAAATGCTCTCATAAATCTTTTTATAATGTCTGTTAAATGTCTTCTTTCTAACGGTGTTAAACATGCCTGCATTAGTTTGCCACACGTCATTTAAAATGAGTTTAAGTGATGGAAAAGTACGAAAATCGTAAAATAATTTAACTAAATTTTGTTACTTTAATATGTCAGTTTTGCCTTTTCTGTCATTATAGTTACACAAAACTGGCTCATATTTGGAATGGTAGTTAAGAATTGTGATATGTACCATAGTACCTAATATTATCAGAATATCTCTTAAGAGATGTATGCTTAGTGTAAAGTTTCTGTTAAGATTGGAACAAAACTGTATTCACGACGAGCTAGAATTGACTTCTGTCCCACTGTGCAATGTTAAGATTATCAAAGTTTCCATTGATCTTCGTTAATAGCGTCACTAGAGTAATTTTTTTGTAAAACACGGTGTGATTTTTGTCTGTTTGAAATAATTGAAAAAAATGACGAACTTCTTTGATCCTGCTAAAAATAAAACAGACACCTGACAATCATCCAAAATTGTTGCAACTTTTTATGTCGGTAAAATCGTACATTATCGAATGAGATCTTGTACCAATATCGAAGGCCAAATCGTACTAAAACTGCAAAAATAGTTCCACATTAATTTGGAAAAGGTTTTCTTTTTATGAACAATTAATTTAAATTGCAAGTACAGTGACCATTGATTAGATGTTCAGATCAACTTCGTCAGTTTTATTATCCTTAAACGAGGTTTGCATCATTCTACGGGCAAGAGTTTTTTTCTACAAAAAGTGATTAGTGACTAATTTTTTGAAACTTTGGACCACTGTATCTTGAACTCTGGTAGTTTTGGTGTGGAATGTCTCTAATACAAAAAATTTTACTTACTATGAAAAAAATGATTCCAAAACCAGTTTGTGCAAAGCAAGACTCTTGGTTAAAAACTTGTCATTTTTTTAAATAAAAGTCCAAAGTCTGATTGCGTCTTTATTCCATACTGGAGCTGATTCCGAACATGTTTTTGTTAAATATGGTCCAGTTTTTGAGATTTTTAAGTCTTAATTAGTTTTCTCTCCTTATAATTTTATTAGTCGTACCAAAAACAATAATGTCATTTTCTTTTCGATGTAAGACGTACAAAACTATGCGCTACCATAATTTTTTTTTATATATGCTGTCGAAATATAGCAAAGGCAAATTCAAAACTTTACAATAAATTAAATAAATTTTAAATTTTATGAATAAAATAATAGTTTGGCGCTACAGTCCTGTATAGAACTTCGGCCATGCTCTCTCACAATTTTGAGCTGTGCGTGTTATATTTGTACTCAAAGTGGTGGGAGGAATCCGAACGGCGGGTGAGAGCTATTCATAGGCAATGGTTTTACTCTCGTATGTTTGCCATTTACTGACTACTAAAGGTAGCGCGGTATAGAAAAATGTTTCTATGAAAAGATGTTGTTAGCCTTAGTCCAGGCTTGAACCGGGGATCTTTCGGCTCGCAGTCCAACGCACAAACCACTGAGCTACCGCGGCTACGGTAGCTAAAAACAATATTCTTGATGAAAAAAAAGGTAAAAATTATTGTTATGCCATTTGTGCCATCATGTATAATATTTAAAATCACAATTAGGAAAATAAATTAAGGCTCTATATTAAAAACTTATCAATATCTCATTATTAAATTTTGGGAAAATAATGTACCTACGAAAATATTGATTTTTTTAATAAATTAATAAGTTTTTAACCAAAATTAGTCATTAAATTTTTTATATGGCATGTTAAATTGGATACATGGCGCTGCTCAAAAATGCACAACAATACATAATATTCTTTTAACGCATTTTCAGGCGTTAAAAGGCGTAAAAATAAATATTTTATATTATTAAATATATTTATAATATTTAAAAAGTCTTCGCGGGCCGCAGATGAAAGGTTGGCGGGCAGCGTGTTTGACATGCCTGGTGTAAATTTTCGTTAAGATTGGCGCAAAACTGAATTTATGGCGAGCTAGAATTGACTTCTGCCCCGCAGTGCATTGTCGCCCAGCTCATGGTCAACGACAACGTAGGCGACTGCTCTGGTCCTTTTTGCAGACTGTCTAGTTCCGCGACCAACTGCCGACTGCTGCTTCTACTGTGCACTGTGAGTGTCTTGATCTGCTACGAAAGACTGACTGCCAACTGCTACTATTACTGCTCACTGTTTACTGTGAGCAGTAGCAGTTAATTCATTCAGGGTGGCGGTGTTGCATGTGGCCGGCCAGGCCTACTACTCCAAGAATGTTATACAAATTATTTGTTTGGAAGAAGTGCATAGAATTATCAAAGTAATTTACTGGTACCAATATAAATAATTTGTAATTCATATACATGGTGTGACAGCAGAAAAACAAATTTTATAGGTGTCCCATTTTCGTTGTATATCCTTCTACTAAGACCTCTGACCAATTTGTAAGAATGTTTACATTTTGACTTAGTTTTTTTCCAAACATTAACTTTAATATTCTGTGTGAAAAGTAAAACAATGAAAATTTGTTTTTTTCTTAATGAAGTATCACTTGAATAAGGCCAAATTTTGGCTCATATCTCGCCCTATTCACAACTTGTTGTATGCAGTTCGATAGATTGCTTTATTACGCGTCTGCTTCGTTTTGTCTTAGCTCTCCTATCGTTCCTTTCTTATGTCTGTTGCTACGTCTTTGTGCATGGTTGCATTTTCTACTACTATTCCTGTCTGCTTCTAGTTGTCATTCCGTTCTTAGTTCGTCTGTCTGGCTGCAATCCCACATTCGGCCATTCTGATAACGCATTCGTCTCGAATGTTATGTGCTGCCTTTTCGCGAAATTAGCTCCTTTCGATGTTTTATGTGGTCCTTCGAAATCTCTCATTTCCTCCACGGAATAGCGTTCATGTGGAAACTTTTTAACTACTCTGTTTTGTCCGAGAAACTTAGGTTTAAGTTTCACACTCGTTCCATTCTGCGTACGTTTAATCTTCACTAAATTGTTAGTTTCGTACTGAATATCCGGTGCTCTCTTTTTGTTGTTCGTTTTCCGATTCTTTTTATCTTCCGGGTTGTATTTTGTGACTTTTCGTTCTGTTGTAATTTCCTGCTCGTGTACTCTACTGGTTGAAGCTCTTGATCTTTCTGCAAATACAATACGCTGCATCCCTCCATGCTCACGTCCTTATTAATTTCAGTTAACGCTGATGAATCGTAAAACTTGAGTAATGGTGCACTCACCAACGCTGCTTTCAGCTGCTGTAATGACGACATCTCATCATCTTCAAATTTGAACTTAGCAGTAGTCGCGGTAGCTCAGTGGTTAGTGCGTTGGACTGCGAGCCGAAAGGTCCCCGGTTCAAGCCTGGACTGGGGCTAACAACATCTTTTCATAGAACATTTTTCTATACCGCGCTACCTCTCGTCAGTAAATGGCAAACCTACGAGAGTAAAACCATTGCCTATGAAAAAGCTCTCACCCGCCGTTCGGATTCGGCAATAAACTGTAGGTCCCACCACTTTGAGTACAAATATAACACGCACAGCTCAAAATGGTGAGAGAGCTCGGCCGAAGTTCTACACAGAACTGTATCATCTTCGTTTCTTTGTTGACGACATCTCGTGAATCTGCTTGTTGTTATCGATTAAATTTGCATCTAAATTCGCATTTCTAGGTTGAAGGTGAGGTAAATCACAGACCGTTTCATCCATTGATGTAGACGAGTAGATCTGGTCATATTCACGCGACAGTACATCAATACTTGCGTGGTTATCCGCTTTAACATCACGTTCGCAACTACTTACCAGCGCAGAAAATATAATTCTACCGTTTTCTACGTCTTTAACAATTCGGTTGTTCGGTTTAAAACTCCCAGAATATTTTGTCATTGTGTGCATGTTATCCTCTTCATGCTTCATGTTATCTTTTTTGGCAACTTCTTTGCACTCAAATGACATTTGAAGCAAGTAAACTGAGCCATGCTGCAATCTTTTGCCATGTGACCTAAGTTTGAAACATTTTCTGTCGAGCTCTTTTCGATCTGCCTGCGGAAAATTGTTCTTTGAAATCGTTGTCGGTTGGTTTCTCCAGTTAGACGACTGTTGAGGATCACCTTTAAGTTTTTCGTAAACTTTCACCTGCTCCTTCAACTGCGACACAGATTTTACTTGATAAAGCATGCCTTTGTTGAACTTCGAGTCTGGAATGCCATCGATGAAGTACTCTACTATACTCGCCTCGTCTATATATATTTGGCGGCCAATTTCCATAAAATTGTAGAGATACTCCCGAAAATTCTCAGTTGGTTTTTTGCGTCTGTTTCTCAAGCAGCGATGAACTTCCATTGACGACAGTTTCTCACCAAATTCCTTAATCAGTGAAGCTTTAAGAGAGTTCCAAATTTAAAAAGTTTCTAACTACGCCCTACTTAAAAGGAGATTTTTATACTATTATAAGGTACTTTCTTTGACCATAACGTTCGAAGGGCTTTTATAAATACAACAAAAACTTATTTATAAAAATATATATACAACTTAAAAGATATCTATAAATAAAATAGCATTACATATAAAAAATATGACAAATACTTTCTTAATAAATATGTATAATAACAATAATGATGTTCAGCGCCAAGTAACCTGTAAAAATTAAATATAAATAAGATAAAATAAACTAAAGTAATTAAAATTAAAAATAATACTACCTAAAAATAATGTTCAGCTCCAGTGTTACCTATAACCTGAAAAATAATAGAAAAGAAAAAATAGCGGCCATAAATAGGGACTCCCAGGGAAAGCCGTGTAGGCTGGGTACGTCGGTGGCTGCCAGGAATCGATTTTCGACCGTTCTCATCAGCTGGCTTATGTTAACAACATAAAACACCAAGCTAACAACTCAAAAGATGCAAAACATCTGAAGTAGTCAATCCCCGAACAAAAAACAACAACAAAATGAAAACAATTAAAAAGAGCAAGCACTTAAATTTTATTACATATAAAGGTTATATAAAAAATAAAACAATTATAATTATAAAACATGACTCACCGTATCCGAATACAGCGAACCATCCAGGACAATCGCATAACCAAAATTGTCAAAACCGAAACTACTACGAGCAAAAACGAAAAAACACAACCGCTCCACACAATACTTCACAATGTACTGAAGCGACGCCGCTTTAACAAAATGTAGATGTCACTACAGGTGTTGCCACCTGTTATGACACATCCCACACGCCGGAATGATACCGGGGTATAACATTTTGGGCCCTATCCCAGCAAAATATGAGGAATTAGGGTAACAAAAATTCCATAGGAGGCTTACATGATTTTGAACGACCTGAATATAAATATGTTTCCAGTGAAACATATCAGTTGTTTCAGTTCAAAAAGTAGTATGTTTGCATAGAAGCATATTTAAATATTTTTGGAAAAAATCCTGAAAATAAAATAAAATGTTTTTTTAATTATTTTTATTAAAAATCTATAAACATGCACAGTGAGAATTTATAATAATTGAATTCATATACACATTTTTAAATGCATAAATAAGTAATTGGTTTAAAACTGTAAGTACAAGTGCCAGCATCAATGAATGCACAATTGCACCAGCAGACGCTAAACCAGACGATCCAGGCTCGCTTTAATTTGGTACAGTTACAGTTGGTCTCAATACAGCACATAGCGTAAGCAAGGAATTCACGGGGGCTTTTGTAAAAAAACATGCCAAATTCTGTTTGAAAATCGAAACACAGATTTTTAATGTGGTTTTTTCACATAAGTTTCAGAAATTATATACTGCACTATATTATACTCTGTTACTATTTGTACTTTTTGTAACACAATTTATATATTTATTTAATTTACAAATAACAAAACTATTACGGACGCGAACACGTTTTCTCAACGAACAACAAAAGACACGTACGCAGAAAATTTGTTTTTTTTCTAACATCAGTATGTTTAAAATGATCGTATACATACTTCAAACGACGAAAAAAGAGACGTAGGTAAAAAATTGTGCTCAACGAGTGCCAACTTCGTATACAAGAAGAATGTTGTTGCAAGAATACATTTATTTAAATCCATTTTTTTGTTTGTTTTTAAACATCAATATGTTCAAACGATGGCAAAAGATGGCGTAGATAGAAAATACTGCACAACGTTGCCAACTTCTTCAGTCGATAAATTATCGAATTAAGACGAGTGTTGCGAACATACGTTGTATTTAGATATGATTAGCATTTTCTGTGTTTCGAAACATAGTTTTAACCAAGTAATTTGCAAAAAAATAGTTTATTCAAATGCAATTAAAATTATATATTGGTATTGTAACATATTTACGGTAAATTTGACAGATTCTGCTGGCCAATATAATAATGTTTACACGTGAACAAAAATAAATTTAATTTCGATTATAATTTAATTACACTTCATTCCTAATACATGTATGGTAATTTCGTATTACTTTTTAATTACATTTAAACATATTCAAGCAAATCTTTCTATCCGTGTACATGATTTAATGCTAGTCACCTTTGAAATTGATACATAGCTATTTTTCATGCACTAATTTATTTCATTAAAATTAAAAACCTATTCCTAAAAAAAAAAATAATCTTATTTACGCGTAATTTCTTCAACTTTATTTGCAATATTATGCTTTTAGCATGATCTACATTATGTGTTATGATCATTATGAACTGTTTGTTTCGTTATATTTGATTGATTGATTGAAGGAGACGGGAAAAACCCATCTGTGCATCGTACAGAGTACACCTAGGCCATAAAGTAGGCCCGTTGTGACCCCTCGGATCATGAGTCGTCTGTAATATGTTGTAGCTGTTATGCTACTCAGTGGAGTTTAGAAATTCCGTGGATTTGACAAATTTTCTTAGTACTTTCCAGTCCAAGCTTCCCAGTTGTTTCAATGATGAAATAAGAGGAGCTCCGAAGTGGATGAATCTAAGTCTGGCAAATGCCGGGCAGTGACACAAGTAGTGTTCAAGCGTCTCTGTCTCTTCCTCACAGGCCTTGCAGAAGTAAGAGTCGACTCTTCCCAATTTGAAAAGATGACCTCTTAGCTCATTATGGCCCGTGAGGATGCCTGTGTATTGTTTTAACTCCTTTTTATTAAGCGTTAGAATTTAGTTTGTTTTGGATTTGTTCGGGGGGCCCCATAGCCATTTAGTTGCTTGGTCCTCGCTCGATTCTTCCCATGATTTTTTGTGAAGTCGATAAGCCCATGAGCTCATCTCGTTTTTTAGAAATTGGAAAGGTCTGCCGGTTATGACTGAGATTGTGTCCATTTCTGATCCATTTCTCGCCAATTCGTCGGCTATTTCGTTCCCCTCAATGTTACAGTGTCCTGGGACCCAGATAATGTCCACAGTGTTAACAAGTAAGAGATCAGCAAGGGCCTCTTTACATTGTAGAACCACTCTGAATTTCACCTTGTCCGTGGATAAAGCTCTAATGGCAGCTTGGCTGTCTGAGAAAATTTTAATACACTTGTCTACACAGTGAGTGCTTTGTATAAATTTAGCCCCTTCTGTTATAGCCACTACTTCCGACTGAAAGACGGTGTTGTGGTCATGCAGACGAAGGCTTTCTTTTGCAGAAAAGGCTTCACAGAAAAAGCCCGCTCCAGTGTGACCGTTTAATTTTTTTAATCCGTCAATTTAATTTTGATCCGTCAGTGTAGAGGTGGATCCCCGGATTGCTAGACAATACTTGGCCGTTGTCCCATTCCTCCCTAGTCGGGAAAGCGAACTTTGCGGCGGTATGATTGGTTTCCTCCGGGATGCGGTCGCAGTTCCAATTACCTGTAGAAACAGTATTAGGAATTGAGTTAATTATGGTTTGGTGATTGGTTAATGTCTCGGAATTGAGCCATCCCCCAAGGATGTTTAGTCGACCCGCTGCGAACGCGGCCTCATATTTAACTTGAATTTGTATTGGGCGTATGTTTAGAATAGTCTCAATAGCTTTGGTCGAAGTGGTAGACATCGCACCTGAAATGCCCGTTGCACTTTCTCGAGTGGTTTGATGTTACATTTTCGTCCCAAAGCTGTCCACCATACAAGTGACGCATATGTGAGTATTGGTCGTACAACGCTGGTGAAAATCCAGTGGGTCATCTTTGGTCGAAGTCCCCATGTAGGACCAATACATCTTCTGCAGGTTGCCCAAACCCTAACGGCTTTTGTGGCTCTGCTAGCTATTTTTGCCTTCCAGTTAAGTTTAGAATCCAGGATAACTCCAAGGTACTTGACTTGACCTGTAAGTGGCAGTATCTCTCCGTTTACCTGTGGAAGAGGATAGCTAGGTAGCTTCCTTTTCCTAGTAAAGAGACAGATTTCAGTTTTTTGGGGGTTTATATTTAATCCCCTAGATGACCATTCAGCCGAGATATCCAAGGCTTCTTGGATTCGTCTAGAAGGGAGAAGAGGATGTGTCCCCGAGGCAAGGATGGCGATGTCGTCTGCGTAGCAGACAGCATGTAAACCAGCCTCGGTTAGTCTTCTTAGGAGACTGTTTATGGTGACGACCCAGAGTAGCGGTGAGAGAATGCCACCCTGTGGGGTACCGCGAAACACCCTTCCCCTTAGGGTAATATTGCCCTGCTGACAAGTGATGGATCTGTTGCACAACATATGACGTACCCACTGTAAAATAGCCGGGTCTACGTCAAAGGAGGCAAGCGACGAGATCAGTGTGTCAGTGTGAACGTTATTAAAAGCACCCTCAACATCTATGAAGGCTGCTAGAGTGAGTCCTTTTAGATCCATAGGCCTTTCAATTTTGTTAACTACCTCATGTAAGGCGGTTTCAACGGATCGCCCCTTTATGTATGCATGTTGCTTAAACTTCAGCTGCTCATAAGGGATTTTTTCCTTAACCATGCGTTCCATTGTTTTCAGTAGGAAGGACATTAGACTTATTGGTCTATATGCCGTAGGGGTTGAGTAGGTTTCTTTACCCGGCTTAGGTATGAAAACTACTCTTGATTCTTGCCATGTGAGGGGGGTATAGCTCTGATTAAGGCATGCCTCATAAAGCCTGGATAGACGGACGTCCAGGAGATCCACTGCCCGTTGTAGTAGGGCTGGGAAAACTCCATCTTGCCCTGGGGCTTTATATGGCTGGAAGCTATGAATTGCCTTCCCCACCATATCGGTGGTGATGGCTAAGTTGTGCGAGTATTGAGAAGTTTTCCATAGCCTCGTCTCATCTGAGTTGACGAAACAGTTTGGGAAATGCTCCTCCATTAGAATCTTTAAAGAGTCCTCAGAGTTACCTGCTCTAACCCCCTGCCTGTCTATCAGGAGTTCCGGTTGGGAGTGGGTTTTCGAGAGGAATTTCTTAATTCTTGCAGTTTTTGTAACACAATCAACTTGTGCATAGAAGAGTCGCCATGACCCTCTTTTTGCGGAGCGCATATTCTTTTTGTATACACTGAGTTTTTGGTAGTAGAGATCCCAATGCTCTGTAGTATTTAATCTTTTAGCTTTATTGAAAATTCTCCGAGTATCCGTTCTTAGGTTTTTCAAAGCCCCTGTCATCCAGGGTTTTTCCTTGAAAGACTCTCGGGTGCGAAGAGGGCAAGCCTCTTCGAATGCTCGTATACGGCTATTTGTTATGGTTTTGACCTCCCCGTCAATGTTATATATAGAACTTAAAGGGGGTGCGGGAGATACGTCTAACGCATTCTTTAACAGTCTTCTGAATAGAGCCCACTTAGTTTTCGATTTGTTGCGAAACATAGGTGGGGTTATGTTAGGAATGGATAGTTTAAAACAGACGTATCTATGATCCGAGAAGGAATGTCTGCTAGAGACATGCCAGTCTTGGACCATGTCAAGTATGTTTTTAGAGCAAAGAGTTATGTCAAGTACTTCCTTCCTGACTCTAGTGATGAAGGTGGCAGAGCAACCAACGTTTAGGGTCAGAAGATCATACGCATAAATAAATTCAAATAGGGCATGTCCCCGAGCATTACAGTCGGAGCTTCCCCATGTTGTATGGTGAGAATTGGCATCTGTACAAATTATTAATTTCTTACCTTTTTCGGCAGCAAACCTTGAGACATGCCAGTCTTGGACCATGTCAAGTATGTTTTTAGAGCAAAGAGTTATGTCAAGTACTTCCTTTCTGACTCTAGTGATGATGGTGGCAGAGCAACCAACGTTTAGGGTCAGAAGATCATACGCATTAATAAATTCAAATAGGGCATGTCCCCGAGCATTACAGTCGGAGCTTCCCCACTGTAATGCTGTACAAATTATGAATTTCTTACCTTTTTCGGCAGCAAACCTTGTAATCCTCAGCAGTTCCTCGGAGGGTGGAGGTTCCGGGGAGTCATGCGGGAGATATACTGAAGACAGCATGAGGCCACCGCTCCCGTCAAAAATTGTGGTGGCGTCTGAGGAAGACAGTTCTGTGGAGAAATAAAAGTTAAAATCCTTTTTACAGATAATACAGGTCCTAGGGCGGCCTGCATTGAGTGTATAAAATATTTGGTATCGCGTGTCATCCCAACCAGCAACCCTGTCATTTACAGTCCAGGGTTCCTGGATCAGTGCGATGTGCGTCTTACCTTCTTCCATTCTCTCCATAAGCACAGCCGTCGCCAGTCGACTCCTATGGAGGTTGATCTGCGTAAGCAGAATCATTGGGCGAGTAGCTCGTCCTCCTGAGAGGGCGTAAGGGTATCATCAGAAAATTCTGATAGGCCCTCGTCCTCTCCTCCGCTCGTCCCTTCTTCTTTGGTCGGGTAGACCTGAACCCCCATACTGCCCGTGGCCTCGACCTTATCCTTACTATCCTCCACGACCGGGCTGGGAAGATTGCCCTTGGATTGCTGTTTCCCGGATTGGGCCCCAGCTCCGACAGGTTTTCCGCCCAGCTTAATGGTCACGGATGACGTAAGGAAGAAGGCACGACCCCCAGACTTCTCCAGTGTCGTGATGGAGTTCTGGTCAATGCCCACAACGATGAGGTTTCCATCGATCATCTCATCCCTGTGGAACACCTCCCAAAGTTCCACTCTCAGCCCACGGTTCTGCCTCGCCAGAATCCTAAGGAGTCAATGCGGCAAACACAGGCCCTATCTCTCGCTCCTGAAGGGAGCTTCGTCAAAGTGCGGGTACTTCGAGAGGGAAATTTACTTCAAAATTATATGCTTTTAATAAGTTGTTATGGAATTTTTTCCCTTTTCCTTTGATAGAAATCATTGTCGTTACAGGACTTACTATCGAAAGTAGCTCGTACGGTCCTATCCAAATGGGTCAAAATTTATTCTTTCTATTATGATTCTTTAACAAAATTTTTTCGCCTACGCTAAATATTTTTGGGTGTAATGTGCTATCATAGATTTGTTTAGATTTCTCTTTTGCTTTTTCTTGATTCTCTCTCACGATTTCGTGTGTGCGTTGAATTTGATATTTTAATAATTTGTTGTAATCATCGGTATTATATACGGGTGAGAATTTTCGCTTAAGATTTGTTGGCATATCGAAGTCGTATCCGTATAAAGTACGGAAAGGCGTTTGACCAGTGGATATATGCAATGTGTTATTGTGCACATGCATTGCGGAATTTGATACTGTGATTGCTTCTGCATCATATACTTTGAGAAATCATCTCGAAAAGTTAGAATATATTTATTTCCTGATATAGTTTCCGGTAAAATTCCTACCATATCCATGTATACTTTATCAAATGGTCTCACTGGCGTATCAGTTAGATACGCCAGTAAGCTAGAACTTTTATTTACTTGACATTTTAAACAATTTTTAACGTAATCTTTTATTAGTTTCTGTATTCTTTTCCATTTAAATTGTTTTCTGATTCTAAAGTATGTTTTTACTGCGCCCTGGTGGCCTCCTGAGTCATGAAAATCCTTTATTACCGTTTTAATCTCTTTTGGCTCAGTTAATAATTTAACATTATTAGCTTCATTATTTGGATCTGTTATCGTTTCATCTACGACCGGTGTACTGGCTTGAGGCTTTGTTGTTGAAACTTGCTGATCTAATTTACTTTGTGTTGTTTTGGACCGTGTTTGAACTGCTATAATTTCAGGATCTGAATATGGAATTCTGCTTTATTTGTTGCCCAGACTATGGCTAAAAATTCCCTTTCAATGGTGTAGTAATTTTGCTCCATTTAAAGCCCGACTAGCAAACGCTATTGGTCGGTCGCTCCCTACTTTGCCTTGCGATAGTACCGCGCCTATTGCTTCGTTACTTGCATCTGTTGTAAGTAAAAATTGTTTTGTAAAGTCTGCGAGAATGGGTTTTTTGTTTTATTGATTCTTTTAATTTAATAAATGAACTTTGATAATCGTCTGTCCAAATGAATTTAACATCTTTTCTAAGTAATTTATTAATTGGTAATGATAATTCTGTCATATGGCATATACATTTTCTGTAATAATTAATTAATCCCAAAATATTTTTTACGCATTCAACCTTAGAGGGATCTGGCAGGGCACCTAGCTCCGAACATTTATGTCCTAAATAGACAACTTTGCGACGCAAAAACTGACATTTTTCTGTATTTAATTTTAGATTGTGGTCCCTTAATTTCTGCAATACTCTAATCAGCCTAAGCTCAAGTTCAGCTAAATTCTTTCCGTACACCACTATATCATCAAGATAAACAAAGCAATCGATACCATGTCAATTCATTATATTTTGGAAGGTAGCTGGTGCACCTGTTAAGCCAAATGGCATTCTGTTAAATTCGAAATGACCCAGTCCTGGGGCTCTATTCTGGTTTGATGAGAAATATAAAATGAGAATGAAAATGAGATAAAAACTATTTTCATATTCAGTAAATAATATAAAAAATAGTTTTTGTCTCATTTTATATTTCTCATCAAACTCGAATAGGGCCCCTGTACTTAAAGCTGTTTTTTCTTTATCTCTTTCCTCTTAGTACCTGATGATAACCACTTGCCAAGTCTAAAGTTGAAAAATAGCGACTGTGACCTAATTGGTCTAATATTTCGTCTATTCGAGGAATCGGAAATACTTGTTTTATTGTCACGTCGTTCAATTTACGGAAATCTATTAGCTTCCACTTTTTGTTACCGTCCTTGTCGCTCTTTTTAGGAACCAGCAACATCGGTGAATATACTTGGCGATATAATGCCGTCATCCAACATTTTATTAACCTGTCAGTTGATTTCATCTCTATGAGTGTGTGGCAATTTGTATTGCTTTTGCTTTATCGGTGGCTGGTTCCACGGTGTTGTTATTTCATGTTTAAGCGCTGGCGTGTATGTTAATTCATCGCCGTCTAAATGAAAAACATCATGATACGAAATACACAGATTTTGTAAAGATGTAATTTCGTCTTTATTTAGAGTTTCATCTATTTTCATTTGCTATAATAATTTGTTAATTCTGTTTGTAATGTTTACTGAATTTATGCTATTTATTATAGAATAATTGGTATCCAATTCTTTATACTGATTAAAATTCGAAAATTTTGGTTTAAAAGTACTGTCTATTATAATTTCTTTTTCCGTAGCATTTAACACTGAAACATAAACTCTATTTTTGCTAACATTCGATATGCTTTCGCCCAAATATACTCCTGGAAAAATTTCTTGTTTATGTATTAATAATATTGGAATTTTAGATTTTAAACGTAATGATACTATCTTTGCGGTTCTCGCTTCAATTTTAATTTGTTGATTGTAAAAAATATTTTGTATTTCTGTCTGCGATTTCATTGGTAGTTTTATAATATGGTTTTTATGTTTATCAAAGAATGTTATTGTTTTGTCTATTGCATTTATTACAGATCGATTCCATAAATTGTCACGTCCGATTATACCATCAGCTGGTACTCCTTGTTTAAGTGACACTACGTGTAGCATTACACTTATGCGCCCTTTATTCCTATGTTGGACTTTGGTGGACTCTAATGGTCTAACACACCCATCGAAAGCTCCCTTTAAATCCTTTTGTATATTTTCGTTAAAGTCTGGTAAATTTGTCATTGCATTTTCTTTTACTATACTGGTATCAGCTGCTGAGTCTACTAGTAAAATAAGTCGTCCATTTTTAGCTGCCTCGCAAAGTACTTCAATGAAAACGTCACTTACATTAGATAAATCCAAGCTATCTCCATGCCCACTGCATATTATGCGATCATCTTCTTCTTCCTTTAATTCATATTTTAATTCATTGGTCTCCTCTGTTCTATGAAAATTCAATGGAGTAGTAAATTTGACCACAGTCTCCTCCAACGTCTGATCTACAATTCCTAACTCTTTCGGCCCTATATTACTATTATTATTCTGGGGTCCCCAGTTTTCTGGCCATGATTATAACTATTATTTCCTGCTGATTCAAATTTTCTTTTCGCGTGGCAATTATCTATTTTATGCCCTTGTGTATCCCTCCATGTTCCTTGTATTATTTTCCGTGTTTCTATTATTTTTACTATCATTATGTACTATTACCTTGTACTATTACCTTTCCCATATTATTATTAGCACATCTCCAATTAGATTCGTGACCATAAGTTCCACATTCGTAGCAGAAAGACGTATTTTTCCTAATAATTCAATCGTCCCGTGCAAAATGAACATGTTGGAACACTCCTTTTATAGTTACTTTCATTATTTATTTGTTGCAATTCATTTTCCGATTTTACGCTTGACTGTGTGTGTCTTTTTTTAGTTTTTTCCATATAATTATATTCATCCTCTTCTGATCTTGGACTTCGCTGCATAACAGCCTGTACATTTAAAGCTTCTTCCGACAATGTATCTAATGTTTCTGACTTACTACCCTTACTAAAAGTACAACTTTTATCATTGGATCCTTCACCCCTTCTTTAAAAGAGATCAACACTGAGATCTGTAATTCCAATCTGAATATGTCATCCTCACTAATCTTTTTACTGTATTTTTTACTTGCAATTTCCAAAGCCATGGATTGCAACTCATCTAATCGTCTTCCAAATGCTCTCAAACTCTCTTCACTATTTTGATAAGCCTTTTTAATCTCTTCTAGTATTGAATCGAAAGAAATTTCATTTAAGTACGTATTTTTTAACAACTCGTTAATTTCTTCTATTTTTTGAAACTGGTTTGTCCTCACTAATTTATAGACATCGCCCTCCAAACGTAACCTAACGCATTTAATAAATTCCCCACTATCTGATTCTTTAATTTTTAGCTTTGCTGTTCCACAACATTCAATAAATTTATATAATTCTGTTTCTACTAATGGAGATTCCGCTCCAGAAAAGTAAGGATCAACGTAATGAACGCATTTCAATACATTTTCAGTACTCATTATTAGTGTTTCTTATTTTTCCATTTACTTAATCATATAGCTATACCTTTCATATTTATATTATTTATTTTGTTTTTACTTTTAACTATTATTTAATTTATCTATCAAATTTTTTGCTACATTATTTATCTCATTTTTATGTTTCATTATTGAAACGTTTTAATGTATATTTCAGAATCATATCAACATATTATTAATTAATACTAAATTAATTTATTTATTCCATTTAATTTTGTTAAAATTTACCAATTTTGTTATTTAGTTAATTTCGCAACATTATGAATTTAAATACACAATTTAAATTCTCAATTTTATTAATCATTATCACTTAATGTCTCAAACTATTATATATTGTGTCACAATTATTTTAAAAATGTTCTTCAATATATCAATTAATCAATTTTATAAAATATTTTATAAACAATTTCCTGATTTATCAAATTTTATCATTTATGTAATTCATTTCACAATTTTTTTTCACAGTTTTATTAAAAGTTTATTTTATTCCACAATTTATTTCAAAATGTTCAATTGTTTTTTTTTTCAAATGTCAATTTTCATAATTCCATGATTATTTTGCATATTTAAAATTCTCAAATATTTCTTTTGTTTTATATCAGAAATTCACAAAATTTTACTTTTTACCGCTCACATTTTTTCCACTATTTTTCACAATACTTACAAATACAAAAAATATTTTCACTGATCCAAAATAGTTATTTCTTCTAATATTAATCTCCATCCAGTCCTTCTCGTCCCTTGGGAGTTGCGTCAATGCTTTTATGGGAGACGGACGTGTCGTGTCGTCCCCTTGTCTTTAAACGTGTTCCGTCCGTCGTTTTATATGTTTAATTGTCAAATAGTCAAATGTGCCGCCAAATAATTTCATCAAGCAAATAACAAATTAAATAACATAAACTACAATCGAAATTTAACATTATTAAAAATACATAATTAAATTACACAAAACAAATAACTAAAACCAAAAAAGCAATAACACAATAACAACAATAATAGAGCAGAACCGGTTTGTACAGCCTGTGGACTTGCTGCACTCTGCACTCGCCGTTTTTTATTTGCAATTGCCAGCGCAAAGGGCCTTTCTATGCTCTCTGCTGCAATTGCACAGGTTTGTTGATAGTAGTTCGTCCCTTTCCCATCCTACTCCCCGCTAACAGCGTGCATAGTTGTGACTGCAAGAGTGCGTGACGAAGACAGTGGCCAAGGCATAACACTGACCACTGTTTAGCTTACGCTCTCATCTGTTCGTCTCAACTGTGCCCGCTATTAGTATGTTTGTATGTTTTAAATTCACCCAGTAGCGAAAATGCCGCAAAACTTTCGTATAGATTTTTGCAACGTTCGTGGGCTGAGGTCGAATTTTTTCTCCGTGTATGCACATGTGTCCGTCTATAGGCCTCATATAATGGCATTAGGTGAGACCCAGGTTGGCGAGGGTGCAGATCCACTGGATTTTCAAATACCGGGGTACCACCTACTGCCATTGTTCTCTGCCCATAGGGGTCTCGCTCTATTTATTCGGAGTGACGTTGTGTATCAACTGCAGCAACAACATAGTGTATCGGAATTTAAGACAATTTGGGTTAAATTCAAAATCCAAACACACATCATGCACTTGTGCTTTCTTTATAGGAGTCCGAATCTAGATAGGGTTTCCACCTGTATCAAGTTAGATGCTCTATCAGATTTGATCTTAAATATTTTGGAACAGTTTCCAGGCAGTGAAATTGTTGTTGCTGGTGACTTTAATGTGCACAACGCCACTTGGTTGAGCCACTCGGGTCTATCATCACAGGAGGATTGTTATGTTGAGCTGTTTGCCGAGTGCCACCAACTCACGCAACTGGTGAAGGAGCCGACGTACCTCCCACGCGTCGGCGGGCAGAGCCAAAAAGTCCTAGACCTTTTTCTGACTTCGCATCATGAAAAATATGATGTAAAAGTCCTTGCTCCTCTTGGTAATTCCGCTGTATTGTTTCCGCTGCATTTTCGTATTCTAGTTTACGCGTCTCTTCGATTAAAGCCCCGAAGAGAACTGTATGGCTTTACGAAAAAGCAAATTGGGTTGCGTTAAATGATTTTTTTCGCAACTTTAATTGGAAATTGTGTTTCGCAGATAATGACATAAATGCCGCGGCCTTAATGGTACAAAATATTATTTTATTGGGTATGCGGTCCTTCATACCTTCTAAAAAGATTAGCATTAAACCCAAGGACCACTCTTGGTTTAATGAGACTTGCAGGATTGCAGTCAGGTCGAAAGAGGAAGCCTTTCAGAATTGGCGTTCTAATAAGAATGCTGATACTGAAAGACTTCGCATACAGGCTAGGAATCGCTGTAATGCCGTGATCGCGCGTGAAAAGTTTCTACACGAACAAAACGCGCGCAAAAAGGTCCTTCTCTACCATAGAGGAAGTAAAAATTTCTGGTCATTTGCTAAAAGGGTGAAGAATCAGATGACATCGTCTACTCCAACCCTTGTTATGAATGGCCAGACCTTCACTGACCCGGTTGGCAGAATTATTTGCAAATAATTCAACGCTCCCAGATAGCAATCAACCACTGCCCGTCGTTGAATTTGTTTCTTCTGCAATGCCGGAGATACATTTTCGAACTCGGGCAGTTAAAAAGGTTTTAGCAAATCTCAATATTAACAAAGCTTCCGGTATGGCATATCTGCCTATGTGTTGAAGAAGTGTGCGTCAACGCTGGCTTGCCCATTGCGTAACCTTTTCAACATCTCCTACAAGACAGGAGTTTTTCCATCTTGTTGGAAGGTTGCAAATGTCCAGCCAGTTCCGAAAAAGGGTGAGGCTACGAACCCTACTAATTACCGACCGATTGCAATATGCTCTGCGCTATCCAAGGTAATGGAAAGCGTAATAAACTTCCTCCTTGTGAACTATCTGGAGCGAAACGAATTACTTAGTGACCGGCAATATGGTTTCCGTATGACCAGATCCACCGGTGACTTGATGGCGGTCCTCTCCGAAAAGTGGAATAATTGTATTCATCTTTTCGGGGAGAGTAAGGTGGTTGCTCTTGATATTTCTAATTGAGCCAAATCAAATAGCTGTCTTTCGGAAATTCGAGTTCAAAAACTGTACAATAATTTAATAATTATATGTCGAATTATAAAATAATAATGTATACCAGAATCAAAAACTACATTTAATTCTTATCATAATAAACACTTTATATATCCATTTAACAACATTATTGACCTAGATAATGGCTTTCGAAGTTAGCACTATAAGACAAAGTTGTGTTTTTTTGTAGCATCATAATTTTGTGAAATTTTCGAATTTCGAAAAAAAAAATCAATTCCCCTGATGTCCAACATAAAATAAAAACGTAATGGACATCATGTATAAGAATAGCAAGGATAATATAAACAAGAGATCAAAAATTTTACTTTTTTTAAATAGAAAACCTAGAGTGTGTTAAACGCGAGAGAAAATGCTTGTTAATGGTCAGTTAACAATAATAGTGAATGCAGGCAGGATTTCTGTATCCTTGATTAAAAAATATTTTGATTGAGTTACTCCTTAATTTGCTGACGTGGACTACTTTAAGTTAATTTGAAGAATGGATTTTTAAAATATTAATAAAAACAGCCACTCTTAAATTTGTTGTACTAAAGTTTTCAAAAATCCATGGTATACTGTGTTTTTCATCATTAATTTGAACTGGCCTTATTCAAGTGGAGCAAGTTTGAGTTTTTTTTTATTTAAGTAATCTCAAAATGTACATTCATTTCGAATTTTAATTTTTGGGATGGGGGCAGACGCGTAATAAAGCAATCTATCGAACTGCATACAACAAGTTTTGATGCATTGTGAATAGGGCGAGATATGAGCCAAATTTTACTTTAAAAAACTGACCTTATTCAAGTGGCGCGCAGTGTATAAAGTATATTATATCTACCAAAATATCGAATAATATATATATCCCATATTTAAATTTGTTTAGCCCGTTAAAAAGTCAACATTTTTTTTATTTTTTTTTTGCATAGTTTATTAAATGTTTCGATAATTTATTCAACCCGTATATTTTCATCAAACATTATACTATAATGAAAACAAACTATTATTTATTTTGTAGAGAATTCGTGGAAATGGAAATGAAGAATCTTTTGAATGAGCAGCCATTTAAAGCAAAACCTTTCATTCTGCATTACATTTCTAGTTCAGCATTAGTAGAAGAAGTGCCTTTGCAAAGAGCTACAAAATTGTGTAAAAATTATCCAATTTTGGTAGTAGGCATGTGCAATAGAATTATAAAGGCGAGATGCTGCGTACCAAAGGTAATAAAATAATAATCATTATACCATATTTTCCAGTCGTTCATTTTTGGATGACGTAAAGTATTTTTGTTTTTGAACATAGATTTATTAGTTCATCAACAATAAGTAAAAATGATGAAAAAATCTGCAATTGAAACACGCAAAGGAAAAAAAAAATACAGATCTTTTGCTATGCTGGAGAACTTTGCTCGCAAAATTTTACATGTTTCCTGAAAAAATAAATTATTTATTATGAACGAAAGTTCGTTTGCCCTCAATGTGTACCAAAATACTTTTGCATTTTTATTAAACTTAAAATTTTGTTTGTGAGAAACGAAAAACTTTAGAAAAATTAAATTCATTTTACATGTTGCATTAGAGTATTTTTCCGTTCTTTTTTCGTGTTTTTTCCGTATTTCTTCGTGTCTTTTTAAATTCCGTGCTTTATCGTGCGTTCCTGCATATTCAGTTGTCGGGCTCGTGCGTGTCACCTATCGGCGTGCCCGTGCGTGTCCGTGTCAACAAAAACAGGCACGCGCCCATCTCTAGTTCACACATATTTTCGCCATCTTGCTACAAATTTCAAATGTGTAGATAACTATTCTTAAATATCCAATAAACATAATTAAACAAATTGAACACGTAGCATACTTTATTTTTATTCAATGTTTAGCCGAGAAATTGTTCTTTTTGGTAATTATTTCGTAATACAAAATATATATATTGATAGTAAATGAACATAAACGCGAATACATGTAAAAATAAAATTTTACGTTTTCACTGATAAGTAGGGGAGACCGGGGCTAAGTCGACATTGGGCCAAAGTCAACTTTTGCTTTAAAACGCGAATGGAATGTCAGATCAACTGCAAATTGATACTGTACACGTAACATTAGGTGCCACTTTTACTAAAGAAGAGAAATCAATTTTGTGCTTGAACTTCAGTTTTTATATAATAAAATGTGTTTTTTGATTGGAAAAGTTACATATTGATAACTCAGTAAACTTGTACTTCCCATTAAAGTTTTGAATATTTATATATTTTGTTGTGAGTTTTATGTGGTAAGGGGTTCACTTATCATGTCGTGTTGATTTTTATTTTATTTTTCCATTCAATTCGCAATTAGTATTAGACTAAGTCTCGTGGGGTATAGTCGACACATAAACATTTGGTCAAAGTAGATTCCGCGAAAATACAATTTATGAAACTTTTTGTTCTATGAGTTTTACAAAATAGTCCATTCATATAATACAAGGAGACTTGTCAATCATTTGAGCATGATTTCAGAAGTTATTTCCAAAAATATGTGGAAAATATGAATAATGGTCAAACAATTTCGCGGGACCGGAAAAAAACAGCACGAATAGTTTTTTCTTGAAATATATAATTCAATCATATTGAAAGATATCAGCAAAAATGTGCATTCGCGAGAAAAGTGGGTAGTGTTGACTTTACCCCGGCATATTTTCAGAAACAGGTTTGAGGTTGTATCGCATTTGCATTTGTTTCGTGGAATCTAAATATTGTAGATCTTTACAGCTTATGGTGCATTTTTAGCTAATGAATCAACTGTATTATTATTTTGGTCCTATGTCATTGATATGGGGGTCAAAATTTGCATTAAAAAAATGTGTCGACTTAGCGCCGGTCTCCCCTATGTCGATATGCCTGCACAGAAATAAAAAACTGTGGACATATAACAAAAATGTTAATCAATGCAATTTATTTTTAATTCAAACTCATCCGATGTAACTTCTAATTGTATTGAATTCAATGTTTGTAATAATGAGAAATCGTTAATCGTTCAAATTTTTAAAAACTTTTTTGTTATATTGAAATTTAAGTTGTTGTATATATAAAATGTGTAGCCGCGGTAGCTCAGTGGTTAGTGCGTTGTACTTCGAGCCGAAAGGTCCCCGGTTCAAGCCTGGACTGGGGCTAACAACATCTTTTCATAGAAACATTTTTATATACCGCGCTACCTCTCGTCAGTAAATGGCAAACCTACGAGAGTAAAACCATTACCTATGAAAAGCTCTCACCCGCCGTTCGGATTCGTCAAGAAACTGTAGGTCCCACCACTTTGAGTACAAATTTAACACGCACAGCTCAAAATGGTGAGAGAGCTCGGCCGAAGTTCTATACAGGACTGTAGCGCCAAACTATTATTATTATTATATATTAAATGTTTTATTATTAATTTATCACTTATTAATTGATTAGTAACAACAACTAAAAATTTATTTCGATCGTCACATTTAATAGATATTTATTTAATATTTAGTAAAACCAACTAAAGATTGTTTTACATTGAAATCATTTTAAAATCGGATTAAATATATTCAGGCGATTTTTATATTCAGCTATTTTTTATTCAGGCCATATATTTAGAATTTTCTGCGTCGATATCGGTTCACGAATTTGCAGAATCCGATATTGGCTACATCGCTTCCAATATTAGTTAATCACTTACCGTTTTTATCGTGGATCATTTTTTATAGGTAGTGTATTTTTTAGAATAGATATGGGCATTTCCATGATGGCGTTCGCGACTGTCGTTCGTTTCAAACATGAAAACATTTTTTTTTTATTTATTTATATTTTTGTGTTGGGTGTAAGTAGCTATATATTTAGTAAAAGAGAAGAAATGCAAATAAATACGCTGGCGTGACGCGACAAAAATATAAGTGTTTTTTTTCTTGTTTGCCAAAAACGCAAAAATCTGAATATTTTTTTTTATTTTTGGTTGGATGTTGATGACGCTATCCCGGCAGTAAATGGCAAACCTACGTGAGTAAAACATTGCCTAAGAAAACCCGCCGTTTGGATTCGGCATTA
Organism: Dryomyza anilis; assembly: GCA_951804985.1. Lineage (NCBI taxonomy): Eukaryota > Metazoa > Arthropoda > Insecta > Diptera > Dryomyzidae > Dryomyza > Dryomyza anilis. The sequence goes on from OX638134.1 coordinate 31,711,668, forward strand.
AACTGTACACGGATAGAAAAGATTTGTTTAAATATATTTGAATGTAATTATAACATATAAATATTAGGAGTAAAATCTACTTACATTATAATTGAATTGTATAATTATTTTGTTCAGATTGAAATATTATTAAACGATATTTAACATTTACATTAATTTACTATATTAATGTTTCTGTATAAATATATATTTGTGATCAGATATTAATATATGGGTGAAATTTTGTCAACCGTACCCGCTTCAAACATTTTTGCTTCCGATTTGGATGAAATTTGGTGAACTTGTAATATAAGTAGACCTCATTAAAACTTGCTAAGGAGAATGTGCTAGTATGACTGGTTGTCGAGATATTGGGGTCCAAATACGGAAAATTTGACCGCGTAAACTTGTATTGAATTATTTATAACTTCTATCATAGTGGCTCAATTTTAAACATTTATGACTGCTATAGAAAGTATTTTTAATGACTACAATAAAAATATATATTTTAAAACAAATAATTTTTGAAAAATAGCCATTTTTATTTTTGTTTTTTTAAATGAAAGCTTGTCTTTTTTTCAAAAAAATGATGTATACACGAAAGTGGGTTGGAAATTGGTTAGTTTATCTATCCAATATCCACCTGCAACTGTTGTGACACCACTGGCGAGTTCCTAACCAGTAATACTGTGGTATATAGTAAAACTGGCTAGTTACAGGTTGGTATTTTTACTTGGGTAGCAGCCATTACAACCTAACCTCCGTAGTATACGGTACGTTTCAGTGCCGTTGTTATATATTGTATTATTGTTATAAAGCGGAGTGGACTCCGCATTGTGGATTAAAAACGTACCGTACACAGTACGTTTTTATGCCGTAATTTTTTAAAAATACGGATTGTCATATTTTTCGATTTACTGCTAATTTTATAATACATTTATTAATTAAAACAAAGGATTTTTAAACAAATTAAAAATAATTACAAAAGAAATAATTGAACAATAAATTATTAAAAATATTAATGTAATATAAATAAAAATTGAGTATAAATATGAGAATAGGTTCTTCAGAGCTGTTGCGCCAAACTATTAAAATATGTCCGGCCGACATGCATATTTGAATTTCTTGATATAAATATCTGTAAATAAATAAATTGATCAATATTTTGAAAATTTGTAATATACACATTAATAAGAAATAAAAATAATATAACAAAACAACATTAAAACTCTCTAAAAATAAGTTATTAACCAAAAATATAATCAATTAAAAAATAAAAATCCCCACAATTAATATAATAGCCCTTTTCTAGCATTGTGAGCGTTCACAAGTCAATTACTAATGACAGGCGTGTTTCTTGTTAGAATAATTGTGCTAAAAATCTCAAATTCGTATTCTGTACAATCTAACAAAATATACTCTCAAGAAATACCCCACCCTGTGGGGAAGAGAGTCTTAAGTCATATTGAAGTTTTTTATTTGAATTAATTGTAAACAAATGTAAAAAAACATTAACACATATGAATTATCTTTTGTTTTCAATTTTAAAGAAGGATAAGCATTAAAAAATGAATTTCATTGGTGTTCATATAATCCTCAAATTCGTTTCATTTTATTTTAAGTGAAGTGCTAAGTTTTTGATGTGTTTTCTGTGTGAATGCGATTTCTACCTGCCAGTAACCGCTTTGCAAGTCCAACGTTGAAACCACTTAGCATTAGATAGTGTATCCAAGGTGTAATCGATTCTATGCTGTGGATAACTATCTTTCTTGGTGACATCAATAAGCTTTCGATAATCAACGCAGAACCGAGTAGATGAATTAGCTTAGAATCACCAGCGTCTCTTCGATGTTTTACAATGGGATGTTTTACTTTTCAGTAAATATATAACGATATTTATCAATTCAATTTTGCTCTTTAGTCTTTTCTTATTTAGTCAAATCCTTCGTCCACTCATAAATAAAATTGTGAGTAGATTGCTTGTCTATTTGCTGTGAGGATCTTGAGTCTCTTGATGGATTTGATGCAGATGCCTCTTGATACTGGCCTATCAATGCTCCCTTTTTGATTAATTTTGACGAGTTTTCTAAATTGAGAACTCTTATAGGTACAATTTTGTCTTTCGCCGCCTCAACAAGTGTTCTTCCTACAACTATGTTACTTTTATAATGCTCTTCGTTTGCTACAATAACCCACAACTTGCTTATCCCACAATCTCCATTTAATTTCGCCAAACAATTGCTTCTGAATTAGGTGGTATTTTTTTCTTTCTATGAGCAATAACTTGTTTAATTTTCGGGCTATGGTCATAGTCAATGTTTAGGTGGAATAACTCAAAATTGTTCTAGTTAAATCTAGTACGAAACCGTTCCTTATCATGAAGTCCATGCCAAGTATTATTTCGTCTACTATTTCCGCCACTATAAAATCATGTTCAACTACAATTTATCTTTATAACGTTCGCTCACGAGATGCACTAGTTCACTATTAAATCACAACTGAAGTGCTGTGCCTCAGATATGGCGCCCTTATATACTGCATGCATCAGTTCGACACGTTTCGACAAGCTTCGACATGTTTCGAGAACGTTCTTTTCGTTTCGTGAATGACGCATGCTATTGGCATCTCATTCGCACTTATGTGTTTTTAATGCGCTGATCTTCTATCTCTTTCTCGCACATTGCCTCAGTGCGCTGAATTGTCTTGCGTCTCATTTACTCTTGCACCGTGGAGCAAATTAACTCTTTTCGTAACAATATTTTTATTAATTGCTACTTACACATTAGCTCCTCATCTTGTAATGACACGAATTGAACTAAAATTTCTAAACGAAAAAAAACCCGGAAAGAAAACGGCATAAAAACGGTGTATGCTGTACTCTCCGTACAAAACAGAGTACAGACAAATACAAAAACGTTGTGTCCCGTGAAAAAAGGATTTTAAACATATACGTCCTTGTGGAGTGAAAACGGCATAAATACGGAATATTCGAAGTACTGACAACAAACGGTATATGAACGGAGTGAATAATTTGACATGCCATAAATTTCTCGTTTTCAATCAAGTAACGACGGAGCCGTCTTGTGAATATCGTATACGTACCGTTACAAATGTAATTGTGATTTGTTAGTGTTTGGGTGCTGTCTGCTAGGAGTTAGAAACAGGAATGGAAATTTAATGGAAATTTGACAGAAATAAACCAAGGAAACTTTACACGCAGAAGAAAAGACAGACAAACCAGTAGAGAGAAGCATGCTCGTTTTCGTACCGACTAAAGCTCGTCGGAAATGGTGTGAGTTGGTACAACCTCCTAGTCAGCAAGTTGTCTGAACCGAATAATTCGGTAGCGAAATTTAGTTGGTTGCCGCAACAAATCAGTTTTCTGTGTGTACTGACATTTAGCCTAACATTCACAATTAACGTTCATCATTTAGGCCGACATATTCCAAAAGCGCGAAATCAGAAACAAAGAAACGAACTGAAATGAAGTGATATTACACATGTTTAATTATGCAAAATTAAAATTAATACAAAAATCAAAATTTACGAAGAAATATGAAAAATGATTAAAATTAAATTTAAATGAAATTTAAAATTACTTAGTCTTATTAAAAATTTAAAATATTTAACAAAACAAGAAAACTTAAAAATTTCAATAATAAATAACTAAAATAATAATAATCATTAATTCACCCTTGATCCTAGACTACGAAAATTAAACAAAATCTAACAAACCTAAAAAGGGAGCTCTCTTTTAAGGGACCATAGAATTCGGGTACACTTTAAGACATCTTTAAAACTTACTCGGCTAAAGGTGCTTGCTGTAAATAAAATAAAATTAATTAAATTTAAAAATAAAAAAATGTGTAGAATATAACATAAATAACAATACTAAATTTATAATAGAAAAGTAAGATCAACGACGACACACGTTGGGAGAAAATGACAAATACGCGCGCATGAGGCAAAAACTTACGGGAATGTTCCATTTGAATTGCTTATTATATAAAAGCCATCTTGTGTAATAACTTGAATAATACTGGTTAGAATGCGATGAAATTTTGTTTCAATATGTTTAAGCCTAAAAATGGTTCTAACTTCGGAAATGAGCCAAATCGGTAACGGACACGTCCACCTCCCATACAAGTCACTAATACATACCTTTTTAGGAACCAATAATTCGTAAATAATTTGAGATATTATAAAATTTAAAATGCAATATTAGAAATCACTATGTATGTTTTGCTAAAATGGACGAAATAAATAAATTCTACAATTTCCTCGATTTATCACTTTGTAGTCAATGATGTCATTTCCTGCTGGGTATTAATAATAATGCACGATTCTAACTAGCTATGTGCAATTAATCGTTTTACCGGAATGTCTGATTAATCGTAAACACGATATATCAAGTTTTCGATGTGTCATATTTTTTTGATTAACCTAAAATTCTATTATTCGGTTAATTCAAATTTTGATTAATTAAAAAACGATTGCTCGATTAATCAGAAATATGATGAATTGAAGTACGATTAATTGTTTTGTTATTGGCATGATTATAAATAACTATATTATACATAGTACGCATCGTTTTCGGCATTTGTAATTTTATTATTTTTGTTTTCTCAAATAAAAAGTATTTTGATTAATTGAATTGAATTGTTTTAATTAACCCATTAATCTTATTTTCAGTTAAATAAACAATACGATTAATCGAACAATTTATTAATCGTGATGGCGATTAATCAGAATTTTCTGTAAAACAATTCATCGCAAAGAACTAATTATAACGGTACTAATTTGTTTACTTTATTACGTTACTTTATTACGTTACTTCATTACGTTACTTCATTACGTTACTTTAAAAATTAGGATTTTTTAAGGACTGCGTCGAATAAAATTGTCCGTTATATATCTTCCCATAATGTGCTATTGCAAGATTCAAATTAAAAAAATTTGATCATAGTAGCTCTGAATTAAATGGCAGAAAATAATTTGTGTCAGTTATAGTCAATACAAAATTTATTTAACGCGAAAATGACAAACGAAGTGGAAGTGCGAGAAAATATAATTAAAATTTTTCAAAAACAACCTAGTTGGTCTTTTAAAAAAATTGCCAAGGAGGTAGGGGCTAACTCTAAGACCATTTCTCGCGTTATCAACCGCTTTAAGGAAGACCTGAGTATTGATCGGAAGGAAGGTTCTGGTAAAAAAAAAGGCCCACATGATCGTGAAAAGTTGAAGAAGGTTGTGAATATTTTAAAGAAAGATCCAAGCATATCTGGAAGGAAATTGGTGAGCAAGGCGGATTGCTCAGAATCTTTCGTGCGCAGGACTAAGAAAGAAGCTGGGCTGAAGACGTACAAGGTCCAAAAAGTTCCGGATAGAAATGCCGTAAAGAATGAAACCGCAAAACAACAAGCTAAAAAGCTGAACCAAGATTTTTTTAAAAAATTCGACGACGAAACTTATGTTTTAGCGGGCTTTTCTCAGCTAACTGGGCAGGAATTTTATACAGCCGATTCTCGAGGAAATGTCGCTGAAAAATTAAAATAAAAAAAAAATGACAAAATTCCCAAAGAAATTCCTTGTTTGGCAGGCAATTTGCAGTTGTGGAAAAAGGAGCAGCTCATTCGTGACATCGGGTACAATTAATAGCGAAATATATGTGAAGGAATGCTTGCAAAAGAGATTGCTTCCATTTTAACGCCAATATGAAGTGTCCACATTTTTTTGGCCTGACCTCGCTTCATGTCACTACAGCAAAACGGCCTTAGAGTGGATCCAACAAAATGCAGTGATTTTGGTGCCTAGAGAAGCCAATCCACCAAACTGTCCAGAACTCAGGCCGATTGAGAGATTCTGGGCTTTAGTAAAAAGGGAGATGAAGACAACAAAAAAAGTGGCCAAAGACCTTCAAGACTTTAAAAGAAAGTGGTCTTCAGCAGCTGTGAGGGTGTCGGACACTACCATTACAACATTAATGGAAGCGGTTCCGGAAAAATTAAAACTTTTTATTAAAAAATATGAATTTCTGGTTTTTTATATTTTTTTTTAAATCTAAAAATAATTTGCAAAATTAAATATTTTATCCATAAAAATTCGATTACTAGATTTTTAGATTTTTTCATTTTTGTAGCGGACAATTTTATTCGACGCAGTCCTTAATAGTTAGTAAAGTATTGAGTTCGTTGATGGTTTAACAGTCTTAAATCATGGATAATGGACGGAACATATATACACAAATTAACCAAGGTGATATCGTTCAAAAATATATATAATATATTTAATTTCTACGCATCAGAAATATTTTACAAAATAATCTCAAAGCTACTTTTTAAATGTAGGGTATCGGTATATAGTACCATTAAAAAACAAGTATGCCACTCGATTCCCCAAAGAATTATTACAAATACCTATCATAGAAATACCTATCATTATTAGTATAGACGTGAAATTAAAAAAAACAGTCACAGTACGTTTTTAAATATTTTATTTTTATTTAAAGCATACAAAAAACGATAAAATATAATTAAATTATTAGCCACGATATTTTCGGCCAAGATGGCGATCGGTTTCGGCTTGACGTCGTGAAAGGTGCGAATGGATAATATAGCGTATATATTTGTCACTCAGTATATATGTCGAGGACTGCTGCATATATCTCTGAGATGCTTAAATTTATCGCAAAGTGCAATGGCGCATATAATGCGTTACACAATTTTTGTTTAAAATTTGTTGGTGATTAGAACTACTTTGGTATCCCTAGTACACATAATTGTGGTACTTATCGTTTCCTTGGTCGGCTACCGTCGATTTGGACGACGTCCACGGAACCTCCAGGGACACTAAATACAAAATATATTTCAAAATTTTTCAACGAACAGATTCACGATTTACTCTTAAAACATTCACTCACATTTTAACCCTGTTCAATATACATAAATGTATTAAAACCATTTTTGTGTATTTTTTATATATGTTTTAAAATCACAATTGTAATTGTTCTAACCTTGGTTTTATCGTTCTTTTCTTGTTCTCTTTGTTAATCGTTATTTAATTTATTCGACAAATTTTTCATCAAAACTTTTTTACTTTAAATGCAATTTATTTTATTTTTTAAGTCCGTCGCGTCCGCCACTACATAATTACACCACATAATATGTGACAATTAACAGACAATCACAACTCAATATCATAAAACACTCACTTGCCTGTTTCATATATCGTCACTGTCATGCCAAAGGGGCGAATGTGCATTTTAAAAATGTTGGGAAATCAAATTAGAAAAATTTATATTTTGTTTAATTTTTCTGTTATTTTAGTTTATTCGTCAATTATTATAACGTATATAAAATATCTTTAGATTTGGACAACCTACTGAATTATAAATACGGATTTTGTGAGGCTATATCCTGATTAAAACGCAAATATTTTGGTTTTTTATGATATAACTTTTTATTAGCGCAAGATAAAATAGTAATGTAGAGGCATTAATTGTTTGTTTTTAAAGCACATATCTAGCATATCTAGCATTATTAATTAAAAATATTTTGTCAAACATTAATTTGCCATTTGTTATTTGCAGGAAAAAATGTTTGGCAAAATAAATAATGATGCAGATCAATAGGTGCTTTGAAAACAAATAAATGCCTTTACAACACTATTTTATCTTATACCAATAAAAAGTTATGGCGAAAAACGAAAAGATTCGCCCCTTTTGGCAAGACAAGATTTTTAATTTTTCAAATTCGTTCTTTTGGTTTTGTCTTTTGTGGCTAGAAATACCCAACAAAATGCCACGCGATTTTGGCACAGCATACTTGAGGATAAACTACATTCAAAAATGTAAAAAAACGCAAATGTCAAAAATTGCACATTCGTCAAAATTTGCACATAATGACGATATGTGCTCTGTTTATTTTCGCCTGGAGTTATGTTCAACTATTTCTCTGGTTTCTCTCATTGTAATTCCTACTATACTTTATAATTAACTACGCGGTGAATGCACCCCTATAAAACACATTAAAGTTTTCTGCGTGGTGAACACCTACCCCCACCCTGCCGAAACTACCTTTTCTACTAAACGTTTTCCAGACAACCCTGGCCAGGCAATCGATTTCATAGTTTTCATAGTTTTTCGCCATACACATTCCGTTTATTTACGAAGCTATATTAAAATGTTTTTTGGGTGCATACATCAGTTCGTGAAGTTTCGACATGTTTCGAGAATCTTCTACACTTTTCGTGAATGTTGCATGCTATTTGCATCTCATTCGCAGTCATGTGTTTTAATGCGCAGATCTTCCATCTCTTTCTCGCACATTGCCTCAGTGGGCTGAATGATCTTCCGTCTCTTTCTAATACATTTCTTAGTACGCCAATTGTCATGCGTCTAATTTACTCATATTACTCTATTTACTCTTATTGTATTCTGAATCCGATACTACGTCATAGTGATTAGTAGACAAAGTTCAAAATCGATTTTCGACTTTTCGATCAACCATTTGCAACTCGATTTTCAAAATCGATTAATCGTGGTTCAAAATCGATTTTTAATCGATTTTCGACTTTTTTCGTTTCCAAAGCTTTACAAATTATTTAATATACATTCGTTGCCCTAAGTCAAAAAGAACACGTAATTTAACAACCATAACAATGTTTATTTATAAATGAGATATATATATATATGTGTATATATATATATATATATATATATATATATATATATATATATATATATATATATATATATATATATATATATATATATATATCTATATCTATATATCTATATATATATAATGAGATCCATATTGATTTTTAAATTAAATAAAAAAAAGGATAGAATTAAATAAAAAAAGGACCATTCAGGTATTAAAGACAGTTTAAAAATGTAATTATATAAAAAATAAGTTATCCGAACCAATCATCCTCAATCAGGTTTTGCAAAAATAATTGCTGGTTTAGATGCTCCCCAGACAATCTATTTCTGCGCTTAGTAAGAATCAATCCGGCTTTTGAGAAGAGCCTCTCGCATGGAACTGAAGTGGCCATAATTCCCAACACTTCTCTAGCTACCAAGTACACATGGGGATACAGAGTTTTATTTCTCTCCCACTCAAGGATGGGGCATACATTCCGGGAGCATACCGGGCGGTTTAGGAATTGCCGCAGTTCCACCGGGATTCCACCCGCCACATCTTGGTCAGCTTCGCTATGCTGCGTCTCGACCATAGTATCGTGCAATTCCCAAAGGCTGTCTGGAGAAGACCTTTCTTGAGCATCAATCGATGTACTATGTTGCTGGACAGCCTCTAAGTTCATCGCAATTTTCTGTTGCACACGAGAAGCTATTTAAATATTACAAAATTTAGGAATTCAAATTCTTATAGTTTTGTAAAAAATGTTAAAAATGATTATAATGCAATATTATATGCAACATAAGAAACATAAGAATGAAAGATATTTACCAATTTGAGAAATGCTATTTGCCACAGCTATGTTAGTGCTAAAGTGGAGTTTTTTAAAACGAGGATCCAAAATTGTAGCGGCACATAAAATTTTGTTAGACTCCACATTTTTGAAACGTTCGTGGATTTGCACCACCAGCTTTCTCTTCAACTCATATGCAACTGCATCGGTTGGATATATGTTTTCTATGCTCTACAAATCAGAGACCGAAAATAATAATTATTTTTATTTTTTGTGTAAAAAAAGTCATTTTGAAAGTATGATGATACAATATTAAAAATAAATTTGTTTTTTTTCTTGACAAATTTTATTGTAATTTGTCAAAAAGCTAATTTAAAATTTAAAGTTGACTTAAAATTGTCTATGATTCATAGATATCAAATACTCGTTTATGATTATGCGCCTATAAATCATAGACAATTTGAATTATTTGAAAATATTAACAAAAAAAATATTACAATATATTACTTACACTTCGTAGCATTTTAATCAGAGGTATAACTTTGCTGACCGTCACATTTTTTTCTGCACACAGCTCTTCTGAGACTAAAAAAAGCGGTTTGAGGAGCGTCCTAACCTCCGCCAAACTCTCTACTTCGTCTGGTGACATATCCAGTGGTGGCTTACTTTTAGAAGATTTTTCGGTTGTTATTTTGCGCAGCGTGCGGCTAACAAACTCCTGCAATTCCAAGTACCGGTCTATCATTATGTATAATGAGTTCCAGCGCGTTTTAACTTCTTGAAGGAGTTTCCTTGGATGCTTGGCGCTGTTCTCTTTTTGTTGTAGTACATGTAATTCAGTACTGGCTGCCTCACACCGTTTGAAAAATGATACAATTGATTTTAATTTTTTAACAATGTCTTTCAGCGTTGAAGGATTTGTTTCCTCTAAAATATCGTCTTCGTCGGAATCCTCATACTCAGGAAGCTCTGCTTCCAAATCGATGTTATAAAAATCAATGGCTTTCATTGCCACTAAATTAAGCGTATGCGCGAAGCATGGCATGTGCTTATCTACACTGAAAGCGGCTCGACAAGCACCAACTATGTTGGGACCATTGTCCGTGACAACGGACACCACACGATCTGCATCAATTTGCCATAACTGGCATATAGAATGCAAAGCATTCTTTAAATTGTTTATAGTTTTACGTTCTACAATTTGCCTGGCGCCAATGTCTACGGACTTCAAATCATTATCTTAAGATAAAAAAAATAGAAAAAATATTACACGGCGCAACAAAATAAAAGTTTATCAAGAATCACTTACTGTTTAGGAAGTGCGCGGTTACACCCAAAAAACTTTTGCAACTCATTGTCTCCGTCCACAAGTCTGTAGTGAGCGTGATATGGCTAGCAGCTTTCAGGCGATTCGATATCTTTTCCTTTAGAAGATTAAACTTCGACTCGAACAACTTTTCTCTAGTTTTCTCCGTCGGTGCCTTATAAAGTGGTTGAATTGCCTTACAAAAACGTTTAAAACCTCTTTTTTCTGGAGTGCAAAATGGCATATTATCTACCGCTATCATATAGATAAGAGCATCAGTAATTTCTGAAGCCTTCTTTCCTCCAGCTAAAAATAAAAATAACTTTATTATTACCTAATTAAAAATTAAGTAAGTAACTTTTTTTTGTTCAAATAGTTATGTATGAAAACTACTTGTTGGTCAAAGTACTTACATGCATATGAAGCAGCATTTGTAAATGCCTTCATTATGGGGCTACTTTCAATGCTTTTGCCGGCTCCACTAGAGGTAGACATTGAAGTTGCACCAGCGACAGATGTACTTGCGGCTGCTGAGGATGTAACTGCGCCAGACGAAGCTTTACGAGATGCACGAGAAGCAGCGGAAGAACGGCTCGAACTTGGCCCAGGCTTAAAATAAAAAATCAAATACTATAAAATCAAAACAAATCCTCCAAAATCAACCAACTTACCACATCATCGTCATCGGAGACTTCCTCGCAAGAAGAAGAATCTAATGGCGATGCCTTTTTTGCGGGAGGCATTTCAATTTTATGCATCTTTAAAAGGTGAGCGGCAAATGAAGATGTGCTTCCACAATACGCCAGAACTTTGGTGCACAGAGAGCACCGTGCTTTTGTGCCATTTTCCACTTTTTGAAAATAATGCCAAACTATGCTAGGAGGCATATTTAATAAAAATTTAACAAAATTAACTTTACGCGCGAGTCAGAAAAATCAAAAGCACAACAAACACAAATGAAAGGCTATAAAAACAGTGTTACCAGTCTTGTGTAATTGTTTAAATTAGCAACACTGTTAAAATACGAAAAATTGGTCCAAAATCGATTAATCGAGGCCTAAAATCGATTCTTGATCGACTTCCATCCTAAAATTTCGACTATGAAAAAATCGATTATGAAAACGCAAAATCGATTTTCGACTATAGTCGAAGTCGATTTACCAATCACTACTACGTCATTAATCCTTTTAATTATCTTGTATGGTCCATTCCAATGCTGTTTTGGGGATAAACCTTTGTTTATTTGTGGACTACAAAGCATAACTAGTTCTCCTTTCTTATTTCCCTCAGAGTTTGTAACAACGTAACAACGTTATAGAAATATTTCTTGTTTTAAACATACAATTCGCAGGCAACATGAAAATAATTGCAACAATGCAATTGTATCAGTGCAATGTAAAACGCGTATTTTAGTAAATCACGTAGCGATACCAGTAATGAGGGCAAATTTAAACAAAGACCCACACGGGAAATCGTTATTAGTTTGCCAGCTTTCAAACACATGAAAACAATTTCCAATAATGAAAATTTGTGAAGTCTAAATTTCCTACCTATTTCCTACTAGACGAGTCTAAATTTGTGAAGTCTAAATTTCCTACCTATTTCTTACTAGACCTGTTCCCACCTATACGACCGAGCAAGCTGCCTTTGTCTATCAGTTTCCTGCTAATCGAAACGAGTGACTTCTGGTGGCGTGTTCGTACACATCGTGTTTACGTTCTACACTCTAACAGAAATTGGTCGAAATTTACTACTATTATAGTTGGTAATAGATTACCTACAATTATAATAGTAAAATCCCGTCGCAACGTAAAACATAAAAATCACGCTAAAATTGCGTAAAATAAAAATGTTTTATATAGCGTTATTTCTCGCTAGAAAATGCGACAAAAAACCATTCATTAGGTATTTGTTTTGTACTCATTAAAAACTCATCAATGAGTGTACATTAGACTGATTCAAAAACCAAAAATCTTTATATGTTTCGCTCTGCGTTGACTTTCTGAAACTAGGACCTCTAAAACTGAGAAGAAGCTTTTAAAACCCAAAAAAAAAAAAATAATTCTGTGATGTTGCGCAAAGAGCTTAAAGGACATTTTTAAACTTTTAAGGACTATTTTCAATAAAATTATTATTACTCCAAGTATAAAAAGTCACTCAGTTTTCTTTTTATACCCTACACTAAGAGTGAAAGGGTATATTCAGTTTGGTACGCCGTTTGTAACACCCAGAAGGAAGCATCTCCGGTATGGAAAAGTATATATATTCTTGATTAGCGATGTCCGTCTGTCCGTCTGTCTGTCTGTCCGTCTGTATGTCCGTCTGTCTGTCCGTCTGTCTGTCCGTCTGTCTGTCCGTCTGTCCGTCTGTCTGTCTGTCTGTCTGTTGAAATCCCTACTACTTTTAAAATTGAAGAGCTAGATAAATGAAACTGATAACTTAGATTACTAATATACCTACGCTGTATGTGCGAAATTGGCGAGATCGGTATATTGTGACCTATGATCCGACCACTTATGTTCGAATACCTCATATAAAATGTACATATAAAGATCAATTTTTATGTATACGTGCTTAGGTAAACTTTTTTGGTCAAATATATACTGATATCATGCTCAAATACATGATAATAATGTTTTCCGGTGAAAAGACTTGTGGTTCACAAAAAAAAAATCGAAATTCGGTACACCTATCCGTTTGTAAATATGGGTATCAAATGAATGGCAATTCTTCAGCGATTGAATGTTTGTAGTTATTTTCAGGATTCGTATACCCTGGTGACCTATATATCACTTTGAATGGTAACCACACATATGTGTAGGGTATTTATAGTCGGCTTAGACCGACTATAATTTTGATAATCCTAACTATCATAATTACACCTACTTTAAAATTTCCCATGTGATCTAACCTTCCCAACTGGTTTTATTTAATTTAAAATCTCTTACTGAAATAATGGTTTTTTAAATTATAAACCTTTACAGTTTCATGGCTTGCCAAACACATAAAATATAGACTTTTTTTACAATTGTAATTTTAACGGTCGAAATATTTCACATTTTATTTTAATGAGTTTGAGATAACATTTTTGTATTATTGCACATCTTTATATATATATATATATATATATATATATATATATATATATATATATATATATATATATATATATATATGTATATATATATATCTATATATCTATATATATATATATATATATATATATATATATAGATATATATATATCTATATATATATATATATATATATATATATATATATATATATCTATATCTATATCTATATATATATCTATATCTATATCTATATCTATATCTATATATATATATATATATATATATATACAGATATATATCTATATATATATATCTATATATATATATATATATATATATATATATATATATATATATATATCTATATATATATATATATATATATATATATATATATATATATATATATATATATATAGATATATATATATATATATATATATATATATATATATTTATGTGTGTAAAATAAAATAATCTTTATTTATTTTAGGAATACATTACATATAATTTTAATGCTGAGCTTTGGTTAAATGAATTTTCAACGGTTTTTAAAAGCAGAGTGGCTCCACCAAAGGGACAAAGTTGTGAAGAAGTTTGTAATATGAAGGCTAAAAAGGTGTCAACTAATTTCGAAGAACAGCTGGAAGCTGCACTGGATAAAGCTGAAAAGTTTGCCGAAAGAAATTGTTCGAGTTTAGAAAGCAAATAAAATGTTATATTTAACCAATGGGAGAATTATCTGCCACATTTGTTTGAAACCAACTTGTCACTTTATCATAGCGTTACCATATAATGGATTTAAATTAGATCTTATAAATACTCGTGAGCCGGTCTAAGGGTATCTACACGGTATATAACTATTAAATTTGCAAAAATTAATCTTGATATTCATTAAATAAGTATTCATATTGATTTGTTTCTTATTCACAATATATGATTTATGAAAACTAATTATTTATGATATATTTTCATAAAATCATATACGTCTTTTTTTCACAGATTATGCACAATATCGTCAAAAGTAAGTGATATAAGCAGGGCTAGGAACCGAAATTCTATTCTCTGCGGTTCCAGTTCTATAAATAAATAAAAAAACGGTTCCGGTACCGATTCCGGTTCTTAAATTATTTTTTATTTCGGTTTCAGTTCCGGTTCTATAAAAAATAAAATAACGATTCCAGTTCCGGTTCCCAGTAATGGTTCCAGTTCCACAAACAAGCCAAAAAACGCAATAAAAATATAATTCTTTTTTCTTTTTATGTAAAAACATAATGAAAACATATCTATCTATGTATATAAAAATTAATTGCCGTGCATTAGTCTCGCAAAAACATGAGAACGGATCAACTGATTTGGATGATTCTTTTTTGTTTTATTTGTCTCAATACTGGGAATTCGGAAAACTCCAAAGGAAAAACCGGAAAATCTGAAAAATCGAAATTTGTGTTTTGTATGAGAATGAATTAACGCGATATGTTTTTGCCTTGAGACTTTTTCACATTTCGAAGATGTAAGTAAGGACATTTTAGTTTGTAGCATTACAAACTCTCTGGATATAAGAAACTGTATATTTCTGCAAAAGTTGTTATATTCCAAAACTCCATCATATCTTTCTGATAAGCTACGTTTTAGAGTTTCAAATAGAAGCGTTAATTTAATTTTGCCAAAACTTAACTATCTACAATCCAAAGACTATTTTTCATTAACGCAATTCGACTCTGGAATTCATTACCACTTATTATTTGCATGTAGATTTGGGTATAATATACTAATACATTTTTCAGAACAATATCTATTAACATATTAAATCTACTATTTATAAGTAACCACACATCTAATTCCTTTTTCAATATTATTCTGAATTTTTTAATTTTTGCTTTTTACTAAACTGACCTTTTGATTATCTACGTAATTTTAATTTTGTTGAACTGTAAAATAAACACTTCTTATTGTAGTAATATATAAATCAAATCAAAAAAGTAGATACCAAAACTTCGCACCGGTGAAGCTAGTAAATATACAACGATAAAAAACTGTATTAAAACGAAGAAAAATGACTTTAAAATAAATACATATGTATTTGATTTACGTCCATACACAAATGAATTCGTTTTTACTTCATTGATAAAGTTATTTTGTATGCAATTAACTACATAATTTTACTGCATTTATATTCAATTTTAAATACATTTGTATTGCATTTTGTCTTTTTTAATACGTCCAAAATATGAAGATACATTACTACATCTTCATTTATTTTAACTACACTCCGTTTAACTACACCAATATGTATGGTATGGTGAAACAACACAATTTTAAGTTATTAGCTAAAAAATCATCTTTCCAGATGGTGTGGTTTCAAAGATTTGGATATATCTGAAATGTTTAAAATAATATATATTAAATATTGAAATTTTATCTTTAACTACACCAAAATGAGTATAGGGGTGGTGTAAGACGACCGGAGAATTATGGACAGGCGACACTTTAGAAATTAGACAAAACTTATTGACCTCTAACGTTACTGGGTTACTGAATTTTTAGAATATTAGGAACACACGGCAGTCATTAAGCTCGAACGGGCGAAAATTTATTATATTAACCCCCTTGATCATTTATTTCCCGGTAACAACGATATCGGCTACAATTCGTTTCAAAATCGGTTGAGTAACGTATGACTACAATTTTTAATTCATATATTAAACGAAACGTTGAGTACGCTTGTTTTGAGAGTTATTTCATATAAATCATACGCGAAGGTACAAAATTAAATTGTTGTATATCAAAAAAATAGTTGCCAAAACAAAAATATTGAACAAACGTTCGAATCAAAGAGCGAAACGAACGATAAGTTTTAAATACTTTACACCCATTTTAGACGAAGGGGACTGGAAAAGATACTATAATAAAAAGATACACGATAATGGACTAAATAAACTTTTATAGAAAATAGAAAATAATGTTTTTTTAATATAACGTCTATACTAATAAATATAGGTATTTGTATATTCTTAAAGATAATTCTTCGGCGAATCGAGTGTCATACTTGGTTTTTTTAGTGGTACACTACACCGATACCCTACATTTAAAAAGTAAAGGGTTTTTCAACAGGGACGGTACAAAAGTAGAGCGACAGGGACAGCAAACGACGCCATATTTCTTGCCGCTCTTTTGACATTTTTCTTCAGTAAGCCATTTCGAAGCCATGAAAGGCTGCTGGAGACTAAAACGAGGTGGTTTCTGGTTTAATGTTCCCTGGAATATCTCTGACATTGCACTTGACACTCCATTAGACACCTGTCTACTGGAGATGCCCTCTGATGCAATGATAACAGAAATATTACCAAGACGAAATTTTGAGGTCTGCCAACCTGACATTCAAGACTGGCTAACGCCTGACTGTGAGCCAGGTAGAGGGTCACACCGCATTTTCACAGACGGCTCCAGAACCGATCAGGGATCTGGTGCTGGAGTGTTTGTGGAACCGGATGACCGCAGACTTCACTTCGCCTTATGCCCGTAACTTCAACGAGTAGATATCTATTGGTGTTCGTACCGAACAGATATCTCTTACCTATCCGGTGTTTTTACTCCTTAACTATGCGTTGAAGTTACGAAATTTTGCTTACACGATAGATAACTAAGCACCAGTAGATATCTATTCGTTGAAGTTACGGGCATTAGGCGACAATGCCTCGGTATTTCAAGCCGAAGTCTATGCTATACTTATGGCTATGGACTACATTGCGGATAATAGATGGCAGAACAGGGCTATATCAGTTTGCAGCGATAGTCAGGCTGCTCTTATGGCTTTGAACAACCAGGTCATCATATCCAAAATGGTACGTCAATGCAGATCACGTCTCAATTGTGTTGGTAAATACAATACACTGAAACTGATTTGGGTGCCGGGCCATAAAGGAGTTTCGGGCAATGAAACATCTGACGAACTAGCACGTGCTGGATCTGAGGATAATCCATTTGGACCAGAACCTGTGCTTGGACTACCTGCATCTACGGGAAAATTCGTCATCAGCTCTTGGGTCGCCTCTGCACACAAGAGCACAAGAATGAGACGAAATGCAGATTCTCCAAGCTCATGACACCGACGATAACCAAAAGATCGGCCTCGTTTCTACTTTCCTTAAGTAGAAAGGAGTGCAGAAAACAGACGGGACTTCTAACGGGACACAACGCATGTGAAAAACACATGAACGCAATCGGCCTGGCCGAAAGCGCCTTATGTTCTGCCTGCTACGAAGAAACTGGCACCACAGAGCACTATCTCTGTGACTGTCCAGCATTTTCTAGAATTAGAAGGCAGATCTTTGGCACAGACGTGATGAGAGAGGATCAGCTTCACTCTCTATCAACAATAGCCTTCTTAGATTCAATAATGAATCTAAGAAGTATCATTAAAAACCAGGGAACTGGGTCACAGCACAATGGATATAACCCTGTCTGAGTGCAGTGGCTCTATTTTTTATCCCACATTAAAAAAAAAAACATTTCATGATGGAAAGATATACGAGCCAACAACGAGTCGAAATTATTAAAATTTACTACTGAGTGCAGTGGCTCTATTTTTTATCCCACATTAAAAAAAAAAAAGCCATTTCATGATGGAAAGATATACGAGCCAACAACGAGTCGAAATTATGAAAATTTACTACCGAAATTCGGAGTCAGTGGACTCAACGTTAAGAGCGCTACGTCCAATTAATGGTCGTCATAATCGTCCTAGCAGATCAACAATTGAGCGTCTAGTGGAAAAATTTGAATCCACAGGCACAGTACAAAATGTTCCCGTGCCAGTGAGACAAAGAAGTGCCCGTAGTGTCGAGAATATTACTGCCGCTGGGGCTTCAGTTGAAGAAAGCCCAAATGTGTCACTCACACGTCGTTCTCAAGCGTTGGGCATCTCTGTTACGTCCTTGTGGCGAATTTTGCGAAAAGGGAATCGCTACCGTTCAATGATAACCGAATATTTTTGGACCCAATTGGATGATATGGACTTGGAGGCCATGTGGTTCCAACAGGACGGCGTCACAAGCCACACAGCGAATGCCACAATCAATTTATTGGAAACCAAGTTTGGAGAACGTGTTATCTCACGAAATGGTCCAGTCGATTGGCCGCCTCGGTCGTGCGATTTGACGCCGTTAGACTATTTCCTGTGGGGCTACGTCAAGTCTATGGTCTATGCCAACAAGCCAGCGACGATTGATGAACTTCGTACGAATATCGAACGTGAAATTGCAGCAGTATCGGCCGATTTATGCTTGAAAATCGTCGAAAATTGGGTTCAGCGTCTGGACTTCTGCAAGCGTGCCCGTTGTGGCCATGCAAAAGAAATCGAGTTCCATACATAATGGCATCGAACGTACTTTTACAGGAATAAAGAATTTCATTGATATCCAAAACAGTTTTTTTTTTTTACTTTTGTAGCGCTCTTAAAATATTTCTGATGCGTAGAAATTAAATATAATATATATATTTTTGATCGATATAACCTTGGTTAATTTGTGTATGTATATTCCGTCCATTATCTATGATTTAAGACTGTTAAACCATCAACGAACTCAACACTCTACTAAGTATTAAAAAATCCTAATTTTTTAAAGTAACGTAATAAAGTAAACAAGTAAGTACCGTTATTAATTAGGTCTGTGCGATGAATTGTTTTACAGGAAATTCCGATTAATAGCAATCACAATTAATAAATTATTCGATTAACCGTATTGTTTAATTAACCGAAAATAAGATTAATCGGTTAATTAAAACAATTCAATTAACGAAAATACTTTTCAATTTCAGGAAATAGAAATTGCTGTTTAAAAAGATATACAAAACAAAGTTTTGTTAAAAAAAAGATAATAAATTACAAATACCGAAAAAGATGCGTACACTCAGAATAAAGTGTCCCATTAAGTACTTAATGGTACGATCATTAATCTTATGGTTCATGAATTAATAGTTTTTTTTTTTTTGAATCAAAAGTTTTCTAATTAATTTGATAGTACTCGAAAAATTCAGTACCATAAATCTAAATATTTCAATATTATTATTTTTAAATAAATAAATACTATTGTTTTAATGGTTTCCTCCTATAATAATAAACGTGGCATAAAAAACATAAATACGAATATAAACTTGTTCGTTTTGAACGTCATGCTGCTCAAAATGGTCGCATGCATTTTTTTTTTTTGTAATAATCCACATAATTAATCGCGACATTGGTAAAGACTTAATGTAAATTCCTATATTTAAATATTTTCTATTTATTACATATAATAAATAATAAATCGGACTTCTACGACGGACTCAAAATGCAGACTCAAGTATTGGAAACTGAAGCGAACATTGAATGTGCTATAACCTTTTGAAGTGTCCATTTATGTGTGTGATTTTTTAAATTCAGTTTCGACATTTAATTTAAATAAATTATACAGTAAATAAGCTAAAATCCACTTTTGTTTTAATAAATTATTAGGAAAATGTAATTCGACTATACTATA
Organism: Dryomyza anilis; assembly: GCA_951804985.1. Lineage (NCBI taxonomy): Eukaryota > Metazoa > Arthropoda > Insecta > Diptera > Dryomyzidae > Dryomyza > Dryomyza anilis. The sequence continues at coordinate 31,731,986 of OX638134.1, forward strand.
AAATTAATAATACATATCATTAAATATTTATAGGTTTCGCTTATTGTAATTAAAGGAGCACATTATAAAATTTATGGTGCAACAAAATATTGTATTAACAGTTCCAATATTACTGAATTTATGGGACGCATCTTATTGACCAATTTTAATAGTATAAATTATTGTTTTTATATTGAAATACTTTTAATTTACCATTTTTTTTCTGGGTGTAACAAGTATAATATAGTTATTCATAATCATGAACTCAAAAAATTATTGCAGTAAAAATTACTGTATTCTGTGTAATTATTTTAATATTACGCAGTTCTAGTACTAGTTTTACTACTTTTTTTAATTAAATTATTGAAATACTGCACTCCCAGTAGATTGTTGGATTTAGTTATTTTGAGTAGTTATTTTCATCCCTGTGTATTGTTTCAACTTCACCAATAAAATTTCCAACAATTTTGTCTAATTGTTTCTGCAGGCACACCGAGTAGAGTAAGTTAGTTCTTATTAATTATTAATATGTGTTTCCTACATTTATGTATTTGTAGATATCAACAAGACGTAAAGTTTAAAATCGCCGCAACAACACATTTTAACATTTGTTTAATTTGTTCTGGATTGGAGTTTGTGGTGGCTAAAGTCATATCGTATCTCTTCAATAAATATGATGTACGAAAAATTATAAAAATTAGAATCGATAACGCAACGATATCGAACATTTTTCTCGAAGTTATTCGATAAAATTCGAAGCATCAGAGGTCTCCGAGAAATTACAGACTGGGTTATTAATAAATGTTTAAGTTATTTTTTTTGTTAATTTAAGGGCCCTATTATGATTAGCGAAGCGAATGGTTTTGGCGAAGCGAACGTCCAAAAAGCTTACATTCGCCAGACTTCATTCGCCAAAAAACGTGTAAAATGAAGCGAACGTAAAAAAAGGTGCAACACTCAACTAAATTTCATTCGCTTCAAGTGTCAAAATCAATCGAATCAACAGATCATGTGACGAATCGGCGAACGTATCCTAATCTATAATTTTTAAGGTTTTTCTTATGATTTTTTATTTTTATGCTCTGCGTTTTTGTTTATTGGGATTCTCCTGATTTTAATTTTTTTTATCCTTTAGTTTTTTTATTCTTTTATATTAAATTTCGAGTTTTTGTACTCCAACTAATAAATGAGTTAAACGTATATCATTTTTTTTTTTGTTCGTTAAACATTTTTATTTTGAAATATAATAATCCCAACAAACATTGAGAAAATCCGCAAAGTACTCGCAGAGTTATCTCAAAAAGTTGAGGTTGACGCAAAAAGTTAAACATGTGTTAATCGAAAGTATACACTTGAGCTTAACTTTGTCACCAACGCAAAGTTTGTAGTATAAAGCCAGTTTAACTTATAGTTGACTCAAATCTGTGCTCAAGTATGCCTAGCGATTTTCATAAAATCATACAAAGGCTAACTTGAAATTTTCGCAATTTTCTGATTTTTATTGGTATTAAAATTCTTAAACGGTGTAACATAATTTTTTCAATACGTCAATAAAAAATTACATTTTTACTGCACGGCAATATATATATAAATTGTAAGATGATTTGTTTTTCGGTCAGAGCAACAACCAGTCTATACTTGAACTAAGAAAAGTCTTGCAGTGGGTTAGTTTCCGCTGAGATAAAGCCGCGTCAGTCACTTCTGCTTTGCGCGCGCTGACGCCAGTTAGAAATACCAGGCGTTGTCAGGTTGTCCTCAACTTAGTCTTTCCAACGCGAATTTGGACGACCTCTTCTACGCTGTCCACCTTCGTGCCTCGATTGAAGCACCTTCTTAGCTGGAGTGTTTTCATCCATTCGTTCGACATGGCCTAGCCAGCGAACCCGCTGGATCTTGATGCGCTTGACTATGTCAATGTCGTCGAATAACTCGTACAGCTCATGGTTCATCCTGATTCGACACTCGTTAGCAAAGCAGATAGGGCTAAAGATTTTACGGAGAATCTTTCTCTCGAACTCTCCCAGTACTCTCTCATTCGTGGAGGCCAACGTCCATGTTTCTGCACCATAAAGTAGGACGGACATGATGAGTGACTTGTAGAGCGTTATTTTTGTCCGGCGAGAGAGGGCTCTGCTTCTCAATTGCCTACTGAGCCCAAAGTAGCACCTGTTGGCAAGAGTTATTCTCCGTTTGATCTCCAGGCTGACGTCGTTGTTGCTGTTTACGCTGGATCCCAGATAGACGAAGTCCTTCACAATGTCGAACTTGTGGGTGTCAAAATCAGCTTTTTGTCCAAGACGCACGGACTCCTTTCTGCTTGTTGACCAAAGGAACTTCGTCTTGTCCTCGTTCACCACTAGACCCATTCGACGCGACTCTTTCTCCAATCTGGAGAATGCTGCGCTGACTGCTTGTGTGCTCCTGCCAATGATATCAATATCATCGGCATATGCGAGCAGCATGACACTTTTATTGAGGATAGTGCCGCTTTGACGGAGTTCGGCAGCTCGAACTATTTTCTCCATCAATAAATTAAAAAAGTCGCACGATAGGGAGTCACCCTGCCTGAAACCTCGCTCGGTATGAAATGGCTCGGAGAGGTCTTTTTCTATTCTCACTGAGCAACGTGTGTTGCTCAGGGTCATCCTGCAAAGCCTTATAAGTTCTGTTTTTCTAGGGTATTTTCCTGGATTAGGCGCAATGTGAAAATCTGGTCTATGGTGGATTTTCCAGGTCTGAAGCCGCACTCTGGATTTTGAACCTCCGACTAGGCGTCTTATTTTCTCGAAGAATTTTCGAGCCTCATTCCTGTCCCCATGCATCTCAATCTCCTCACACTCACGCCTCGCAGTGGACGCGCGACACTCTAGGTCATACCACTGATTCCTCAGGGGCGTTGAAATCCAAGCACCACTTCGGCAGCCGTACGCATAGAGCAGGAGACATGGTTCCACTGCGCGCTTATATCGAGAGGAAGAGTGCTTTGTCTAAGCAGTTGTGAGAGTCGAGTGGAAAAGGCTTGCGTTGTCGGTTGTGATTGCAGCTTTCCGACGTCTAGCTTTCTCTGCGTTTGGTTCCGTACGTTCTTCGCAGCGCTTAAGCGCGTGCGGACTTTGGCTGCTACAAGGTAATGATCCGAGTCCATATTGGCACCTCGGATAGTGCGTACGTCCATCACGCTCGAAGCGTGCCTTCCGTAGGGAGTCACCCTGCCTGAAACCTCGCTCGGTATGAAATGGCTCAGAGAGGTCTTTTCCTATTCTCACTGAGCAACGTGTGTTGCTCAGGGTCATCCTGCAAAGCCTTATAAGTTCTGTTTTTCTAGGGTATTTTCCTGGATTAGGCGCAATGTGAAAATCTGGTCTATGGTGGATTTTCCAGGTCTGAAGCCGCACTCCGGATTTTGAACCTCCGACTAGGCGTCTTATTTTCTCGAAGAATTTTCGAGCCTCATTCCTGTCCCCATGCATCTCAATCTCCTCACACTCACGCCTCGCAGTGGACGCGCGACACTCTTGGTCATACCACTGATTCCTCAGGGGCGTTGAAATCCAAGCACCACTTCGGCAGCCGTACGCATAGAGCAGGAGACATGGTTCCACTGCGCGCTTATATCGAGAGGAGGAGTGCTTTGTCTAAGCAGTTGTGAGAGTCGAGTGGAAAAGGCTTGCGTTGTCGGTTGTGATTGCAGCTTTCCGACGTCTAGCTTTCTCTGCGTTTGGTTCCGTACGTTCTTCGCAGCGCTTAAGCGCGTGCGGACTTTGGCTGCTACAAGGTAATGATCCGAGTCCATATTGGCACCTCGGATAGTGCGTACGTCCATCACGCTCGAAGCGTGCCTTCCGTCAATCACAACGTGATCAATTTGGTTTCGCGTATTTTGATCGGGCGACAACCATGTGGCCTTGTGGATATCGAAATGTTCGAATCTAGTGCTACTAACTACCATGTTTCGTGCTGCGGCGAAGTCGATTAGCCTCGTTCCGTTATCGGAAGTGTTGGCATGGAGGCTAAATTTTCCGATTGTTGGACAATAGATGGCTTCTCTGCCCACCTTGGCGTTAAAATCGCCTAGCACGATTTTGATATCGTGGCGGGGGCAGCGCTCGTATGCGTTGTCTAGGCGCTCGTAGAAGCGCTCTTTTGTCTCATCATCTTTCTCGTTCGTCGGAGCGTGTGCACAAATTAGGCTAATGTTGAAATATTTTGCCTTGATGCGAATTGTTTCCAGTCTTTCGTCCACGGGCGTGAACCTAGAGACAAGGTGGCGAAGTCTCTTGCCGACCACAAATCCACATCCAAATACTTGTCTCTCCGCATGGCAGCCGTAGTAGCTATCACAGGACGCTTGCCTTGTCCCGTCCATCGCATTTCCTGGATAGCGGTGATGTCAGCCTTATATTTTTCGAGGACATCTTCCAGCTGGATAGAGGCACCTTCCCTATAAAGGGTCCAGGTGCATATCCGTAAATCATGGTCCTTAAAACGTTTGCGTGGGTCGTCATCGTGGTAATCACTCGTTATCCGAGGCATCTTTTGTGTTTTCATTGGGCATATGTTTTTTCAGTGGTGGGACCCAAACCCAACGCACGAACCCTCTATCTGAGGGAGATGTTAGCCACTCACTTTAGCCGACTTCTACACCGGGTGGTGTCGTTTCCAGGGGCTTACGCGCGGATCACTTCCACCGATGTGGAAGCGTCGCCATTTGACAATTTGTCAAATGGTGACCAGTGAGTTGACTTGAGACGACACCAACAAGGATTTCTCTGGCTTCGCCATGTTGAAGCGCTCAGGCACGTTGCCTTGTGATAATCGCCCCCATAGCCCACAAATGAGCTAATGTCCAAAATTTGCAGCAAACACCCAACCGATCAGGCCCAGCACATGGTAGCTCATAAGAACATCGATATGTTGTTGTCACAATTCCAGTGTATCGGGAAAATCCATGTATTTGCAGAAGGCGTGCACGAGAAAAGGTGTTTCAAACTGATCGGTGCGTGCAAACAAATATGCCGAATAGAAGCCGAAGAGTGTGGTCCAATTAATTGAAAACCTAGAGGATGAAATTAAAAGGTGTCTTAAAAAAATATTTGCTCACTTACTGGATTTTCAAATACCTGGGTATCACTTAGTGCCATTATTTTCTGCCCATAGGGGTCTCGCTCTATTTATTCGGAGTGACGTTGTGTATCAACTGCAGCAACAACATAGTGTGTCGGATAGCGAATTTAAGACAATTTGGGTTAAATTCAAAATCCAAACACACATCATGCACTTGTGCTTTCTTTGTTGTTGCCGGCGATTTTAATGTGCACAACGTCACTTGGTTGAGCCACTCGGGTCTTCCAACACAGGAGGGTTGTTATTTTAAGCTGTTTGCGGAGTGCAATCAACTCACTCAATTGGTGAAAGAACCGACGTACTTCCCACGCGTCGGTGGGCAAAGCCAAAAAGTCCTAGACCTTTTTCTGACTTCTCATCATGAAAAATATGATGTAAAAGTCCTTGCACCTCTTGGTAACTCCGACCACTGTACTGTTTCCGCTGAGTTTTCGTATTCTAGTTTACGCGCCTCTTCGATTAAAGCCCCGAAGAGGACTGTACACTCAGAAGAAAATGTACCATTAAGTACTTTATGGTACGACCATTGACCTTATGGTTCATGTATTAATAGTTTTTTCTTTTTAAATCAAAAGTTTTCTAATTAATTCAATAGTATTTAAAAAATTCACCACCATAAATTTAAATATTTCAATATTATTATTTTAAATAAAATAAATACGGTTGTTTTAATGGTTTCCTCCTATAATAATAAACGTGGTGTAAAAAAACATAAAACGAATACTAACATGTTGGTTTTGTACGTCATTCTGCGTGTTTACTCAAAATGGTCACATGTATTTTTTTGTAATAATCCACATTATTAAACGCGACATTGGTAAGGACTCAATGTATTTAATTATATTTATATATTTATCTATATTTATATTTTTATTTATTACAGAAAATAAATAATACATCGAACTTCTATTATGGCAATGGACTCAAAAATAACTGCAGACTCAAGTACTACAATCAATTATTGGAAACCAAAACCAACATTAAATGTTTTATAATCTTTTGCAGCAAAAGTGTCTTTTTATGTGTGTGTTGTAAAAGTGAATATCAATTTTGACATTTAAATAAAATAAATTATACAATAAATTAACTAAAATACATTTTTGTTTTAATAAATTACAGGAAATTTTAATTCGACATTACCATAAAATTAATAATACGTATCATTAAATTTGTATAGGTCTTTCTTATTGTAATTAAAATAACACATTATTAAATTTATGGTACATCCACACATTGTATTAACAGTTTCAATATTACTGAACTGATGGGACGCATCCTATTGACCAATTTTAATGGTATAATATATTGTTTTTCTATTGAAATACTATCAATTTACCATGATTTTTTTCTGGGTGTATGGCTTTACGAAAAAGCAAATTGGGTTGCGTTAAATGATTTTTTTCGCAACTTTAATTGGAAATTGTGTTTCGCAGACAGAGACATAAATGCCGCGACTTTAATGGTACAAAATATTATTTTATTAGGTATGCGGTCCTTCATACCTTCTAAAAAAATTAGAATTAAACCCAAGGACCACTCTTCGTTTAATGAGACCTTCATTATTGCAGTCAGGTCGAAAGAGGAAGCCCTTCAGAATTGGCAGTCTAACAAGAATGCTAACACAGAAAGACTTCGCATACAGGCTAGGAATCGCTGTAATGCCGTGATCTCGCGCGAAAAGTTTCTTCACGAACAAAACTCGCGCACAAAGGTCCTACTCTACCACAGAGGTAGCAAAAATTTCTGGTCATTGGTAAAAAAGGTGAGGAATCAGACGACATCGTCTACTCCAACTCTTATTATGAATGGCCACACCTTCACTGACCCGGTTGATAAAGCTAATCTCTTGGCAGAATTATTTGCAAATAATTCAACGCTCCCAGATACACACATAGAAAATAATTGTCGAATATTGAAAATAAATATTATAAATTTCTTGAAGCAACAAACGATAATATTATTTTTAGTTTGAACATAATATTACTAATTTTCTATGACACCCTGTAGCATAAATTTCACATAAATAATTTTTATTTATATTTTTGAAATTTCATATTTTCTGTCTTCAAAAATATTCGTTATCTTCGCACGATATCGTCGGTACGCAAACCAATGTTTTTTATATGATCGACTACATCAGCGAAACGCATCTGAAGGTGACACGCGACATAAAATTAGTGCGAATAAAATTAGCTGAATGCCGTCCTCGATTCCGATGACTGACGCCATGAGGCAGCGACGACGTGCTGTGAAAAAGCACTGCGACAAAGCTACAAGCATTGATGCATGCTAACATATCGACGAACCGACAACCATTTCTATAGATTTTTCAAATAAAAATGCATTAAAATGTTAAACCAGTGTGTTTGTTTTGTGTGATTTTTTTATTTTATTAATTTAGAATGTAAAATGTCATTCAAAGCGGAAAATGAAACTAACAATAAAATTATTAAAATCAAAAATTTTATTTTCAATACTTGTTTGATAATTTTATTGTTAATCCGACAATAATTTGATAATAATATTTGTGGATCCATTTTAACATGAAATATTTTCAAATTATTGTCGGATTCGACAATAATTTTCTATGTGTGTAGTAATCAACCACTGCCTGTCGTCGATTTTGTTTCTTCTACAATGCAGGAGATACATTTTCGAACATGGGCAGTTAAAAAGGTTTTAGCAAACCTCAACATTAACAAAGCCTCTGGCCCAGATGGCACATCTGCCATGTGTTGAAGAAGTGCGCGTCAACGCTGGCTTGTCCGTTGCGTAACTTTTTCAACATCTCCTACACGACAGGAGTTTTTTCCATCTTGTTGGAAGGTTGCCAATGTCCAGCCAGTTCCGAAAAAGGGCGAGGCCACGAACCCAGCCAATAACCAACCCATTGCAATATGCTCTGCACTCTCCAAGGTAATGGAGAGCGTAATTAACTTCCACCTTGTGAACTATTTTTAGCACAACGAATTGCTCAGTGACCGACAATACGGTTTCCGTAGGACCAGATCCACAGGTGACTTCATGGCGGTCCTCTCCGAAAAATGGAATAATTGTGTTCACCTTTTCAGGGAGAGCAAGGCTGTTGCTCTCGATATTTCCAAGGCTTTTGATCGTGTGTGGCATAAAGCCCTCGTTTCAAAACTAATTGCATATGGTGTCGGTGAATCTTTTACTCGATGGATATCGAGTTTTCTCCAAGGTCGTTCAATACGAGTTGCGATGGATGGTGTGTTCTCAGAACAACATTCCATCAATTCTGGAGTTCCGCAGGGTTCCGTCCTAACCCCGTCCCTATTTCTGGTATTTATCAATGACCTTCTGTCATTGACCCAGAACCCAATTCATTCCTTTGCAGATGACAGTATCATTTGTCATTCATATTCGTTCAACAAGCGCCCAAACTCTTTGGAGATTGAGAGTAAACGAAACACTATGAATGACACACTCAATAATGACCTTAAATCAATCTCCGAGTGGGGTGTTGCAAATAGAGTAGATTTTAATGCAAGCAAGACCCAATGTTGTCTGTTATCTCACAAAAGAATGGATTCACCCCTCCCTCCCTCAATATGGGTACAGTGGATATTGCGCAGTCAGCTGTTCTTGACGTTCTGGGCATATCTATTCAATGTGATCTCCGTTGGAATGACCACATATTTAATGTGTCGAAAGAAGCGCCCAAGTGCCTCGGTTTTTTTAAAACGGTGTAAAACATACTTCACTCCTGCTGACTTACGCACTGTCTACACTACCTAAATACGGCCTAAAATGGGATTCAATTCGCACATTTGGGCAGGGGACTCAAAATCCTCCTTGGAGTTTCTGGACCGATTCCAACAACGTGCGATATATTTAATAAGGGATGAAAATATTTCATCGTCTATCGGTTCTCTTGAGCACCGAAGGACCGTTGGGCGTGTAAGTTTTATAGGTAATTACATGTATTCCAATGGTGAGTGTTCGAGGGAAATACATGGCCTGATTCCACCAGGTCGTGTGTTCTCTTGTTCTACTCGGGCATCAAACCAAGCCCACCCCTTCGTAGTCCTCTCGGCTCTCAACAGAACCACGCATTATAGAGAGAATTCGTTCTTCAGTCGCACGATACGTTTGTGGAACAATCTCCCTGCGTTCGTTTTTCCCGACATTTTTGATATTGGCAAGTTCAAAACAAACATTCACCGACACTAATCTATCTTTCCCCCTCCTTTTAACCTATCATCCCTTCTTACGATCAACACTGTGCTTTGCATGAATAGGGGGCATCCCCTGAGCGTTGGTTAATTAAAAAAAAAAAATATCACAAACGCCAACTTCAGTTCTGGGCCGCTCGACAATTGAACAAGCGCAGTGGTAAAGAAGAGTGGCGTCAGAAAGACCACCACCATTGGTGAGAACGATTGCAGCAGACGTCATGCAGGCACGAAACACAAACTCTTCCTTAAGCGGCGCAACTATATGATTGTATATCGGGAGTTATAGCGCAGCGAGCCCTTCCAAAACTTCTAAGTATATTTAACATTTACAAAATTCACCTAAAAATAAGCGCACCGTGTCATGCTACACCTTTACACAGAGTGGACCGAGGAAGAGCAGCGCCGTCAGTAAATACGTAGAGCATAACTGAGGCACTCGTGCAAGCGGCTCGTTGTTTGCTTTTTTATATGAATTAAACATATTTTTTTAAGACCGTATTTTTATTTATAATTGAACATTAACTTAATGAGACAGTGCCAAACTAATATCGATTTCCATGTCACTTCAGTTGTTTCCCTATTCTAACAGTTGATGCACTGATAAATATCCATAGAGCAACAACTGCTAGAGTAGTTGTTGCTCTGAGTTTTTAGTTCTCGCACTTGTTTTGAAATCAGTTTTTCACGCATACAAAGACAATTTTAAGGAATTAAATTTCAACGATTTATCACGCACTCACTCTTGTTTATAAACTCTTCATTTTTTAAGGATTAAATATTTTACTTGGCACAATAATATAGATTAATAAAATATAATTTGTGTGAATTTTTATCTCTTTCTCACTCATCTGAAATGAGATACAATTTATCACTGTTCTTTTGGTAATAAGTGACGATGTGACTTGTAAATTTACGAAATATTTTACGTAACATAAACTGTTTTAATTTTGAGGTTAGGGACGGCTAAATTAATAGTAAACTAACCAAAATTAGACGAAATAAAACCAAAAAACTCAAAATTCTATAGTTTTCATTTTTATTGCGTTTAACATGTTTGCATTACAAAATTGTCTATTAAAACGACTTTTGTTTGCCGTTGTTTTGCTTCATTCCATGCATTTGTTTAATGCAGATGACCCTTCCACTTTGATGATATCTATAATATTGTTAAGAAAATAAAAACGCACTTATATTTGGTTTTAACTAGTATTATTTCAACTAGTATTAATTAACTTTATTAATTTAAATAACAACTTAAAGAATAATCACTACAATTTATCTTTACAATGTTCACTCACGAGACGCACTAGTTCACTATTAAATCACAACTGAAGTGCTGTACCTATGATGCGGCTCCCTTATATACTGCATGCATCAGTTCGACACGTTTCGACAAGCTTCGACTTGTTTCGAGAACCTTCTACTCGTTTCGTGAATGACGCATGCTATTGGCATCTCATTCGCACTCATGTGTTTGAATGCGCTGATCTTCCATCTCTTTCTCGCACACTGCCTCAGTGCGCTGAATGATCTTCCGTCTCTTTCTAACACATGCTTAGTGCGCTGAATTGTCTTGCGTCTCATTAATTATTGTTGATTGCTTGCACTATGGGGCAAATTACATCATTTCGGAACACTGCGGAACTTCGGAACACTGTTCGTCCCGAACAGATGTTAATCCTCTCTCTCTCTGAATGGCGTCAACCTTTCTAAATGTACTACTTTCATTTTTCGTCTAACGCCTGCAGTATTCTGAATCCGATACACGACATCGTTAATTCTTTTAATTATCTTATATGGTCCTTCCCAGTGTGTTTGTAGCTTAGGGGATAAGCCTTTCTTCCTTTGTGGGTTATGGAGCAAAACAAGCTCTCCTTCCGTAAATCCCTCTGAATTTGTGCGCAAGTCGTATCTGGCCTTCATCTTATCACTCGCAAATTGTGTACGCTGTCTTATAAATTGATGCACTTCGTTCATATCTTCACTATTTCTGGAAACATAATTGTGTATAGGAATTTCAGCTGAAGGACTCGCTCCAAACTTTATATCCGCAGGTAATCTTAAGTCTGTTCCAAAAACAATTTTAGATGGTGGTATCATGAACCGCCGTTCGATAAGCCAGAGAAATAGTGGTATGTGTGTATCCCAATCTTTTTGATTTTTATCAACCACCTTTCTCAGATACTCTTCCAAAGTCTGATTGCGGGTGCAAAAGCGTTGTTCGTGTTTTGTGTATGTTGAGGATTTTGCATACTTCCTTAAAAACTGCAGACTCAAAAATTCTTCCTTGATCTGAATGCAATTCCAACGGTACTCCAAAACGGCTTACCCAGTTGTTAACTAATGCATCCGCAACTGTTGTGGCTTCTTGTTTAGGCATGGGATACACTTCAGGCCACTTGCTGAAATAGTCAATGACGACAAGGACATACTTATTACCCGCATCACTGATTGGAAACGGCCCGGCGACATACATGGCAATACGCTCGAATGGTGCTCCCACGTTGTACTGATGCATCCTGCCGCGACTTCTGACTGTTGGTCCTTTTGCTGGTACACATTGCGGACAACTGCGAATCCAATCGGCTACTGACTCTTGGCATCCAATCCAATAAAAACGTTTCTTTACCTTCACGACCGTTTTATTAATGCCCAAATGACCACCACTAGATCCACCATGGTATTCCGCTAATATCTCTTTTATTTTTGACTTGGGAACAACAATCAAACTTCAAGCGGATGTGCCATCTTCATTTTCTCATACACAATATAAGCAACCATCTTGTAGCTTTAAGCTCTGCCACTGTGTCCAGTAAGCTTTAGTTATTGGACTGTCCGCAGCTATATCTTCCCATGATGGTTTTCTTTGCTGTTGTTGAGTGTCAATATAATGGCAGTCAGTCATTTGAACACATTTCTCCTAAGTCAGATGACAATCAGTCATTTGAATACATTTTTCCTATTGGGCATCTCTTGCTGTTCATTAAATAAGGTTGCTAACATATTTTAATAATATAATGTGCAATTGTTATTGAAAACAAAAGCATGCCATTTTCAATATGGGTTAACAACGCACTTGTTGTTGTTGTTAAAACATGCGGCGAAAATACACAATGTCAGCACTAGTGACTATGAACCCAATTCGCGACAGCGTTAAGCGGTTGAATTGTAAACAAATATGCACGAAATAAAACTACCTGGTAGGCAAAGAAACTCATGACGACTTTAAATAAAGGTTATTGTTTACGTACAAACGTAAACTCGATATGTTTGAACATCTCCGTCCGTCATATCCACACAATCGATTACTTATCGATTGCTGCGGCGAACCGATCGACCGTCGGCTCTGTCAACGTTCGCCGCACATAACTTCACTCGTTACGTTTTCTTTAAACCAAACGCACGAAAACCCACCCGTCTCCGCGACATTTAAAGTTTTATCTAAATAAACTAAGTTCACCCGTCACCGCGACAACCCAAAAACCCGTCAACGCGCCAAATCGGTCCAGCGACAAATAAATATAAACAATTAAAACCAAAAATACAATCAACAATCAACACAAACACAACAACCACAGGAGGAATCCTACACTACAAACACGTCAACAGAAACAACGCGGAATTACAACATTTACACAACATACTCGGCATAACCCACTGAAAAATAAGGTAAAATCTTATATTTTATATATTGTATTTTGCCACATAAATCGCGACCCACTCGACTCAATAAATTGAAATTACTTATTTCAATTCGTGTTTCCTAATCCGCCAATTGCCATTACTTCGTTCGCCAGCCGAACATTTGGTCACTTCGAGCCTTTATTAAAAGGACTACGAAATAGTTTTGGCACGGATTGACCAGCTGAAGCAATAAAAATATTTGGCGTTAATTTTAATTTAATTAAAATCGACTCGACCCGTAATAAAAGTGAAAAAAAAAAAAAAAATAACAAAATAAAACAATTGTGGAACAAATTGAAAGTCGTATTTTTTGCAAACCGACCCGACCCGACCCGAAGAAAACGATCGTATTATACGATACGTTTAAAAATAAATATACATTCACCAAAGTGTTAAATATAATTTAACAAAAAACAATTGATTTTATTTATTTTCACATTTTTGAATTGTTACAATATATTTTATTTAACAAAATCGCCAAATATTTTAGTTTCATTTGTTTCAGCTATCTACTCGCCGCTGCACTCGTTTGTTTATTTGCTTTATTTGCTCATAAAACAAATAGACATACACACTTATGCACTCACAGTAAAGAGAGCTGCTGTCAAGTGTGTACAGGGTTGCCACGTTGTGCACTTAAATTGTGTTTTCGTGGGATTTTATAAATTACCCGTGGGAACCAAAAAATTTGGGATAATTTGCCTATTGAGCAATATTTAACCCGTTTATACCCACATTTAAGCTTTTTTAACCCTTTTAGACCCAAAAAATCATTTTTATTGATATTTAACAATTTTTTATAGAAAAAATATTATAAAAAATTAGCAGACCCGTTTTTTATCAAAAATATTTTTTAAAGCTTAACCCATAGCGACCCAAAATCATTTAATTGATTTTTTAAATAAAGTTTAAGAATTTTTTTTACAAAATAAATTCTTTTATCGAATTTTTATAAAAAATATTTTTGATTTTTAACACATTGCGACCCAAAAAGCTTAACTACGCTATACAATTTTATTTGCGACCCGGTTTACCACTAAATAAAATTTTAAAGTTAACCCATTGCGACCCAAAGATAAAATTTTCAAAATTTGTTGAAATTTTATCTAAAAAAAAAAAAAAAAAAAAAACTAAGTTTTGCAATACGTTTCGTTGGTAATAATAATTGCTGTTAACCCATACACACCCAAAAATAATTTTATTTATTTTTATAAAAAGTTTTTAAATTTTTTTAGAAGTTTTCTGAAAAAATATATACGACCCGTGAAAATCCAAAATAATTTTTGAAGATTAATCACATTGACCCACACATAAGATTTGCTTATAATTTTTTTGTGAATTTTTTCAAATTTATTTTTTGAAAAAGTATTGCGACTCGTTATTAATTTAAAAATCATTTTTTAAATTAAGCCATCCAGACCCAACATTTTATTATTGAATTTTTTCAGAATTTGTGAAGTTATTTAAATTGAATATTAATTAAACACAACCCCAATAATAAAAAAGATGGCGGCTCTGACAGCATTTATTCAATTCGGAAAAGACATTATTGAATTTGAGCAAACTATTTGCGAGACCCCTACCCAAGACTTAGTACCTCATGCCTTAGAATTTCATCGGAAGCAGCTTACTTATAATACAGCTTATAATACTATACGAAGTGAACCCGACAGTTCCGATGTGGACCGAAAGAAGCTGAAAGATAAATATACGAAAGGATACAACGCATATATACGCTGTATTTCTTCCCTTTCAGAAATAATGGAGACCCTGAAACAACCGATTGAAACTCCTAAGGCAAGAGAAGAAACGACCCCAATTCAATTTGCACCCTCTATTCATTTACCCCCGTGTGACACGGATAATTTTGATGGTGACTACGTCACCTGGCCCACTTTTAGAGATATGTTTTCTGCTCTCTACATCAACAACGCCAGATTAAGCTATGTGGAAAAACTTTTCCATCTTAATCAAAAGACCCGAGGCGAAGCAAGAGACATTGTTAAGAATGCTCCTCTTACCAATGATGGTTTTATACTGGCATGGAGTAATCTCGTTGAACAATACGAGAATAAAAGAATGCAAGTAAATGCTCAACTCAAGACCCTATTGAATTTGCCACCAGTTTCGTCTGAGTCCGGTAGCTCTATTAAAAAGCTACAACTGACAATCAACAACTGTGTGACGACCCTGCAAATGTTGGATATAGACACAGATAACTGGAGTCCAATTCTAGTTTATCTGTGTTCGACCCGTCTCCCCAAAAACACGCTAGAGATATTTGAAAGATCTCTAGCAGATAGTTCAGAAATTCCTGAATGGAGAATTTTGGACAAGTTTTTGACCCAAACATACAAGACCCTTGAATCTGTTGGCGACATTAAGTCTTCGACTACGAAGACTAGTCAACAAACGGTTTCCAGTAATGCTGGACCCAAAACTTGGGGAGACAAACGTGTGAACGCATTTCACACAAATGTATATGAAAATCCATTTGCAACAAAAACGACAAGACCCAGATTTGTTGAGCCAAGACCCATCCATGCCAAGCCATCAAAATGGGAAGTTGATGGTGCCATTTGCAGAATTTGCAATGGTAAGCACACTCTTCGTGAGTGCCCCAGATTCATATCCATGAAAGTAGAGGATAGACACGATGCTGTGAAAAGATTTGAGTGCTGTTTTAATTGTTTAGCAGTATCTCACAGCATCAGGGACTGTAAGAGCGGATATAAATGTCGCTTTTGTAGCAACATTTATAGACCCGAAAGCAGACCCAAAAGACCGCCCAAGCACAAGTTCAGCTGCATCTAAATCTGATCAGCCGTCAACTTCACAGCGGCAAGCTTTCACGACCCTTATACAGTCCACTGACTCAAGACCCACCCAAGACATCGAAGAGACACGTTTTGCGATGAAGAGCATTCTTCTGGGAACAGCAATGCTCAACATTGAACACGAAGGCAAAATGTTCCTGGCGCGCGCTCTAATCGACTCTGGATCAGAAGCGACTTTTACACGGAGCAGTTGAGGAAGCGGATAGGACTTCCAACTAACGCCATAGGCGCTCAGGTAACAGGACTCAACCAAACAGTTGCAGCCACCCCGTCCAAATCGTGTCCATTGACATTGCGTTCAACAATTTACCCGAATTTCAGAGTCAAAACGCAAGCACTTGTACTTAAGACCCTCACAAGTGACTTGCCATCATATCAAATCGACCCGACCCTCTATGGAAATTTAAATGGTATACAGTTGGCTGATAGCCAGTTTTATAAAACCCGACCCGTGGATATGATCATAGGATGTGATCTATACCCACAAATTATACGTAACGGTGTTCAGCACAACATTGTAGAATCTTTGTTGGCGCAAGAAACTGAGTTCGGCTGGATACTTTCTGGGCCAATTCCTGAGTCAAGACCCAACAATATTGTTACATATTTTAATAAAGTGACCCTCGATACTTTATTGACTCGTTTCTGGGAAATTGAAGAAGTACCAAAATCCACGACCCTCTCAAATGCAGATATGAATTGTGAAAAAAATTTCATACAGACATTACGCCGAGAACCCTCAGGCCGTTATGTAGTGACCCTGCCATTTAAAGACCCAAATTGCATTGATCTTGGACTATCAAGACATATTGCAATGGCGCAATATTTGAGAAATGAAAAGTCCTTACTCAAAAGACCCGCTGTTAAAGCAGAATATGACCAAGCGATTTGCGAATATTTGCAACTTGGTCATATGAGAAAAGTGACTCATTCGCCAGCTAAATCTTGCACACCCACCCACTACTATTTACCACATCATGCAGTCATAAAACCCGATCGTGTCACAACAAAGCTGCGTGTTGTATTTAATGCATCCAGCAATACTGCCAACGGCAAGAGCCTAAATGATGTGTTGCATACTGGACCCGTTCTACAACAAGATTTAGTTTTGCAAATTATTAAATGGCGTCTTTTCAAATTTGTCTTTAATGCTGACATTGAAAAAATGTATCGTCAAATTTGCGTCGACCCTGCACACTCACCCTATCAAAGAATTTTGTTTAGGAAATCCTTAGAAGAACCCATTCAGGATTATGAGTTGCAAACAGTTACATTTGGTGTTAACTGTGCCCCTTACCTTGCCATTCGGACCCTACATCAATTAGCGCAAGACGTACATGAGACCCACCCACAGGATTCGTATATTCTACGAAACTGCATGTACGTAGATGATGTTCTGGCAGGCACTCATGAGATTGAAAGTGCTATTAATGCTCGAGATGAGCTAATCGCTGCTTTAAAATCAGCAGGATTTTCGTTGCGCAAGTGGATTGCGAACGCACCCGAAATATTGGAAAATCTGCCACAAGAACACTTGCTGCTAACAGATTTACTCAATTTATCTGAGCAATGTCAAGGTAATGCAAAGACCCTAGGCATTCGATGGAATGCTAAAAAAGATATTTTCTTTTTTCAAGTCCCACTCATCGAACTAAAAGATGCATACACAAAACGCGAAGTTTTGTCTTCTATTGCGAAGCTGTTTGACCCTGCTGGTTGGTTAGCGCCAATTATAGTGGCCGCCAAAATAATTATGCAACAGGTATGGCTCGACAAAACTGAGTGGGACGATATTCTTAACCCGTTGACCCAAAGTAGATGGCAATGGTTTATCGATGGTTATCCATCGATAAACAGAATTGAGATTCCCAGATGGACTCATTTCGCACCCGACGTTTCCGTTGAATTTCACGGATTTTGCGACGCCTCAGAAAAGGCATATGCTGCAGCTCTCTATGCTCGCATACAAGATGCCAACGGCGCTGTCGTCACGACCCTTCTGGCAGCGAAGACGCGTGTAGCACCCGTCAAAACCGTTTCACTGCCACGACTCGAACTATGCGGTGCTGTTTTGCTCGCAAATATAGTTGATGCCATTCTACCTAAAATAGGCATGACCCAGTACAATACGTACTTTTGGACAGACTCGACTATTGTCTTAGCCTGGCTCAATAAACCGCCCTGCACTTGGACCACTTTTGTAGCCAACCGTATTTCGACCATTACAGAAAGCGTTGGTGTTGAAAATTGGCAACATGTCGATTCACACGAAAACCCGGCGGACGTAGCAAGCCGCGGTTGTTCTGCGTTAGAACTGGCAGAACATGAACTCTGGTGGAATGGACCAAGTTGGCTAAGGTGCGTAAGAGATGAATGGCCAATGTCCACTGAAACGATCGACACGACCCTTGATCTTAAACCAATTAAGACATTTGCGATCACGACCCAAGAGGATGTGTTGGAACGATTTTCCACACTTCCGAAAGCATTAAGAGTCTTAGCGTACGTTCTAAGATTCGTGAGAAATTCTTTACCATCGCGTCGTACTCAAATGACCCACTCAACTATTGAAATAGTACCCGAGGAAATTAAGATAGTCAAAGAAAGACTCATAGTAGTGAGTCAGAAAATGTGTTTTTCTGATGAATATTTCGCTTTGACGAATAAAACCCACATTTCGTGCAAAAGTTCACTACTAACCCTAAACCCATTTATAGACAGTATAGGTCTATTAAGAGCACATGGTAGATTAGCAAAGTCACCGACCCTTACATATAATGAACGCCACCCAATAATTTTAGCGTATCATTGCAGACTTGCTAAACTCTTGACCCATATGACCCACATTGTGACCCTACACGGTGGTAACCAATTAGTTTTGAGGCTACTACGAGCTGAATTTTGGATTATTAAGCTCAAGACCCTGATCAAAACTACGATCAATAATTGCAAAATTTGTGTGTTGCACAAAAAAAAACAACAAACACAAATAATGGCTGCATTGCCTCCAGAGCGCACCACACTCACGCGCCCATTCACAAACACAGGTGTAGATTTCGCAGGACCCGTTGAAATCAAAAATTACACCGGGCGAGCCAGTTTGATTACAAAAGGCTATGTGTGCGTGTTTGTTTGCTTTGCAACAAAAGCGGTTCATCTTGAACCAGCCAGTGATCTTACGACCCAAGCCTTTTTAGCGGCTTTTTCCCGATTTTTTTCGAGGCGCGGATGTCCTGCCGCCATTTACTCCAACAACGGAACTAATTTTGTCGGAGCAGCACAAATGCTGAAGAAAGATCGGCAAGATTTTATAAAGACACTGCAGACCCAAGTAGTAGCGACCCACAGTCATCAAGAACTAACCTGGCATTTTAATCCACCCGGAGCTCCACACATGGGTGGACTCTGGGAAGCCGGCGTCAAAAGTTTCAAGACACATTTAAAAAAGATATCTGCAAGTCAAAGATTTACGTTCGAAGAGATTTCGACTTTGCTTGCACGAATTGAAGGTTGCCTTAATTCACGACCCTTAAGCCCTTCAAGCGAAAATCCTTTCAATTTTTCGCCATTGACCCCAGGACACTTTCTAATTGGTACTCCGTTTCAGTAGCCATGGCCCCAAACAACAAGCGCGTCAGCAGCGGTCCCAACCACAGCGGTGCCAACAAAAAGCGCGCCAACAGCAAGCGCCCCAACAACAAGCGGTGCAACAACACCAACGACAACAATGCCAGCACGAGCAATGGCAGTCGCACCGAGGGCAACCGCAACAACAACACCAGCTGGCGCAACAAAAAGTCTTCCCGACTTAACTCCGCCCACTCTAGCCGTCGTTCCGATTCAACTGGACGACACACTCGACCCTCGACCCAACATGTGGCGTGTGGAATTTGCCGCCAAGATCATCGCCTGTCCACCTGCTTCAGGTTCAGGGAGAAGAACCTGGTGGAGAAGTATGAGGTGGTGATGCAGTATCATTACTGCATTAACTGTTTGACCCCAGCTGAACCCGATTTAAGCAACTCGACCCTAAATGTTGTAAATCGTTGGCAGAAGCTGAAGATATTACATCACCATTTCTGTAACAGATGGAAAGATGAATATCTTAAAGAATTACATAAACGCTATAAATGGAAAAACCCGCAGAAATGCGTTGAAGTAAATGATCTCGTTGTTATTCGACACGAGAATTTACCCCCAAACGAGTGGACCCTAGGGCGAGTAGTAAAAACGTATCTAGGTTCAGACTCAAGAACCAGAGTCGTCGATATTCGAACGGCCAAAGGGACTACTACTAGACCCATTACAAAAGTAGTAGTCCTACCCACCCAATAAATACCCATTTAGGTCGCCATGGCAATATACAATTTGACCCACCCTTATTTTTCAGTAGCCATGGCCCCAAACAACAAGCGCGTCAGCAGCGGTCCCAACCACAGCGGTGCCAACAAAAAGCGCGCCAACAGCAAGCGCCCCAACAACAAGCGGTGCAACAACACCAACGACAACAATGCCAGCACGAGCAATGGCAGTCGCACCGAGGGCAACCGCAACAACAACACCAGCTGGCGCAACAAAAAGTCTTCCCGACTTAACTCCGCCCACTCTAGCCGTCGTTCCGATTCAACTGGACGACACACTCGACCCTCGACCCAACATGTGGCGTGTGGAATTTGCCGCCAAGATCATCGCCTGTCCACCTGCTTCAGGTTCAGGGAGAAGAACCTGGTGGAGAAGTATGAGGTGGTGATGCAGTATCATTACTGCATTAACTGTTTGGCCCGGTCGCATCTTATTGATAGCTGCACCAGCAAGGAAAGGTGTGCGATATGCCAAGAAAGGCACCACACAAGCTTGCATGGACATTCGCGACTCAATCAAGGCGACCGGAACCCAAGCAGTACAGGACTTAAACGACCCGTTGCGAACGCAAGCAATGCGAGCAACAAGCGACCCGCTGAGAATCCAGGCAATTCCACAAACAACACACCTTTTGCTAACCCAAGCATGTTTTTAAGGCAGACCCTTATACCCACTGCCACTATCAAAGTGTACCATGGCCAAAATGGCCATCTAGTACGAGCGTTGGTGAACCCGACAAGAAATGTCACCATCATTGCTCAGCAGCTCGTCAATCAGCTGAAGCTGAGTACGAGTCGCCTCGATAATTTAAAAATTTGTACGGTGGTAGTGGGTTCTCGGTTTGACGACCCATTTAGATGCGACATTAACGCACTAGTGTCAACCGAGTTGCCTAGGAAGCCGTACGAGCGTGACGTTGATGAAGCCATCTTGAGCCGATTCACTCACATGATGCTCGCCGACCCAAAAGTTACGGCTTCCGACCCAGTGATGCTAGAGTTGGGTGCGGATGTTTATCCGCAAATATTGAATTCGGGAGTTTTTAACTGCGAAAGTGGATACGCAGTGGCTCAGAGTACTGCGTTCGGCTGGACACTCTCTGGTCCATGTAGTCTCTGAGCCCCCAACCCAAGGAGCTGTCCTTAAAAAACTACCCTAGACCCTAAGACCCTAATAATATAAAAAAAATGAATTTAAAAAATGAAGTATTGCAGACACTGCAAGGCGGGCGGAATGCTTACGTACAAACGTAAACTCGATATGTTTGAACATCTCCGTCCGTCATATCCACACAATCGATTACTTATCGATTGCTGCGGCGAACCGATCGACCGTCGGCTCTGTCAACGTTCGCCGCACATAACTTCACTCGTTACGTTTTCTTTAAACCAAACGCACGAAAACCCACCCGTCTCCGCGACATTTAAAGTTTTATCTAAATAAACTAAGTTCACCCGTCACCGCGACAACCCAAAAACCCGTCAACGCGCCAAATCGGTCCCGCGACAAATAAATATAAACAATTAAAACCGAAAATACAATCAACACAAACACAACAACCACAGGAGGAATCCTACACTACAAACACGTCAACAGAAACAACGCGGAATTACAACATTTACACAACATACTCGGCATAACCCACTGAAAAATAAGGTAAAATCTTATATTTTATATATTGTATTTTGCCACATAAATCGCGACCCACTCGACTCAATAAATTGAAATTACTTATTTCAATTCGTGTTTCCTAATCCGCCAATTGCCATTACTTCGTTCGCCAGCCGAACAGTTATCATGAGTTAATGAATTTTTGTATGAGTTGCGGTTTTTCTCACGGTCAGGGTTAAAAACTCTGGCGAAATGTGAAATTAAAGAAAAAACAGCAAGAGATGTTTAAGAAAGTAGCATTGAAACTTAGTTTAAGTATTAGTATATAAGCTTTAGTTATTTAGTTCTTAAGTCAGTTGTTATTAGATTAAGTGGGAGTCGAAGAAGTGGAACAAAGAAAAAGGAAATAAAAATTATTAAGAAGATAAAATTGAAATGGAGTAAGTGTTATTATTTATTCAATGTCTTATTTTTAGGTGATAAAATAGGGACATTAACATTGGCGCAGCCGGTTTTAGAACCAAACACTCTAGATAGAGGCAAAATTATAAAAATATAAACAATTTTGGAAAATTAGAATAGTTTCGTTGGAAAAAATATCTTAAACTGACACGTTTAATGGAAACTCTTCAATCAGAATTAAAAAAAGCACAATATGAAACAACAAAATTAAATGGAGAAATTGGACTTTTCATTGAACGTTTGTGGACAGAAATTAAAAGAATAAACGGTTCAAAAGACTACATTCAGCTAGTTAGAGAAAATATTAGAACCACTGCTGTCACGAGAATAGAAGAAGCAGACATAATATTCTTATCATTTTTAGAAATAATAGAAGCTAAGACAGATTTTAGCATAACAGAGAAAGAAAAATTAGAGACAGAGTTAACAGAATTGAAAAAATTGAATAATTGCTTGAGAGATCAAATTAAAACAATTTTGGATCACGCAGAACACTTAGACGAAAATAGAGGAAAACTAGTGGAAATTATTGAAAACAGGAATTACATAGACACACCGGAAACATCTAGAAGTGCCCGATTCAGGGCTGAGTATGGTAGTATCACTGATGCACAAAAAAGAATTGTACAATTAGAAGATAGAAATAGACTACTACAGCAAGAATTAGAGTTAGTAACCAACGACTCATTGATACATAAGGAAGCTGTAAATAACAGTGAAATAAGTCACACAGAAAAAATAAATTTCCCGGAATTTAAAATGGGTATCGAACATATTGCAAAAATGGTGAACCATTTGGTTCCGATGTTCTCAGGCACGGACTCCAATGATTTACCCTCAGAAGTATGCAAATTCATACAAGGATGTGATTTAGCGGTAAAGTCAACAAAAGAAACAGAGTTTCAAGAATTTTTATCGTGTGTTAAGCTAAGAATGTATGGAGATGCATTCGACCTAGTAAAAGGTATTCAATTTAGCGGATTAGATGAATTATATACTTTAATAAAGAGGACATATCTTAAAACCGTAACATTAGACTCAGTGATAAATGAAATAAAGGAGACATATCAAAGATCTACCGAAGAAATTCGACCTTTTGCAAGACGCCTAAATGTACTAAAAACAAAGGCGGTGGAATTAATAAAAGAAAAATATAATGGCAGAGGGGACGAAGCTATGGTAATAGAATTAGACAAATCCATACAAAAGACTTTTAAGGTAGGCCTTAAGGACAGCACACTGAAAATACACATGCTAAATAATAAGGCGGACTCACTAGATTCACTGATAGAGGAAGCGGTAGAAACGTTGGAGACGATACAAAGTGGGCGTGTAAGAGAAACATCGCATAGTGCCGCAGAGGTGCTTTTTAGCAGAGCCTCACACCCCACATGTGGAGAAATCGGTATAAAAAATTCAACCGAAAGGAATAAAGTGGAAACCCCATGTTCATTTTGCGGTAATGTAGGACACACGCGGGACGAATGCGTCAGTCGAAAAAATACTCCATACTGTCAAGGATGTGAGACCTATGGTCACGAAACGAACTTAAGATGTGCACAAAAAATAAATGAACCAGAGCAGCAATTTACAAGTAAACAACAAACACAAAATAACAACTATAATAATGGCTTCCCGAACAATACGCAAGCCCATAATAGCAATTATAATGCTCGTGGTAATAATAACCACAACAATGGGAATTATAATAATAATGGAAATAATAGGAATTATAATAATAATGGAAATAATAGGAATTATAATAATAACAATAATAATAGAAGATATAACAACAATAATAGGAAAACTAACAATAATAATAGAAATAATAATTACAACAATGGAAATAACTATAACAATAATAATGGTAATACCAATAGTAATAGTCGTCAAAATTATAATAATAATGACGATAGGAGAAATGGAAATAATAATAATAACAACAACAATAATAATAAGAAAGATTTAAATAAATGTAAATGGTGTGAAAGAATCGGGCATACGTTGGAAAACTGTTACGCGAAGAAAAATTTTGAGTCTACCCGCAATCAGGGAAACTGTTAGGGGCCCAGAATAGGCCAATTATCTGGGAACCCAAGACAAGTTGCGACATCAGGCCAACGAAGATAGGAATTGTGAATCAGACGCCGTGTGCGGCAGTGGATACGTTCGCTATCAATGGTAGGAAAATGGTAGATAATTTTTGTTCACTAATTATATTAACGTTGAACGTCTTTGGCATAATAGCATTAACAACAAAAATTAATTTTTATGATTGCATAATAAAAAGGATATGTATAGAAGAAAATAAGAAGAAATTTAATGATCTGATAACTTCAGGAATTGATAGCATAAATAAAAATATGAGTAAATATATTGAAAATATTAAGGAATTAAAATTAAGTTTATATACAAAATCAAAGAAAAATCGCATTATTTATAGTAGACATGGGGAATTCAGACAGATATCAAAATTAAATGATGTCTTTATAGAAATTCCTTGTAAGGAAGCGAAAATTGGGAAACTAATATTACTAGTAGATTCTGGTGCAGACTCTAGCTTGGTAAAGTGGAGTGCATTAGATAATAAACTAGAAAGAAATTTAAAAGACACAAAAGATCTGAGCGGAGCATTTGGGGGACATGTGACCACCGCAGGATCAATTGAAATTCAACATATGGAACATAGAAGGCTCAGTCTAACGTTACATACAATAATGCAGGATCAGGGAGTTCCGGCAGACGGTATACTTGGACGAGATAATCTATGGAACCACGCAATCATCAATGCAGTGGAAAAGGGATTAACCTTTATAGACAGAAACAAAAATAAAATTGTAACACTACCACTCAGATCACTAGATGAAATAAATAAAATATTATACAGTGAAGAAATAAAAATAACAGCAAGATCAAAAGGTATCGCCAGATTACCCCTACGAACCAAGATCCCCGTAGTAATAATTCAAAAACAGGAAATTTCACCAGGAGTCTATATCGGAGAAACCATATCAAATGTGAGAAAAAATAGTGTTTACGTTTCAGTTTTAAACCTAACAGTAAAAGATATAATATTGAATAAGAACATACAGCTCAAATTTTCAAATTATAATAAATTTATGGAACCAGTGAGTGGCACAATGAATAGCGTACAAAGCATAAACATACGACACAGAATATGCAAACTATTTGACTCATTAAAATTGGATCCAAATGCAAATGTTGAAGAGAAGGCATCCATAGAAAAAATATGTGCGTCATACCATGATGTATTTCTGTTAGAAGGGGATGAACTATCGTATACACCTATTTTAAAACATGAAATCCCCACAATAGACGGCCAACCTCCGATAAACCGAAAACAATATAAATTACCACATATTCACAGAGAAGAAATCAACAAACAGGTGCAGAAGTTATTAGACGACGATATTATATCACCAAGCACGTCGCCTTGGAATTCACCACTATTGTTGGTACCTAAAAAGAGTGGCAAGGACGGACAGAAAAAATGGAGACTGGTAATAGATTTCAGAAAATTGAACGAAGCAACGATTAAACAAGTATTTCCAATACCTCGTATTGATGAAATTTTGGATCAGTTAGGTCACAGTAGGTATTTTTCAACATTAGATCTTGCAAGTGGTTATCACCAAGTGCTAGTAGATGAACGCCACAGAGAAAAAACAGCGTTCAGTACGGGCTTGGGACATTTTGAATTTAATAGGATGCCATTTGGATTGACGGGGGCACCTGCTACGTTTCAAAGAATAATGAACCACATTTTAACAGGATTGCAGGGACTTGATTATTTCGTATATCTGGACGATATAGTTGTGTATGGAAAAAACCTAATGGAGCACGAAATTAGACTATGTAAGGTGTTAGAAAAATTGAGGGAAAATAATTTGAAATTAAATACGGAAAAATGCAATTTTTTAAGGCGTGAAGTAGTATATTTAGGGCACAAATGCACGGAGTCAGGCGCAATGCCAGATCCCGATAAAATAGAATGTGTAAAAAATATTCCGGTACCCAGGACCAAGAAACAGGTACAAGCCTTCTTAGGTTTAGTAAATTATTACAGAAAATTCGTTAAGAATATGGCAAGGTTAACATTACCGATTAATAAACTGTTGCGGAAGGATGCCAGTTTTGTATGGACAGACAAGTGCCAAGATTCATTTATAAAACTTAAAGAAGCAATTATTTCACCTAATGTTCTAGCATACCCAGATTTTTCAAAACCATTTGTATTGACAACAGATGCAAGTGGAGAAGCTATAGGAGCAGTGCTGTCACAGGGCGAGCCAGGTTCTGATCGACCAATCGCATTTGCAAGTAGAGCTCTGAATGACGCAGAAACAAGGTACTCAACAATTGAACGAGAATTTTTGGCAATAGTATGGGCCACAAAAAATTATAGAGCGTATTTGTTGGGGCGTCCATTCACGGTTTATACGGATCATCAACCACTGCGTAGCATAGCGAATTTAAAGGATCAAACGTCAAGGCTAGCCAGGTTCAGGCACAAATTATCAGAATATGAGTTTGAAATAATTTATAAACCTGGCAAAAAGAATTAAAATGCTGACGCATTAAGTAGGATTCCACAATTAGAAACAGAAATTGCGGCAGTTCAAACCCGTTCTAAAAATACACCAAAGGCAATAGATCCACAACCGGACGTCAGTAAGCCAGTCTTGGACGACACAGTAACGGATATGGATGGTGAAACAATCTCGAGTCAAGTATTAACCGATCCTGAAGAAATTAAAACAGTAATTAGAGACTTTCACGACTCGCCGTTAGGGGGTCATCAGGGCACACTGAAAACATATTTTCGAATAAGAAAGCAATATAGGTGGAAGGGTATGCAAAAACAAATTAAAGAGTATGTAAAAAATTGCCCTAAATGTCAAGTTAATAAAAGTTCTAAGCTAACAAAAATGCCAATGGTCTTGACAGATACACCTACGCGCCCATTTGATAAAGTTTATATGGACTTAGTAGGAATTTTACCCGAGACAGTATCTGGCAATAAATACATTTTAACATTTCAAGACGATTTTTCAAAATATATGTGCTGTGTAGCAATACCAGACGCAGAAGCAAGCACAGTGGCTAAAGCATTTTATGATGAAATCATAACACGCCACAATATTCCGAAAATTCTAGTAACTGACAATGGCTCTAATTTCGTGTCAAAGTTATTTTCTGATACATGCAAATTATTGGGTATTAAAAAAAATGCACATTACACCCTATCACCCACAGGCCAATGGATCATTAGAACGTAGTCACAGACCATTAGCAGAATATTTGAGATGTTTTGCTAAGGAGGATGGATCCAATTGGGATCAATGGTTAAATTCGGCAATGCATGTCCATAATAATACGATGCATGTGTCAACTGGGCAAACACCTTTCCGAACACTATATGGTTATGATTCAGATATGCCAACTAATTTGAAACGTAAAGTTTCACCGCTATATAATGCCGATGATTATAACAAAATATTAAAATATCAAATACAGCGGGCGCATGAAATAGTGAGACAAAATCAAGAAAAGGTAAAAGAAAAATCTAAAACAAGCTACGATAAATCATTAAATCCCATTGAGTTTCAAATTGTGGAAATGGTTGTAATGAAGAATCAAAATAGGAAAAATAAATTTTCACCAATTTGGGTAGGGCCCTATAAAGTTTTGTCCGTCACTACCCCCGTGACAACGACAATATTAATAAAAGGAAAGGGAAAGAAAATACACAACAATTTGTTGAAAAAATACCATAATTAGAAATTGATGTATTAATTGTTAAAATGCGGAAATATATTTATAAATAAATTGCGAAAAGTTTAGTATTGCGTGATAATGAATAGGAAATAGGAAAACAGAAGAAAACGGTACCCACAGATCGCTATGTATTACTTAGGGTTAATTTACTAGCATGTGGCGGACCAAATTTAAAGGTTATGAAAACAAGAAATATTAGGAAAAATATAAATAAGAAAGAATTATAATTGATAACACGAGTTTTGTTTTATACGAAATAAATGCGATTAAATATATTTGTACGAAATTGAGATATTGAACAAATAGCTAAGTACTGCTGAGCGTAGATAACTAGCATAGAAATTTTGAAGTGTAAAGTGAATTATGAAATTATGGTTGAATTATTAATTTTAAATTAAAATATAATGAAAAGTAGATTTTGATGAACTGAATTTTGAATAAATAAAGAATTATTAATTTATGTTAATTGCTGACGAGCAAATAAATGACAAGTAGGTTTTTTTTTTAGAGCTAGAAAATGCTCCAAATGATATACAGGAAAAATATGATTGAATTAAAAGACAAGAAATTATATTATAAAAATATATAAATACGTTTACTACGAATGAAAAATAGGTTTTTAGAGCTAGAATATGCTCTAAAAGGGATTATTATGATTGACTTAATTGATTAGAGAAATATTATAAAAATTATGAGAAAATGCATGCAACAGTTGCAAAATGCATACAAGACTTTTTAGAGTTAGCAAATGATCCAATTGTTATGTTGATATTTATTTTATTAAAGCAGCTAAGTATTACTTCGGGTAATTTACTAGCCTGTGCAATAAATTATGAGTTTATGTTGAATGGAAAAAAAAAATGTAGAAATTGAAGTTGAGGAAATGAATATATAGTTAAAAGATATAAATTATTAAATAATATAATTGTATTAAGGATAGAAACAAATGAGAACGGCAATTACATTTTATGTAAGGACTCGATGTACTCTTCGAAAAGAGTCGACATCCGTAAGACTTTATGCTAATCTTAAGCTATTAATTAATTAATTTATAAATAAAACAACGAATTGTTTAAATTGTGAAGTAAAAACACAACAATACACGCACTACCTGCATTTTAAATATCAATCCAACAGCGGCCAAGAAATTGCGTTGAACGAAGCAAGAGTATGCTATGAGCGAGGTAATAATGTTTACAGCGCAATGCAAATTTTTGGCAACGAAATCGCAACCTATGCAATGAAATGTATTAATTAAGAAAATATAAAGTAATCCAACTTAACCAAGTTGTTAAAATTTTAAAATTCTGAGAAAATTAATTACCTCTGTTAAAGTAATTAACGCAATAAATTAGATAGTATAGATATAAGATATCAACCAGATATCAACCATTGCCTAGAAGCAATTCACTAATACTAGCCTACGAATACTGGTCTGCAACTTGATCAATTGCATACTCGTATTAGTAATAGTATTAGGTAAACTATAACGGAGACTTAAAATGATCACTTAGGTTCCGTTATGATTTACGAAAAGCAAGAATATGAAAATATTTGAAGATGTTTAAAATCAAAAATAGTTGAAAATAATTGATGATGTTGAAAATTAAAGATG
This sequence comes from Dryomyza anilis, assembly GCA_951804985.1. Classification (NCBI taxonomy): domain Eukaryota; kingdom Metazoa; phylum Arthropoda; class Insecta; order Diptera; family Dryomyzidae; genus Dryomyza; species Dryomyza anilis. The sequence goes on from OX638134.1 coordinate 31,761,658, forward strand.
TTGAAAATCAAATAGCAGAAAATAATTGAAAATCAAAATTGGCTGAAAATAATTGATGATGTTGAAAATCAAAAATAACTGAAAATAATTGAAGAAGTTGAAAAACAAAATAGCTGAAAATAATTGTAGATGTTTAAAATCAAAATAGCTGGTCAAAACCCCCAATTTTTCTTGGAATAAAAAGAATAGTTATTTTGAATTTTTTGTTCATTTTAATATTCTTTTTACATAGTATTAACTGCTGAAAACGGTAGAATAATTGAAGATTTCTAAAATCAAAATAGCTGAAAAAATTTGAAGATGTATAAAATTAAAAGAGCTGAAAATAATTAAGAGGTTTAAAATCAAAATTAGCTGAAAATAATTGAAGAGATTTACAATCAAAAATAGCTGAAAATAAGTAAAGATGGCCAAAATCAGAACCCCAAAATTAGCTAAAATAGTTGGCAGAGAAATTTTGTTGAAATAAAAAGAACAGTTATTTTAAATTTTCGTTTTATTATTTTATTTTAATATTCTTTTTACATAGTATTAACTGCTGAAAACGTGAGAATAATTGAAGATTTCTAAAATCAAAAATAGCTGAAAAAATTTGAAGATGTATAAAATTAAAAGAGCTGAAAATAATTAAGAGGTTTAAAATCAAAAATAGCTGAAAATAATTGAAGAGATTTACAATCAAAAATAGCTGAAAATAAGTAAAGATGGCCAAAATCAGAACCCCAAAATTAGCTAAAATAGTTGGCAGAGAAATTTTGTTGAAATAAAAAGAACAGTTATTTTAAATTTTCGTTTTATTATTTTATTTTAATATTCTTTTTACATAGTATTAACTGCTGAAAACGTGAGAATAATTGAAGATTTCTAAAATCAAAAATAGCTGAAAAAATTTGAAGATGTATAAAATTAAAAGAGCTGAAAATAATTAAGAGGTTTAAAATCAAAAATAGCTGAAAATAATTGAAGAGATTTACAATCGAAAATAGCTGAAAATAAGTAAAGATGGCCAAAATCAGAACCCCAAAATTAGCTGAAATATTTGGCAGAGAAATTTTGTTGAAATAAAAAGAACAGTTATTTTAAATTTTTTGTTTATTTTTATTTAGTTTTATATATTCAGAAACAATTTTTATTAAGTTTTACTTCGAGTTACGATTCAGCAGGTGCAACGAAGTCAGGATGTCAGGTATGGGCTCCACAGAGTATCCCCTCGTTTTTGAGTACATTAACATCATTTCTATGCTTTGAACGCATAAGATAGCTTCCTCTAAGGTGTTTCGACGCCTGCCCTCCTCGATGGTTGCTTTGACGAACTCGACCAATCCGGGCTCGTCCCAGCAGTGCTTTAGTGACCACTGCCGGGCATATCCCTCGCAGAAGTCGAAGATAGTCGAAGTCGCCATAATTGAAGAAATTGAAATATTACAGAATTGAAATAATACAATTGAGATCTGATACAACACTGAACGAATTATGATAAAGAAACTCAGGTATAAATACAATAAATTACACGATACTAAAACAAAAAAAAAAAAAAAAAAAAAAAACGGAAGTATACGGGTGCAGAATGTTGAGTAAGCTAAATTGGAAATTTTCTGGTCGAACCGCTAATGAAAGATAGTAGGCCGCAAATTTAGGGCGAGGTGAAGATATGTGGAGAATTGTTTTTGTGAATGAATTCTTGTTTCAAGTTTTTGTTTTTTTTTTCATACAAAAGAAGAAGATAATTATAATGCAAAGAGTTGCATATTTTATTTTAAAAAATATTTTATATTTAGAAAATTACAATGTATATACAGATGCATATTTTAAATGAAGAAGAAGATAATTTGAATGCACATAGAGTTACATATTTTATTTAACAAAAAGAAGATGATAATTATAATGCATATTTTATTTTAAAAATATTTTATATTTAGAAAATTACAATGTATATACAGATGCATATTTTTAATGAAGAAGATAATTTGAATGCACATAGAGTTACATATTTTATTTTACAAAAAGAAGATGATAATTATAATGCAAATAGAGTTGCATATTTTATTTAAAAAATATTTTATATTTAGAAAATTACAATGTATATACAGATGCATATTTTAAATGAAGAAGAAGATAATTTGAATGCACATAGAGTTACATATTTTATTTTACAAAAAGAAGATGATAATTATAATGCAAATAGAGTTGCATATTTTATTTTAAAAATATTTTATATTTAGAAGATTACAACGTATATACAGTTGCGTATTTTATTTTGTGAATTTATTTTAAATTAATAATATTAATGCACATAAAGTTGCATATTTTTGTTTCGTAAGAATATTTTGTATATACACAATTATAATATAAAAGAGTTGCATACATTGCAGTAATTGTTATTACTCAGACTAATGTCTAAGGTCAATTTTCAGAATTTTAATGCAGCACAAATAAGTATATATACAGCAGTATAATCTAAGGTCAATTTTAAGAGTTTTTTGTTGGTGCAATATATGTATATACGCTGAATGCACAATGAATAAAATGTACTAGAGTAACTATGTATAATAAGATTATTTGTATGGGTAGATTACTGCGATAATTAATACAAAATAGTATATAACAAACTTAGATATAAGTAAAAATTGGAGCGAATCAACTTCATTACATCTTCAACTCTGTGACAAGAAATTTAATATAAATTAAATAAGTGTATAATGTTGGCGATAAATTTTACTTTCCTGTTCGTAATGGTGGTCAATGGAGAACTCATTTGGAGACCGACAGCGTTGGATCAACACCCACTAATGTTCGAGAGAAAGTCAGATGCGTGGATTTACAACGACGAATGGACCGTGATAACAAAGTTTGTGCCGACCGATCTAAAAGAATTATTGAAGCTAACTGCCGACTTTATCACGAAGGCGCAAGATTCATGTAAGACAATGGAACAGCTTATAGCCACAATGGAATACGTAGAGGCGTGTGGCATACCATGGAAAGAAACAGAGGCTGTCTTGACGAATGTACAAAAAACAAGCAACCGAATTAAGGGGATGATGGAGAAGCATAATAGCAGTGGCAACCATTACCAAGGAGGAAAGACAAAGCGAGCTATAGAGATAGTAGGGGAAGCTCTACACTGGGCATTTGGAGTAATGGACCACCGTGACGAGCGTATAATAGGCAACCACCTGATGCAGTTGGAGAATAGAGAGCGCAAAACCTATGATATGATGGAAAAACAAGTTACGGTAATGGCCAGTAATTATGATAACTTGGCCAGACCCCTGGAAGCAACGATAAAGGAGATAGAAGGGTTACAGATTGGATTGAACGCTAGCCAAAATTAAAACACAGTCACAAGAAAGGATGGCTTCGTTCGAATTTTCTATTAAAATGCTGCGGATTAAGACAATCGTGAACACAAACCTAATAGAGCTCCAGGGTCAGCAGACCAGGGAATTGGCTATTGTAGAAGATCTGACGCATGGGGTACTACATCCAGATATACTCGATAAGGCGATGCTGAGTGAACTGACATCAGAACTGAAGTTGGCATCAGATTCCCGGTGGTTTCTAAATGATGTACTCAATGTACACATCGCGGCCCAAGTGAAGACATTTGCAAGCAGCGGGTCACTAGTAGTAGTAGTAAAAATTCCTTTACCAGAGCCTACCCCGTTCAATTTGTTGAAGGTGTATGCCGTTCCATTTCCAGGCCAAAAGGGATGGGACTTGGTGGTGCAGAACGCAGGAGAATACATAGCGGCCAGCAGGAAGAAGGATAGGTACCTAAAACTGTCAGGAGAAGACGTGTCCCGGTGTGTGAAGCTCGCAGGGCAGTCAGCGATGAACAAAGGTGCTATACTGTGTCGAAATCCAGGAGTGGAGCTGACCAGCGGGAGTCAAAACTGTGAGGTTGGAATGCTGAGACCAGGTGAAAGTCTGAGGGCAAGCTGTAAATTCGCGGCAGTGGCTGCAAACGTGTTTTATCTGGTAAAAACAGAAACACCCAACCGATGGTTATACAGAGGACATGATGAGGGATTTGTCCTACAATGCGGCGAAGAAGAAGCCGAAGTAAGGCTAACTTGTTTTGGATATTTCGTCCTAAGTCAGGGTTGTTCCTTGAGAAACCACGAGTTGCGGATCGCGTTCAAAAATACACCTGTGATGTGGCATGAGTTCGAAATACAGCAATTCGACCACAGGGAACTTCAGGAGGCGCTGAGATTAGATGAAATAGCAGCTAACCCGAAAGAAGGAGTGAAAGAAGGAGAAGGAGCGCATATTGTTGCCATGGACCACACCAACCTGAGAAAAGAGGTGGCCGCGGGTTATCAAAACCTTGACAACCTGCGATTGGAGTTAGCACGTGGACGCAGCAGAGTTTTTGATAAGGGTTTTACTGAACAGATGTCCGTTGTAACCGTGAGTACCTGTGGCGTGGTTTGCATCCTTCTAATACTAGGATTATGGTGTCGAAAGCAAGCTGGACAAAGCCGTCGACGTCAAGGGGACTTCAAGGAGACTCGACTAAACGTTGCTGGATCTTCAAGCAGCAAGACCGTTGCATTCGAAACTAATGATAAGCAATCAGAAGTAAGTAAGCCAGAGAACAACCAAGAGGATCTGAAGGCAACTCTGGGACTAGAAGTACCGCTATCACAGATGGGGCTCGCTGCACCCATGCCAATGGTGAGAAGGGTTTTGCTGTCTGCAGAGCCAACAATAATACCTATGGAGTCCAACGACGGAGAGAATTGGTACAAATCCAAGGCTCCAGCGGAAAAGTTCTATTTGAGCCCACCCAGGGAACTATAAAGGCATACGAGGAAGAAGAATATTTCAAAACAGAGGCACCGGTAAGCCTGTGGGAACGAGCAGTAACTCAACAGGCCACACGCAACTTACAGAGGACACTGGAGCAATTACAAAAAGAAATAAAAGACAGCAATGAGGTAAACAACGGCAATAATGAGACAACAACGGCAATAGTACACAAAAGCTATGATTAATAAGCAGGAAGGCGAACGTATATATGTATGTAGTAAGAATAGAGTAAGTTAATATATGGAGGTTTGAAGCGATATGAGAAAAAAAAAAAAAAAAAAAAAAAATTTTTTTTTTGTAAGGGGGGAGGAATGTTGAGTGTCAATATAATGGCAGTCAGTCATTTGAACACATTTCTCCTAAGTCAGATGACAATCAGTCATTTGAATACATTTTTCCTATTGGGCATCTCTTGCTGTTCATTAAATAAGGTTGCTAACATATTTTAATAATATAATGTGCAATTGTTATTAAAAACAAAAGCATGCCATTTTCAATATGGGTTAACAACGCACTTGTTGTTGTTGTTAAAACATGCGGCGAAAATACACAATGTCAGCACTAGTGACTATGAACCCAATTCGCGACAGCGTTAAGCGGTTGAATTGTAAACAAATATGCACGAAATAAAACTACCTGGTAGGCAAAGAAACTCATGACGACTTTAAATTAAGGTTATCATGAGTTAATGAATTTTTGTATGAGTTGCGGTTTTTCTCACGGTCAGGGTTAAAAACTCTGGCGAAATGTGAAATTAAAGAAAAAACAGCAAGAGATGTTTAAGAAAGTAGCATTGAAACTTAGTTTAAGTATTAGTATATAAGCTTTAGTTATTTAGTTCTTAAGTCAGTTGTTATTAGATTAAGTGGGAGTCGAAGAAGTGGAACAAAGAAAAAGGAAATAAAAATTATTAAGAAGATAAAATTGAAATGGAGTAAGTGTTATTATTTATTCAATGTCTTATTTTTAGGTGATAAAATAGGGACATTAACACTGTACCTTGAACATCGTGATCGGGATCACTCTTTTGATCAATTTGAATTTGTTCCGGAGTCCATTTTTCATCGGGCAAAACATTTAGCAAACCAATGTCAATTATGTTTTCTTTTCCTTCAGCTCTTGAACAATGTCTGCATTCAAGTTTACATGGGCGTCGTGACAGAGCATCTGCATTTCCATGATTTCCTCCTTTACGATGTTCGATTGAGAAATCGTACCTCTGTAATCGTTCTATCCAACGCGCAATTTGGCCTTCCGGATCTTTGAACTGAAGTAACCATCGTAGTGCTGCGTGATCGGTTCTCAAGTGAAACTGTTGTCCATACAGATACTTATTTTTCACACTTTCAATTACACCAAGAAGCTCACTCCTGGTGACACAGTAATTTCGCTCGGGCTTGGACGTGTTTTACTGTAGTATGCGATCACTTTTTCCTGCCCATTGATTACTTGCAAGAGAACTCCGCCTATTCCGTATCCGCTTGCATCCGTATCAAGTATAAATTTCTCACCTGGAATTGGATACGCAAGAATTGGTGCCGAGCACAGTAGATCTTTTAATTTCAAAAACGCCCTTTCTTGATCATCACCCCATTGAAATGCGCGGTTCTTTCTTGTCAATTCGTGAAGACTGCTAGCAACATTGGCAAAACCTGGAACAAATCGCCTGTAGTATGTACATAGCCCCAAGAAGCTTCGTAGGTCATGTAGATTTTGCGGTCTGGCCCACTCCTTGACTGCAACTATTTTATCCTCATCGGTATGCACTCCTTCCGTGGTAACTCGATGACCCAGATATTTGACTTCTTTCTTAAAAAGTGAACATTTCTTTGGGCTAAGTTTCAGTCCCGCACTTTGCAGTCGAAGAAAAACTTATTCTAGATTTCTTAGATGTTCGTTGAAATCCTTGCCCATAACAATTATGTCATCAAGGTATACCAGGCATGTTTTCCAGTGTAAACCTTTTAATACGTGCTCCATTAACCGCTCGAATGTAGCTGGGGCAATGCACAGTCCAAATGGCATTACCAGAAATTGCCATAGTCCATCGCCAGTACTCAATGCAGTCTTCTCTCGATCGTTCTTATCGATTTCTACCTGCCAGTAACCGCTTTGCAAGTCTAACGTAGAAAACCATTTTGCATTGGAGAGTGTATCCAAGGTATCATCGATTCTGGGCCTTCTTGGTTACATCATTTAACTTTCGGTAATCAACGCAAAATCGCGTACTACCATCCTTCTTTTTAACCAACACCTCTGGTGAGCTCCATGGGCTTTCTGATGGTTCCACGACACCATTTTTGTCCATCTCTTCAACTAAATGTGACACTTCATCCCGTTTGGCAAGTGGTACTCTTCGCGGTGCTTAACGAATTGGTTTAGCGTCACAAGTGTCTATTCGATGTTTTACGATGGAAGTTCTTCCTTCGTATTGGCCTTTAGTAGCGTATACAAACCAGTGTTTATCAATTTGTTGTTGTACTTTACCCTTTTCTTTGGCAGTCAAATCCTTGGTCCACTCTTTTATAAAAGTTTGAGCAGATTTATTATCTATTTGCGGTGTATTGTTGATTTTTGATTGACTTGCTTCACAATTTATTATCGCAGATGCCTCTTGACACCTACCTATTACTGTTCCTTTTTTAATTAATTTAGACGAGTTGAGAACTCTTATTGGAACAACTTTGTCTTTTGTCGTTTCAACTAATGTTCTTCCGACAACAACATTACTTCTGCTCATTTGCTCATCATTCGCTTCCATAACCCACAACTTGCTTATCCTCCAATCTCCATTTAATTTCGCCCAAACAATTGCTTCTGAATTAGGTGGTATTTTTCTATTTTTATGAGCGATAACTTGTTTAATTTTCGGGCTCTGGTCACAATCAATGTTTAGTTGGATCTCTGTGTTGCCATACTTCAAAATTTTTCTAGTTAGATCTAGTGTGAAACCGTTCCTTATCATGAAGTCCACGCCACTATAAAATCTTGCTTAACTGTCGTAGTACCAATCATGATTTCCTTGGTAATCTTTCTTCTGATAGGGGCCTCTTCGCCTGTAGCTGTTTGCAATCTTATTCCTATAAGTGGCTCTACTACGTCCTTAACAAGGTTACTTCTTATTATAGAGTGTGAAGCTCCCGTGTCCAATGTTACCATATATGCTGTACAATCAATGACTCCTTCGACAGTTAAGCTATTTGGCTTTCGAGCAATTTGTGAAATGGAGATTCTGGGGCAATCGGTTATGGGAGTCAGATCGTGCCCCGCAGATATGACTCGTTTTAGTTTAAAGCTTGATTAAAATTTACGCTATTTTGGCCATGATCCCGTCTTTCTTCATGTCTGGGTTCATCTGCAGATTGATTTATTGAGCGCTTGCGTTTTTTACGACAGTCACGTGCCATATACCCATATGAATCACAGTTGTAACATTTACCTTTGAATTGGGTATCTTTGTTGGCTGATGTGCGTTCGGTTTTAACGCCTGCTTTAACTGCTTGGCACACTACTTGAAATAAATCATCGTTCTCCACATCAATTCTACGCGCCTTTGGAGCCGATCGGCACAACGCATTTGCTGTCTCCTGTGTTAGAGCGATGGTAACCGTTTCCGTAAATGTTACCTTGGGCGCAATCACTGTTGCACGTTTTGTCTCCTGATCGCGTATGCCATCAACAAACGCTTCGATTTTGCACTTTTCTATGAAATCACTTGCTGAATCTGAATACGACAAATGCGCAAGCTTCTCGATGTCCGCTGCATACGCCTGCAATGTTTTTACCATTTCTTTGCATTCGGCCCTTTAGTTCCATTCTGTAGATCTGCTTCATGTGATCACTTCCATATTTCCGTTGCAGTACAGCCATAACCCCTGTGTAACTATTTCTATCGCTTTCTGGAACAGTCTGCAATACTTCGGCTGCGCCACTTTTTAGCGCCACGATAAGTGCGGCTACGCTGTCCTCATTGTTCCATCGATTAAATACAGCCGTGGTCTCAAATTGCAGCTTCAAAATGTTGAACGCTGTGGTTCCATCGTAAATCGGCGATTTTAGCCTCGTACCACTAACAACATGCTGTGTAGGTCCATTTATCTGCAACACGTGCAAATCTTTCTTTATTTCCTGGATTTCTTTGTCTAAACCATTTTCCAATTTTTCAAATATGCTTTCCATGTCATTTACATGTGCCTCAAGTTCGTTTACTGTGTCATGGAGTATTTTAGAAACTTCCAGAAGCTGCTTCGAATGTTCCTGCATCTGTTCCTCCACTTTTACTTGATGTTGATTGGAATTTTCTTGAAGTTTCTCCATTTTAGCTTGAAGCTGATTTGAATTTTCTTGAAACAGTTTTGAATTTTCCAGAAATTTTTGATCAAATTTGTTGGAATTTTCTTGAAGCTTCTGTTCCATTTTGTTGGAATTTTCTTGAAGCTGTTGTTGTATTTATTCGAGCAACTGACTCATATCAAAGCATTGGGACTGTGTCCACTCCTTTCGATGACGCTGTTGCAGCTTCCACTTCAAACTCGTGCACTGCGAGGTCAATGCCTTGGTTCTCTAATTCTTCCACTAGACGCTTTTCTAGCTCTACTTTCGTACCTACAGTTGGAAGATTATGAATCGCCAGCTCCTTCTTTAGCTGGCCAACTTTAAGTTGTTCGAATTTAACAATTTTGTATCACAATCCCACTTCTGACACCAATGTTACGGAAAACTGTTCTACGAGTTCGTATCGCTGGATTGTGTACAAAATAAAAACGCACTTATATTTGGTTTTAACTAGTATTATTTCAACTAGTATTAATTAACTTTATTAATTTAAATAACAACTTAAAGAATAATCACTACAATTTATCTTTACAATGTTCGCTCACGAGACGCACTAGTTCACTATTAAATCACAACTGAAGTGTTGTACCTCTGTTGCGGCTCCCTTATATACTGCATGCATCAGTTCGACACGTTTCGACAAGCTTCGACTTGTTTCGAGAACCTTCTACTCGTTTCGTGAATGACGCATGCTATTGGCATCTCATTCGCACTAATGTGTTTTAATGCGCTGATCTTCCATCTCTTTCTCGCACACTGCCTCAGTGCGCTGAATGATCTTCCGTCTCTTTCTAACACATGCTAAGTGCGCTGAATTGTCTTGCGTCTCATTAATTATTGTTGATTGCTTGCACTATGGGGTAAATTACATCATTTCGTAACAATATGAATAGATAAATAAGCAATATATACAAATACTCTTGTCAATATACTTTCTTTTAGTGTTTATAATTTAAGTAACATCTTTTTTCAATTCCTGCTGTAGCGGCTACTGTTGCAAACGTAATAAATAACCTACAAATAAAAAATGGTGGCAAACCGACGCGCAAAAAATATTAATTTTCATTACTAGTAAAATTACGGGTCATATATCTATCATTGATCCTGCAGGGATGTATTTCACATTATTTTTGTATGAAAATATAATATTGTCTTTCTGTTGGAGTTTCGGTAAGGCATGTCTTGCTGGGTAGTGCAAGTACTGAGTTTTTGGGGCAACATCTAAAAACTTGACATGCAACAAAACATAAGCAAAACAAAACTGAAGTGAAGAGGTCTATGATGATGTGCAATAAACATTCAAATACTGAAATGAACTGCTTTTGACACCGAGTACTTAGTGCATTTTTCATTTTTTTTTTGTATCATTCTTACTAGAGTAAGGAATAGAGTAGGAATTTTCATTATTATTGAAATATAGAAAAAAACAAAAGGTATAAGAAAATCACATAATATTTTATATTAAGTTTTTTATTTATCGAAAAACATTTTTTTCATTATTTAATTTTTTCATTATTTAATTAAAATTTTTTTTTGGATATATTGCTTTTCGACCAAAGCGTTGTTTTTGTCGTACACATTTTTTTTTTAACAATTTTTTTTTTTTTTAAATATTGTTTGTTGTATTTTTTATTAACACATAAATACCAATAACAACATTACTGCCGTCGAACGAGCGTCAGATTTGTTGTTGTTTTCAATGTTCGTCTTCTCACTCGTTACTCGTTGCGCTCACTCGCTGCACCTACATGTGGTTGCATGTTCAGCGACAGTGTTGTCGTTTGTTGTGTTTTTCAAAACATTGAATGTTTTGAATGGCTTGATGTTTTGACAGTGCTTGACACCAATGAAACAAATACTGAAGTGAAGTCGCTCAAAGAGACTTCACTATAATACTCTCGATTGTCATTTGTGAAATGAATTCAAAACTGTAGAGTCCAGTAGTGCATATTTGCAGAGAAAACTTCAAAACCATTTGTGCAGATGTCTAATAAATAATATAAAATATAATATAAAAAGGATTTTATAACAACAAAAATTAGATTTTAAGATAAAATAGTATCTGTTCTAAAAAAAGGCAGTAATAAAAGAACGCAACAAGATATTTTTTTTTAACTCTGAAATGGTAATTTTATCCGTCAATGTTGTACACAGAAAAAAATATTGTACGTATATATAACAATTGATATTAATAGCAAACAAAATCGTATTCCAATTAAAAATATGAATTTATTTACTAATTAATTAATTGTATTTACACATTTTTTAATTAAAATATTAATTGGAATTAATTTAATATAATTTCAATACAACTAAATCTTTAATAGTATTAACTACTTTTATTTGTTACTTTTGATTTATTCATTATCTTAAATTGCAACACTGTTTTTTTCTTCTGGATTTCATTTTGTTTTTTGTTTGTGCGTCTCGTGCGTCAGCGGCGTCGTTCTGTTTCTTCTAACATTATTTCTTTCTACATTGCTATTTTAAAACAGGATATTGCATTATTTAGTGTATGTAATGGCTCAATTTATTTTTGCTGTCAAGAATTTGAACAAACAGCTTATGATGCTCATTTTGTTGCATATTGAATCATAAAAAAGCGAATATCAAATTTTTTGTTTGACTCAATTAATTGGCCCACCTGTAGAAGTTGTGAAAACTGACTTCGGTAAAACATTCGTTAGGTTGAAAGAATTTTACAAAGCATATCAAACAGTACACTAAGAAAACAAGATGTTTATTTAAGTCTTGCTGCAACTATCCTTTTAAATTTACGCCTTGTAGCAAATATTTAAACATCCCATAAGTTTCAATAAAGTTGCAGCAAAACTATTAATATTTTTTTAAATATGACGTATATGCAGATAGTTACAAGATGTTTGCCACAACAGCAATGAAAATTTAGATATTTACAGTTGACTGATAGCAAACATCCAGAGTTCTTAGATATTTGCAGCAAAACTTTTAAGGTATGTTGACATTTGACTAACATAAAAATGGAAAATGGCGTAGTTTTTCCTTACGCTCGATTTATCCACAACAATGAAGTAAATCAAATGGTGTAAAAAAGTGCTAACTCAAATATTACATTTCAATGGTAAAATTGAAATAAAAATATCATGTGATTTAAGTTATCAACACGTGATGGAAAATATTTCTTTTCAGAGTTTACTTCGATGACAGCATCGCCAGGCAGACTTGGTTCTTCTGCGAAGAAATTTCAAGTCGTTGTACAATTTTACCTTCGAAGGATTTATAATGACGATGGCGATGTATAACCAGGATACTGTTTTATTTTTAGAAAAAATAAAATTACATTTGATTCATTTTTTTTTTAATTCAATAAAAATTACTCCGCGAATTCTAATGGAGTACCTTTCCAAATATTCCACAACTATTTTCATATTTGTAATATGTTTAATTGATGGTTGCTATAAATAATCGTAAATTTGAAAGATGGTTGCCAGCAATATTTATCGTATTTGTCAGATGTTTGAAAGATGTTTGTCTCAAAGCCGATCTAAATAATTTGTAAATAACTTGATATTTAGGGCTGTGATATTTCTGGTAACCATCTTTGTTTTCTTAGTGTACTAAAAGTTACATCGGCTGAGTTTCAATTAATAATTAATTGGATTGATTAACATTTTAGTTATATTTACACACTTTTTTTTGTGTGTAATTGTTGCTCACTTTTAAAACCATAAAAATTAGTACATTCGCCAATCATAATAGCCCCCTTAATGTTGTTCGTATACGAACATATTTCTAACTCAATAAAATCAACTAAATTGCAATAAATGTAACTATATGTAAACTTAAATGTAAATAATTGTAAGATGTATGTTTTACTACATTGTCAGTTGAATTGGTTAGTAAAAATGATGCAGTAAAAACAACTACAGCATTTAATCAAAAATGACTACATTCAGCAACTAAATTTAGTCAAATTCAACTACATTTTTATTAATTTTAATGCAATATTTGTTCGTACTTAAATTAATCATATTTCTGATTAATCGAGTAATCGTTTTTTAATTAATCAAAATTCTAATTAACCGAATTATAGTATTTTAGGTTAATCAAAAAAATATGACACATCGAAAATTTATATGCGTGAAGTTAACAACTCGGCTTCAACAACCGGAACGGGTAGAATCAACATATTTCACCAAAAGTAGGCAGATCTGAATTACACTACGTTCTCTTTGTACTGAAGTTGAATCCGCCTCGTTCTATTAAATTTTATACGTCAGCGCGCAGAGTTGCCAGATTAATAATCATGATTTTTGCTAATCGACAAAGATACACTCTAAGAAAAATTGACTATAATAAATGTACACTAAGAAAACAAAGATGATTACCAGAAATATCACAGCCCTAAATATCAAGTTATTTACAAATTATTTAGATCGTCTTTGAGACAACCATCTCTCAAACATCCGTCAAATACGAAAAATATTCCTAGCAACCATCTTTCAAATTTACGATTATGTATAGCAACCATCAATTATAATATAATAATAGTTTGGCGCTACAGTCCTGTACAGAACTTCGGCCGAGCTCTCTCACCATTTTGAGCTGTGCGTGTTATATTTGTACTCAAAGTGGTGGGACCTACAGTTTATTGCCGAATCCGAACGGCGGGTGAGAACTTTTCATAGGCAATAGTTTTACTCTCGTAGGTTTGCCATTTACTGACGAGAGGTAGCGCGGTATAGAAAAATGTTTCTATGAAAAGGTGTTGTTAGCCCCAGTCCAGGCTTGAACCGGGGACCTTTCGGCTCGCAGTCCAACGCACTAACCACTGACCTACCGCGGCTATCAATTAAACATCTTAAAAATAGGAAGATAGTTGAGGAATATTTGGAAAAGGTACTCCATTAGAATTCGGGGAATAATTTTTATTGAATTGAAAGAAAACGAATCAAATGTATTTTTATTTATTCTATAATTAAAACACTATCGGTTATACATCGCCATAGTCTTTATAAATCCTTTGAAGGTAAAAATGTACAACGACTTGAGACTTTTTCGCAGAAGAACCAAGTCCGACCGGCGATGCTGGCATCAAAGTAAACTCTGAAAAGAAATATTTTCCATCACGTTTTGATAATTTCAATCCCAGGAAATTTTATGTTCACTTTTACCATTAAAATGTAATATTTGAGTTGCACTTCTTTACACCATTGGGATTTACTCAATTGTTGTGTAAAAAATATTAATAGTTTTGCAGCAACTTTATTGAAACTTATGGGATGTTTGAATATTTGCTACAATGCGTAAATTTAAATAGATAGTTGTAGCAAGACTTTCATAAAAATTTGGTTTTCTTAGTGTAGGAAACCGGTTTCCTCTTATTAATATAGTAAATTCCAACGAATGTGTAAAAATAAAATTTACACATAAAAATATGTAAAATTAGTACACATCTGTAGTGTCAAAATGCAATTTTATGATTGTAAAAAATACACACAAAACCCTGTCTTTATTCACATAATGCGTTAAATATTATTAGAAAACTTTATATCATCTCAACGGGGCGGATTCAGCAAATATGAAAAAAATTCTGTACACAAAATGAAAAAGTTTACACTGTTGAACGAATGTCCGCAACTATGAATGTACATCTTGGGAAATGTCGTTTCAATTGCACACAAATTAAACTCACATTCACCAACAATCCGCCCCTTGCATATTTATTTTATTTAAAATATGCAAGTTTTCTTTTCTGTAGAGTCTTCTAAAATGGCGCAGGCAAGAGCGTTCGCGTCAGCTAATGATCTCGTTACACAAATATGTGTGTGTGATAGACGTCATTTTTACACACTTCAATGTGTTTATATACAAAACATTGCAGAATCTGTAAATTTATCATTTTAAAAGTGCGATTCAGCTCAAAACAGTTCATTTATGTAAAATAACCTATTTTTCATGAAAAACACGTCAGAAGTTTATTTTTACGGACGTATTAGTGTTATTATTTGAAAAAAATGAGTAAATTGACTGTAACAAATGTAGCAAATTCACTACTCCTAAATCAGATTTCTTAGAGTGTACGATTATTTCATTATTATTTAATGTTTTTGTAAAACGAATCAAAGCCTCTTTGTTGGTATGCACATTGCTGTGAAATAGTGAATTCTAACATTGCATTTTAAATTTTATAATAATATCTCAAATTATTTATGAATTATTGGTTCCTAAAGAGTTATATATTCATGATGATTATGGAATCCGGCGGATTTGTTGCGAGTCTTTACGATCCGCACTCGACTCACTTTTCGGAGAAAACTTATTATTGAATCCGTGCGAGTTGAGATCCGCAAAAAGTACTCCGAATCTCAGTTGATTTTTGTGATGTGTCAAATAATAAATAAATTCAAAACATATTCATACATTTTTAATAAATACTTCATTTTTTGGCCATTACAACCCATGAAGGATTCCGCCGCAGTTATTACGCCACCCTAGTGCGCTCTCTGGCGACAGATAAGCACTTCAAGCCCCACCAGTCGCTCCACCGGAGTTTCGGACGCCCTCTTCTACCCCAGATAGCAAAATGAGCGCACTGTGTGCTCACTCGGAGCTTACACGACTGATGTCACTGTGCGGGAAACGTGCGACATCAATTGAGGTTAAATATACTCGCACGTGTGCGAGTAAATTTAATGATACGCACCTGAAGATCAATATAGTCGCACGAGTGCGAGAGAAATTGTATGCGGCGCACTTGAGACTCAATTTAGTCGCACGAATGCGAGAAAAAACAGGTATGAGGCACATTTGAGGCAGAAAATAGTCGCACGAGTGCGAACAAATCCATATTTTAGCCTCACATTGGCGTACTTGTCATGCGCACAGCCGTATATCTGCCTCAATGTTGTAGGCGTCGTTGGTATAAACTGTTGAAAATGCTTCACAATCGCGTTGGAGAGATGATGAAGTAATGCAAGACAAATTTGCTTGCCGCGGATTCAGTGAATGGCGTACTGTATTGGGTTTTGCCGAGCAGATGTTTGTCGCTCACCAACAGTGAGTTCACCAACAAAGAGAGATGCTGCGCACAATTTGCAGTGATTTCTCATTGGAAACAATCTGACATCGATGACAATCAATTGCGCCTCGCTCACTTTGTAGTTGCGATTTTTAATAACCTGCACATCGGAACTATGGTAGTTCTCTTTTAGTTTCATTTGGTAATAATATTTACATTTATTTATTTACTTACATTTCTCGAAACCCTTTTCGTATTGTTAACTATTACTTTTTTTGAACTTTTTTGGATGCACCTGTACCAATGGAACTTTTTTGGACTTTCCAATGACGCACGGCCACTATTTGACGAACACAATCAAGCTGCGTCATAAAAAACAGTACACACAAAAGTGTGTAAATATAACTAAAATGTTAATCAATCCAATTAATTTTTAATTGAAACTCATGCCGATGTAACTTTTAGTAGCATTGAATTTCATATTCGTAATTATGAGAATATGTTAATTGGAGCAACTCTAATTAAGTTTTTTGTCATATTGATATTAAATATATATATTATATTTTTTATTGGGAATTTTTAAATCATTATAGCCGCGGTAGCTCAGTGGTTAGTGCGTTGGACTGCGAGCCGAAAGGTCCCCGGTTCAAGCCTGGACTGGGGCTAACAACATCTTTTCATAGAAACATTTTTCTATACCGCGCTACCTCTCGTCAGTAAATGGCAAACCTACGAGAGTAAAAACCAATGCCTATGAAAAGCTCTCACCCGCCGTTCGGATTCGGCAATAAACTGTAGGTCCCACCACTTTGAGTACAAATATAACACGCACAGCTCAAAATGGTGAGAGAGCTCGGCCGAAGTTCTGTACAGGACTGTAGCGCCAAACTATTATTATTATTAATTAATTAATTAGTAACATCAATTAAAAATTTCATTCGATAGAAATTTGATCAATTAAATATTTTGTTAAATTAAATAAAATATTTGTCGAATAGAAACATATGAAAATAAAAATAATTTAATTCAATATATAACATAAAATAAATATTAAATAAGTATTTATACTGTTTGATATGCTTTGTAAAATTCTTTCAACCTAACGAATGTTTTAACGAAGTCAGTTTTCACAAGTTCTACAGTTGGGCCAAGTAATTGAGTCAAACATAAAATTTGGTATTCGCTTTTTAACGATTCAATATGCAACAAAATGAGCATCATAAGCTGTTTGTTCAAATTCTTGACAACAAAAATAAATTTAATGCTTTAATAACATAACATACACTAAATAATGCAATATCCTGTTTTAAAATAGCAACGTAGAAGAAAATAATGTTAGAAAAAACTGAACGACTCCGCCGACGCACGAGACCCACATATATACCTATATAGATATATATATATATATATATATATATATATATATATATATATATATATATATATATATATATATATATACATACATATACACAGAAAACTGATTTGTTGCGGCAACCAACTAAATTGCCCTACCGAATTATTCGGTTGCGGAAACTTGCTGATTAGGAGGTTGTACCGACATGAGGTTACAACAAATGTATTTCTGTTGCAACACTGAAACGTTGGTTCAATTAACCTCATGCCAAAAGTGGATTTTTCTGTGTGTATATATATTTTGTTTTTATTATTCACCAACATAATGTGGACAAGCACTGATTAGGTTCTGTTTCAGCATACCTCTCTATTATATTAAAAAGATTTTCATTTGCTCGTTGATATTTTTTACGGGAATATAGAGGTATAATTTCTCCTGCACTGAGTATTTCAAATATTGCATTGACAAAAACAATGTTGTAAATATAGATGTTGTTCTGCAAAATTCAATCTATTTAAAAATTATTTTTTTTGATAGGTGTGTATCGTTTCTTGCACTTTTTGCCCTCAGATTTTTCGTTATTCAACATTTTACGATTAGTAGATTGCTCCAGTCAAGAACTAACTACCTTTTCATTGCTCTGGATGAAATATACGTAAAATATACCTTTTTATGTGAGACAAAATTTTTAACCTCGAGTATCTAATTTATGGACTCAGTTAATCGAATTTTCTGACATTGTCTTAGAGTAGGGATACCCAACTCAGCCCGTACGAGCACGACGGGCTTCCCCCGACCGCAAGGTGCTTTACAAGGGGAAAATCGGTGAGGCGTAAATGGTGAGAGAATATTTAGAGTTAGAGCGAGTGCAGCGAATATAAGTTCGTGTGACCTGCGAAGGCTATCAGTCGATTTTTATTTATATGAAACTTATTTTGGAATATATTTTAAATAGAAAAATAGTACATTTTTAGATTTTTTCACAATTGCAATAAATCTTTTAAAAATATATCTGGTACTGTTCAAAAAATAATGTTTATGTTGTTTTTTACACTACACTAAGAAAACTAGATGTTTATAAAAGTATTGCTGCAACTATATGTTATTAATTAAGTAAATTCATTGTTATAAAAAGGGGTCAACTCAAATATAAGGTTTAATGGTAAAAGTGAAAATAAAATTTTTCTTGAATTGAAATTATCAATAAGTGATGGATAAAAATTTCTCTTCAGAGTTTACTTTGATGACAGCATCGCCGGACTTCTGACTTGGTTTTTCCGCGAAGAAGTCTCACGTCGTTGTACAATTTTACCTTCGAAGGATATATAAAGACGATGGCGATGTATAACCAGAATACTGTTTTAATTCTAGAATAAATAAAAAACATTTGATTACTTTTATTTCATTCAGTAAAAATTACTCCGCGAATTTTAATGGAGTACCTTTTCCAAATATTCATCAACTATCTTCCTATTTGTAAGATGTTTAATTGATGGTTGCTTTAAGTAATCGTAAATTTGAAAGATGGTTGCTAGCAATATTTATCGTATTCGGATATTTGAGAGATGGTTGTCTCAAAGAAGATCTAAATAATTTGTAAGTAACTTGATATTTAGGGCTGTGATATTTCTGATAATAATCATTGTTTCCTTAGTGTATTAGATAGATTTAGAGAATTAGAGTTTTAATTAAAAATAACTAAATAATCATTTTATCACAAAAGTATATTATTTTTGGATAATTCTATTTACATTTCTTTACAAAACAACGAATTATATTTATGTAAGGTTTTGTTTTACTTTGTTACACCGTACTCTCATCCCACTCTCTTCTTTCAGTGTTGCATCATTTCTTAAGTAAAATAGGGCAGAAATGTAAAATAAATTAATATTTTAGAATATAGTTGAATTTGAGATTTTAATCACTTTAGACACAAATTGTATATCCCAAAAGATAAATGTTTTCGACGCTACATTGCTATAATCGCCCCAATTCCAACAACAATATTTTCCAAGTAAAGAAATATAATTTATTTTCTAACATACTTTATTTAAAGTTCTCAACTGTCCTTTTTAATTTTCACAGCAAATATCAGAAGGTTGCGACAAGTTGATTAAAATTTTTAAAAAATATTCTGAACAATTATGCTCTATTTTTTGTATTCTATTCTGCATATTAGCAATGTTTGAAAATAGAGTCAATTAACTTTGTTTTTGTAATAAACCCAATAGAAAATATCACTAAAAATGCATTATTTTAGTGGAATTACACAAAAAGTGACAACACTGCATTTAAGTAAAATTAAATTTTATTCGTTTAAAAGTGATATCTGCTATTTTTCGTACGACAATTTTAATATACTAGTTTTCGTAAGGGGAAATATATGGTGAGAGTGATCCTCCATGTTCTTCAGAGCTAAACATTAGGTTAGTAAATTTTAAGAGTGGCTATTTTTATTCTTTTGAAATTGGATTCTTCAAATTCAGGGCAATCATGAGCCTCGTCGTAGCGGATATTTCCATTCGGATTTATCTATCATATGATCCGAATCGAAGTTATTTGTCCACTGCGCGACTGTCTCTTGTTGAATTCGTGGCGCACTGTATGCGTGTTGACTTGCCGCTATGTCGCTCAAAATTTCCAAAGCGCTGGATGAGACAGCGCCCGCGGTTGCATTCCGTTGCAATTCTATCCGCTGGTGATACTCGTCGTCAATGAGGTGGCGCTGAGCGGCGACGCTTCTGCGCTACAACGCCTGTAAGCTAGCAAATTGAGTCGCTCACTACCGCATTTTCAGCATGCGCTGGAGCTGGTTCTGCACGAGATGGCCGAGGCAAACAGCGCACCCAACCCACACTGCTGATCAGCACACTTTTTATGAGATTTCGTTCTGGTCATATTTTTACTCGAGCCTTATTTAAACGAATATATATATGCAAAAATAATTACGCTTCATCATTTAATTCCAACGGATTACATGCATCTCCTTAATCCGATACACTTTCAAATTTTTCATTTGCATTAATTCATACTCGTGTGAATCCAGAAGCAGAATCCATTCCACTTTATGCTTTAATTAAATTGGAGGAGCTGGAGACTGCTCAATATACTGATATGTCGCTCTAGATCGCTCTAGAATCGCCGGCGAGCGCCACTGCACTGGGAAATCTGTAGCAGTCCATCCGTATCTCTCGAGATTTTCAAGTGGCAGCTGGCCAAAGAAATAATTCAATTCCAAAGGCTATCGATTCAAAGGAAATCGACTCGTCTACACAATTTTTAAATAAAAAATTATTAATTTTTCATAAACAATAAAATATTTAAGAATTTGTTCAAACTTAATTTTAACTGAACTGCTGATTTCGAATTTGCGAAGTTAAATTTTTATAATGCAACACTGAATTCCATTCCACACGGAACTCATGATAGTTAAAATCTCGTACTAGTAGCGGAGATTTGTATTTTTGCAACGACAGGTCTCATGATTGCTCGATTAACTTAAAAATATTCCATGACAGCATTTTAACGATATCCCCAATAAAAATAATTTTAAATCATTTTTAAATAACTGTAATGTCAGCATTAATTATAAAAAATATATAACACAGTATTATTTCTTAACAACGTCACTAATATTGTAAACTGACAATTAATTAGAATTGGCGACAGTTAACTCAACACGTTGACATTCAAGAACAAATTACTCAATAGTTTCACAACTATTGAGAATTCTGAATGCAGCCTTTCTGTTTTAAGATGTGTTAATTTGTTATGTTAGTTATAATCAGAGCTCTCAATTACCCGGGTACCCGGACTATTCGGGTAGTTCCAATTCCCGTAAAACCCGGCTTTTAAATGTTCGATTTCTGCTATAATTTATTTCTGTATTTTTATCACTTTCCGTCCACTTTTTCCAACCTACTTTTGTCCATCCACATCTGGTCAACATTAAGCAAACGGACATATTGACAAACGGCCAGATGAACGAACGGATAGTTCGAAGAACGAACAAACAAACGAGTTACCCGGATAGTTCAAACAACAAACAAACGAACGAAACTACCCCGGTTTTGCGAACTACTCGAGAGCGCTGGTTATAATTCAGACTTAAAGAAAGTCAAAAGAGGCAAACAACTTGGTGTTACTATGTATGCAACTTAAATACATAACTGAATGGCATTTGATACTTTATTAAATACAAATAAATTTATCAGTTTCTAATCAACTATTTTGCTTGTGAGTCGCAGTTCTATTGAGCATATAAATAGCATTTTGCTGAATTTTATATTATGTGTTAATTATTGATTTAATTTAATCACTACGTCTAGGCTTACTTTGTATAATAGGTTTAATCATTACATGAATTTTGCATTTTGAACTAAATTTTATCTATGCATAGATTGAATATAAATATTTTAATTTTATGTTGTTGCACCATTAGTTGGAGGAAGCAAGCTTTCAAAATTTTCGTTCTTCAATCATTGTTTCCTTCTTTTACTTTATTTACAATAAAACCGTATAGATTTCGAGTTTACTATGGGTGCATTTCTTATATTGACCAGGTATTTTTGTCAACAATCGCTGTAATTCACGTGAACGGTGTTGTTTTAATCTCAGTCGTGCTTAGCTTCACTTCCTCCGATAAGGACCTGTCTTTGTATATAAGCTTTCGCATGTTCTCAATGGCGTCTACCCACTCTAACGAGTATCCTTCTGGATCTTCAAGGTAATAGGTCCGGTTCGGCTGAAAATAAACAAAGAAAAATTAGTAAATTAAATTAAAAGGTTTGGAACCTTTAAAACATGTTATTGGTTTATAAGTTTTGTCAACCCTGGAAGTCTAACTGACCGTTGGCAACGCTGTCAATCAAAGTTAGAGAGAAGAAGAAGTTTTTTTGACATTCGTATATAGACACCCGTAACTCGACGACAACGTTTTCGGTCGTACGTTTTTATAGTCGCGATATTAATTAAATACATTTTATTTATTTTAATACTTAATAAAACATCATTAAACTTAATTTTGACTTAATTTTGACATTTTATTTAATCCACGGAACCATCAAAATGTGCCGTACGTGTCAAACTGACCGCCGATAGTTGCATCACACATAGTTTGAACGATGCCGAACATTTTTAACGCTGCATCGGCAGCACATCTGAATTCTATGCCGTTTCAAAAAGTAAGCATTCATAACGCAGCTGGACACGGGCCACCGTGTGCACTACCGATATCGACACCATACGTCTTATCACCAGCGTTCATGGCGTCGACACCATACGTTTCATCGCAACCGTTTTATGGACAACATCCGTTTAATCCATATGGCGTGTTGAAATGTTAAAAACAACATACAAATGGAACGATCAAACCGTAATTTTTGCAGTTCAACAAATAATGTTTGGACCAGCCAAATTTTGGTCTCATTCCCTTCAAGAAGTTTTCTTCTCGTGGCAACAATTCGTTTTCATCAGTTTTTCCATGTACTGATAATATTGCGGACGTGCACATTAAAATGGCACATATGAAGAGACAGTATAACGAAACACCTCAAAAGTTTTTCTATAAAATGTTTTCGATGAGCACAAAAGGCGATATGTCTGAATCTGCCACAATTATGCACATAATAAACGGAATTAACGATGCTGTTTTAAAAAAGAAAATATCGAACTACTATAATTTCTGCAATGATCTTCTACGCGATATTAATATTTATTGCAGCTTTAACGAGATCAGGCAATCATCGTCCGTGGCAGTCAAGCCAAAATTTTCATTTTCGAACAGTTCGGCTACAAATAGTGTACAGCTGTTATAAAAACATCAACTGAAAATAAATTCGGCAAAAAGATCGTCAAATACTGCAATTACTTCAAATTCGGGCACTATTCTGTAAAATATCCCGAACCACAGAGAAAATAACGCTGCAGTAAATGCCAACGTACAACGCATACAACTGCTAATTGCAACAAGGACAAATTTAACACAAAAGCTCTGGTCATCAAAATTAAAACCACTTCAGACAAATAGGATGCGGCCGTTGATATAATTACAAAAATATAAAAATTAACAATTTTGAAACATTAGCCTCCGTGGATCCAGGCAGCAATCGCAGATTGATTCGAAAAACGTTCGCCGCCGAAATTGGACAAACACTAAATTGCTGCGCAGTTCTGAATGGATTTGCTGGCGGGAAATATGCATGCACCGGAAATCGATGACGACATTTTTATCACAGATCTTTTCATCGTCGACGATCATCAAATATCCAAAATGATCGTTTGGTCATCGAGGGAGACGGATGCTGGATTGAAAAATATAAAAATGTACAAGCTAGTCAAAACTTATCGAAAGTTGAGAAAAACAAATTAACATCCATTCTTACCTCTCATCACAAGAGTTTCGCAGAAACTGTAACCCATTTAGGCAAATGTAACGAGAAAACACTGGAAATAAGTCTGACTTCAGATGTTTCCGTCACTATGAAGCCGTTGGTAAACGACCAATTATTAAACAAATCATAAGTGAGCTGTTAGCAAATGACATAATTCGCCCATCAGATTCGCCGTAAGCATTATTCTAGTGGACAAAAAGAATGGAGAGCACCGTCTAGGCGTCGACTTTAGTCAAGTCAATCAAATCACCGCTAAAACTCCTTTCCCAATGCGGAACATGTAAAAGCAGTTCGCACAGCTTGCTGGAAATCATTTTTTACTACGTTGGATCTTCGCATGGGATACCACCATATTGAAATCGCAGAATCGTTGAAGAAATATACTGCGTTGGTGACCACCGACGGACCTTTTAACCGAATGACTTTCGGTCTCGTTAATGCCAGCAGTTTTTCAGGCAGTAATGAACAAACTCCGTTGAGGAAGGATTTTCTAATTCTATTAGAAGAAAGTGATCTTACGCTTAGGCTGAATAAATGTAAGTTCTTCGCTACGGACCTTTCGTACTGGGGTTATGTAATCACTAAAAACGGAATTTCAATTAAAACTTTAAGCCACCTTTCAACTTGACCGAGGTGCGACGTTACTTGGGACTAACCGGATTATTTTGCAAATTCGTAAGATATTATTCTCTAATATCTAAACCGCTCACCAAATTACTTCGAAACATGGAAAAATAATTTTTTTTGGAGAGAAACGTTTGTACAACGAGCCAGTGTTTGATCTCTACAATTTCGAGGCATAACAAGTTCACACCAACGTGAGTAGCGTTTGACTTGCTGGCGAATTACTACAATCCATTGACAACGCCTGTATTTACTACAGTCGTCATTGTAGCGACACCGAGAGTAAGTATCACAGCTATGAACTGAAGGTTCTGGCTGTGGTCGAAACATTAGATTGCTTCCGCCTCTACGTGTTGGGCAAACATTTTCATATCATAACTGATTGTTCCGCCATCATCACCGCTAAGGCAAAAAAAGAATTAATCCCAAAAATAGCCAGCTGGTACATGAAACTCTTCGAATATGACCACACAATTGTTCACCGCGCGGGAAATCGGCTCACACACGTTGATGCACTAAGTCATTCACAAGACCAATCACCAAGAGAAGTAGAACAAGCTGGTTTCGTAATGAAAGTTATGGTCGACATAGATGATTGGTTATTGACCATGCAATTGTAAGACGAGTCGCTATTAAACATAATAGCTGTTTAAAAGATCTTCGTGAATCAGATCAACGAAAGCAGATAAAGTCAGAATATACGTTTCAATACAACCGATTATATCGTAAAGATGTGGATGATCTCAAGTTTGTCGTGCCGAAAGACATTGGGTGGCGAATCGTAAAAATGAGTCATGATGACATGGGAAAATAATGAGAAAATAATACTTTTTATAAAACAAACATTTTGGTTTACAAAAATTAGCAAATATGTTATATGTCATAGCCGCATGTATTGAATGTTGTGTTAACAAATCACGAGGCGGAAGACCGAAAGGACGTCTACATTACGACGATACCGTACCAATCCCATTTCGTTTAGTTCACATTGATCATCTGGGGTCGTTTGTTCGTAGCAAACGCGAATAGTATACGTATTGGCTATATCTGACGCATTCATTAAATTTTCCATCATAACAGCAGTTCGCAACACCAAGACAGTACCGGTAATTAATGAAATTAAGAGCTATTTCGGTTTGCCGAAAATTATTGTAAGTAACCGAAAGTTCGAAAAGTTTTGTGATATAACTCGACGACAACGTTTTCGGTCGAACGTTTTAATAGTCGCGATATTTATTAAATACATTTTATTTAATCACTAGCTGGACCCGTGCACGACTCGTGCCAAGATTTTGTGAATTCATAGATATAAAGCGATTTTATTAATATAAAAAAAACATTATTTTTATTTTTTATATCAGGGCCCCGTGCTTCACTGTGGAAGTTTTTATTGGTTTTATAAATGTAGTAACCAAATAATAATTCTCCGCCAAAACAACTTTTCTCAAAGACAATTCAGACAGTAGAATATTTCGCCGTAGAATTCTTCCCAGTAGAAATCTTCGCCGTAAAATTCTTCCCCATAGAACGCTTTGCCGTAGAATTCTTCCCGGTAGAACTCTTCCCGGTAGAATTCTTCCCCGTAGAGTTTTTCCCAGTAGAAGTTTTAGTGTAGTTAGTTTTAATCTGGTGAGTTTTAGTTTAATTAGTTTAGTGAATTTTTAGTGTTGTGAGTTTTAGTGTGGTGAGTTTTAGTGTGGTGAATTTTTAGTGTAGTGAGTTTTCGTGTGGTGAGTTTTATTGTGGTGATTTTTAGTGCGGTGAGTTTTAGTGTGGTGAGTTTTAGTGTGGTGAGTTTCGGTGTGGTGAGTTTTTAGTATGGTGAGTTTTAGTGTGGTGAGTTTTAGTGTGGTGAATTTTTAGTGTGGTGAGTTTTAGTGTGGTGAGCTTTATTGTGTTGAGTTTTAGTGTGGTGAATTTTGGTGTGGTGAGTTTTGGTGTGGTAAGTTTTATAATGGTGAATTTTTAGTGTGGTGAGTTTTAGCGTGGTGAGTTTTATTGTGGTGAGTTTTAGTGTGGTGAGTTTTAGTGTGGTGAGTTTTAGTGTGGTGAATTTTAGTTTTTTGTTTCATCTTTTTGGATTGTGTATGTGCTGAGTTATGTCGTTTTGAAAGTTTAGGTTGTATGGGAGGTACCACGCCCCTTTTTCCAATCCCGCCCATATATAGCCTATGACACCCTGTGTGGCAAAATTTCAGTTAAATCGGTTCAGCGGTTTAGACGTGATGCTGGAACAAACAGACAGACAGACCGACAGACTGACAGACGGACCAAGAGTTTTATATATATAGATTAAACTTAATTTTGTCATTTTTTTAATCAACGGAACCATCCATGACAGTTTCTTAAATACAAATACTGATAAAAGCTTTATGGATCTCTCGATTCGTTAATTATAACTATTTAAAAGATAGTCTACATATTTTTTGACTAATGTATAGGGAGCGTATCTATAGATACACGCCTAGCCTGTACCGCAATTCTGTAACTACTTAACGACGAAAATCGATATCGAATCGAAATCGATATCGTTAAGTACAGATAACGACAAAAAACGTTAAGTGCTATTCTGTACAAAATTCGTAACCACATTAATAGATAAAATTTGTTGTAACGTATCGACAAATGTCGATACGCTATCGATGAAAATGTTGTTAACCTTAACGATAGTCGTTAAGTACATATTAGTTTTAACACATCAATTTGCATATTTGATCCACATTTTCTAAAAGGAGACAATTAGCTACATGATCGAATAAAAAAAAATAGCCCTAGTAGTGGATTTTTGTGTGTCTTTACATTTTGAAATTAAAAAATAAAAATATACACTTTATTTTCTGATCACAATCAGCCCTATCGCAGTGGGACTATCATGGACCTATCATGACAAAAAAAAACTTAAAGGAATTGTATTAAAAAAATCTACCAATCGGCAATGTAAAAAAAATGAGAAATTTCTTCCACATTCCCCCAAATATATTCCCTTCAATTTAGTAGGAGAATTGAATACGTTAAAAATATAAGCGTATCTTTGTCCATTTTTTGAGCATTCTATTATTATAAATATTACTATAAATATTTTTTTTTACTTAAAATCAAAGACAACAACCAAGTTGCACATAAATAATGCTTCATTTAGTGGAATGGTAATGTTAACCTGAAATCGATCGACGGTTTCAAAACCTGTAAGATTAGTTACATGGGAAATTTTGTAAGTACAAACATTTAAATATTTGAAGTAATTACATTAACTTAAGTCGATCGAAATCGACTTTATTTATGTAATAATTTGCGGTCATAGTTTAAAGTGGTTTTCTCGTTGTATGATCATATGTCACAAATTCGTTGGGAAGATTGTTGGTTTAGTCAATCTGTTGATGTAAGTTAAATGTCTTTGTATATCATCTATTTAATGTTTTCGACCATTTTGTTCCCCTTACTGTTTAGAATAAATGTTGTTCTTGGTTTACTTCAGATGTCAAGCTTGCAATTAAAAAAAGAAATGTAAGAAGCATCGTACTGATGAAAAATGGGCTCTGTACAAGCATGCTAGAAATAATACCGTTTTAATAATAAGACAGTCTAAGAAACGATATTACTTCAAAAAATTAAATTGCTCTCTTCCAACCAAAGTTCTTTGGAAAAATATACATAGCCTTAGTGTCTGTAGCAATACTGACACTGAGTGCAATATTGACCTCAATGTTTTAAAAATTTCTTTCTTTCTTATATTACAGCCTTTAACGATAACTTCCAATGTAACGCTACAAATGTTGTTGGCCAATTTTCTTTTACCAATGTTGATGAAATGATGTTACATAATCTATATTGCAAACACGATCTATGGCTATTGGTTATGACGGCATCCCAATTAGATTTGTAAAGCTCATTTTACCATACATTATTCGTTCATTCACTCATCACTGTTTCACAACTTCCTGTTTTCCAAGTTCATGGAAAATGGCGACAGTCATACCTATTGCTAAAGTTTCAAACGCATCTTCGATGAAGGATTGCAGACCAATTAGTATCTTGTCGTCGTTCTCAAAAATTTGTGAGTCACTTTCATATTTGGATGCTCATAAGCTGTTGTCACCATACTAATACGGCTTTCGCTCGGGACATAGCTGCTCAACTGCACTGCTAAAGGTCATTGATGACATACGCATGTCATATGATGTTGATAATGTTACATTGCTATGCTTACTCGATTTCTCAAAAGCCTTTGAGATGAGAATGAGAATTTAGTGACTGATATTCAGATATGCAGGGATCACTCCTCTAAACTGCTGATCGGTGATGATGACAGCAATTCCACCGATAGAGAAGTAAACCCGGACACCCCAGTTCTTAATGACGACGTTGAGATTCCACCGCCCGAACGTGACGAGGTCAGAACAGCCATTGCTCGGCTGAAAAACAACAAAGCCGCAGGTACTGATGGCGTTTAAGACTAAGACGACGAGCTTATATACAGCATGTACGAGCTCGTAAGAGGAATATGGTGTCAACAGACTGATTGGACATTATGAGTGTGGCTTCAGACCTAAAAGTCCACAATAGACCAGACTTTCACATTGCGCAAAATCCAGGAAAGGACCCTAGATAAACAGATCGACACCTATCAACTATTAGTCGACTATAAAGCTGGCTTCGACACTTCGATAAGGAACCAATTATACGCCGCAATATCTGAGTTCGGTATACCTGCTAAACTTTAAGACAGGTATGTCAAACTCATTTGGCATGACGGGCCGCATTGGCAATTCCAAAGATGAGGCGGGCCGCATTTGTGTATCATAAGAAAAAAAATGCTCGTTTTTTATATTTGGTAAAAAAATGTTTAGATTATGAAATTTTACATTTGTAATGAGAGAGAGAGAGAGTCGATCGCCACTTAGTCAGTTGTTTTACGATCGCGTGGACGATCGGACGTGCGCCACTGTGCGCTGCGGCAACATTTACTTTGGTTCCTTTATATTCGTTTTACATTAAAGTCTTTTATATTGTTTTAAAATATATATTTAATTGTGTTAATAAAATTAACAATCGTTAAAAATCAACATCGTGTTTTTGATTTTAGATCAGAAGTGGGATTACATAATACTTATGTATTAAAATAAAAAAACGATCGAAGAATGCTTTGCATTAAAATTAAATTTTGCATAATTGTGAAAAGAAACGAAAACGATAAATAAAATGAAAAAGAATCGAGAAGTAAATGAAATAAACGAAACTTTAAAAAACGAATCGAGAAGCAAACGTCAGGAGCGAGGGCAGAACTAATTCAACGCTTAGTTGATGTTTTGGGCGCTGAAGAAATCGAATTAGACGACAACATGGACGACGTGCAGGAACAAATTTTAGATTTGCGCAACATGATGAATAGCATGTTGCAACTAATCGAACGAAGTGTAGCCCTGAAGATCCGTGGAAGTTGGAGTCCCTTTTCTCATGACGAGTTGTTATTATTGAAGTTCTGAACGACGACGAATACGTGATTGAAGATTTGTCGTTCTCGTTGAAAACAACGCAAAAATATGGAGATTTGTAGAAGTTCCTTTTCTAATGACGAGTTGTCATTATTGAAGTTCTGAACGACGACGAATACGTGATTGAATATTTGCCTAGTTCCCGTTGAAAACAACGCTAAAATATGTATTTGTGACGGACAAGATAAAGCACTGGTGTGCCAACCTGACGATGATGACCCTGATGATTTTTTTGATGTTGGCGATTCTGATGATGAGAAGCGAGGTCGCTGCAATGTTAGGAGTGGCCTACTGTAATGAGAGAGAGGGTCGATCGCCACTCAGTTACTTTACGATCGCGTGGATGAGCCGCTGTGTGCTGCGTCAGCATTTACTTTTATTCCTTTATATTCGTTTTACATTAAAATCTTTTATATTGTTTTAAAATATATATTTAATTGTGTTAATAAAATTAACAATCGTTTAAAATCAACATCGTGTGTTTGATTTTACATTGATCTTTGTAAAACGCGCCGCTGGCGAAATTTTTTTTTGCAAAAAATGGCGCGATATATCGAAAAAATTTTCCGATTTTCTTTGATCCTGCCAAAAATTTTGTATGAGGTATATATAATGGAGTATATTTCACACTAGAGAAAATTTTATAAAACAGACACCCGATAATCATCCGAAATTGTTGCAACTATTTATTGCTTTTTATGTCGGCAAAATCATACGATATCGAATTAGATCTCGTACCAATATCGAAGGCCAACTCGTACTAAAACTGCAAAAATAGTTCAAAGCGACATTTCGCATTTTTTTTTTCGAAATTATAATAAAAACGATTCTGGAGTTACCTAGTTACAAACATTTTAGACAAACAATGCTTTAACATATTGAAAAAGTTTGTTTTTTAAAATACCGTATATAAATTTGATATTTTAATAAATTAAAAAAGGTTTCCTTTTCATGAACAATTAATTCAAATTGCAAGGACAATGATTATTGATTGGATGTTCGGATTTAGGAGGTATGACGAAGTTTGATTTATTATCCTTTAAACGAGGTTTGCAGCATTATTGGGTTAAGAGAATTTTCTCTATAACTGATTCATTTTTTGAAACTTTGGACCACTGTATCTCTGAAGAAGGTGAGTCTGGAACTCTGGTAGATTTGGTTTGAATGTCCCTAATACAAAAGTTTTACTAACTAAAAAAATGTTAAAATGATTCAAAATCCAGTTTGTGCAAAGCAAGACTCTTGGTTAAAAACTTGTCGATATTTTTTTGATAAAAGTCTTAATTTTTGTTCTTGTTTTATTCTGATTGTGCCTTTTTTTGATACTGGAGCTGATTCAGAAAATGTTTGTGTTAAATCGGGTCTATTTTTTAAGATCTTTAAGTTTTAATTATTTTTCTCTCCTTTTATCTTTAATAGTCGAACCAAAAACAATAATGTAATTTTCTCTTCGGGGTTAGACGTACAAAACTATGCGCTACAATATATATATTTTTTTTATATATAATTTTATGCATATAAAACAATATTACTTGATGAAAAAATGGTAAAAATTATTGTTATGACAATTAGGAAAATAAATTAAGACTCTATATTAAAAATTTATAAAATTAATATAATGTACCTACAAATATACTGATTTTTTTTTAATAAATCAATAAGTTTTTAATTAACCATGATTAGTAATTTAATTTTTTATATGGCCTGTTAAATCGAATACATACGATGCACAAAAATGCAGAGCAATAAATAATAATCATTTTAACTCCTGAAAATAAAATAAATTTAAAAGTTTTCAATTCTTAAAAATATATATTTTTTAATATTATTTGAAAAGTCTTCGCGGGTCGCAGATGAAAGGTTACCGGGCCGCGTGTATGGCATGCCTGCTTTAAGGCTTTGTAGGATGACTCTCACCAACACACGTCTCTCAGTGAGAATAGGAAAAGACGTCTCCGAGCCATTTGAGTTTTCAGACAGGGTGATTCCCTACCGTGCGACTTTTTTTAACTTATTGATGGAGAAAATAGTTCGACCTGCCAAACTCCGTCAAAGCGGAACTATTTTCAACCAAAGTGTCATGCTGACACCCACAATTCTAGCTCGCCGTAAATACAGTTTTGCTCCAATCCTTACGAAACTTTACATTAAGCATACATGTTCTATGAATAGATTTCAATTTGAAAATTATCAAGATTGGTCACCTGTCGTATAATTGAAATGGTAAAACGACTATAACTTTTGTTTGGAATGAGATATTTTGTTTATAATTGGTATTTAGATACATACTGTAATTGCACATGACCATTCTTAATATGGGCGTGATTGGCCAACTGCCACGCCTACCATTCTTTTTAAACTATATAACTTGACCATTGCAAGAGATATTCTGATAATAGTAGGTACTATGGTACATATCACAATTCTTAACTACCATACCAAATATGAGCCAGTTTTGTCAACTATAATGACAGAAAAGGCAAAACTGACATATTAAAGTAACAAAATTTAGTTAAATTATTTTACGACTTTCGTACTTTTCTGATCACTTAAACTTATTTAAATGACGTGTGGCAAACTAATGCAGGCATGTTTAGCACCGTTAGTAAAGAAGACATTTCAGACATTATGCCTGTAAAAAGATTTATGAGAGCATTTGGAAGCTTTTTTTTTCATGTCTACTTTTGTATAAAAAATACGTAATTTTTGTTTTATGTTTTTGATAGATAATCAGGAAAAACACGAATAGCCATTTGAAATTTTTGATACACAAGATGATAATCTCTCAATTCCCAATAATATAAAACTAACACTCTGCATGTGGAGTATATATTGAAAGAGTTATGACAGTTTTAATGTAACCCATTTTTATTTCTTGAAAAGCGCTTGATTAATTTTTTCACTTTAAGCATGGATTTTTTCACTAGGGTGTATCATTTTTTGATTGTTCTCTAGGTTCTCATAAATTATTAATAAAATGACATATTTTTAAACGTTCTGCAACAAACTTTAATTTCTGATTTTCGGCGAGCGAAACTAAGCCTCTGTCCCATAGTGCAGCGTAGGGAGGGCGTCCAAATCTGCGTTGGAAAGATCCAGTGGAGGACAACCTAGCAACGCTTGGTATTTCTAACTGGCGTCAGCGAGCACAAAGCAGAAGTGACTGTCGCGACTTTATATCAGCGGCCAAGATCGACACACGGTTGTAAGGACCACTTACAGTGATGTGAAAATTAATAAGGACACCAATGCAATTATTTGATAAGTGATATTTTCTACTGGGTTTATTACAAAAACAAAGTTAACTAATTGCAATTCAAACATTGCTTATATGCAGAATAGAACACCCATAATTGTTATATTCATTTCAAATAATCATTTTTTTCATAACATTTATATAATTTTCGCTCGCAACATTTTTTTATTATTTTGTAAAAGGCTTTGGGATATAACTTTTGTGTCTAAAGTGATTAAAATCTCAAACATAACTATATTCTAAAAATTAATTTATTTTACATTTCTGCCCTATTTTACTTAAGAAATGATGCAACACTGAAAGAAGAGAGTGCGACGAGAGTACGGTGTAACAAAATAAAACCCACCATAAATATAATTCGTTCTTTTGTAAAGAAATGTAAATAGAATTATACAAAAATACTATACTTTTGTGATAAAATGATTATTTAGTTATTTTTAATTAAAACGCTAATTTTTTAAATCTTTCTAATAAAAAACAACATAAACATTATTTTTTGAACAGTACTAGATATATTTTTAAACGATTTATTGCAATTGTGAAAACATCTAAAAATGTACTATTTTTCTATCTAAAATATATTTAAATGCCCAAAATAAGTTTCAGATAAAAAGAAACACATTTAGTAAAAAATTCTATTTTACATGAAATATTTTGTCTTAAATGTGATACATTTAACAATTTCTACTGGGTTCATTAGAACAAAGCAGCGTCGACCTACTCGTATGAAGTCGCACGATCGACTGATAGCTTTCGCAGGTCACACGAACTTATATTCGCTACACTCAATCTAACTCTAAAAATTCTCTAACCATTCAACTCGAGTCCCTAAATTAAAAAATTTCGTCTCTCATCCAGTCATCCGTCAGTTTCATCCAGAGAATTGAAAAAGGAGTTAATTCTTGACATGGAGAAATCTACTAATTGTAAAATGTTGAATAACGAAAAATCTGAGCGCAAAAAGTGCAAGAAACGATCCATACCTATCAAAAAAATAAATTTTAAATAGATTGAATTTTGCAGAACAACATCTATATTTGCAACATTGTTTTTGCTAGGTATGCACTTCTTGCCCTTCTTGCCCTCAGATTTTCTTTAATCAACATTTCACGATTTGTAGATTTATCCATGTCAAGATTCAACTCCCTTTTCAATGCACTGTATGAAACAAACGGTTTTATTTTAACCAACAAAATATAACTTTTTGTGACATTTCACGATTTGTAGATTTATCCATGTCAAGATTCAACTCCCTTTTCAATGTACTGTATGAAACAAACGGTTTTATTTTAACCAACAAAATATAACTTTTTGTGACAGACAAAATTTTTGATTTTTGACCTCGTGCATCTAATTTATGGACTCAATCGAATTTACTGCAATTTTACTGTAAACTTGCCTTTACTTTGTAGTTCTTTATTAGATAAATGTTTTCGACGCTACACTGCTATAATCGCCCGAATTCCAACAACTATATTTTCTAAGTAAAAAATATAATTTTTTTCTAACTTAAGGACATACTATTACTTTAACAATGATAATTATTTAATAAAAATTTAAATATTTAAAAATAAACCAAGGTTTGCAACTGTTCTTATTAATTTTCACAGAAAATATCAGAAGGTTGAGACAAATTGATTGAAATTTTCAAAAAATATTCTAAATAATTATGCTCAATTATGGGTATTTTATTCAGCATATAAGCAATGTTTGAAATGCAGTTAGTAAACTTTGTTTTTATAATAAACCCGGTAGACAATATCACTTATCAAATAATTGCATTGGTGTCCCTATTATTTTTCACATCACTGTAAGTAAGACCTCTCACAATCCTAGTTGAAATTTGGATTCCTAACTCTGTTTGACTGCTGCAACTGACTTAAAAAGGTCCAGACTTGATAGCAACTTTTCGTGATTATCGCTCTTCATTTATGTTTTCTATAGTCTACCTTTAAAAAAATGTGGTTTTAGAGACAGAAATGCATTGTGTACAAAGCTATGTGACCTTCCAATAGATTTGGTTGTTTTGCGATGGCTTTGACCTACATTTTTTTAACATTT
Source organism: Dryomyza anilis (assembly GCA_951804985.1). NCBI lineage: Eukaryota > Metazoa > Arthropoda > Insecta > Diptera > Dryomyzidae > Dryomyza > Dryomyza anilis. Next base: position 31,796,993 of record OX638134.1, read on the forward strand.
TATAGAGGGATCGTTCGACATCTGAACAACGCTTTGCCCGACCGATATTTCTGAAGTAACTCATTTTATTTTTAAAATTGTATTTTAATATATTTACGGATTATTATACAAATTATTTTCTTTAAAAATATATAAATTAATAATTATTTTTATTGTGGCCCTATTTTTTTACTGTTTTCAATAATTACTTTTTGAGTTTCGAACTTCTGCCGACTCTCGTACTACTCCAATAGTTTAAAATTAAATCATACTTTAGCTCACTATGTTTGGTCGTAACTCATACCCGAACTAATTTTGTTGCAAGTGGCTCACTATAGCTTATGATATGCAGATCTCTGAACAGACTCACCGTATGAACAAAGAATATCTTGAAGTTCTTAGCCTCAACTCGTAATTCTGCACTCCACGGAATTTCACCTTTCTTTATCATTTGCACGGGGTCAATGTAAATTAATCGCGGTCCAGTTGTGAGCAGCAGCATTCGCTTTCGCGCGAATAGTCCCTTGCGTTTGTTAATGTAGCCTTTCTTCAGGATAACCTCGCTGTCAGCAAACACGTTCCACTTGTCGGGCTTTTGTTGTTCCAACCGCTGTTTTTTCTCCATAGCTGATAGATCAAAAATATCTGCAAAAATCGCAGTTGATTAAAATACCCCATACAATTATATAGGAACTAACTCTTGTTTGCAGTCTTTTGGTCGATATCGTTTTGTTGACGCAAAAACGTGTCGCAAAGAAGTCGTGATAGCTGCTTGTCATCCAAACCCGGCTCTAAGTTGTCTGGTATGCGGTAAACGGAGCGAAACTCGTCGTCTTTAGAAACTCCAGGCAAGTAGGGGTAGATGGGCGGCGGAGTTTGTAGACGAATCGTATCAAAGTTTATTCCTGCGAAGAACGGATGCGACCGTATGCTTTCATACCGTCCAATGACATTATCTGCACCTAGTCGTTGAGTGGGATCCACGCGCAACAACTTCCTAACTATGTCCTCGGCATTTTTGTCGAATCCTTCCGGAAACTCTAATTCGCAAGCGAGTATTTGTTTAAAAATGTGATAATCATTACTCCCACGAAATGGAGGTAATCCAGAGATCATCTGATAGACGATGCAACCAAGTGCCCACAAATCGGCTGACGGTGTGATCTGACCATTTTGCAAAACCTCTGGTGAAACATATTGCGCCGTACCAACGAAACTACCTTTGCGCTTTCGATGGTATTGCTGTCGTGCATAACTTGGTAAGTTCGTTTCATCGCTAACCGTATCGCAAGTATCTTCCTCATCCTCGACATAGTGTGTTTGTGATATAGAGCGGTTCTGGCGCTTCAATGATGACGTCGCACCAGAATCTAAAGTTGTTGTGCACATTTCTGGTGCAAGAATCTTCGCCGAACCAAAGTCTGCGATAAGCGTGTGCATATTCTCATCGAGTAAAATGTTCTCTGGTTTTAGGTCACGGTGAACAACTTTACGGCAATGCATCTGCTCGCAGGCTAATACTAATTCCGCAGCGTAGTGCCGGGTACATTCGCCATCAAATGAACCGACCTTGTTAATGTACGGCAAAAGGTCGCCGTTCTTAGCATACGTCATCACAAAATATAGTGAGCGGTTGTCCTGAAATGTGCATGAAAGATTCACAAAGCCGGGTACATTCGTCAACGTGTGCATAACCTCACGTTCTCTTTTAATATATTCCTGTTTATGTTCTCGAAGTATATGACTTTTCTCGCATACTTTGACTGCAATGGGAAACAATAAGATATTATTTTTTATATATTTAAATTTTTTAAATAGGAAATATATATTTTTTTTATTCTTGAAATTACCAAGCAATTTTATTACATAAAATTTATGTAGTTAATTATTGCACTTCTAAGCGTAGAGAAGCACTTCAAAGCTAATTGTAAAATATTATTTTTCCGTTATTCCTTATTCAACCCTTTTAGAAAAAGAAAAAATATACTAAAACACCTCGCATGTCGTCGACGATACTGCAAAACCGCTCAATAACGCCTAATTTTGATTATAATCCGGTTTTAATTGATGTTGATCAGATAATTTAAATATTATTATAAACTATGAAGTACTTAATTTTGGATGAAGTGCAGAATTGAAAAAACCGTTATTTTCTTTCTGTAAAATTCATTTTGTAAACGGTATTCGAAATTGTATATAAGTAGTATTGCAGTATCTCCGACGATGTACTCAATTATGAACCTTATAGCTGTATTCTGCCATTTTCGTGACAAAAACTAGTCATTAAAATGTTGTCATTCATTGTGTCAAGCCTTTGTTATAACCAAATAAACATATTTACTATAGTATATAATATCGATAACGTTTCGAATTCGTAACGATATCATTAAATTTCTATAGTATCAGTATTGAATTATTTGTCAAAAAAAGCTGTTCAATGAAATTAAGTATGAAATATAGGGGGCGATTACTACAAGGCAACGTGTCTGAGCGCTTCAACATGGTGAATCCAGCGCAAACCTTGTCGGTGTTGTCTCAAGTCTATTCACTGGTCACCAGAATTGACAAATTGTGAAATGGTGAGGCTTACACTTCGGTGAAAGTCCTCCGCGCAGAAGTCCATGTAAACGTCGCCTGGAAACGAGCATAATTTGTACACACGCTTCGACGAACGAGAAAGATGACGAGACAAAAGAGCGCTTCTACGAGCGCTACCCCCGACACAATATCAAAATCGTGCTAGGCGACTCTGAAAACTCTGAAAAGAAATATTTTCCATCACGTGTTGATAATTTCAATCCAAGGAAATTTATTTTCACGTTTGAGTTGACACTTTTTTATACTATTGAATTTACTTAATTGTTGTGGATGAATGCTCGATAAGGAAAAAGTACGCCATTTTCCTTTTTTATAGTAGTCAAATGTCAAAATACCTCAAAAGTTTTGCTGCAAATGTCCAAGAACTCAGGATGTTTGCTATCAGTTAACTGTAAATAAATTAATTGATTGATTGTTGTTGTCGCAAACATATCGTAACTATCTGCATATATGTCATATTTAAAAAATATTAATCATTTTACTGCAACTTTATTGAAACTTATGTAATGTTTGAATATTTGCTAGAAGTCGTAAATTTAAACAAATAGTTGCAGCTAGACTTTCATAAACATTTCTTTTCTTAATGTAGCTACGTAAGCTGCGAAGGTGTGATACAAAGAGGTGCAACAAAAAGAGTGGCAGAAAGACATGAATGTGAGGCGATTGAAATTCATGTGGACAGGAATAAGGCTCGAACAGTTTTCGAGAACATAAGACGCCTAGCCGGAGATTAAAAATCTGGAGCCTCTTCCTATAAAGATGAGAACGGGAATCTAGTGACTGCTATTCAGATCACACTGAAGATATGAGAATCTTTTAAACGATAAAAATTATCAAAAATATATTTAACTAATCTGGCAACACTCAAAGTTAAAGATTTAATTTTTTTTTTGTTTTTTTAAGTTTTTTTGCAATATTATTTTAAATCTTTTTCCAAAATAAGTGTTCAGAAACTATATACAGATTGTCTATATATTTTCCACATAGCTTCCTTGAATCTTTTTTTTATGATAATAGCGTTAAATATGGTCAATAAAATTCAATGTTAGTTTTGCTTAATTTCCCATACGAAATAGTAAATTGTCTATACCAGAATCCAGTTTAGTATTTCCTATGGGACATTAGACAAAAGTAACATTGAATTTGATTGAACATATCTAACGTTACCATAATAAAACTTTTACCGAATATATAATAATTTTATATATTTCAAAATTAATAAAAATAATACTAAATTGTCTACACCGGAATCCAGAACTTATCTAACGCTATTTTAACACAATCATCATAAAACTTTTACCAAATATATACTAATTTTATATACTTAAAAATTAATAAAAATAATTTTGGAATATATACATTATACGGTTTTATGACAAGTATTTTTAAAAACTTATATTTCGAGAAATAATGTTGTCCTGCACATTACTTCGACGGGCAAAATATAAGGTTAAAAAATGTTTAGAACTAATTAATCTTTAATATTGCATAAATAAATTTACGTTGGACTTTGAAAACATTTCTACAGGTGCACAGTGGATCGAAGGCGCGCATTTGGGCCGAAACAAAAATTACATCAATTTTAATTTTTTTTGTGAAATCATAAAATAGACATCCTAGTGAATAGAAAATGAAATTGTTTTTTATGTATTATTTTCAACAAGATATCAGTCCAAAGTGGTCTCTTTTTTGATTTTTTTTGTTAATTTTAACAATTTTTTTTTAATACTTTTTGAAAAATTTAATTAAAATTACTTCTTGTTAAGTTATTGCATTGAAATTTTCACATATTATAGCTTAAATCATGTATTTCTTACTCACTTTAAAAAATTACTAAACATTTTAATTTTTAAGCTCGACATTCGGCGACAAAAGTAGCAAATTATGAAATATTTCGAAAAAAAACTTTATGGATGCAACTTGTGTGGCTAATCTTGGCTAATACAAAACACACTAGGATCAATAACTGCAGATATTTAGCCATAGGCTAGTATAAAAACTTGGGCCCGGAACGCCCCGGAGAGATAAAAACTGTCTTTCTAAAAAAATAGACACATTTATACATTTAATTATACCCTACACCTATGAGGTACAGGGTATTTTAAGTTTGTGCAGATATGGTAAAGCTTCATAGGATACATGGCCTTTTTGGAAAAGTATATATATGATCAGCATCACGACCCGAGTCCGTTTAGCCATGTCGGTCTGTCTATCCGTCTGACTATCTGTTACACGGCTTGAGAAATACTAGTCGGAATTCGATGAAATTTTGTTCCAATTTGTTTTTCCCAAAAAATGGTTTTGAGTACGGAAATGAGCCAAATAGTTCTACGGACACGCCCACCTCCCATACAAGATACTTTTATTTTACTCTTTATGAACCTATAACTCGAAAAGTACTGAAGATACAATTACAAAATTTAAAACGTATTGTTAGAATTGCAAAATTTAATTACAAAATTTAAAACGTATTGTTAGAATTTACCTTAAAATATTTGTTCCAAAAATGCGCGTGATCCGCTTACATTTTTTTACATTGTTTCCAGGTTTTTTGTAGTGAACATTTTAGTCGTATTTCACATTTTGTTCAATAATTCCTTAACTAATGAACAAAAATGTAACTGATTAGGCCAGAAATAAGAGAATTATATAAATTAATATAATTCAATGATATTATGTTGAAAAACTAGGAATTTCTATTTTTTTTATATATATTTTTCATATAAATAAATCAGTCAACTCTGGCTCTCAATTACATGTAGAGTACTAACTATGGCGGCGATTATCACAAAGCAACGTGTCTGAGTGCTTCAACATGGCGAAGCCAGCGCAATCCTTGTCGGTGTCGTCTCAAGTCAACTCACTGGTCACCAGAATTGACAAATTGTCAAATGGTGACACCTCCACTTCGGTGGAAGTCCTCCTCGTGGAAGTCCGTGGAAACGGCGCTCTACACCACCCGGTGTAGAAGTCGGCTAAAGTGAGTGGCGAGCATCTCCCTCAGAGTGAGGGTTCGTGCGTTGGGTTTGGGTCCCACCACGGAAAAAACCTATGCGCCCAATGAAAACAAAAAAGAAGCCTCCGATAACGACCGATTACAACGATGACGACCCACGCAAACGTTTTAAGGACCATGATTTACGGATATGCACCTGGAATGTCCGGACCCTTTATAGGGAAGGTGCCTCTATCCAGCTGGCAGATGTCCTCGAAAAATATAAGGCTGACATCACCGCTATCCAGGAGATGCGATGGACGGGACAGGGCTGTTCGAAACAAGCGTCCTGTGATATCTACTACAGCTGCCATGCGGAGAGACACGAATTTGGATGTGGATTTGTGGTCGACAAGAGACTCCGCCACCTTGTCTCTAGGTTCACGCCCGTGAACGAAAGGCTGGCAACAATCCGCATCAAGGCTAAATATTTCCATATCAGCCTAATTTGTGCACACGCTCCGACGAACGAGAAAGATGACGAGACAAAAGAGCGCTTCTACGAGCGCCTAGACAACGCATACGAGCGCTGCCCCCGCCACGATATCAAAATCGTGCTAGGCGATTTTAACGCCAAGGTGGGCAGAGAAGCCATCTATTGTCCCACAATCGGAAAATTTAGCCTCCATGCCAACACTTCCGATAACGGAACGAGGCTAATCGACTTCGCCGCAGCACGAAACATGGTAGTTAGTAGCACTAGATTCGAACATTTCGATATCCACAAGGCCACATGGTTGTCGCCCGATCAAAAAACTCGAAATCAAATTGATCACGTTGTGATTGACGGAAGGCACGCTTCAAGCGTGATGGACGTACGCACTATCCGAGGTGCCAATATGGACTCGGATCATTACCTTGTAGCAGCCAAGGTCCGCACACGCTTAAGCGCTGCGAAGAACGTACGGAACCAAACGCAGAGAAAGCTAGACGTCGGAAAGCTGCAATCACAACAGACAACGCAAGCCTTTTCCACTCGACTCTCACACCTGCTTAGACAAAGCACTCCTCCTCTCGATGATATAAGCGCGCAGTGGAATCATATCTCCTGCTCTATGCGTACGGCTGCCGAAGAGATGCTTGGATTCCAACGCCCCCTGAGGAATCAGTGGTATGACCAAGAGTGTCGCGCGGCCACTGCAGAGAAAGACGCTGCGTACAAATCCACCCTGCAGTCAGTAGCTACGCGAGCTGCGAAGGAGCGATACAAAGAGAAGAGGAGGGAAGAGAGACGTCTTTTCAGGCGTAAAAAAAGCGAGGCAGAAAGACGTGAGTGTGAGGAGATTGAGATGCATGGGGACAGGAATGAGGCTCGAAAATTCTTCGAGAAAATAAGACGCCTAGCCGGAGGTTCGAAATCCGGAGCCTCTTCCTGTAAAGATGAGAACGGAAATCTAGTGACAGATATCCAGAGCACACTGAAAATATGAAGGGATCACTTCTCTAAACTGCTGACCGGTGATGATGACCTCAATTCCACCGATAGAGAAGCAAACCCGGCAACCCCAGTACTTGATGACGACGTTGAGATTCCGCCACCCGACCATGACGAGGTCAGAACAGCCATTGCTCGGCTGAAAAACAACAAAGCCGCAGGTGCTGATGGCCTGCCTGCTGAATTGTTTAAGACCAGAGGCGAAGAGCTAATAGAGAGCATGCACGAGCTCGTAAGCAGAATATGGTCGGATGAAAGCATGCCAAGTGACTGGAACCTCAGTGTACTCTGCCCAATCCTTAAGAAAGGGGATCCCACTATCTGCGCCAACTACCGTGGGATCAGCCTGCTCAATATCGCATACAAGGTTCTATCGAGCGTTTTATGTGAAAGACTGAAGCCCATCGTCAACAGACTGATTGGACCTTATCAGTGCGGCTTCAGACCTGGAAAGTCCACCATAGACCAGATTTTCACATTGCGCCTAATCCAGGAAAAGACCCTAGAAAAACAGATCGACACCTACCACCTATTAGTCGACTATAAAGCCGCCTTCGACACTCCGATAAGGGAACGATTATACGCCGCAATGTCTGAGTTCGGTATACCTGCGAAACTTATAAGGCTTTGCAGGATGACCCTGAGCAACACACGTTGCTCAGTGAGAATAGGAAAAGACCTCTCCGAGCCATTTCGTACCGAACGAGGTTTCAGACAGGGTGACTCCCTATCGTGCGACTTTTTTTAACTTATTGATGGAGAAAATAATTCGAGCTGCCGAACTCCGTCAAAGCGGCACTATCCTCAACAAAAGTGTCATGCTGCTCGCATATGCCGACGATATTGATATCATTGGCAGGAGCACACGAGCAGTCAGCGCAGCAATCTCCAGATTGAAGAAAGAGTCGCGTCGAATGGGTCTAGCGGTGAACGAGGACAAGACGAAGTTCCTTGTGTCAACAAGCAAAAAAGAGTCCGTGCGTCTTGGACAAAATGCTGATTTTGACACCCACAAGTTCGACATTGTGAAGGACTTCGTCTATCTGGGATCCAGCGTAAACAGCAACAACGACGTCAGCCTGGAGATCAAACGGAGAATAACTCTTGCCAACAGGTGCTACTTTGGGCTCAGTAGGCAATTGAGAAGCAGAGCCCTCTCTCGCCGGACAAAAATAACGCTCTACAAGTCACTCATCATGCCCGTACTACTTTATGGTGCAGAAACATGGACGCTGGCCACCACCGATGAGAGAGTACTGGGAGCGTTCGAGAGAAAGATTCTCCGTAAAATCTTTGGCCCTATCTGCTTTGCTAACGAGTATCGAATCAGGATGAACCACGAGCTGTATGAGTTATTCGACGACATTGTCATAGTCAAGCGCATCAAGATCCAGCGGCTTCGCTGGCTAGGTCATGTCGAACGAATGGATGAAAACACTCCAGCCAAGAAGGTGCTTGAATCGAAACTCGAAGGTGGACAGCATAGAAGAGGGCGTCCAAATCTGCGATGGAAAGACCAAGTTGAGGACAACCTGGCAACACTTGATATTTCTAACTGGCGTCAGCGCGCGCAAAGCAGATCCGACTGGCGCGGGTTCATCTCAGCGGCCAAAACCGTCCCACGGTTGTAAGGGCCATTTAAGTAAGTAAGTAAGTACTAATGGAACAAGTTTAAAACTAAAATATATATTCCCTGTAGTGTATAGTTTTCAAAACAATTTTTCTTTTTTCAATCTTTTTTAGTTCAAAAGTTACATACAAAAAACATCGATACGCGCGCCTTTTACATACACTCAGCCCAATGTGAGGTGTGCAAAATTAAAATAAAATTAAAATAAAGCGAAATATTGATGAAGCATGATGTTAATTAATATATGATATTGTACTCATATGTAAAGTAAATATATATAAGTGTTTGATATCATTGAAAAAAAGAATATTCAAGGAAGTTATGTGGCGATTATATGGACAATCTGTATGAAGTTTCTGAACACTTATTTTAATATGAAAAAGTTATAAAATAATAATATGGCAGAAAAAAACTTTAAATTTTCAGGTTCTCAACGAGCAACACCGTTTAAAACTGTGCTGGGTACCAGGTCATTCAGATATTCTGGGTAACGAAAAAGCAGACGAACTAGCCAAGAAAGGAGTAGATAAACCAAGCGACTTCATTGACAGTAGCGTAAAACAGATATGACAGAATACAAGCTACATATTAAAAAAGCACTAGAGAATATTAGGAATACAAACCGGGTTAGATCAAATACGGGTCAAACGACGGAGAAAGTACAGACCCAAGTTTTTGATATGATCCAGTTGCTCGGAGCTATAAAACAACAATTTCAAGAAAATTCCAAACAGCTCCCAGAAAATTCCACCAAAATGGAACGGAAACTTCTAGAAAATTGCAAACATCTCCAAGAAAATTCGAACAAAATGGAACATAAACTTCTAGAAAATTCCAAACAGCTCCAACTAAAAATTGAAGAACAGTTGCAGGAACATTCGAAGCAGCTTCTGGAAGTTTCTAACACACTCCACAATAAAGTAAAAGAACTTGAGTCACATGTAAATAACTTGGAAAATAATGTTGAGGAGAAATATGAAGGCATCGACAAAGAGCTCCAGGAAATGAAAAAAGATTTGCATGCGTTGCAGATAAATGGACCCACACACATAGATGCCAACCTAAAATCCCTCAAAAAAAAATCTAACAAAAAAAAACTCTCAGCAAATACCCCACACTGTGGGGAAGAGAGTTTCACGTCATATTTGATGTTTAATTTTTAATTAATTGAAAACAAATGTAAATAAACAACATAAAAACATTAGTATTTCTGTTTGTATGCTCTTTTTAAAACAAATAATCATTAAAAATTGCATTTTAATAATTTAAATGGTGCCAATATATGGCCCAAGTTTTTAAAAGTTCAATATAAGTGATATGTTAAGTGTTTGGTGTGTTTGAAGTGAAAAAGCAGCGTCTTCGCATAAAGGAAATGGGCCTTCAATTTTTGACTGCAGTTTGTGTTTTTTGGCGGCAGATTTGATATTTTGTTATCCGTTTAACTAACTTTCATTAATTAATACCTAAACTAGTTCGTATTAAAAAAAGAAGAATTTCAGATGTTTTTTATACGTTGTGATCTGCTACTTTCAGCCTCACAATGTTCCTAATTATTGTGACCATCTCTGAGCATCTCAACTTTTTGCCAGAATTCGAAAACATATCAATTTGAGATTCACCCCAATTGTTGGAATGTTTTTGACGTTGTGAGAATTTGTGATGCTCATCAGAATAGGGCTATTAATTTCATTTGCGTTCGTAAATGTCACCTATTGTTTTGTCTGAATGTCTGTATTTAATATAATAATATAGAAAATGTATCAAAAAATATACGACAAATAATAAAAAACGTGTGCGAAAAAAAATTACCATGAATTGAAAAATCCCACGCTAAATTAAAATAAATCTCAAGGGAAATCCCTAATCCCTCAAAAGGAATTTTTCCCACGAAATTGGCATCTATGCCCACACAGCTGTCAGTGGTACGATGCTAAAATCGCCGATTTAGGATGGAACTACAGCTACAACTACATTTTTATACCCTACACTAAGAGTGAACAGGTATATTTAGTTAGGTACGCCGTTTGTAACACCCAGAAGAAAGCATCTCCGGTATGGAAAAGTATATATATTCTTGATCAGCATCACCTCCTGAGTCGATTTAGCGATGTCCGTCTGTCTGTCTGTCTGCTATGTCATGTCGGCTAGGTCATGTCGAACGAATGGATGAAAACACTCCAGCCAAGAAGGTGCTTGAATCGAAACTCGAAGGTGGACAGCATAGAAGAGGGCGTCCAAATCTGCGATGGAAAGACCAAGTTGAGGACAACCTGGCAACGCTTGATATTTCTAACTGGCGTCAGCGCGCGCAAAGCAGATCCGACTGGCGCGGGTTCATCTCAGCGGCCAAAACCGTCCCACGGTTGTAAGGGCCATTTAAGTAAGTAAGTAAGTACTAATGGAACAAGTTTAAAACTAAAATATATATTCCCTGTAGTGTATAGTTTTCAAAACAATTTTTCTTTTTTCAATCTTTTTTAGTTCAAAAGTTACATACAAAAAACATCGATACGCGCGCCTTTTACATACACTCAGCCCAATGTGGTGTGCAAAATTAAAAAAAGCGAAATATTGATGAAGCATGATGTTAATTAATATATGATATTGTACTCATATGTAAAGTAAATATATATAAGTGTTTGGTATCATTGAAAAAAAGAATATTCAAGGAAGTTATGTGGCGATTATATGGACAATCTGTATGAAGTTTCTGAACACTTTTTTTAATATGAAAAAGTTATAAAATAATAATATGGCAGAAAAAAACTTTAAATTTAATAGTCAGTCCTTGTCGCAGAGAGCTTCAGTTTCTCAACGAGCAACACCGTTTAAAACTGTGCTGGGTACCAGGTCATTCAGATATTCTGGGTAACGAAAAAGCAGACGAACTAGCCAAGAAAGGAGTAGATAAACCAAGCGACTTCATTGACAGTAGCGTAAAACACATATGACGGAATACAAGCTACATATTAAAAAAACACTAGAGAATATTAGGAATACAAACCGGGTTAGATCAAATACGGGTCAAACGACGGAGAAAGTACAGACCCAAGTTTTTGATATGATCCAGTTGCTCGGAGCTATAAAACAACAATTTCAAGAAAATTCCAAACAGCTCCAACTAAAAATTGAAGAACAGTTGCAGGAACATTCGAAGCAGCTTCTGGAAGTTTCTAACACACTCCACAATAAAGTAAAAGAACTTGAGTCACATGTAAATGACTTGGAAAATAATGTTGAGGAGAAATATGAAGGCATCGACAAAGAGCTCCAGGAAATGAAAAAAGATTTGCATGCGTTGCAGATAAATGGACCCACACACATAGATGCCAACCTAAAATCCCTCAAAAAAAATCTAACAAAAAAAAACTCTCAGCATATACCCCACACTGTGGGGAAGAGAGTTTCACGTCATATTTGATGTTTAATTTTTAATTAATTGAAAACAAATGTAAATAAACAACATAAAAACATTAGTATTTCTGTTTGTATGCTCTTTTTAAAACAAATAATCATTAAAAATTGCATTTTAATAATTTAAATGGTGCCAATATATGGCCCAAGTTTTTAAAAGTTCAATATAAGTGATATGTTAAGTGTTTGGTGTGTTTGAAGTGAAAAAGCAGCGTCTTCGCATAAAGGAAATGGGCCTTCAATTTTTGACTGCAGTTTGTGTTTTTTGGCGGCAGATTTGATATTTTGTGGTTATCCGTTTAACTAACTTTCATTAATTAATACCTAAACTAGTTCGTATTAAAAAACGAAGCGTTCGTAAATGTCACCTATTGTTTTGTCTGAATGTCTGTATTTGCATCAAATAATTAAAAACTTTACAATTTTTTGGCTGTCAATAACATTAATTTTATCATTTTATATAATTACATTGTTAATTAAATTTCTTCAAATTAACTTGTTTCAAAATTCTATAACTTATTTTTGTAAAATTTAAAAAAACATGGCAACACTGTAAAACAATAAATCGAGATTGTTCATCTGCGCGACGCTGTAAAATTTATTGGAGTAAAAAATTGTATTGCATACGAATTAATTTTAAGTGGTTTTTGGGGTCAAAAACCAAAAATTTAAACAGAATAATATAGAAAATGTATCAAAAAATATACGACAAATAATAAAAAACGTGTGCGAAAAAAAATTACCATGAATTGAAAAATCCCTCGCTAAATTAAAATAAATCTCAAGGGAAATCCCTAATCCCTCAAAAGGAATTTTTCCCACGAAGTTGGCATCTATGCCCACACAGCTGTCAGTGGTACGATGCTAAAATCGCCGATTTAGGATGGAACTACAGCTACAACTACATTTTTATACCCTACACTAAGAGTGAACAGGTATATTTAGTTAGGTACGCCGTTTGTAACACCCAGAAGAAAACATCTCCGGTATGGAAAAGTATATATATTCTTGATCAGCATCACCTCCTGAGTCGATTTAGCGATGTCCGTCTGTCTGTCTGTTGAAATCACGATTACAGAAAAAGTAGAAAAGCTAGAGCAATGAAACTTTAGATTACTTATATATCTAAACTGAAAGAAAATGATCGATCTATTGCGACCTGAGAACCGACCACTTATGTTCAAATACCTGATATAAAATCAGATCAGATCAATTTTACTGTATGCGTGCTTAGGTAAACTTTATTGGTCAAATATATATTGACTTAATTCTCAAATACATGAAAATAATGTTTTCCGGCGAAACGACTTGTGGTTCCCAATAAAAAAAAAATCCAAATTCGGTACACCTACACATTTGTAAATATGGGTATCAAATGAATGGAAATTCATCAGCGATTGAAAGTTTGTAGTTATTTTCAGGATGGTGCACCCTGGTGACCTATATACCACTTTGAATGGTAACCACCGTAACCGCTTAGACCGACTATAATTTTGATAATCCTAACTATCATAATAACATCTAATTTAAAATTTCCCATGTGATATAACCTTCCCAACTGATTAAGCTTCAATTTGAGACAACCGCTGTAAGTAATCGATGGAACAATGAGGACAGTGTAGCCGCACTTATCGTGGCGCTAAAAAGAGACACAGCCGAAGTATTGCAGACTGTTCCAAAAAGTGACATAAACAGTTATTCAGCGGTCGTGGGTGCACTGCAACGAAAATATGACACATGACACCGATTTACAGAATACAGCTGAAGTTCCAAAGGCAAAATGACGGCGAATCGTTGCAGGAATATGCTGCAGATGTTGAGAGACTTGCACATTTGGCGTATTCCGATTCAGCGTGTGATTTCTTGGAAATGTGCAAGATAAATGCGTTCGTTGATGGCATATGGGATTCTAAGACAAAACGGGTATTCCTACCATAAGATGTCCATGTGTAATAAATGAGTGACCCATGCGTAGTCTAGCAAATTTTTGAATGTGTATCATCGAAATAAAACCTATGTATTGCAGTTTTTTAATCGTTTTTGTTGTATGTTTCTTGTATTTTTATTGGAGCAAGTGTTGCAAACTTTGCGGCCTTGTCAGTAGCTTCGTTGCCTCTTATATTGACATGACTTGGCATCCGTATTATCTTAAGCTTTTTTTGGAATAAAGTAAGCGTATCACGTATGCAAATTATTGTTTCATTCTGGTTCAGTGTATTTTGAACTGCTTGAATCGTGGATAGTGAATCTGTACATATTACATATTCAGCTTTAAGTGTTTTACATTCTTTTAAAGCGTAAAGTATAGCTTCTGATTCTGCAGTAAACACCGAACAAAAGTTATTAAGCTGTGCTAGTCTGACAATTTGGAATAGGTGGTCGACAATTGCATAACCTGTCCCAGAATCTGTTTTGGAACCATCTGTGAAATCCATCTTTCAATTTTTGTATTTTTCAGATATTTCTTGAAAGAGTAATTTGTAATTAATTGGGTTCGTAGAAACCTTTTAAAAATAGGTTAAGGAATCAAAGATACTTTGTGTGTTTAAAACGTCACGGTGGTCTGTTTGGTATACGTTTAATATGCATTTTGGAATCCAGTCCAAGTTCCTTTGCACTTATTAATATTCGATGAAACGCAGATATAACTTTTGGAGTTTTCCGACTCACTAATTTATTTATATTTAGGATAAATAAGCGTTCTGATGGAATAAGTAATTTAGGAATTAGTGGTGCTGTATGAGTTTTTATTATATCTTCAATTGAAGGAAGACCAGTCTCTTTAAGAATATTTGCAATCGGTGTGGATCTGAATGCGCCAATACTGTACCCATGGTTGAAGTATATACAGGTTAAGTCATCTTTGAAATTCAGGCGCCATTTACTTTTTTTGAAATCTGTTTGAAAGTTTCAACATTTGTTTACGAAACATTTAAAACAGAACATCAATGCTTTGTTTACAATTTCACAAAATTAACAAAAACTCAAAATTTTAACATCAACAAAACACAACATTTAAAACAGTTTTAAGATCTTCAGGACTTCAAAATGAACCATCGTGTATTTAGAATGTAAAATAGTTAATTTGTGAAGTGAAATTTTAATAAAATAGTGAAAATTAAGTGCAAAAATCATAATTAAATAAATTTTAAAATGAAAATTAATTGTTTTATTTTCAATATTTTTTTCTTGACATTCTCAACATTCTGTATGCCAACTATCTATCTAGATGAACTAACCTGTATATACTTCAACCATGACTGTACCGAGCTGCAGCAAAGTATGCTGATTTTAGTTTACGTAAATGGCATTGAGCTGTATTTCCGTAAACAGCTAGACCATAGTCTATTTTAGAAACAGAGCTTTAGTTTTGTTAATTATGATATTAGGATTTGCACCGCTGTGGAAGCTGCTTAGGCATTTTATTAAATTTAATCTACTCACAAGAGATTTTTTGATGTAATCAATGTGTGAGGACCATTTATAGCTTTTAGTAAATATAACACCGAGAATTTTTAGATAGTTTACGTGCTCGATCGTATAATTATCGATTGTCACATTCAATGGAGAACAATTATGTTTCCTGCATATATGTAGTATTTTAGTTTTTGTCATTGAAATTTTTGCTCCAGAATCTTTCGTCCACTTAGTTATGTCGGCAAAAAGAAGATTAATTTTATTTTGAAGTGTTAAATCATCTTTATATTTAGCAGTAATGTACAGATCATCAGCATATATACAATGATCAAAAAGGAATGCTTTGCTATGATATAATTTAATTTTTCAAAAGCGATCTGGAATAGTACTGCCGACAATAGGAACCCTTGTGGTATACCATTATACAATGGTACACATTTGAGTATGATGAACTTATGCGTACACGGAATTTCCTGTTAGTTAGAAATGATTTTACGAATTTTATTATTTTGCTTCCAACTTTACATTCTAAAAGTTGATCAATAATGACATGAGTGCCAATTCTATCAAAAGTCTTCTCAAAATCAATTGAGATTATCGAGATATGATTTTTAGAAGATAGTTCATTTGAGACTTTGTAATCGACGAAAAGCAATGCGTCCATGGTACCATTGCTACTCTTGAATGCTATTTGTGAAAAATTAATAAGTTTATTTTTTGCAAAAACAAAGAGATTCTTTTCGTTGATTTTTAAAGAAGTTTGCTTGAGCATGAAAGTAAGGAAATTGGTCCATAACCCTTGAAAACTGGCTTAGGTATTGGCACAATTGTAGCGCATTTCCAGTTTTGTGGAATAATATTAGAATTAAATATATTATTATATATTTTGAAAAGACGATGTTTTCCATTAAATCGAAGATTTTTTTTAGCGGCATTAAGTTCAATCAGTGATATATCGGTTGGGGTCACCACAATATTATTTTCAACATTTGTGTAGTTTTTTAAAGATGAATTCAGCACAAAAATTGTTGTCGCTTGAATAGTCGAACCATTGTTTAGCAAATAAAGAAACAATTTTTGTGGAGTAGGAAACTACGTCACAATTGCATTTTGAAATTTGCTTAATGCTATTGAATGAATATTTACCATAAAGTCGGTTTACATTATTCCAATTTTTTATTTATTAGAGTATTTGCATTTATTTGAGATGTGAACTCATTAAAAGATTTACTTTTATCGACCTTAGCTTCGCGTTTAGCTTTCCTATATGCTATGCAATTCTCTATGTTAATATTGTTTTTAAAAATGTGCCATAATAACTGTTTGTTTGCACGGAGTTTAGCTATTTTATTCCTTTATTCCTCCAATGAACAGTATTTCTCCGGAATGGACTTGAAGATACAAGTGGGATAGAGTCGTCTGCCGCCGCAATGACTTGATTGCGAAATTTAGCAGCGTCTCTATTTATGTTGTTGAAAACTGATAGATCTTATTTTTATTAAACGAATTTTGGAATTGTCTCCAGTTCGCTTCTTCAATTTTAAATTTTATTTTAGAATTTATGAGAGTGTGGTGATTGTTGTTGAGAGTTAGAATTAAATTCAAAATGTATTGGAAAGTGATCACTACCATGAAGATAAGTGTTGACGTTCGAAGTTAGAAAATGTAACAGATTAGCACAAGCCATAGAGAGGTCTACGTGTGTTAAGATAGAGTGCGTAGATAGATGTGTTGGTGAACAATCACTAAGCAAGATTGGTTTGCATGAAAAAGTTTTCAACCATTTTACCTCTAGCAGTTGTGAGCGGTGACCCCCGCAGAATGCTGTGTGCATCAAAATCATCTAAAATTATCGTATGATTGTTGTTGTTGCATAAACTGGTTAAGTTACCAAGCGAAAGTCGTTCGTTTAGTGGGGCATATAACGAAATTATCGTTAATTTTACTTCGGCTTTAATTTCAACTGCCGCCACCTATAAAACCACTGCCACTGTGGGCAGTGATAAAATTGCACATTGAATGGAGGCTTTAACGAAGATAGCCGAGTCTCCTTGTGCATAGGATATGTTTCGGCTATTATTAAATGTACATACGTATGTTTATTTGCACATATTTTGTGTGGGTTTCTTGCAATGCAATAATATCGGGAGAGTGTTGTTTGATGAGAAGATGAAGTGTAAATTATTCTGTAACCCGTTTAAATTCCATTGAAGAATTATTAGGACCATAGAAAAAAAATAAAAGAATAAAAATGTGTTCTCTTAAGAAGTATACGGGATATACTTTCAGTGGGAATGGGGGCAGAGGTATTAGTTTTTGCATTTACTATTTCCGTTGCTTCTCCAAAAGAGCATTTATTTATTGCTTTCGTTTTGAGAATTTCATGTTTTTTCTTTACGCATGGGCAAGTTTTGATGTTTGCTCGATGAGCATGTTTGCAGTTTTTGCATTCAATTTTGGTACAAGGTATTGGGTCATGTATGCCTGAAGACAACACTTCACATATTGTTTCATTCTTACAATATTTTTTTGTGTGACCAATTGAAAACAATTTTTGTATTGCATAGGTACTGGTATATACGGATTAAATTTAAAATTAAGAAATCCAATTTTCACCTCGTTTGGAGTTTCGAAACGATTAAATGAAATTATATGTAGTGATGTATTAAGTACTTTTCCATCAATAAATTTTGTGATTTTTTGACAGCCAACAACAGACTGAACTCTAAGACCATCTAGAATTTCCTCCTCTTTTAAATTGATCAACGGTGGAGCGAATATGACTCCTTTAATAGTGTTAAGGGTTGGGTAGGGTGGCTTTAATTTGACATATATTTGAAAGTTTGTTGGCTTTAAGATATCTATTGGCTTGCTGTTCATTCTCTGTTAGAATAAGAAGATCGCCTTCCCAAATATATGTTATTTTTTCGGGTTTTTCAGAACAAATGCCCTCTAAAGCCTTTGAAACCAAAAATATATTTGAGGATTTTATGGGAGTGTTTGTATTTTTATTTTTTATTAGCACATACTTCGGACTTTCCCAGAGATGGGAAATCAAGTTTATTTTGCAAGTACAAAATCCATTATTTTCTTCATCCTAGAAAATTTCATTAAGTTCTGAGATATTTCTGCCAATTTGACCTGGAATAACCCATATAATTCTGTAAAATTTGCTTATAAAACGGTCTATATAATATGCATGTATTTCTTTAATATTTCCAGTTTAGTTTTTTTCGCTTCTGCATCACAACTTAAATTTAAAGTGAAAGTTTATTGTAATGTCGCTTGTCAAAAGTTTTATAACATATTGATTTTTTGACAATTTGTCGAACTTCGAAATATTCGATGCTTAACATCTTACCACGGATTTGTTATTGTTTTTTACCCAACAAATTTCAATTTTTTGACTAAAAAAAACATGAAATTATCTTTCTGATATTAGACGAAGACAATATCGCTCCGCAATACAAAAATTTGATTTAATGCGTGATTTTTTTTTTTGCGAGATATAATCAAAAGAATTTCTAATTTATTCAAAATGTTTGTAATAAAATACGTTATTACTTAGTGGACAAAAATGTAAAAATGATTTTTTGAAATATTAAATAAAGAAAATGTTTTTTCCATGATTAAATAAAATCTGCAAAATTTACAAAATTTAAATTTACAAGTAATAAAAAAGTTGCTTTATTAAATCTAGTAATTATAACTTTTTGAAAATTGCGTGGACATATTATTTAAAATTGCGGCAAGCGTTGGTGATCAAGCTTAGGAATTCATAATTTATATTAAACATACGTTAAGACAATTGGAACGGATCGCGTCGTTGAAATGCATTTATCACTACGATTTCCAAGATTCACATGATTACTTTAAATTTCACCAGAAAAACAACACTCGTTGCAAATCTCATAAACTCGAGAATGACTAATTTGTGTTTCATGCGAGAATTTGGGGCAATTTTGAGAATTGTCGCATGAAAATATCTCGAACAATGATACAACTACCAGGTAGTAGTAACAAAAGTTGTTCCCTCTCAACTAAAAATGTAAACAAATAGAAAATAAAAACAAATTAAAATCACATTAAATTTATAGCCCTATTCTGACGAGCATCACAAATTCTCATAACAGAAATTTACGTCAAAAACCTCTCAAAAATTTGGGTGAATCTCAAATTGAAAGCTTTTCGTATTCTGCCAAAAAAAAATTGAGACGCTGAGAGACTCACAATTGGGAAACTTGTGAGGCACAAAATAGAAGATCACTTCATATAAACAACATCGTCTTGTTTATTTTATATGGGCTATTAAATTAGTAAATGTAGTTCAATTAGAGGCTTCCACACAATTAATAATTACAAAAACACAATCGGCGGTCCAAAGAAAAATACTTAATGTTGCACCTGATAAAAAGATGCTGCGTTAACACTGAAAACACTTTCCACAATTAACATATAACTGAAACCGCATTCCACGAATTAAAAATAATTAATTTGCACTATTTAAATTATTTTAATGCATTTATTATTAGCATATGTTTTAAAAACTGCACAAAAAAAGTAATTATAATATTTTGAATTTGTTTATTTACTTTTATTTACAATCAATTCAGATGAAAAACTTCAAAATATGACGTGAAACTCTCTTCCCCACAGTGTGGGGTATTTCTTGAGAGTTTTTTTTGTTAGATTTTTGCTAGAATACGAATTTGAGATTTTGTTCACAATTATTCTAACAAGAAAAACGCCTCTCATTGAGATGTGACTTGTGAGCGCTCACAATGCCAGAATAGGGCTATAAAATTAAAACTGTCAAATAATTGTGATATTTGCTAACAAAAAAATTGATTGGTGTGCAACAGGAACCACAACTGTTTAGTTTTGCGGTTCTGGACCCGATCGAAAATGCTCTCTCTTCAAACAATGTCACGAACATTTCCGAACACAGGGCTGCACACTTGCATCACTTTTTTACAAAAAGCCCTTCGTTACAAGCTTGGCCTTGCAGTTTTTCCTACATACACATACATGCATGCGGGTCACGAAATAGAAAAGCGTAAACTCGCAACCGACCAAAAACACAAACTGCAGCCACCAGCCCTCAAAAACAATGATGAAACGCAGGGCAAGTGCAATCATTGTATGCGCAAATATTTCGCTCCAGTGCCAGAAAATATTAAAGCGAAGGGCACGTGCAATATACTGCCAAACGTTCCAATGTATTGAAATACATGCGATGGTCGATAACAACTTGAAAGCAGCTTCATTTAATTTTTCAAAATAATTAAACATAAACAAAAATTATTGAAGTTTGAATAGGAAATAAAAAATACAAAAGTCTTAATAAAAAAAAAAATCAAAAAAGTTTGACAGTACTTTGGGACTTCTGACATTTCGGTAGGCACAGAAGTAGAACAATAATAGATTTCTCCTTTTTATTCTAGTACCTTATAGTTGTATCATGTCTCGAACGAACTAAGAATAGGGCCCCACATTTTCTTTGAAAAACAGTATGAAATACAATATTTTATTTAATGTGTCACCAAAAATATATATTTTTTAATAAATTCAAATAAAAACGTAAACGAATTCAAATAAAGTGTTCACATTTTTAAATGTTAAATTTTTTTCCATTTTTGTAGCACGGTGTAATATAATAGTATTGCATATGGGACATTCCACACCAAATCGACCAAAAAAAAGTAAATTTTGAGATTTTACCTTTTCGATTTCAATGAAATTTGAGCAACTGATAATGATTATTGAGATATGCATTGACCAATAATTTATTTCAACATAAAAAAAAATAAAAATTTAGTAAATTATTTTTTAAAATATGATGCCACCAAATATCATCATGAAATTTTGGCATGAACTTTTATATTAAATCAAGCAAAATGTGAGATTTTTCAGAATTTGAAAAAGGGTCCATTCTAAGGACATCAATTTTGAAGTGCAAGGATAATGACCACGGACGTATTCCTGATTAGAAGTTACAACCGAAATGCTCTAAAACCGATCAACGGAGTTTCTAGCATTGTACTTTAAGAGATATTGAAATATGAACAACCAAACAAAAGAAATGTTTGGCCCATTTTTTGGAACTTTAAAGCACTGTATCTGTAACGTCGGTAGCTCGTTTGGCTAGTGCGTTGGACTCCGAGCGAAATGTCGCTGGTGCGTTCGACTACAAACCGAAATGTCCGCAGTTCAATCCTCAGTGACTGCCATCATCTTTTTCATCTATGCGACGCTACCTCTCCAGCCGTTCGGATTCGTCAATAAACTGTAGGTCGCACCAATTTGAGTGCAAATATAACACGCTCAGCTCAAATGGTGAGAGAATTCGGCCGAAGTTCTATACAGGACTGTAGCGCCAAACTACTATTATTATCTCTGGAAGTAGTAGTAAAAAAAAATAAAAAACGAGTTGGGAAAGTTAGGTCACATGGGTAAGTTCGGTCACATGGGGCGGATTTTTATAGTCGGTCGGGCCCGACTATGGAATACCCTACACCTTTGGTGGGTATTATTAATGTGGGATATTTAATTGCATACCTTAAACCCTCAGAACATTATTCACATATCAGAAATTTACGTCTTATATCCCCATAATTTTGAAAATTGATATAAAAGTATAAAAACTAATAAATTAGAAAAGTGTATTTGGGCGGACCACGCCTATATTTAAAATTTTGTAAGGCTAATATTTCATAGAATTGATTTTAATAATTAACGGAGCAAATTTCCACTATTAAAAACCGGGAAATAATGAAAAAAAAATGTGGGCGGATCACGCCCATTTTTGGACCACACATTTTTAGGTGAATTATAACAATATGTTTTAAATTTTATAACTATATCTTGAATACTTTTCGAGTTATTAGTTCCTAAAGATTTATATAAAAGTGACTTGTATGGGAGGTGGGCGTGTCTGTTGACCTATTTGGCTCATTTTCAAACTCAGTTCCTACTTTTGGCTAAAATATATTGTGACGAAATTTCAACGCATTCTGAGCAGTATTTCTCAATTTATTCTGTATTCGGACAGCAAGACAGCAAGACAGCAAGACAGCAAGACAGCAAGACGGACAGACAGACAGACAGACAGACAGACAGACAGACAGACAGACAGACGGACATGGCTAAACGGACTCGGGTAGTGATGCTGATCAAGAATATATATACTTTTCCATACCGGACACGCCTCCTAAGGGGCGTTACAATATATGCACAAAGTTAATATACCCTGTACCTCATAGGTGTAGGGTATAAAAATTGGTCAATGCATATCTCGATACCCTTTATCAGTTGCCTAAATTTCATTGAAATCGAAGGTGCGTTTTAACATCTGGTCAATGTGGTGTGGAATGGCTCATATAATTTATTAGAGATAAATGTGGTACACTACATTGTTGAGCATTTGTGATCGTCGACGATACTGCAAAACCGCCTAACTACATGTAAAATTGTGTCATGTAAATAATTGTGTCTTATAATTTGGTTTTAAATGATATATTGATCGGATAAATGCCAAAATAAGTTATGGCATACATAATTTTTAATGATTAAAGTGCAGAATTGAAATTCAAAACAGTAAAAAATCTCCAAGGCTAAACAATTTGCAATATTTGAGGTATAACTATCGAAAGATTGCGGTATTGTACTTACTAGCGTACTCCCGCTTCGTATTAACATCGACCGCCAGATAAACATTGCTGAAGCTTCCTTCACCGATGTATTTTCCGAAAATAAAATCGTTGGGCGTCTTTTTTTGCGGAATCACATACGATTTTTGTGTTCCTGTGGCTTGCATTGTTGCAGCCGGTTCACCTGAACTGCTATTGCACTGCTTTTGTCGAGCACGGCAGCATGAGGTGCTTTCCGGTAATATTTCTGTAGTTTCATTAATTGCCATAGCTGCCGCCAATGGTGAAGAATGTCCTGTAAAACACAAGTAGTTAATAAGTCATCGCCGAATGCTATGTGTTCTGACCATTTGTTAGCAATTGATTTTTATTCGCAAGAGTACAGTTGTCGACTTCATCAGTCGATACTAACGCTGAAACACAGCCGCATTTACTGTTATGTTGCAGGTGTTGTTGCTGCTGTAGTTGCACGTGATCAATATTTGTTATTGCAGTGGATGCACTTGTATTGGCAATAGCGGTTGCTGTTGATGTTACCAGCTGCTCTTTTAGTTTAAGTTCTGAGAAATTAGTTTCACTTAGCGAAACCGCAGAAGATTTTTCTTTTGGCATCGCTGGCATTGTGCTCGTGCACGTTGATAAGTATTGATGATGTTGTATTTGTTGTTCACCGTTTATCTACAACGAATGTCAATAATAAAGTTAATCATTTATTAAACATATATAAAAATGCCACAAAATATGCAAAACAATAGATGCATTTTAAATGAGTTGGGAAAGTTAGGTCACATGGAGCGGATTTTTATAGTCGGTCGGGCCCGACCATGGCATACCCTACACCTTTGGTGGGGATATTTAATTGCATACCTTAATTTTAAAGTTTTTAATTATGCTGAATCTCCCCAACTTCAGAATATTATTCACATATTAGAAATTTACGTCTTATATCCCCAAAAATTAAAAAATGTATATAAAAGTACACAAAACTAATAAAAAAAAATAGAAAAATATAATTGGGCGGACCACGCCTATATTTAAAATTTTGAAAAGCTAATATTTCATAGATTTGATTTTAAAAATTTACAGATCAAATTTCCTCTATGAAAACCCGGGAAATAATGAAAAAAAAGTGGACGGATCACGCCCATTTTTGGACCACATATTAGTAGGTGAATTATAACAATATTTTTTAAATTTTATAACTATATGTTGAATACTTTTCGAGTTATTAGTTCCTAAAGAGTTATATAAAAGTTACTTGTATGGTAGGTGGGCGTGTTCGTTGACCGATTTGGCTCATTTTCAAACTCAGTTCCTACTATTGGCTGAAATATATTGCGACGAATTTCATCGCATTCTGATCAGTATTTCTCAAGTTATTCTGTATTCGGACAGCAAGACGGACAGACAGACGGACATGGCTAAACGGATTCTGATGATGCTGATCAAAAATATATATACTTTTCCATACCGGACACGCCTCCTAAGGGGCGTTACAATATATGCACAAAGTCAATATACCCTGTACCTAGGTGTAGGATATAAAAATCTACCTGTAATAATCGTGGATTGAAAAAAAATGTTAACTTCTAAATGTTAACTTTAAATTGCAAACTTAAAATTCGATGACGAATTAACTTTTTGCATTAAACATACTTTATTTCTATAAAATCACTAAATTTCTGATGACAAATCATATTCTAGTCATTGAATATGATTTGTCATCAGAAATGCCATCTGTGTGGCATATTTCAAATTAATTTATTGCTAACTTATTTTAGAATTGCTCCCGATTCCAATTTTGCCATTTCGTGAAGATCAGCAGAATTTCTCACTTTATTGTGGCTAATCTATATTTTTAAATGCTCCCACAAATTGTATATAGAATAAAGGTCTGAACTACATCAAGGCCAGTCCAATAAGTCACCCATTATGACCTGAAAACTATTTTTTAAACCACGTAATGTATGTTTGGAATAGTTATCCTCCCAGTGAAAGGTTATTTTACGTCGCACAGTGTGCACAAACGCTCTTAAATTGGGTGAAATTCAGTATTTTCGGAACCACTTTACTTTACATATTTATACATAGATTGCACATTTTATCATGAAATTAAAATATTTGTATTGGACTATTATAAACAACTAATACATAAATCATAAACTAAAAACCGTTTTAAAATATCTCAAGTGGTTTAGTAAATATAAAATTGTAAAATCGTTTTTTTTTTATTTTCCATTTTTTTGGAAAATTGTACTTTTACGCAAATCTCCGTATTTATTTTTTCTTTATTAATATGTACTTTTGGTATATTTTTTTGATAGATAACATTACTGCGAATCTTTTAAATGTTAAAACATATTAAAAATATATGTAACCAATCTAGTCAAAGTTCAAGTTTTTATTTTTTTTTCTTTGACCCCCTGCAGTCCAAATTAAAATTTAAATTTTAAGTAAGCAGTTTTAAGGAAGGTTTATTTCTTGAGTATTTTTGAGCCTTACTTATTTTTTGCCCGGCGAAGTATATGTAATACTTTTATTAAAACCGTTATATCTCACTTTTTAATCAAGAATAATAGAATAATAAGATTACGCATTGCGCATGTGCACCCTGTATTGCTGACGTCAAAAAGTATGGAATGTCAAGTAAAGGAAATTTAAATTTAGACATTTCATAAATTACAAATATTTATTTCATTGAAAAAATATTTTTTTTTACATTTTTGCTGAAAAAAATTGGTGGGATGCAGGCTTCCGGCAGTTTTCTTAGTGGGTGAATCAACTATCGTGCTGATCAAGACATTGCTGTACATGGGCATGGGTGGATGGCAGTTAATTTAAAATTCAAATCTAATATATATATTTGTTGTCCTGACGGACCGGAGCTACACTAATGCTGTTGAATTATTTCGTTTTTAGAGCATTTCGATGGTCTTTTCTTATCTTTTAGTTCTGATGGCCAATTCAGTGCAGTTTTGCACACATATCTATTAATCACAAGCAATTTTTTCAAAAATAATTCAAATGTTTTGTTTTTTTTTTACAACAACGTTCTGACATAATGAAAAAATTACAGTTGTCAAAAAACTTCTACGTACATGCGCAGAAGTTTCAAGTTTTGAACAACGTTCTGCGCAATCTTTGTTTCTATTATTCTTGCTTTTTAATATATATATTAATAAAACAAAACGTGTTTTTTTCTCTAGCACTAACCGGCCGTATTTCTGAATAGATTTTTAATGTTACTGGTATCAAACGATTCGTATTAATCTAATGTAGTGCGTGCTATACTTAGTTTTTATAATTTTGTTGTTGATGTTGGTTTGACACAGGAAAGAGAGGGGAAAAACAGTAGACGCCACGAAATAGATTTTCATTATTTAGTTCACAAAATACATTAAATAATTGATAAGTGAAATGAAATTAAATAGTACAGCAAAATATTTTAAAAACAATAATTACAACAATTTAAACTAAAATTAAAAGAAATATTAAAGAAGAAACTAACTTTATTAACAACATTTTTTCGCAGATATGTAAATAATTTGAAATATTTGTTTATTTTTCAAAAGTGAAATATTAAATTAAAAAAAAAATCTAAATTTGTAGGAAAAATATAAATCCAATTAAAATACAAAAAAATATATAAAATTTGAATTGAAAAGTAATGTTATTAGATTTCATGATAAATAATTCAGCTAATATATTGAAATGAATAAAAAAAAAATTAAGGGGAATCTGACCTACATAAGTTATTGCGAGTGAAACGGGAATAATATAAATATTGAGGTGTACCAGACAAGACATTCAAATTGGTAAAAGCCAAGTTTAGAATATTAAAAAAAGCGAAATTAGCTTTGTAAATGTTTTAAATAATAACTCAAAAACTGTAGACAATATCAAAATACTGCGTTTGATTTCGAGTTAATATGCAATCCACCAGAATATCGTAGTACGATACCATAATCGTACAATGATGTCGGATTTAAAAATATTCGATCTTTAACAAAAATAAGTACAGCCAAAATAGATACATTCAATGGTCCATATTTAATACAAACCATAACCACTACCACTATTCATACTGAAATTAAGCATAGAATTAACGAGACTAACAGAATATATTTCATTTCTTGACTGATTTAAATTAATATTTCCTAAACATTTACTATAAGATCAAATATTTTCGTATACACCATGTTTTTCTTTTATATTTGCCAAATAGATTCCTTGAAATCTCTTCTTTTGAATGATGCCAAACACGTGTATATTTACATTACGTATGTGTGCAAAATGACATATTAATTAACATCATGTTTCATCAAAATTTAGTATTTTTTAATTTTATTTTGTTTTGCAAACCTGCAGGAAAGTTCCAAAGCCCAACGTAAAAATTTAGGTATGCAATTTTAAAGATAAACTAATTCTAAACATTTTTTAACCTTACTTGTTTTTTGCCCGTCAAACTATATATTGTTACGAAAAGAGGTAATTTGCTCCACTGTGCAAGCAATCAACAATAATAAATGAGACGCAAGACAATTCAGCGCACTAAGCAATGTGTTAGAAAGAGACGGAAGATCATTCAGCGCACTGAGGCAGTGTGCGAGAAAGAGATGGAAGATCAGCGCATTAAAACACATGAGTGCGAATGAGATGCCAATAGCATGCGTCATTCACGAAACGAGTAGAAGGTTCTCGAAACACATCGAAGCTTGTCGAAACGTGTCGAACTGATGCATGCAGTATATAAGGCCGCGCATCTGAGGCACTGTACTTCAGTTGTGATTTAATAGTGAACTAGTGCGTCTCGTGAGTGAACATTGTAAAGATAAATTGTAGTAATTCAGCAGTTGATATAAGTGGTTATTTTTTATGTTCTTATTTAAATTAATAAAGTTAATTAATACTAGTTGAAATAATACTAGTTAAAATCAAATATAAGTGCGTTTTTATTTTGTACACAATCCAGCGATACGAACTCGTAGAACAGTTTTCCGTAGACTGAATTTTCGTAACAATATGTAGGACAACATTATTTCAGAAAATATAAATTTTTTAAAAGGACTTGTCATAAAACAGTTATATATACCTGTAAAATGTACATATTCCCAGAAAATCGATATTTGTGTGTTTGTATGAGAATGCAGTACGCCACCAATAGGAAGTTTATTTTAATAATGAGGATTCGTTTATATAGCCACTACGGAGGGGAGTGGCACGTCCCATACCTCCTAAGAGGAGATTTTTAATAATGTGATGCGATATGTTTTTTCCTTGAGACTTTTTTACATGTCGAAGATGTAAGTAAGGGCATTTTAGTTTGTAGCATTACAAACTCTCTGCATATTTCTGTAAAAGTTGTTATTTTCCAAAACTTATCTTTCAGATAAGCTAGTCTTAGCGTTTCAAATAGAAGCCACAATTTTATTATGCCAAAATTTTACTATCTATAATCGCAAAGACTATTTTTCATTAACGCAATTCGACCGCAATTCGAATTCATTACCACTTAATATTTAAAATATAAACAGAACATGTAGATTTATGTATTATATACTAGACATCTGCACAAGTCCATTTGAAACCCACTTCAAGACATTCATTTCGTTTCAAAACATTTACTGTCGTCAACTCTATGCTTGCTCACAACAACAAAGAACCAAGTACTGTCAAAACAAAACACAAGCAAAACAAAACTGAAGTGAAGAGAAGAGGTCTATGATGATGTGCAATAAACATTCAAATACTGAAATGAACTGCTTATGACACCGAGTACTTAGTGCATTTTTCTTTTTTATTTATTTATCATTCTTACTAGAGTAAGGAATAGAGTAGGAATTTTCATTAACATTGAAATATAGAAAAAAAAACAAATGGTATAAGAAAATCACATAATATTTAATATTAAGTTTTTTATTTATCCAAAAACATTTTTTTCATTATTTAATTTTTTTCATTATTTAAATAAATTTTTATTTTTTTTTTTTTTTTTGATATATTGCTTTTCGACCAAAGCGTTGTTTTTGTCGTACAAAAGTTTTTTTTTATTTTTTTTTTTTTAAATGTTTGTTGTATTTTTTATTAACGCATAAATACCAATAACAACATTACTGCCGTCGAACGATCGTTAGATTTGTTGTTGTTTTCAATGTTCGTTTTCTCACTCGTTACTCATTGCGCTCACTCGCTGCACCATTCGTTGCATGTTCAGCGACAGTGTTGTCGTTTGTTGTGTTTTTCAAAACATTGAATGTTTTGAATGGCTTGATGTTTTGACAGTGCTTGACACCAATGAAACAAACACTGAAGTGAAGTCGCTCAGAGAGACTTCACCATACTACTGTCGATTGTCATTTGCTAAATGAGTTCAAAACTGTAGAGTGCAGTAGTGCATATTTGCAGAGGAAACTTCAAAACCATTTGTGCAGATGTCTATTATATACTAATACATTTTTCAGAACAATAATCTATTAACATCTTAAATCTACTATTTATAAGTAACCACACATCTAATTTCTCTTTAAATATGTTAAATTATAAGTACATTACATTATTCTTAATTTTCAATTTTTTACTTTTTTACTTTTTTTTATTAACAGACCTTCCGATTGTCTACGTAATTTTAATTTTCAAAAATTTAAGTTCAGTCGCTCAGAAGCATTTGTTGACGACGGATGTGTATTATATATTTCAAATATACACTAGAAGATTGCGCAGTACAATCTTCCCCGTCATGAATCCCCATAATGCGTACATCAGATTCCAAGAAGTTGGTTCGATTTTGCATCTAGCACCACTACATTATATCAGTATTAAATTGTATATCTCTGCGTGCATTTCCCTCCATTTCAATCAAATATTTCACAAACAAATTTTAATGTACTAAATTCGCATTTAGTTCATTGCACAAAATGATCTTATAGGCCTTGCTATGCAAAAGAACCGCTGATGAGGAAGCTTGGCAGCTTACGAAACAGCTGTACGGTCAGCCAACAACTTTTTGTTTTTGTCAATTGTTGTTTGTTTCACTCCCCATTACAAAGCACTTTGTATCTGGCAAGACCTTGAGCCCGCAAAAACAATATTTTTGTAATATTCCGAAAAATGTCAGTAAAACATCAGTGAACTAATATTAAAATATTTTTTAAGAGAGCTTGGAAAATTGTGATAAATTACTCTCTCGACACACTTTTTGGTAACACAAATTTCTCTTTGATTTTTTGCAAAAACTAATACAGATTTGTTTTGCCAATTATCCGTAGGGCAAGGTTCATATTTTATTTTGTGATAAAGTTTGCATCTGTAACATGTCAAAATCGTGCGATAACTTGTGATATAAAGTACCAACATTGCAACTTTGACTCGATTTTTTTCAAAATCTCGACGTTTAGGGAAAATTCTGAGTACGCAGCAAAAATCAGGAGACCGAAATCAAACAGAAATGATAGGTTTCAATCCAGATTAAAATTCATGTAGAACAGTGTTATAAGTAAAATTTTTGCATTATTCTTAATTTTTACTTTTTTAAAAACTGACCTTTTGATTATCTACGTAATTTTAATTATGTTGAACTGTAAAATAATCACTTCTTATTGTACTAATATATAAATCATATCAAAAAAATATATACAAAAACTTCGCACCGGTGAAACTGTGCACATGTCCAGCTAGTATATATACAACGAAAAGAAAACTGTATTAAAAGGAAGACAAATGTCTTTAAAGTATTTATTTTATGTATGTATAAGTATTGGACTTACGTCCATACACAAATGTATTCGTTTTTATTTCATTGATATTGTTATTTTGTATGCAATTAAATACATAATTTTAACTGCATTTATATACATTTTTTAATAATTTTTATTCATAATAACTACATTTTGTCTTTTTTAATACGTCCGAAATATGAAGATACATTACTACATCTTCATTTATTTTAACTACATTCCATATTTATTTAACACCAATATGTATGGTATGGTGAAACAACACAATTTTAAGTTATTAGCTAAAAATCATCTTTCCAGATGGTGGTTTCAAAGATTTGGACATATCTGAAATTTTAAAATAATATCTAATAAATATTGACATTTTATATTTAACTACACCAATATGAGTATAATGGTGATGTAAGACGGACGTAGAATCGTGAACAGGCGACACTTTAGAAATTAGACAAAACTTAGTGACCTTTAACGAAGGAATTTGTGTTATAGAATTTTTAGAATATTAGGAGACAGTTTCACACGACAAGTTCGAACGGGCGACAATTTATTATATTAACCCCCCTGATCATTTATTTTCCTGTAAAAACGATATCGGTTACAATTCGTTTCAAAATCGGTTAAATAACGTGAGACTAAAATTTTTAATTCATGTACTAAACGAAACGCTTGTTTTGAGAGTTGTTTCATATAAATCATACGCAAAAATAATAAAATTAAAATTTTGTATATTAAAAAAAAAAATAGTTGGCCAATCAAAAATATTTAACAAATGTTCGAATCAATGAGCAAAACCAATTTTAGACGAAGGTGACTGAAAACGAGACTAATAATAAGATACATGATAAGGGGCTAAATAAATGGAAAATAGAAAATAATTTGTGTTTGTATTCAAACGTCGTAAGTCTCATTTCTACATGTATGTTTTAAACTAACAACAAAATATTGATATAAAAAAGCATAAACATATGCATTATATGTGAATTGACCTTATAAAGTCGCATGGTTTTATAGTAGTATTTAAGTTTCCTCGCGGGGACACGATCTTAAACGTAAGTAAAACGTCAACATTAATTATAATATACATCTTTTGAGAAATAAGTGAATGAAATATTTGTCAAAAAAAAAAAACTTATTTTGTATAACAATCAATATGTATAAAGAAAATTTCCAAAGCTCAACATTTTTAAAATGCGATTGTCCACATGTGTAACTTAATTAATATTTGTTTTTGTTTCCAAATTCATTGTCCAAATTGGTCGTCGTAGGTCTCATACCTACATGTATGTTTTAAACTAACAAAAAAATATGGATATAAATAAAGCATATATATATGCAATATATGGGAATGGACCATTTATGAAATCGCATGTTTTCATAATCGTATTTAAGTTTCCTCGCGGGGAACGATCTTAAACATAAGTAAAACGTCAACATTAATTATAATATACATCATTTGAGTAATAAGTGAAAGAAATATTTGTCAAAAATAAAAAACATATTTTGTATGACAATCAATATGTATAAAGTAAATTTGCAAAGTTCGAAGTTTTTTAAAATGCCATTGTCCACATGTGCAATTAATTAATATTTGTTTTTGTTTCCAAATTCATTGTCCAAATTGATTTAATTATTCAGATGAAAAACTTCAAAATGTGTCGTAAAACTCTCTTCCCCACAGTGTGGGGTATTTTTTAAGAGTATTTTTGATTAATTTTCCAGAATAGGAATTTGAGATTTTGATCACAATTATTCCAGAAAGACGCTTCTCATTGAGTTGTGACCAGTGAGTGCTTACAGTGCCAGAATAGGGCTATTAATTGTAGTTTTTAATTTAAGACAAATATGAAATAAACTATATTTTTGAATATAAAACGTTTTAAATGTGAACTTTAACGATCCAATACCGCCCCACGTTTCATTTCAAATCATAGTTTAAATTCACCTTAAAAACGTTTTATATTAAAACATCTTTTTTATTTCATATTTTCTTATTTTTTTGTGTCAGTTAGATTTTTGTCTGACAAAGTTCGAAAGGCCTAATATTATTAAAGTGACAAATTTCATGTTTCAAAGTGTTTTTAATATGGAACCATGACGATAGAATCATGATGATCCGGATGGCAAGAAAACTATAATACTACGAAAATATTCGAGGAAATATTTAAAATCTCAAGACTGCAACTCATCGCGAAGGTAGTTTAAAATCAATTACCCAATTTGTACCGAACAGACAGACAAAAAAAATAAAAACGTTTTAAAATGTGATTATATTCTGTTCCCTTTTCAAGAGTTAAAAAAATTACACTCGCCTTCTTGAACTGGTCGGTTGTCTTCTCGACTGGTCCTCGTTCGGCGTCGTCGCTTAGAGTTAACGGTCAGTCAAATACTTTTACATTTGTGTCGCGAACGGCGTTGTTGCAAAGGCTCATAAATCATTTTGTAAAGTACAGTTTTTATAAACTTTAAAACAGGCCAAG
Source organism: Dryomyza anilis (assembly GCA_951804985.1). Lineage (NCBI taxonomy): Eukaryota > Metazoa > Arthropoda > Insecta > Diptera > Dryomyzidae > Dryomyza > Dryomyza anilis. The sequence continues at coordinate 31,830,320 of OX638134.1, forward strand.
TAACTCATGTGTTTTTATGTACTGATCTTACATCTCTTTCTCGCACACTGCTTCGGTGCTCTTTCTAATACATTGCTTCTGTACGATGAATCGTCTTGCGTCTCATTTACACTTAATAATCGCTAACACAATGGGACAAATAATTACATCTTTTCGCAACACTATAACATAATCTAAATCTGTTCGTTCCGAACAGATGTTGATCCTCTCCCTCTATACGGCTATTGCTTTATATTGCTACAGTGCTATTGCTCCATACATTTCTTGGAAAAAAATAGAAGTAGTGGACCTATGAGAATGAAATTTCGTATGCTTGATCCAGCTCATTATTTATTTCTAGAGAAAACAAAATGAGATTTCGACACGCTTTTTCGTTGAGATCAATGCCATTACATAAGCAAGGTTATGGAGTAAATCGGTGGGCAGGAACTCATACCTTGCATATAAATGTACCCCCGCCCAATTCCTTTATACAGCAAATACACTGAATTGGATGGAGATTGAATGGGAATGGAACTTGAAATTTTGTACACGTTAAAATGTGTGTATGTAGGTGAACACATCCAAAATTGGTGCAAATACGACAACGGACACGCCTACCTCCTACACAAAGTGTCTATATCTGCTCACTGAGAAATGGAATGACGTATAGAAATAGCCTCTGAGCAATGACACAGTACGAATATATAAAGAAAATAGATATTTGTAAATAAACAAAATAAATCTGAAAATTTTTCAAATTTTATTAACAAACTATTATTTCTATAACTACATCATCTAATTCCAAATGCTGTTTTAAGGTTTACGGTTTATACTACTTATGAAAGAATCAGATGATAAAGTAGACGTATCATCAGTATTTGATAAATTTCTATTGTACTTTCTAGAAAACATCAATCTATACTTAGTTTTACTATAGTATGCGATCACTTTTTCTTGGCCATTGATCTCTTGAGAGATAAGTCTGCCTATTCCGTATCCACTTGCATCTGTGTCAAGTACAAATTTTTCACTTGGAATTGGATACGGAAGAATTGGAGCCGAGCACATTAATTCCTTTAATTTCAAAACGTCTTTTCTTGATCATCAACCCAATGAAAAGCTCGATTCTTTCTTGTCAACTCGTGAAGACTGCTAGCAACATTTGAAAAATCTGGCAAAAATCGTTTGTAGTAATTATATAGCCCCAAGAAACTTCGTAGGTAATGTAGGTTTTGCGGTCTGGGTAAAGGAGTGGTGTGCACTCCTTCTGCAGTTACTCGATAACCAAGATACATGATTTTTTTTGAAAAGTGGGCATTTCTTTGGGCTAAATTTAAGCCCCGCCTTTTCTAATAGAAGAAATACTTCCTCTCGATTTCTTAGATGTTATCCTTTCAGTACTGAATGCTGTCTTCTCTCAATTGATCTTATCGATTTCTACTTACCAGTAGCCACTTTGCAAGTCCAACGTAGAAAACCATTTTGCATTAGAGAAATGGATGGCTATCTTTCTTGGTTACATCATTTTACTTTCGGTAATAACGTAAAACCGAGTACTACCATCCTTATTTTTAACCATGGGATCTCTGATGGTTCCACCACACCATTGTTGTCCATCTCTTCGACTAACACTTCGACCCGTTTTGCAATAGGCACTCTCTCGTTGCTTGACGAATTAGTTTAGAGTCACCAGTGTCTATTTGATGTTTTCCGATGGAAGTTGTCCCGTCGTTTTGACCTTTAGCAGATAATACAACCAGTATTCAACAATTAGTTGTTCTAATTTACTCTCTTCTTTGCCAGTTAAATCCTTGATCCACTACTTTATAAAAGTTTGATCTGATTTCATACCTAGTTTTGGTGTAGCGTGGTTCTTCGTTTGACTGCTTCACAATTTATTATCACAGATGCCTATTGTCGTATTGAAACACGCGTTCTTCTCTTCATGACTGTTTAATGAACTCACATTAAGAAAACAAAGATGATTACCAGAAATATCACATCCCTAAATATCAAGTTATTTACAAATTATTTAGATCGTCTTTGAGACAACCATCTCTCAAACATCCGTCAAATACGATAAATATTGCTAGCAACCATCTTCGCGGAAGAACCAAGTTGGCCCGACGCAGCTGTCATCAAGTAAACACTGAACAAAAAAATTACATCACGTGTTGATAATTTCAATCCCGGGAAATCTAATTTTTACTTTTACCATTATAATGTATTATTTAAGCTGACACTTTTCTTCATATATGTCATATTTAAAAAATATGAATAGTTTTGCTGCAATTTTTATGAAACTTATGGGATGTTTGAATATTTGCTACAAGGTGTAAATTTAAACAGATAGTTGCTGCAAAACTTCCATAAACATCTTGTTTTCTTAGTGCATAACATACAACTTCCAATTTATTTATATATATTTTTTTTTAATTGAATTCCTTTCTCAGCGATTTTATCGCAAGTTGTTCCCTAAGTAACAACTTCTAGAACTACATTTATTTGGAATGCAAAGATAAATTCGTTTTAGCTTCTAGTGAAATCATTTTAGGAATCATTTTATATTCGAGTTATAAAGAGTACACAAATTTAAATTTATCAGTTAAATCATGATACAATAACAAGGTAGTAGTATCCAAAGCACCTCTCAGACAATTTTCTTATCCCATACAACATTTTGACATAAGCACGGGATGTTTGACAGAATCTTCAGGCGTTTGACAGAAGCACGGGACGCCTAAGAAGAACAAGAACTCTAATAGTTCTACCTTGAATAATTGTATCATAGAAGATGACGGAAAAGTACTTGCTCGTGTAGACATCGCCTGCGAAAACAACGACTTCTAAAACCATTTTTGGAGCTACTCCCTTAATACATTATAAATTGCAGTGGTTGCAAAGTACTTCTAAAATGTGCTGGGTTGCTTCAATTCTATTTTTTTTTATTTTTGAAATAATATTTGTTTTGCTCAATTCAATTCAAAATCAATGTTCAATTATAAAGTCTCGTCTCTGAATTAAGTATATAACGAAAAATTATTTTGAAGAAATTGTGATTTTTCGAAATTTTTCAAAATAACAATATTATTTTCGTTTTTGAAAATAATATTATTAAATTTTTACGTATACGTATACAATAAATTTGTCAAACTTTTGTTTTGACTTTTCAATTTAAATTTGCAGTATTTTAATTTCAATTTGAATATAAGTTGCTGCGCTCGGACATTGATAAAGAATTTCTACTTCAAGAATAAATACAGGTGAGTGTTATTTGACCATTTGTTGCTTTTAATTAAACGGCTTTTAATTAATCGGTATATTTACTGCGACTATGCCGCCATCGAACGTGTGTCGCGCTCCTATCAAAGCTATTTGGCCACTGTCCTCATTGGGCAACGAACAATTCGTCGACCGAAAAATCTCGACGATGTGTGACTTGGAAAAAAGTGCACGTTACACGGTGGTAAAAACCAAAACTACATATATCAGACTCCTAAGTTGCACACGGTCGTGGGATCGACATCAAGGATGTGTCCCTGGTCATTAACTATGACATGGCCAATCTATTGAAGACCATACACATACAAGGCGTATTAAGAACATTGCCGAGGCAACCGCTCGCTATCATAAAGATTCGTGACGCCATCACGTGCCCATCAACAGTAACAACAATAGTCAATAAACATCCTCAATCAAAAAAATAAATTTTTAAAATTGAAAATTTCTTTTGTTGTGTAAAATTTTATAGCGATAATTTAATAATATTATTGTTAGAAGTTTGATAATATTATTGTCAATGACGTAATTTTGAGTCATATAAACCAACAATACAATTTTCAAAAACGATAATTTTATTTTCAAACTTTATTCGATAATTTTATTATTGGATCCGACAATAATTTGAAAATAATATTTGTGGATCCATTTTAAGATGAAATATAATTAATTTATTGTCGAATTCGACAATAATTTTTCTATGTATGTATTTAACAAAACCATTTTCGGAAACATCTCCAGTATCAAATCAAATAAAGGCGCAATCAGAATAAAATAAAAACAAAAATTTGTACTTTTATTAAAAAAAAAGCCAGCTAACGCCTGAGTTCAAGTTACACTCAGGCGGCTCCAGTATCTTGAATATAACTTGAATGTATTGATTTTATACAACAAGTATTTTAGTACTTTTATTTTATTAAATCGAGTAACATTTTTTTTGTCATTCAAAAATGAAATTGTAGTGAGAATAACAAACTTGATTGGAATTTTTTTGAAGTCAAAAAAACGCGTGTGCTAGTTGATATGGTGAGTGAGTTAACATATAATTTTACTTTAACTTTACCACGCTTTCTCCCGCAGACACAAGCAGAACAACAATGTTTAACGAGCACTGCAGATTATTGTGGAAGCCTGCTCAATGCTGCTCGTGTCCACGTGCAGTCAAATAGATATGTTGCGCGTTATTGCATTGCTGAGTCAAAAGCTCGCCTGCAGTAGAGAATGCCTGTATCTTGGATTTGGGCTAGCTAAATGTCAGAAAGATTTTTTTCATGTTGCTGAATCTTATAAGCTTTGTCACGACAACCATGAGCAACCGCTTCTTCAGTTTCTATTACATTTTTCATGCTGACCAAGTTGCTTCTGCAGCATCGAATCTACAGCAAAATTCGATCCCGATATTTATGTTTATTTCTGCTGTCCTTTACCATTTAAATATTAAAATATTGTTAACATGTATGGAACTCTTTGGTTTTTCTTATTGCACAAAATTGCAGATAATTTACAACTACATACAGTGTCATTTTTGATACCCTTTGGGAACCTTTTCGGAAGCTTTTTGTGATATAAATTGAATCTTCTTAGATTCAATTACGAGAGCATTTCCAGATTATTTTTAGACTCCCTGCTAGATTGTTTTTAGGCTCCGACACAAGACTCCTAAAAGAGCCTTCTAACTATGCTCAGGTCTGAATGACGCATTTTTATCAGAAAATGAATATTTCAAGACTCTTTTTCTGAATGAAATATTGCGCGCATGCTCAGGCATTTCGGAGCTCTTGCGTTGGCTGGGAAACGACAAGTTTTTAACCAAGAGTCTTGCATTGTACAAACTGGAATTGGAATCATTTTAAAATTTTTTTTAGTAAGTAAAACTTTTGTATTAGAGACATTCTACACCAAACCTACCAGAGTCCAAGACTCAACATCTCCAGAGATACAGTGGTCCAAATGTTTCATGAAATTAATCAATAATTACTATTTGTGGTTGTAGGAAAAAAACTCTTGACCGTAGAATGCTGCAAACCTCGTTTTAAGGATAATAAAACAAACTTCGTCATAACTCATAAATTCGAACATCTAATCAATGGTCATTGTCCTTGCAATTTAAATTAATTTTTCATAATAAAAAAAACAAACTTTTTCGATATGTTTAAGTATTGTTTGTACCAAAAATCTTTATATATTTGAACTATTTAATGCAATATTAAAGGCCAAATCGCAACGTTGCGTTAGGTCGTGCTTGCGTTGACAGAAAAAGTAGAATCTATAGAAACCAATGATTCAAACCGAAAGTAGACCTCATGCGTTTTATCGTAAATTCTCATCGTAAACGCATCAGCAACGCAAAAGTAGAGATTCTCTCTACTAGGTCGTCCGTTTGACATTTCCCTAATAATCGTTATTTCATTTTATTTATTTTCCTTAAAAAAATTATTTGAAAACAATAACAAAAATTTTATTTGAACAAAAAATTAATTTTTAGTGCGCGAACATTGTTTGTTTATACCGCGAATACGAGAAAACGGTTCGAAACGCAACCGTAACGCAATGCTTAATTGCAACTTGAAAAAGTGTGCTTATGCTTTGTGTGGACAGAGATCGTAACGCCTGTGCAACGCATAGCCAAAGTGGGTAAACGGACGACCGACCTAACGCATCGTTGCGATTTGGTCTTAATACAGACTCGTTTTTATTATCGCTTCGAAATTAACTGCGATATGTCGCTTTGAACTATTTTTGCAGTTTTAATACGATTTGACCTTCGATATTGGTACAAGATCTAATTCGATATCGTACGATTTTGCTGACATAAAAAGTTGCAACAATTTTCGAAGCTTGTCAGATGTCTTTTTATAAAATTGTCTCTAGTGTTTAAAATATATTCATTGTAAATACCACAGACAAAATTTTTGGCAGGATCGAAGAAGTTCGGACATTTTTTACAAAAAAAAATTTCCCTCAGCGCTTGTAACGAAGATCAATGGAAAATTTGATCATCTTAACATTATATTTTATTTTACAACAGAAGAACCAGTGGTGGGACCTACAGTTTAATGCCGAAACCGAACGGCGGGTGAAAGCTTTTACATAGGCAAAGTTTATTCTCGTAGGTTTGCTATTGACTGATGCCGAATCCGAACGGCGGGTGAAAACTTTTTCATAGGCAAAGTTTATTCTCGTAGGTTTGCTATTGACTGACGCTAGGTAGTGTCGCACGATGAATAAAATTATGAAATGTTTGAACAAAACGATATTTTTTTTTTATTTAATTTTCAATTTGTTTTAACTATATTATAAATTAAGAAACTTCTGTAACCATTTTTCTTATAACATTAATAGTTTAAGAGAGATGAGTCTCCAAATATAGGAAAAAAATTGCATTCCATGCATAACTATATGAAAATACATATTAGAAGTTACGTTCTATATCCTTGCATATCCTCTCAAATCCATAAACTTGTATTTAGGCATTTACAAAATACACCTTTTGAAGAAAAAGTAGCTTCGGTTTGTTCCGGTTTAAAAGAAAATTGTATAGATGCGATCACTTTTTCTTGGCCATTGATCTCTTGAGAGATAAGTCTGCCTATTCCGTATCCACTTGCATCTGTGTCAAGTACAAATTTTTCACTTGGAATTGGATACGGAAGAATTGGAGCCGAGCACATTAATTCCTTTAATTTCAAAACGTCTTTTCTTGATCATCAACCCAATGAAAAGCTCGATTCTTTCTTGTCAACTCGTGAAGACTGCTAGCAACATTTGAAAAATCTGGCAAAAATCGTTTGTAGTAATTATATAGCCCCAAGAAACTTCGTAGGTAATGTAGGTTTTGCGGTCTGGGTAAAGGAGTGGTGTGCACTCCTTCTGCAGTTACTCGATAACCAAGATACATGATTTTTTTTGAAAAGTGGGCATTTCTTTGGGCTAAATTTAAGCCCCGCCTTTTCTAATAGAAGAAATACTTCCTCTCGATTTCTTAGATGTTATCCTTTCAGTACTGAATGCTGTCTTCTCTCAATTGATCTTATCGATTTCTACTTACCAGTAGCCACTTTGCAAGTCCAACGTAGAAAACCATTTTGCATTAGAGAAATGGATGGCTATCTTTCTTGGTTACATCATTTTACTTTCGGTAATAACGTAAAACCGAGTACTACCATCCTTATTTTTAACCATGGGATCTCTGATGGTTCCACCACACCATTGTTGTCCATCTCTTCGACTAACACTTCGACCCGTTTTGCAATAGGCACTCTCTCGTTGCTTGACGAATTAGTTTAGAGTCACCAGTGTCTATTTGATGTTTTCCGATGGAAGTTGTCCCGTCGTTTTGACCTTTAGCAGATAATACAACCAGTATTCAACAATTAGTTGTTCTAATTTACTCTCTTCTTTGCCAGTTAAATCCTTGATCCACTACTTTATAAAAGTTTGATCTGATTTCATACCTAGTTTTGGTGTAGCGTGGTTCTTCGTTTGACTGCTTCACAATTTATTATCACAGATGCCTATTGTCGTATTGAAACACGCGTTCTTCTCTTCATGACTGTTTAATGAACTCACATTAAGAAAACAAAGATGATTACCAGAAATATCACATCCCTAAATATCAAGTTATTTACAAATTATTTAGATCGTCTTTGAGACAACCATCTCTCAAACATCCGTCAAATACGATAAATATTGCTAGCAACCATCTTCGCGGAAGAACCAAGTTGGCCCGACGCAGCTGTCATCAAGTAAACACTGAACAAAAAAATTACATCACGTGTTGATAATTTCAATCCCGGGAAATCTAATTTTTACTTTTACCATTATAATGTATTATTTAAGCTGACACTTTTCTTCATATATGTCATATTTAAAAAATATGAATAGTTTTGCTGCAATTTTTATGAAACTTATGGGATGTTTGAATATTTGCTACAAGGTGTAAATTTAAACAGATAGTTGCTGCAAAACTTCCATAAACATCTTGTTTTCTTAGTGCATAACATACAACTTCCAATTTATTTATATATATTTTTTTTTAATTGAATTCCTTTCTCAGCGATTTTATCGCAAGTTGTTCCCTAAGTAACAACTTCTAGAACTACATTTATTTGGAATGCAAAGATAAATTCGTTTTAGCTTCTAGTGAAATCATTTTAGGAATCATTTTATATTCGAGTTATAAAGAGTACACAAATTTAAATTTATCAGTTAAATCATGATACAATAACAAGGTAGTAGTATCCAAAGCACCTCTCAGACAATTTTCTTATCCCATACAACATTTTGACATAAGCACGGGATGTTTGACAGAATCTTCAGGCGTTTGACAGAAGCACGGGACGCCTAAGAAGAACAAGAACTCTAATAGTTCTACCTTGAATAATTGTATCATAGAAGATGACGGAAAAGTACTTGCTCGTGTAGACATCGCCTGCGAAAACAACGACTTCTAAAACCATTTTTGGAGCTACTCCCTTAATACATTATAAATTGCAGTGGTTGCAAAGTACTTCTAAAATGTGCTGGGTTGCTTCAATTCTATTTTTTTTTATTTTTGAAATAATATTTGTTTTGCTCAATTCAATTCAAAATCAATGTTCAATTATAAAGTCTCGTCTCTGAATTAAGTATATAACGAAAAATTATTTTGAAGAAATTGTGATTTTTCGAAATTTTTCAAAATAACAATATTATTTTCGTTTTTGAAAATAATATTATTAAATTTTTACGTATACGTATACAATAAATTTGTCAAACTTTTGTTTTGACTTTTCAATTTAAATTTGCAGTATTTTAATTTCAATTTGAATATAAGTTGCTGCGCTCGGACATTGATAAAGAATTTCTACTTCAAGAATAAATACAGGTGAGTGTTATTTGACCATTTGTTGCTTTTAATTAAACGGCTTTTAATTAATCGGTATATTTACTGCGACTATGCCGCCATCGAACGTGTGTCGCGCTCCTATCAAAGCTATTTGGCCACTGTCCTCATTGGGCAACGAACAATTCGTCGACCGAAAAATCTCGACGATGTGTGACTTGGAAAAAAGTGCACGTTACACGGTGGTAAAAACCAAAACTACATATATCAGACTCCTAAGTTGCACACGGTCGTGGGATCGACATCAAGGATGTGTCCCTGGTCATTAACTATGACATGGCCAATCTATTGAAGACCATACACATACAAGGCGTATTAAGAACATTGCCGAGGCAACCGCTCGCTATCATAAAGATTCGTGACGCCATCACGTGCCCATCAACAGTAACAACAATAGTCAATAAACATCCTCAATCAAAAAAATAAATTTTTAAAATTGAAAATTTCTTTTGTTGTGTAAAATTTTATAGCGATAATTTAATAATATTATTGTTAGAAGTTTGATAATATTATTGTCAATGACGTAATTTTGAGTCATATAAACCAACAATACAATTTTCAAAAACGATAATTTTATTTTCAAACTTTATTCGATAATTTTATTATTGGATCCGACAATAATTTGAAAATAATATTTGTGGATCCATTTTAAGATGAAATATAATTAATTTATTGTCGAATTCGACAATAATTTTTCTATGTATGTATTTAACAAAACCATTTTCGGAAACATCTCCAGTATCAAATCAAATAAAGGCGCAATCAGAATAAAATAAAAACAAAAATTTGTACTTTTATTAAAAAAAAAGCCAGCTAACGCCTGAGTTCAAGTTACACTCAGGCGGCTCCAGTATCTTGAATATAACTTGAATGTATTGATTTTATACAACAAGTATTTTAGTACTTTTATTTTATTAAATCGAGTAACATTTTTTTTGTCATTCAAAAATGAAATTGTAGTGAGAATAACAAACTTGATTGGAATTTTTTTGAAGTCAAAAAAACGCGTGTGCTAGTTGATATGGTGAGTGAGTTAACATATAATTTTACTTTAACTTTACCACGCTTTCTCCCGCAGACACAAGCAGAACAACAATGTTTAACGAGCACTGCAGATTATTGTGGAAGCCTGCTCAATGCTGCTCGTGTCCACGTGCAGTCAAATAGATATGTTGCGCGTTATTGCATTGCTGAGTCAAAAGCTCGCCTGCAGTAGAGAATGCCTGTATCTTGGATTTGGGCTAGCTAAATGTCAGAAAGATTTTTTCATGTTGCTGAATCTTATAAGCTTTGTCACGACAACCATGAGCAACCGCTTCTTCAGTTTCTATTACATTTTTCATGCTGACCAAGTTGCTTCTGCAGCATCGAATCTACAGCAAAATTCGATCCCGATATTTATGTTTATTTCTGCTGTCCTTTACCATTTAAATATTAAAATATTGTTAACATGTATGGAACTCTTTGGTTTTTCTTATTGCACAAAATTGCAGATAATTTACAACTACATACAGTGTCATTTTTGATACCCTTTGGGAACCTTTTCGGAAGCTTTTTGTGATATAAATTGAATCTTCTTAGATTCAATTACGAGAGCATTTCCAGATTATTTTTAGACTCCCTGCTAGATTGTTTTTAGGCTCCGACACAAGACTCCTAAAAGAGCCTTCTAACTATGCTCAGGTCTGAATGACGCATTTTTATCAGAAAATGAATATTTCAAGACTCTTTTTCTGAATGAAATATTGCGCGCATGCTCAGGCATTTCGGAGCTCTTGCGTTGGCTGGGAAACGACAAGTTTTTAACCAAGAGTCTTGCATTGTACAAACTGGAATTGGAATCATTTTAAAATTTTTTTTAGTAAGTAAAACTTTTGTATTAGAGACATTCTACACCAAACCTACCAGAGTCCAAGACTCAACATCTCCAGAGATACAGTGGTCCAAATGTTTCATGAAATTAATCAATAATTACTATTTGTGGTTGTAGGAAAAAAACTCTTGACCGTAGAATGCTGCAAACCTCGTTTTAAGGATAATAAAACAAACTTCGTCATAACTCATAAATTCGAACATCTAATCAATGGTCATTGTCCTTGCAATTTAAATTAATTTTTCATAATAAAAAAAACAAACTTTTTCGATATGTTTAAGTATTGTTTGTACCAAAAATCTTTATATATTTGAACTATTTAATGCAATATTAAAGGCCAAATCGCAACGTTGCGTTAGGTCGTGCTTGCGTTGACAGAAAAAGTAGAATCTATAGAAACCAATGATTCAAACCGAAAGTAGACCTCATGCGTTTTATCGTAAATTCTCATCGTAAACGCATCAGCAACGCAAAAGTAGAGATTCTCTCTACTAGGTCGTCCGTTTGACATTTCCCTAATAATCGTTATTTCATTTTATTTATTTTCCTTAAAAAAATTATTTGAAAACAATAACAAAAATTTTATTTGAACAAAAAATTAATTTTTAGTGCGCGAACATTGTTTGTTTATACCGCGAATACGAGAAAACGGTTCGAAACGCAACCGTAACGCAATGCTTAATTGCAACTTGAAAAAGTGTGCTTATGCTTTGTGTGGACAGAGATCGTAACGCCTGTGCAACGCATAGCCAAAGTGGGTAAACGGACGACCGACCTAACGCATCGTTGCGATTTGGTCTTAATACAGACTCGTTTTTATTATCGCTTCGAAATTAACTGCGATATGTCGCTTTGAACTATTTTTGCAGTTTTAATACGATTTGACCTTCGATATTGGTACAAGATCTAATTCGATATCGTACGATTTTGCTGACATAAAAAGTTGCAACAATTTTCGAAGCTTGTCAGATGTCTTTTTATAAAATTGTCTCTAGTGTTTAAAATATATTCATTGTAAATACCACAGACAAAATTTTTGGCAGGATCGAAGAAGTTCGGACATTTTTTGATATATTTCAAACAGACAAAAATCGCACAATTTTTTACAAAAAAAAATTTCCCTCAGCGCTTGTAACGAAGATCAATGGAAAATTTGATCATCTTAACATTATATTTTATTTTACAACAGAAGAACCAGTGGTGGGACCTACAGTTTAATGCCGAAACCGAACGGCGGGTGAAAGCTTTTACATAGGCAAAGTTTATTCTCGTAGGTTTGCTATTGACTGATGCCGAATCCGAACGGCGGGTGAAAACTTTTTCATAGGCAAAGTTTATTCTCGTAGGTTTGCTATTGACTGACGCTAGGTAGTGTCGCACGATGAATAAAATTATGAAATGTTTGAACAAAACGATATTTTTTTTTTATTTAATTTTCAATTTGTTTTAACTATATTATAAATTAAGAAACTTCTGTAACCATTTTTCTTATAACATTAATAGTTTAAGAGAGATGAGTCTCCAAATATAGGAAAAAAATTGCATTCCATGCATAACTATATGAAAATACATATTAGAAGTTACGTTCTATATCCTTGCATATCCTCTCAAATCCATAAACTTGTATTTAGGCATTTACAAAATACACCTTTTGAAGAAAAAGTAGCTTCGGTTTGTTCCGGTTTAAAAGAAAATTGTATAGATGCGATCACTTTTTCTTGGCCATTGATCTCTTGAGAGATAAGTCTGCCTATTCCGTATCCACTTGCATCTGTGTCAAGTACAAATTTTTCACTTGGAATTGGATACGGAAGAATTGGAGCCGAGCACATTAATTCCTTTAATTTCAAAACGTCTTTTCTTGATCATCAACCCAATGAAAAGCTCGATTCTTTCTTGTCAACTCGTGAAGACTGCTAGCAACATTTGAAAAATCTGGCAAAAATCGTTTGTAGTAATTATATAGCCCCAAGAAACTTCGTAGGTAATGTAGGTTTTGCGGTCTGGGTAAAGGAGTGGTGTGCACTCCTTCTGCAGTTACTCGATAACCAAGATACATGATTTTTTTTGAAAAGTGGGCATTTCTTTGGGCTAAATTTAAGCCCCGCCTTTTCTAATAGAAGAAATACTTCCTCTCGATTTCTTAGATGTTATCCTTTCAGTACTGAATGCTGTCTTCTCTCAATTGATCTTATCGATTTCTACTTACCAGTAGCCACTTTGCAAGTCCAACGTAGAAAACCATTTTGCATTAGAGAAATGGATGGCTATCTTTCTTGGTTACATCATTTTACTTTCGGTAATAACGTAAAACCGAGTACTACCATCCTTATTTTTAACCATGGGATCTCTGATGGTTCCACCACACCATTGTTGTCCATCTCTTCGACTAACACTTCGTCCCGTTTTGCAATAGGCACTCTCTCGTTGCTTGACGAATTAGTTTAGAGTCACCAGTGTCTATTTGATGTTTTCCGATGGAAGTTGTCCCGTCGTTTTGACCTTTAGCAGATAATACAACCAGTATTCAACAATTAGTTGTTCTAATTTACTCTCTTCTTTGCCAGTTAAATCCTTGATCCACTACTTTATAAAAGTTTGATCTGATTTCATACCTAGTTTTGGTGTAGCGTGGTTCTTCGTTTGACTGCTTCACAATTTATTATCACAGATGCCTATTGTCGTATTGAAACACGCGTTCTTCTCTTCATGACTGTTTAATGAACTCACACTAAGAAAACAAAGATGATTACCAGAAATATCACATCCCTAAATATCAAGTTATTTACAAATTATTTAGATCGTCTTTGAGACAACCATCTCTCAAACATCCGTCAAATACGATAAATATTGCTAGCAACCATCTTCGCGGAAGAACCAAGTTGGCCCGACGCAGCTGTCATCAAGTAAACACTGAACAAAAAAATTACATCACGTGTTGATAATTTCAATCCCGGGAAATTTAATTTTTACTTTTACCATTATAATGTATTATTTAAGCTGACACTTTTCTTCATATATGTCATATTTAAAAAATATGAATAGTTTTGCTGCAATTTTTTTGAAACTTATGGGATGTTTGAATATTTGCTACAAGGTGTAAATTTAAACAGATAGTTGCTGCAAAACTTCCATAAACATCTTGTTTTCTTAGTGCATAACATACAATTTCCAATTTATTTATATATATATTTTTATACCCTACACCTATGAGGTACAGGGTATATTAAGTTTGTGCAGATATTGTAACGCCCCTTAGGAGGCGTGTCCGGTATGGAAAAGTATATATATTCTTGATCAGCATCACTACCCGAGTCCGTTTAGCCATGTCCGTCTGTCTGTCTGTCCGTCTTGCTGTCTTGCTGTCCGAATACAGAATAACTTGAGAAATACTGATCAGAATGCGATGAAATTTCGTCTCAATATATTTTAGCCAAAAGTAGGAACTGAGTTTGAAAATGAGCAAAATCGGTCAACGGACACGCCCACCTCCCATACAAGTCACTTTTATATAACTCTTTCGAAACTAATATTTCGAAAAGTATTCAAGGTATAGTTATAAAATTTAAAACGTATTGTTAGAATTTACCTAAAAATATGTGGTCCAAAAATGGGCGTGTTCCGCCCACTTTTTTTTTCATTATATCCCGGGTTTTCATAGTAAAAATTTGATCCGTAAATTATTAAAATCAAATCTATAAAATATTAGCCTTCCAAAATTTTAAATATAGGCGTGGTCCGCCCAATTATATTTTTCAATTTTTTTTTTAGTTTTTTATACTTTATATAATTTTTTTTAATTTATGGGGATATAAGACGTAAATTTCTGATATATGAATAATATTCTGAGGTTCAGCATAATTAAAAATTTAAAATTAAGGTATACAATTAAATATTCCTCATTAATATTTCCACCAAAGGTGTAGGGTATTCCATAGTCGGGCCCGACCGACTATAAAAATCCGCCTCATGTGACCGAACTTACCCATGTGACCTAACTTTCCCAACTCGTTTTTAATTGAATTCCTTTCTCAGCGATTTTATCGCAAGTTGTTCCCTAAGGAACAACTTCTAGAACTACATTTATTTGGAATGCAAAGATAAATTCGTTTTAGCTTCTAGTGAAATCATTTTAGGAATCATTTTATATTCGAGTTATAAAGAGTACACAAATTTAAATTTATCAGTTAAATCATGATACAATAACAAGGTAGTAGTATCCAAAGCACCTCTCAGACAATTTTCTTATCCCATACAACATTTTGACATAAGCACGGGATGTTTGACAGAATCTTCAGGCGTTTGACAGAAGCACGGGACGCCTAATGTTGTGAATCAGCAACGTTTTTTTTATGTATTTAAGAAAGACTGCACATAACCAGTATGCACATAAAGTTCAAATCTAAAAGCACAATAACAGATGCAAGTTAACGTAACATAACGTCTACGACGTAACTGGAAAGTGCATAATGTTTATGAGTGCATACTTTCAGGATATAAAATTAAGTCCGCTTGAAAGCAACGAAAAATGCACCGGTTGCAATTTGATCCGAGGCATGCGCTAGCAAGTGTGCCGTCTGTTTAAAAGCAACAACAAAAGCATTGGTTGTAATTTAAGTCAAGACTAACGCCAGCATGGGAACCAATTAAGAATTCAGCACATTGGAATTTTCTCAATTAATGATTTCACAATATTAGTAAATATATGATGTGGGGTTCATGAGGTTTTTAGTAGTACGTAGATTTAAGAATATGCGTGCTTGCATTTATGAGTTGTGTTTTAAGAAATAAGTATAAGCAAGGGGTTCGTGAGTCGCACGATACCGAGGTGATGAGTAGAGGTTAAGTATAGATTTTAAGCATTATGATTTTAACTGCCTTAGAGTGCAGACGTGTTTTCAGTTTAAACTCAAGCTTGTAAAAATACTTAAAAATAATTAATAAAAGTATAAAGCAAGTCTAAAATATCCTTGCGTTTTTATTTAATAATAAATGTTAGGAAAGAATTGTGGACTTCGAGGGAGTATTGTCACTGACGGTTTCATTAATAAAGGCAAGTACAAAAGGACCCCTGGAGCCCGCAACATTTTTGGCGCAGCCGGTTTTTCAAGAATCTACAAAAAGGACTGAAGGACGAATTTGAAGGAGCATTAAAAAAAAAAAAATAAATGAAGAAACACAGAAGTGGAAAGGAAGGTATAATTAAATATTGAATAAATTTTAGTGAGTTTGAGTGAAAGCAGTAAATAAATGGTAAAATTAAATTATAGAAAGAATGAAATTAAACAAATTTATAAATTTTAATTGAAAATTTTAATGATTATATGGCGAACTTTGAGGAATTGGAAGTAGCATATAGAAATATATTAGGACAACTTGGCAGATTTACTGAGAAATTGTGGAATCAAATTAGTACGGAAGTTAACAATAAAGAAACTTTAGAATTAATAAAAAATAAAGTCAGTTCCACACGGGTATACTCAGAAGTCGAAAGAGTTGACGTAGTTTTTGAACAATTAGTATACTTCTTGGAACATAAAAGTGCTCATAAAATAAAAGAGTTAGAAGAGTGGAAAGGGGAATTTACTGCATTAAATAAAAAATTAAACGATATTGTAGAAGAACGGCAGGAGTTGTTAGATCAGGCTAGTGGAATAGAGGAAGAAAACGAAAAATTAAGAACTTTGCTAAAAAATAAAGATATTTCGGACGAATCAATTGAACGAGCACTGAGCCAACAGCCCAGACTAGAATTCGAAACATTAGAAGAAGCAAATAATAAAGTAAGGGAATTAGATTCGAAAATCAGATTTTTAGAATCAGAAGTTAAGCTAGCCCACGAAACATCATTATATCATAAGGAGGCATTACAGATTGAAGGAAAATTTGATAAAATAACAGCACCGGAAACAACATTAGAAATGTCGTTAGATACTGTGTCGAAATACGTAGGAAGTGTGGTTCCATTTTTTATGGGATCGGAATCACCATCCGTTAAAACTGAACTTTATAGATTCATGGACGCTTGTGCGTTAGCAAGTCTAAAAATTACAAAAGAAAACAAAGAAGAATTCATTAGCTGTGTCAAACTGCATCTTCTTGGTGACGCTTATGATCTAGTCCGCACAAGAAAGTTCAATGATTTAGAGGAGTTATTTGACGTTCTAAGAAATACATATTTAAAAATGACTACGTTAGATTCGGTTCAGGATAGTATTAGAAAAGCATATCAGACGGATGGTGAAAGTCTGAGAACATTTGCAAGGAGATTAGAAAGATTATGGGCAAACGCTAATGAAATAGCAGATTCAAGGTACAAAAATAAAAATCTACCTACAGATGTTTTTAATACGGAACTAGTAAACTCAGTTCTGACAGCATTCAAGGTAGGTGTAAAAGATCCGACAATAAAGGTTCTATTATTAAGTAGCAAAGCAGAAAACTTGAATGATTTATTAGATGAAGCATTAAACGCCCAGATAACAATTCAAGGGGGTCCGAGGTTCCCCGAGAAAGTGTACAGTATCGAACAACGATCTGTAACCAGTCCAACGGATAGTATTCAAAAAAATCATTTTCAAGCTACCCCACTAAATCACAAAATATCAACACAAAATAAAACAGAAGGATCAAAAATACGACCAACATGCTCTTTTTGCCAGAAAAAAGGACATACACGAGACGAATGTATTACGCGGAAAAACACACCGTTTTGTATAGAGTGTGAAAAATATGGGCACGAATCTAGTTGGAGGTGTGCTTCCATTAGATTAGAAGCTCAAAATAAGGAAGGGTTTGGACGTACACAAAACCATCCAGTCGTTAATAGGGAATTTTTAAACAACAATTTGCAAGCAGGACATAACACTACGTACCGTACCAATAATAATAATAATAGAAATAATAACAATAGGAATGGGAATACCCCTAGAAATAATTTAAAATGTGATTGGTGTCGTAGACTTGGTCATGTAGAAGCTGATTGCTACGCCAAGAGGGATTATCTGGCAAGGGAGAATAATGATCAAAACAAGGGAAACTACCAGGGGCCCAGCCAAGGCCAGTAAGCTGGGGACCCATTAAAAATAGCAAAATTAGGTCAAAAAGGGTAGAAATAGTAAATCATAAGGCTGAAGGGTCTGTGATCACATTAACTACTCAAACTCCTAAAAATAAGAGAAAACCGGTGGAGGAAAATATTGCAAATCAGACGTCTGAAGTGACCGTTGATACACATATTGATCCACCGTGGTTTGATTGTGAGGGAGTGACAATGGTAATTTTCGCATTAATACATTTCTTTATATATATGATAATAGCAATAGGGGCAAAAATGATTAAATTAGTAGCAGATGAAACTAATCGGCAAAGATGTGTATTGGAAGAAATGCAAATAGGTCAAAAGGTGAACAATATGTTTACAGGAATGTTGAAAAAGTTTGAAAATTTTATAACATGTTATGATAAAAAAATCAGACAACAGTTGAGTGGAATAAATAAAAAGAGAATTAACAAAATATACAATAGAAAGGGGGACTGCTTCAAATTGTCTAATGTAAGTGATGTGTTCATTGAAGTACCTTGCGAGGCAGCTAAAAATGGAAAACTCATATTACTAGTAGACTCAGGAGCAGATGCAAGCATAATAAAAGAAGGTGCATTGACACAACTACCGGGATTTGACAAAAATAGTAAGAAAGATTTTAATGGGGCTTTTGGTGGATGCGTAAGGACGTTAGGCACGACCAATATACAACACAGTAATATAAAGTGGTTACATTTAATAATGCATGTAGTATCTCTTGAACAAGGAATACCAGCAGACGGAATAATAGGACGGGATAACATATGGAACAGATCCGTAATAAACGCAATTAATAAGACCATAACATTCTACGATAAAGGAAAGAATCACACTATCCGATTACCAATGAAAACGCGAGCCGACATAGAAAATATTTATTACAATCATGAAATAAAAATCATGCCGAGAACCGCAAAAATAGTAGAAATTACACTAAAAACAAAAATTCCAATTGTATTAATACATAAACAAGAAATTTATCCTGGAGTATATTTGGGAGAAAGCTTATCGAATGTTAACAAAAATAAAGTTTATGTCTCAGTATTAAATGCTACAGAAAAGGACATTATAATAGACAACAATTTTAAACCGAAATTTTCAAATTTTAATCAGTATAGGGAATCAGATACAAACAATTCTACAATAAATACTATAGATTCAGTGAATATAAAAAATAGGATTAATAGATTATTAGAAAAAATTAACATTGATGAATCTTTAAATAAGGAGGAAATCACATCATTACAAAATCTTTGTATTTCTTATCACGATGTTTTTCACTTAGAAGGTGACGAACTGTCATACACGCCGATACTCAAACACGACATAACAACACAATGGAATCAACCACCAATTAACCAAAAGCAATACAAACTTCCACACACACATAGAGAGGAAATTAATAGACAGGTTAACAAAATGTTAGATGCTGGCATTATATCGCCAAGCATATCACCCTGGAATTCACCATTACTATTGGTACCGAAGAGGAGCGACAAAGACGGTAACAAAAAATGGAGACTTGTCATAGATTTCCGTAAATTAAATGACGTAACCGTAAAACAGGTATTTCCTATTCCGCGAATAGATGAAATATTAGATCAATTAGGTCACAGTCGGTATTTTTCAACTTTAGATTTAGCAAGTGGCTATCATCAGGTCTTAGTAGAAGAAGGTGATAAAGAAAAAACTGCCTTCAGTACAGGACTTGGACATTTTGAATTCAATAGGATGCCTTTCGGTTTAACAGGGGCACCAGCAACTTTCCAGAGAATAATGAATCACATCTTAACAGGGTTACAGGGTATCGATTGTTTTGTATATCTGGATGATATAGTTGTGTATGGGAAAAATATAAGCGAACATGAACACAGATTAAGTAAAGTATTACAGAAACTAAGAGACCATAATTTAAAATTAAATACCGAAAAATGTCAGTTTTTACGTCGTGAAGTTGTATATTTAGGGCATAAATGTTCAGAACTTGGTGCGTTGCCAGACCCCGCTAAGGTCGAATGCGTAAAAAATATTCCAGTACCAAGAAACAGAAAAGAAGTACAAGCATTTTTGGGATTAATTAATTATTACAGAAAGTTCATAAGCAATATGGCAAGGTTAGCTTTACCAATTAATAATTTACTTAAAAAGGACGTTAAATTTAAATGGACGGAAGATTGTCAAAATTCATTTATTAAATTGAAAGAATCAATAATTTCACCTCCAATATTAGCATATCCAGATTTTACAAAAACTTTTTTACTAACAACAGACGCAAGTAACGAAGCAGTAGGTGCAGTCCTATCTCAAGGTGAAGTAGGAAGCGACCGACCGATCGCGTTTGCAAGTAGAACTTTAAATGGGGCAGAAAAACGATATTCTACCATTGAAAAGGAATTTTTAGCAATTGTTTGGGCAACAAAGAATTTTAGAGCATACCTATTAGGGCGACCATTCAAAATTTTTACAGATCATCAGCCTCTAAAAGGTATTGCAAATTTAAAAGATCAGACATCCCGCCTTGCTCGTTTCCGACACAAATTATCGGAATATGATTTTGAAATAAGGTACAAACCAGGCAAAAAGAATTTAAATGCGGATGCTTTAAGCAGAATTCCATATATAGAACCAGATATTACAGCCGTACAAACACGATCCAAAACTACACAAAATATTTTAGATCAGCAAATCACAAAAATAAAACCACAAATCAGTACACCAGTCGTAGATGAAACAATAATAGATACAAATAATGAAACGAATTCAGCTCAAATATTAACTGATCCAGATGAAATTAAAACCGTGATGAAAGATTTTCATGATTCAGCACTAGGAGGCCATCAGGGCACACTTAAAACATACTTTAGGATTAAGAAACAATTTAAATGGAGGGGAATGCAGAAACAAATAAAAGAATATGTTAGAAACTGTCCTAAATGCCAAATGAACAAAAGTTCAAAGTTAACAAAAATGCCAATGGTTTTGACAGATACGCCAACACGTCCATTCGATAAGGTTTATATGGACTTGGTAGGAATTTTACCTGAAACAGTGTCAGGAAATAAATATATTTTAACTTTTCAAGACGATTTTTCAAAATACATGTGCTGCGTAGCTATCCCAGACGCGGAAGCAAGCACAGTAGCTAAAGCTTTTTACGAGGAAATTATCACGCGTTATAATATTCCGAAAATTTTAATTACAGATAATGGGTCAAATTTTGTGTCAAAATTATTTTCAGACACGTGCAAGTTATTAAACATTAAAAAAATGCATATAACACCTTATCACCCGCAGGCGAATGGCTCGTTAGAACGAAGTCACAGACCTTTAGCGGAGTATTTGAGATGTTTTGCAAAAGAGGATGGGTCCAACTGGGATCAATGGTTGAATTCGGCAATGCATGTGCACAATAACACAGTGCATATGTCAACAGGGCAAACGCCTTGTCGTACTTTATACGGATTTGAATTTGACATGCCAACCAACCTAAAACGAAAATGTTCACCAATTTATAACAGTGAAGATTACAATAAGATATTAAAATACCAAATACAGCGTACACATGAGATAGCCAGAAAAAATCAAGAAAAAGCTAAGGAAAGATCTAAACGAAGTTACGATAATACATTAAATACGGTAGTTTTTAAGGAAGGAGATAAAGTTTTATTAAAAAACCAGAATAGGAAAAACAAATTTTCACCAATCTGGGTAGGACCCTATGAAGTCCTTTCGATAATAAGTCCTGTGACAACAGTGATCTGTATCAAGGGAAAAGGTAAAAAATTCCATAATAACTTATTAAAAGCATATAACTCTTAAGTTATACACAATCGAACGAACAAAAACAACGAAATTAATAACTGAAACAACAGTTCATAATGATCATTAACCGCAATGCATAATATTGCAAACAACGTAAATAAAGTACGCGTAAATTTTTTTTTTAGAAAATATGTTTTTTAAATCTAAATTAGTGCATGAGAAAATAGCTATGTATTAATTTTAGAAGATGACTAGCATTAGATCATGTATTAAATAAGAAAGGAATAAAGTATAAAGAATATTATATTAGATATTTCATAAACAAGAATTCAGAACACATTTGCTAAAGCAATAAAATATACATTGTCATAATTGAGATAGGTTAGTACTTCAGTTTCATTGTCAAGATCATTTTCAATGGAAACAGGCAACAGAAAGATCATTGCACTTGAAGTACAGATAGATGTTAGCGTAGCACACACTAAAGTGATAAAATAAAATGCAATTCAGCGTTTTGCATCTAGGAACAATGCACTAATGTACCGAAAATGAAACGAGGTACGTTAATGCAGCGTAAAAATTTGAACAATAATTGAATGATAAGGAAAAAATACAATACACAATCTAACAAAATTAACAAACGTTTTAAATGTGATCATTACACGGTAATGAAAATATATATGTACCTATTGAATGTACAAAAGTAGTTATGCATAAATCGCGCGCGCTTACCATTATTAAAAATTGTCAATAATGATTAAATTCACAAATTAGTGCATGAATAAAGAGCTAAGTATTTTTGAATAGAATTAGCATTGATTCATGTGCTAATGAAATTATAAAGAAAATAATGTCTATATATTAAGAAAAAAATTAAAGATTTTACAATTAAAGATTTACAGTAAAATGTTCGATATAAATATACAATTAAAATATAAAATTTTAATACTATGATGTAAGGTAATATAAACAAAGATTATGAATACTGAAAGTAAAAATGATGTTAAATATAAATAATTTATAAAGTTATAGTAAACATTACAAAGTAATAAGTATTTTTAAAAATAATCCTGGCTCTGGAAATGCATTTCAACCACGACAAAGAAATAAAACATGCACGAAGAAGAACTAGCAATCCACCAAACAATAAAATTCGACGCAGAAGACACTAAGTTTAAATATTAATTGTCAAAGAAGATCGTTTGATTTTGTTGGGTAAAGGTCTGAAATGGTAATATTATGTAATGAAGTACAAGAGACGAATGATAAAGAAACATGTGAGAGTCATGGCGCGGACAACAACAATTGTACATCAATAACATGTTTAATTAAAAGAAAGGAGCTCAATATAAACATGAATGTGGAATTTCGACAAATCAGCAAAATTGCGACTATTCTACCATAAAGAAGCAACAACATTTTACATCTTTACGTACATATAATTAAAAGATAACAATTTTATCACTCAAGGAACAAGCTAATATTTTGTAAATAAGTTGAAGGAGCTATTCCATATACACTTATTCAGCTGTCAATGCTAACCTTATGGAAAAAGAAATTTGACACATCAACAAAGTTATCATAATTGTACTAAATCAACAACATTTCACACATTATGCTGACAGTTTCTTCAACAAAAGAACATAATTTCTTAAAAGAGAAGACGAAAATTAAAAACACTAAGAACTTCAAATATTCAAATAATGTACAACAAGTGAAATATAAAAGAACAACATCAAACAACAACATGTACGTATAATTAAAGATGATTTCCGAAGATGACAATTTCGCTACAAGAACTCTTAAAACATTTAAAGAAGACAAATTCGTATTAATATCCAGAAATATAAAATTACAAAACTACCAATTTTAGTATCTGCTCTCAACAAAATACGATTCAATTTGACTGAAAAAAACAACGCAACATAGAAGACATCAAATTTAACAAAGCTTAGAAAATAAAGACGAAAGATGAGAATAAATGATGACAACAATGTTTTTCGATCAATGACAGAAACAAATAAAATGCAGCCAGCCAACCTATACACGTAAACAGAGAGTAACAGAACTAGCGATCACAGCAGTTTATGTTTTAAATTAATAGAAGACACAACTACATTTTTATTGTATAATTAAATAGACTAGAAATAAGTAAAGAAAAACTTGAAGAAACATTAAAAATATGAACACTATAAATATAAACAATAACTAAAATAACTCAACAAAAATTAAATGACTTATTTTCAATAAATAGCAAAAAAAAAAAAAAAAAAAAAAACAAATCGTTGCACAAATTAAAGCATTTAATGACTTAGATGAATAAACAAGAAAAACAACAGAGCAACACGGAACGCAGCGATTGCAAAGCGGTAACTTGATCAACTACTGTTTTGTCAATTGCAACGTTCAGTGACTTGTAATGTTATACATTTTTTTTTTATCAACAATATCACTAAAACTGCGACTATTAATTAAGTAATTGAGTAACGAAGATAAGCATTAATAAGATTCTTAAAATGAAAATAAGTAAAATAAATTATAATAATAAGAAAAATAATTATTGATTTTATATATTATTGAAAGTTAAATAAATTAAGATATATTGTAATATTAATGATGTAAAAGAAAAAACTATTATTCTTTTTAATAATAATTTTTTCTTAAAATAAGGGGGGAAGAATGTTGTGAATCAGCAACGTTTTTTTTATGTATTTAAGAAAGACTGCACATAACCAGTATGCACATAAAGTTCAAATCTAAAAGCACAATAACAGATGCAAGTTAACGTAACATAACGTCTACGACGTAACTGGAAAGTGCATAATGTTTATGAGTGCATACTTTCAGGATATAAAATTAAGTCCGCTTGAAAGCAACGAAAAATGCACCGGTTGCAATTTGATCCGAGGCATGCGCTAGCAAGTGTGCCGTCTGTTTAAAAGCAACAACAAAAGCATTGGTTGTAATTTAAGTCAAGACTAACGCCAGCATGGGAACCAATTAAGAATTCAGCACATTGGAATTTTCTCAATTAATGATTTCACAATATTAGTAAATATATGATGTGGGGTTCATGAGGTTTTTAGTAGTACGTAGATTTAAGAATATGCGTGCTTGCATTTATGAGTTGTGTTTTAAGAAATAAGTATAAGCAAGGGGTTCGTGAGTCGCACGATACCGAGGTGATGAGTAGAGGTTAAGTATAGATTTTAAGCATTATGATTTTAACTGCCTTAGAGTGCAGACGTGTTTTCAGTTTAAACTCAAGCTTGTAAAAATACTTAAAAATAATTAATAAAAGTATAAAGCAAGTCTAAAATATCCTTGCGTTTTTATTTAATAATAAATGTTAGGAAAGAATTGTGGACTTCGAGGGAGTATTGTCACTGACGGTTTCATTAATAAAGGCAAGTACAAAAGGACCCCTGGAGCCCGCAACACTAAGAAGAACAAGAACTCTAATAGTTCTACCTTGAATAATTGTATCATAGAAGATGACGGAAAAGTACTTGCTCGTGTAGACATCGCCTGCGAAAACAACGACTTCTAAAACCATTTTTGGAGCTACTCCCTTAATACATTATAAATTGCAGTGGTTGCAAAGTACTTCTAAAATGTGCTGGGTTGCTTCAATTCTATTTTTTTTTATTTTTGAAATAATATTTGTTTTGCTCAATTCAATTCAAAATCAATGTTCAATTATAAAGTCTCGTCTCTGAATTAAGTATATAACGAAAAATTATTTTGAAGAAATTGTGATTTTTCGAAATTTTTCAAAATAACAATATTATTTTCGTTTTTGAAAATAATATTATTAAATTTTTACGTATACGTATACAATAAATTTGTCAAACTTTTGTTTTGACTTTTCAATTTAAATTTGCAGTATTTTAATTTCAATTTGAATATAAGTTGCTGCGCTCGGACATTGATAAAGAATTTCTACTTCAAGAATAAATACAGGTGAGTGTTATTTGACCATTTGTTGCTTTTAATTAAACGGCTTTTAATTAATCGGTATATTTACTGCGACTATGCCGCCATCGATCGTGTGTCGCGCTCCTATCAAAGCTATTTGGCCACTGTCCTCATTGGGCAACGAACAATTCGTCGACCGAAAAATCTCGAAGATGTGTGACTTGGAAAAAAGTGCACGTTACACGGTGGTAAAAACCAAGACTACATATATCAGACTCCTAAATTTCACACGGTCGTGGGATCGACATCAAGGATGTGTCCCTGGTCATTAACTATGACATGGCCAATCTATTGAAGACCATACACATACAAGGCGTATTAAGAACATTGCCGAGGCAACCGCTCGCTATCATAAAGATTCGTGACGCCATCACGTGCCCATCAACAGTAACAACAATAGTCAATAAACATCCTCAATCAAAAAAATAAATTTTTAAAATTGAAAATGTCTTTTGTTGTGTAAAATTTTATAGTAATAATTTAATAATATTATTGTTAGAAGTTTGATAATATTATTGTCAATGACGTAATTTTGAGTCATATAAACCAACAATACAATTTTCAAAAACGATAATTTTATTTTCAAACTTTATTCGATAATTTTATTATTGGATCCGACAATAATTTGAAAATAATATTTGTGGATCCATTTTAAGATGAAATATAATTAATTTATTGTCGAATTCGACAATAATTTTTCTATGTATGTATTTAACAAAACCATTTTCGGAAACATCTCCAGTATCAAATCAAATAAAGGAGCAATCAGAATAAAATAAAAACAAAAATTTGTACTTTTATTTAAAAAAAAGCCAGCTAACGCCTGAGTTCAAGTTACACTCAGGCGGCTCCAGTATCTTGAATATAACTTGAATGTATTGATTTTATACAACAAGTATTTTAGTACTTTTATTTTATTAAATCGAGTAACACTTTTTTTGTCATTCAAAAATGAAATTGAAGTGAGAATAAAAAACTTGATTGGAATTTTTTTGAAGTCAAAAAAACACGTGTGGCACAGTGCTAATTGATATGGTGAGTGAGTTAACATATAATTTTACTTTAACTTTACCACGCTTTCTCCCGCAGACACAAGCAGAACATCAATGTTTAACGAGCACTGCAGATTATTGTGGAAGCCTGCTCAATGCTGCTCGTGTCCACGTGCAGTCAAATAGATATGTTGCGCGTTATTGCATTGCTGAGTCAAAAGCTCGCCTGCAGTAGAGAATTTGCGCAGGTTGGAAATCGCGAAATGCCTGTATCTTGGATTTGGGCTAGCTAAATGTCAGAAGGATTTTTTTTTATGTTGCTGAATCTTAGAAGCTTTGTCACGACGACCATGCGCAACCGCTTCTTCAGTTTCTAGTACATTTTTCATGATGACCAAGTTGCTTCTACAGCATCGAATCTACAGTAAAATTCGATCCCGATATTTATGTTTATTTCTGCTGTCCTTTACCATTTAAAATATTAAAATATTGTTAACATGTATGGAACTCTTTGGTTTTTTCTTATTGCACAAAATTGCAGATAATTTACATTTGATACCCTTTGGGATCCTTTTCGGAAGCTTTTTGTGATAAAAAATGAATCTTCTTAGATTCAATTACGAGAGCATTTCCAGATTATTTTTAGACTCCCTGCTAGATTGTTTTTAGGCTCCGACACAAGACTCCTAAAAGAGCCTTCTAACTATGCTCAGGTTGAATGACGCATTTTTATCAGAAAATGAATATTTCAAGACTCTTTTTCTGAATGAAGTAAAAGCGCCCATGCTCAGGCATTTCGGAGCTCTTGCGTTGGCTGGGAAACGACAAGTTTTTAACCAAGAGTCTTGCATTGTACAAACCAAGGTGTATTAAGGAAGGTGAGGAAAATTTGGAGAGGCGACAAATGTGAACGTAATTCTGTACACATATTTCAAATTTGAAATATTTTTCTGTATACAAAAGTCATTGCGATATTTGTTATTTTTTAGGTTTTCTGTATATAAAAGTCAATTTATTTGTTTTTGTTTATATTTTAAATGTTTTTTTTTTTGGATTTGCTTTTATTAAATAATTTAAATGACATAAAGTTTGTCTATAAACTTTATTTTGACCAATTTTAACTATACTCAGACGCGTCGCACATTTGAGGATGTACTCCTTGATGTGTACAAAAGTGTTATATCTGTTATGCAGCGTTTCAATAACACATGCTCGCAATTTCTTAGTATCCCTTCTCCTCGTCCAAGTGTGCAAGGGTTCATAATTATTAAATCTTTAACAAGCTCTCCCACACTCTACTTGGCGATTAAAATGTTAAATATGATTTTTTTTCATCGATTTGTAACTACGTCAGGTGTTAGCTTTTTAAAAATGTTGGTTATATGGAATGATCCACGCCACGGACATGTCTGAACCGCTACATCAAAAGTTGAAGCAATAGATGTCGTAGCAGTTGGAGGCATAAAAAGGGGCATAAATGGGAATCCCGGAACAGGTGATGCCTCAACGATCGTGTAGGTATTTTTGAGATGCAGCTTTACTGGTGCGGTAGATTTAACATTAATATATTTGAGACACGCGACAATGAGGACAGAATTTTGGTACACCGGATATAAATGCGAACTTCGTGTTCAAAAAATTCGTGCACCCCATATTTTTTCTTCTGGAGATCTCGACGAACGAGAAATTTTTATTTACCGCAACTGGTCACAGGCAGAATAAGATGGTCTTGGCATTAGTTTATACGCGATGTTTGTTTTATAATTGTTTTGACAATTTTAATTTTAATAACCGTATTTGTCAACCGGAAACGAGGAAAATTTTCAAACGAATGACAAAAAAATATTAAAATTGAAAAATAAATAATGAGAAGAGTTTTTATACTTTCCTCACCTTGTAAAATACACCTTGGTACAAACTGGAATTGGAATCATTTTAAAAATTTTTTTAGTAAGTAAAACTTTTGTATTAGAGACATTCTACACCAAACCTACCAGAGTCCAAGACTCAACATCTCCAGAGATACAGTGGTCCAAATGTTTCATGAAATTAATCAATAATTACTATTTGTGGTTGTAGGAAAAAAACTCTTGACCGTAGAATGCTGCAAACCTCGTTTTAAGGATAATAAAACAAACTTCGTCATAACTCATAAATTCGAACATCTAATCAATGGTCATTGTTCTTGCAATTTAAATTAATTTTTCATAACAAAAAAACAAACTTTTTCGATATGTTTAAGTATTGTTTGTACCGAAAATCTTTATATATTTGAACTATTTAATGCAATTTTAAAGGCCAAATCGCAACGTTGCGTTAGGTCGTGCTTGCGTTGACAGAAAAAGTAGAACCAATAGAAACCAATGATTTAAGGCCAAATCGCAACGGTGCGTTAGGTCGTGCTTGCGTTTACAGAAAAAGTAGAATCTATAGATACCAATGATTCAAACCGAAAGTAGACCTCATGCGTTTTATCGTAAATTCTCATCGTAAACGTATCAGCAACGCAAAAGTAGAGATACTCTCTACTAGGTCGTCCGTTTGACATTTCCCTAATAATCCTTATTTCATTTAATTTAATTTCCTTAAAAAATTATTTGAAAACAATAACAAACATTTTATTTGAACAAAAAATTAATTTTTAGTGCGCGAACATTGTTTATTTATACCGCGAATACGAGAAAACGGTTCGAGACGCAACCGTGCTTAATTAAGTGCTTAATTGCAACTTGAAAAAGTGTGCTTATGCTTTGTGTGGACAGAGATCGTAACGTCTGAGCAACGCATAGCCAAAGTCGGTAAACGGACGACCGACCTAACGCAACGTTGCGATTTGGTCTTAATACAGACTCGTTTTTATTATCGTTTCGAAAAAAACTGCGATATGTCGCTTTGAACTATTTTTGCAGTTTTAATACGATTTGACCTTCGATATTGGTACAAGATCTAATGCGATATCGTACGATTTTGCCGACATAAAAAGTTGCAACAATTTTCGAAGATTGTCAGATGTCTTTTTATAAAATTGTCTCTAGTGTTTAAAATATACTCCATTGTAAATACCACAGACAAAATTTTTGGCAGGATCGAAGAAGTTCGGACATTTTTTGATATATTTCAAACAGACAAAAATCGCACAATTTTTTACAAAAAAAAAATTTCCCTCAGCGCTTGTAACGAAGATCAATGGAAAATTTGATCATCTTAACATTATATTTTATTTTATTTAACAACCGAAGAACCAAATGTATTTGTACTCAAAGTGGTGGGACCTACAGTTTAATGCCGAAACCGAACGGCGGGTGAAAGCTTTTACATAGGCAAAGTTTATTCTCGTAGGTTTGCTATTGACTGATGCCGAATCCGAACGGCGGGTGAAAGCTTTTTCATAGGCAAAGTTTATTCTCGTAGGTTTGTTATTGACTGACGCTAGGTAGTGTCGCACGATGAATAAAATTATGAAATGTTTGAACAAAACGATATTTTTTTTTTATTTAATTTTCATTTTTTTTAACTATATTATAAATTAAGAAACTTCTGTAACCATTTTTCTTATAACATTAATAGTTTAAGAGAGATGAGTCTCCAAAGATAGGAAAAAAATTGCATTCCATGCATAACTATATGAAAATACATATTAGAAGTTACGTTCTATATCCTTGCATATCCTCTCAAATCCATAAACTTGTATTTAGGCATTTACAAAATACACATTTTGAAGAAAAGAAAAATTGTATTGAAATACTACCATTTTCGTTAGAAATTTATTAATTTGATTTTCAGTGTTTAGTCCCATTGTATTCTCAGCACAGCTCGTAAGTATTCTGAACTGTGAAATGCAACTATGTTACTTCAAATTAACATTTCCCTTTTCAACTTCAATTCAAAGAGAGCATTTAACAAAAAATGGCTTCCATTTGTTCTCGTTTGTTTTGTTTTCGGCTAAGTTCAAAAGTAACATAAAAATAATTTGCTACTGACTTTGACGTCAAAAAATAGTTTATTAAAAAGAAAATTTTCGTGAGACCGTACGCTATGAAAAAATTGTAAATATAGAATTTTTATTAATTTATTTTCTACGATTTAATAATGCATTTGATTTTAGTATGTGTGCTATCAATTCGAACAGCGCCTTCGGCATGGAAAAACTCATGGGAATCACAACGAAGATGCAATATAGTCGATTGTTTTTACAGGACGCAATTACTGCTGAATGCGTTCATCGAGCAGGAGTGTGAAGCGCAATACTCATTGTTTGCACACAACCTGCCGCATTTTAGTGACCAACGAACTCTGTGACTGATGAGGAGACTCTCTCTGATATAAGATTCATTTAGAATACAGGTAAAATAATTGTTATTAGAATTAGTTAAATTTGTATGAATTTATAAATTTTAAGGTTTCAAAATTTCGACGTCCACAAATTCAACTGCAGCGCATGGCAGCCATCATCGGGTTGGATGTTTTTAAATTTAATCGCGAGTTGTCAAAACACGCGAGTTGGAAAATGAAATATTTTCCTTAATTTTATTAATTTTGTGTGCGTTTTTCTACAAATATTAAACAATGTTGTCGGCTACGAATTGATTTGTGTAGGCGAGCACCATTGCATGCAGCACCTCCGTTAACAGTCGCATTGTGACAAGTATCCGTTTGTCGACAAGAACATTAAGCTGCCGCTTACACTTGCAACACTTGTCACTCTGTCAAGCGGAGCGGCGGTGCCCCAACGATAGCACATACAACGATTATAGCCGGTCTCACATACCATACTGATGCCATTTGGCGCAGCAAAGCATCGGCAGCAGCTGTTATGGTGTATTAAGGAAGGTGAGGAAAAGTTGGAGAGGCTACAAATTTGAGCGTAATTCTGTACACATATTTCAAATTTGAAATATTTTTCTGTATACAAAAGTCAGTGCGATATTTGTTTTTATTTATGTTTTCTGTATATTAAAGTCAATTTATTTGTTTTTGTTTATAAAGGAAATGTTTTTCTTTCCGATTTCTTTTTATTAAATAATCAAAATAACATAATATATAAATGTGTTGTTTTCAATTTAAAAACACATCCTCGCTTAAGACACCTTATCATCTCCCCCAAATGTAAGTGTGTTCGACGTTGGTAAAGCTTCGGACAAGCGATATTAGAATAGTCAGCCGTTATATATTTTAAAAGGTTAGGTGTTGTTTTAAATGTACCACGACCCTTTCCGTAATCTTTCAAAAACAGCCCCCACCTCCAAAATGTTATGTTGTGATTAAATGATCCTTTTCGTCTATTGTAACAGTCATAAGTTAATACATATTAAAAGTGTTGGTTTATGGTAGGTGCCACGCCATCACATGTCTAAGCAGCTATTTGATAATCAGAAGCAGTTGATGTACATGTTGTCGTGGCAGTTGAAGGCATGAAAAAGGGCATAAATGGAATTCCTGGAACATTCAACTTCTCAGCGATCATGTAGACATTATTAATGCAGCGTTAGATTTATCATTACAATATTTTAGACACCCGCGACTAGTACCGAGCTTTAGCCAGCGTACGTATATAAACGCATACGTTTTCATCCAGGGGATACAATATAACTATTTTTAAAATGTTATTGGCAAATCCGCGAAAAAATGTTCTACATGAATCACTCCATAGCTTTCGCCTTTGGGGATCGCTCGGAACGTAAAAAATGTAGTATTTCCGTTTTATTTACACGACTGTTGATAGATAGAAGATGTGATCACGGAAATTATTTATCCTATATGTCCGTTCCGAAATAGTTTTGACAACTTTATTTTATTTCAATATTAATGAACCGTAAA
Organism: Dryomyza anilis; assembly: GCA_951804985.1. Classification (NCBI taxonomy): domain Eukaryota; kingdom Metazoa; phylum Arthropoda; class Insecta; order Diptera; family Dryomyzidae; genus Dryomyza; species Dryomyza anilis. The sequence continues at coordinate 31,862,971 of OX638134.1, forward strand.
CGAGGAGACACAAAAAAAAAATGACAAAAAAATATTCAAAATAAACACAGAGAGAGCAGTTTTTATACTTTCCTCAAATACACTTTGGTTCAAACGGAACAACCGCTGACTTCTGTGTCTGAACTTTTCATTCGAAAAAAAAAAGACAAAGACGCGGTGTGAAATTGTTAGTAATTTATATAATTACAATTTTTTTTAATATAAATGTTATTTTAGCATGAGGCAGTATTTGCAAAGGAAAATTTCGTCAACCTTCTCAACATCCGGGCAACTGCACCACAACAGTCAACAGCAGTAGTAAGAGCAGTGACTCTAGTTCTTCCAACCAAATGAAAAACGGTATTGAAAACAAGGAGAACGCTGACGAATTTGTTTCGTTTCTGGTGTGGGCGAGAGCTCTACTCGACTCGCTTGAGATCAATCGCGACAATCTCGAAGCATTCTATCGGAACGCGACCGCTTTGTCCTATCGCCTCAATGCATCCGAGCGGCAGCAGGCCAAAGGTGTAATATCATTCATGAAATACGCAGATGCCTAGCAGCGCGATCTGTAGAATCATATTGTGTCGGCGTGTCTGACCGATATGCTTTCCACTTCGGAAATCATCACAATACTCTGAGAATAAGTCGAACGACTGTGGAGCACGCGACATTCAATACCGTGGTGAATGATAGGAGTGTTTTCAAGATAAATATTGTTTCTTTTATATGTTCTTCCATATTTAACGTTGGGTTTGTATTAGCTTGAACTTCCATAGCAATTTCGGCATAAAGTATACAGCGCCGGAGAGCAAATGGCCCGAACTGCTGGCCAACTGCGACATGTTGCTGCGTCGCACTCCGCTGAGTAAGCGGCTGACGAGCGAGCAGATCGACGGCCGTCTGCGTGATGTGCTGCTGAAGTACGTTAACAACAAGGATGTGTTTATGCGCTATCAATTTACACGCAGGTGCGCAAACGTTTAAACTATTTACAATAGTCCATATTTAGCAAAACTTGTGCTTCTAACACATAACGAAGGAAGACATTGTCGATAGTAATAGCTAAAGTCCGTAAGTCGAACTCGCACACACCCTAAGTTTTTTTACTAAATTAAAATCTTACTAAGGGTGTGTGCGAGTTCGACTAAAAATTGTTAAAGTAGTCAATAAATCGATTATTTGTTTGCTGTCTTCCAATGTAGTTCAATATATTTTGCTCGTCAATTTGCTAAATTGTAAAGGAAACTCTGCATTACAGACAACATTTAGTTAGTTAGTTATTTAGTGAAACTCGCACACACCCTAACTGACAAATATATATTAATTTAAAATTTATTTAAATTAAAATTTTACTAAATTAAAAATCAATAAAATTACAATTTTTTTCTGTTTTCTGTTTTTAAAATGTTTCCTAAATAATATAATTTTTACTATAATTAAAAATGTTTACTAAAAACTCCAAATTTTACTAATAAAATAAAAAATTCAAATTTTTAGTAAAAATTAAAGTATATACTAAACACATAAACATCAAATTTATACTAAAAATTTTAATTTTTTACCAAAAAGTTAAATTTTAACTAAAAATTCAAATTTTAACAAAAAATTCAAATTTTAACTAAAAATTCAAATATTTACTAAAAATTTAAAATTTTACTAATAAAATCAAAAATTAAAATTTTTGGTAAAAGTCAAATATATACTAAACATTTAAATTTATATTAAAAATTCTAGTTTTACTAAAAATTCAAATATTTAGTAAAAATTGAAATTGTTACTAAAAATTAAAATTTTTACTAATAATTCAAATGTTAACTAATTAATTAAATTTTTACACAAATCAAAAAATTAAAATTTTTACTAAAAAAAATCAAAAATTTACTAAAAATTGAAATTTGTACTAAAAATTGAAATTTTTACTAAAAATTGAAATTTTTACTAAAAATTGAAATTTTTACTAAAAATTCAATTTTTACGAAAATTTCTAATTTTTACGAAAAATTCTAATTTTTATTAAAAATTCAAATTTTTACTAAATTTTCAAAATTTTACTAAAAATTATTATTTTTACTAAACATTTCTACGACAAATTCCAAATTTTACTAAAACTTAAATTTTTTGCCAATTTTTATTCTTCCTTTCATTCATTTATTGTTAATTTTTGTCAAATATATATATATATATATATATATATATATATATATATATATATATATATATATATATATATCTTGCAGGTACAACTTCAGCAAAGCTCAGCATCAAATAGCTGGAAAAACGCAGCCGTATATCGCAAACGCAAAATATATCTGCCTTCATCACCAGTAAATGCCTCAACAACTGATATTGTACTTTTAATTTGTATTATTAATTTAAATTTATATTATGGTAAATATCAAGTCCACATTAATGTTTATAATATTACAATTGATCTGTTTATTTAATGTATAAAAACTTAGTATAAAAAATGCTTTAAAAACGTAAAAATGCATTTGTTTTATTTGACATCAATTTTCCTTTGGGTCTCAGATTACGTCCGACATTGCTTTGAATGTCTGTTCTAAAAGCCTGACTAAAATGTGTCATCAGCTTTGCTTCACCTCGTTACTGATTGTCTGATTTTTTAATATTTTATCATATTTGCTCTCTCTGTTTTGTACGTAATTTCTCTCAGACATACTTCAAAAAAATAGGTGAGATGTCTATGTCGCGTTAAGTCCGTTACAGCACCTATTTAGTGCGTAAATCTGAACCAGTGTCACACACTTTTTCAGGGATGTCTTACGTTTTGATCGTAAAGATGTCGTAATTACGAACGAACGCAGCAGTGGGGTATTTCATATAATTACTTAACACAGACGAACAATACAAAGTTTATAGTGTATTCATGGCAGAGCTCTCGATTTCATACGAGTATTTTCGAGTAGACCGGGTACCCGGGCGCTCGAAAGCCCGGTTCGGTTTTGACCCCCTTTTGGGGGTCATGGACCACTCCAAAGGGTACCATTAGCCTTCTAATGATGTCCGCTATCGATTTCCGAAATAAACATTTTTGGGTCATAAATGCGGTTTTGACCCCCTTTTGGGGGTCAGGGACCATTCCAAAGGGTACTATTAGTCTTCTAATGAGGTTCGCTATCCATTTCCGCAATAACATTTTTTGGATAAAAAGTGGTTTTTGACCCCCTTTTGGGGGTCAGGGACCACTGAGAGTGGTACCATTCGATTTCCCTTGATGTCTGCTACCGATTTCTGCAATAAAAATTTGTTCGGTCTTTTTATCACTTTCCGCCCACTTTTGCCCACCCACCCACTTTTGTCCACCCACATTTTTCCAACCACTTCCGACCAACTCCCACATCAAGCAAACGAACGGACAGACAAATTAACAAGCGATCAAATGAACAGTCGTCAATCGAACAAACGAACGAACGAACGAACGAACGAATGAACTAGCTACTCGAAGCTCGAACAACGATCGAGCAATCGAGCTACTCAAACAACGAACGAGCAATCGAGCTACTCGAACAAACGAGCTACTCGAATAGCTCGAACAAACGAACGAACAAATTACCCGGGTAGCTCGAACATTTAATACCCGAGTTTTTCGGGCACCCGGGTAATCGAGAGCTCTGATTCATAGTGTATAAAAAAAATAAAAAATACCAAAATTCCATTGATTCATCCACATTTCGTAAAATTTTACGTCAGAAATATTACGTCAAGTTAATAATTTTATATCAATTAAACCTAGAGATATCCTTCATTCGCACTAACTTTTTTCTGATCACAAAAGAAAAAAAATATATCTTCCCGATATCGTTCTCAGATTAGGAGAAATTACATGGCAAATATTACCATTTTTCATACATTTGTGCTTTTTTTGTAAATTTTTTGCAAGGACTGCATGTGATATCCTTTTTCTAATCACAATCAATGTGGGAAAAAATAAAAATATAACATCTTGATATCGTTCCTGGATTTGGATAAATTACATGGCAAAATTTACCATTTTTATTTTAATTTCATACATTTGTGTATTTCGTTGTAAAAGTATTCCAAGGACTGCAAGCGAAATCCTTCGTTCGAACTAACTTTTTTCTAATCACAATCAATGTGGTAAAAAATAAAAAAAATGTTATCCTGATATCGTTCCCGGATTATGAGAAAAGACATGGCAAAAATTACCATTTTATTTTTTAATTTCATACAAATGTGCCTTTTTTGTATTTTATATATTTATACACTGGTGGTCAAAACTACTAAAGCAACAAAACTCATTACGTTGCATTACCATTAATAAAACATTAAAAAATTATAGATAGAATAAACATTTTATTTTCTTTAATAAAGTAAATTATTCACTTACAAAAATAACACATAATACAATGCAATTCATGCGTATAAAATGTCTTATTAAGCCTTGATTAAAATATCTCAAATTTTAGGTGGCCAATACTAAAGCAACTCTTCAAATTGTTATACAAAAAGATAAATATTTATAAATAAACAACACCATAACTATTATTTTTTAAGATAGCAGCACATCTACGATGTATGGAATCTATTAAATATTCAAGTTGTTCTTTTGGAATATTATACCAGAGATGTTGGCTGCTGTTAAAATTGTGTGTTTGTTTGTCTCACTGTTCCTCTTAATTTTGTGATCTAAGAAACCCCAAAGGTTTTCTCTTGGGTTCAGATCGGGGGATTAAGCTGGTCACTTAAGAGCCCTAATATTTTGTTAGCCACGCATAGTTAGTCCGCTACCAGTTTGGAAGTGTGTTTTGGGTCATTGTCTTGAAGAAAGATTCAAATAAGTGTCATTTCTTCTATTGGATGCGGCAGCATTAGGCTTAATAAGACATTTTATACGAATGAATTGCATTGGATTATGTGTTTGTAAGTGAATAATTTACTTTATTAAAGAAAATTAAATGTTTATTCTATCTATAATTTTTTAAAGTTTTATTAATATATATATATATATATATATATATATATATATATATATATATATATTATATATATATATATATATTATATATATATATATATTATATATATATATATATTATATATATATATATATTATATATATATATATATTATATATATATATATATATATATATATATATATATATATATATATATATATATATATATATATATATATATATATATATATATATATATATATATATATATATATATATTATATATATACATATATATATATATATATATATATATATAATATATAATATATATATATACCCGCACCATTTTTTTATGAGATTCTCTGTTTCCAAAAAATATTTTTAAAAACAAACAAAAGTGGTTAAAAGATCATGCAAAAAAAAAAACTATTTCTTGATAGAAAATCTCCAATTATCTTTCTTTTTGTAACTGTGGTAAATAAAAGTTTGTTTTCATAGTGGCGCAAACTATAGATGTATTTTAATAAATAGCACGAAATGACACATTATTGTAAGTTAGACTTAATTTACATTATTTTAATAATGAGTATTGCCTTCTTGATTATGAATATGATCAAAAATTCTTTTTGTCATGCTATTAACTAAGCTTATTCGCATTTTTTCAGCAATTAACTCCCAAGATTCAATCAAATCCATTTTTAAACGAGACATTTTTTTCGCATTGCTTGTTTTCAGCAAATATTTTTCGGAACATCATTCCTGAGATATTTTCTATTGGATTCGGGTCTGTGGAGTAGGCTGGCCAATGCAAAACCTTCACGTTATGCGATTCTAGCCATGAGCTAGTCTCATTGCCCTTATCTAAATTAGCATTATTTTGCTGCAATGTCATATTTTCTGTATTATTTCCCTCTAAATACGAAAGGAGGTTAGTTTTCAACATCGATGTGTATTTTCCAGAGTTCATACTCTCCTATGGGAATGCAAACTCTAACAATCCATGAACACAAAATGTTCCCACAACCATCAAAGAACCGCCGCTAAAGTTTCTCTTCGAAAAGTAGTGTGGTCACTCCAATAGAAATTTAAACCATCCTGCCCGTCCAAATTAAACGTTTTCTCATCGGAAAAAAATAATGTTACAAATCGAATCGATCGAAACGGTTCCTGTTTCGATTCTAATTCCGGTTCATTGCGGTACCTGCTTTTATCTAATTATTACAAAATCCTAAATAAGGATTTTGTTTTTTTTTATGTTTTCAATTAACTCCATTTTTAAAAGTTTGTGATCTGTCCTTTAGGTTCGAACCTAGATTTCATAGAATGAGACTCTTTTAAATGTTCCCAGAACCCAACTACGTTACTGGACTTTATTTGTGGTTAGGTATTTGAAAAAAATATATCCAATCATAATTCAACATTAATTTGATCAATATGCTCAATGATTTCCTTTTCCCTCTAACAAAGTTATATATATTGGGAATTGGGAAAGTTAAGTAGCATGGGTAAGTTCGGTCACTAGGGACGGACTTTTATAGTCGGTCGGGCCCGACTATGGAATACCCTAAACCTTTGGTGGGGATATTAATGTGGGACATTTAATTGTATACTTTAATTTTAAAGTTCTTAATTATGCTGAATCCCCCCCACCCTTAAAATATTATTCACATATCAGAAATTTACGTCTTATATCCCCTTAATTTAAAAAATTGATTTAAAAGCATAAAAAAACTATAAAAAAAAAATAAAAAATATATAAAAAAGTGGGCGGACCACGCCTATATTTAAAATTTTGTAAGGCTAATATTTCTTAGATTTTATTTTAATAATTCACGGGTAAAATTTTCACTATGAAAACCCGGGAAATACTGTAAAAAATGTGAGTGGATCACGCTCATTTGTGGACCACATATTTTTATGTGAATTCTAACAATATGTTTTAATTTTTATAACTATATCTTTAACACTTTTCGAGTTATTAGTTCCTAAATTGTTATATAAAAGTACGCCCACCGTGTCCGTTAGCCGATTTGGCTACTTTCCAAAGTCAGTTCCTACTTTTGGCTAAAAAAACATTAAAACGCAATTTCATAGTATTCTGATCAGTATTTCTCAAGTTACTACGTTTTCGGACAGACAGACGGACATCGCTAAGCACACTCGGGTAGTGAAAAATATATATACTTTTCCATACCGGACACGCCTTCTAAGGGGTGTTACAATATATGCACAAAGTTAATATACCCTGTACCTCATAGGTGTAGGGTATAAAAAATAAAAATTAGATTTTTTAAATTTTAAATGCATGAGAATATACCATCGCAATCCATTACATTCTAAATCGACTAAGACGATTTTTAATGTTATTCCGCCAATTTTGGTCGAATAATATTAAAAACCGATAGATCGATGCTACTCCAAATTATAACCAAAAATGTTCTTAGTATAAATGAAAACATAAAATCCATATTGGGCTTAGTATACTTACTAGGAAGTTTTTGAATTATATAATTTCTTAAGTAGACTAACCAATTTTTGTTTTTTTTTAATATTGGAGGGTCATTCATATATTTGAAGAAAAAACGGGAATACTCCAAAATAAAATTATGATTTGAAAATACATAATCGAATGAATAAAAATGAAATAATTTGACAAAAAATACGAAACACGTGCCTAAACGTAAAAAGTATCAAAAAATTTAACGTTATATATGATTTAAGTAACCTTTTCTGTGAAATGACCCAAAGTGAAAATATATGTGGATATGCAATTCGAAAGATATGATTTTAGATAACAACTCATAAAATATTTTTTTTATGAAAGGAGCCCTGAAGACCTCGACAAATATTGAAACTACTAATTAAAAGTTTTAAACTTCGTGATTAACTCTCTGAAACATTAATCTAAAAATTGCGGCATTTACTACTGTCCAATGCATTAAAATTTGTAATTCTGATATTCCAGGAATCAGTCGTGGCAATTTTGAAGCATTGGATCATGCTAAGTTACGCTAGTAGTTACATCAAGTTACGCTTATGATAGACACAAGCAAACTCCAGATGTTTCAATATTTGCCAATGTGTATTATAGTTCTTAAGGGCTTCTTACAGAAAAAAACTTCTTCTATGAGTTGTTCTCTAAATGTTAATCTTTCAAGATTTTTTTTCACTTGGGTACATTTCACAGAAATGATTATTTAAATCATATGTAATATTGAAACAAGTGATTTTTTCATTCTTTTTTACGTTTAGGTACGTGTTTCGTATTTTTTTGTCAATTATTTGCTTCAGTTAACATTTTAGGTATGAAATAAACAATATCCTGTACAATATTGTTTATTTCATATTTTCCTGAACAATATTAATGATTTTTCGCGATTTACTAAAACAAGGTTTTGTATGTTCCATATGTAATCAAAGCAACACAAAATATTACAAATATTCAACAATACTGTTCAAATTAGCCTAACTAATATAAATACAAGTTTTAAATTTAAAAACTTTGAAGAAAATAACGGATTTTGCAACAAATTTGTTATCGCTGCTATTATTTTTCACACCTAAATTCAAGACTCATTTACAAAAGGTACCATATTTTTTGAAATAGGTTTAGAATATGGAAAAATAAGACGGAATAATGACATAATTCCAATAAATGTGTAGATAAATATCAAAAGTGCCTAAGTCCACTTTTCAAAATTTTTGTAAATTTTTGTTAATATATACCTTCATCCATCATACAAACATATTGTATTAAGTTTAGTGACTCCAACTAGATTAGTTTTGGAGAAAAAATATTAGTTTGCCGCTACATTCCTCTGGAGAATTTAGACCGAGATCTCTCACCATTTGAGCTGTGCGTGTTATCAAAGTGATGCGACCTACACAGTTTAATGCCGAATCCGAACGGCAGGGTGAGATGTAATCTCGTAGGTTTTCCATGGACTGCCGGGAGACAGCGTTGCATAGAAAAATGTTTTCTATGAAAAAGATGTTGACAGTCACAGGGATTGAACCAGGGACCATTCGGCTAGTAGTCCAACGCACTAACCAAACGAGCCAACGAAGCTACATATATTTTTCGTAATTACAATAAAAAAAATGTTAAAATGTTTTATTGTACTAGTTGCAGAAACCCGAGTACGTTCCCGTATTTCATATTTAAATTGTGTCATTTTTTTTTTCAAATCTGTCCATATGAAATTTTTTCAAACGTGACAAAGTCCATAGGGTAAATATCAAATGAGTCTAAGTCCAATATAAAAACATATTTTCAATCAAAACCAAATTTTCAATCTTAAAATTAAATATTTCGCAAAAAAAGTAAAAAAAACTCAATTTGCTTATGGTGGACTTAGGCACGTTTAATATTTATCTACACAAATGTAAATTATAAAAATAATTTGTTCTTATTACGCAACACTTCTAAAAAATCGAATTTAAAATTTATAGGAGAGCGCTGATATTATTTTTCTCACAGCTATATATATATATATACATATATATATATATATATATATATATATATATATATATATATATATATATATATTTGAGTACAAATATAACACGCTCAAAATGGTGAGAGAACTCGGCCGAAGTTCTATATATGTTAAAAAGCGACGTGATAAGCAAAAGAATACACAATTTTCTTGCATCAGGTAAATGTGGATTCAAAGTCGTACCAGAAAGCAAAACATTATACTTGAAGACAATTTTCAATACTTGGGGGTTGTTTCCAATAAACTTTTAAAATTGAATCAACATAGTACAGAAATCATATAAAACCACGGGAATGTTCGCCAAGCTTTTAAATCATAAATATCTTTGCCAAAAATCAAAATTGCTGATATATAAAGTAAGCATACGACCAGTCTTATTATATGCATTTCCCATATGGTTTACAATATCACCAACGGTTGCTAGGGAATTGGAAGTGTTGGAGCGAGCTGTATTGAGGCGTTGTGTTGATAGAAACTATGAGTCATTTGTGAACCAATTTTCAAACAAATACATATACAGCAAAGCCTTATGTCGATTTCCATGGCAAGTTTTTAGTTGTTGCCCCCAAAACTCAGTACTTGCACTAGCCATGGATCTTTTTAGATTTTCTAATATGTGTTTGTAAAAAATTTCACATTGACTTTTAATTCTGTCATTTTTCGTTTATTATGTTTTTGTTTATAGTATTTTAATTTATGTTATATTAATCTATAATTATTGTGCCAAATAAAATATGTAATCCCTAAAAAAAGGGAGTGTTTCTAATCATTAGTGAGTGCGTGATAAATAGTTGAAATTTAATTCCTAAAAATTATCTTTGTGTGCGTGAAATACTGATTTCTAAATGAGTGCCAAAACTAAAAACTCAGAGCAACAACTATTCTAGCAGTTGTTGTTCAATGGAAATTTATCAGTGCAACGACTGTAAGAATAGGGCAACAACTGAAGTGCCATGGAAATCGACATTAGTTAACCCTCTTTTCAGGTATGCTCTTCTTTGCAAAATAAAATTATAAAAATAATTTCGTTTCGTGATAATCATTTTTTAAAGGATATTTTTGAGCATCAAGAGGCGTTTAGTTGGTCTTCGACAAACTATCTTTCTCCAGTTGGCCTTATTAATGAAAATATTGATATTGATATGGATTTTACAACTCATTTACTACCTAACTTTTACAAAAACCCAATAAATAACATCGAGGTTTATTTAAAAAAAAAAAATATTTGTTTGTATTTTTTGTGTTAATATAGATATAAGTTTAGTATTAAGTTTAGTTGTAAGCTTGTAGTTTTAAGTATATTTATCAGATTATTAACTATTTGTAAGACAGCAACTAATGTCGAGAACAAGCATTGTACTCACACTGAAAAACAAGATAATTTATAATCACTCCTCTCTCTTTAGAATCATACAATTACTTTTCTAAGTTTTTTAATTCATTAATTGTTGTAAATAATAAGATGGAGATGTAAAAAAATGATCGAATAGACTTAATAAAATTTACTTACTTATAGGTAAATGTTCTCGAAATGTAAAAAGCACTAAACTAGTGTTTCGTACTAATATATTATCCTCTTTTGGAACTAAAAAGACATATATCCAATATTATTATTGTTTCCTGGTTTATGGAAGTTCTTAGTTGGTATAATTAGAATAATTTTGAGGTTTTTGCTACAGATGGTTCTGTTAATGAATCTTAATCTGGTTCTGCGGTTTACAATCATTCAAAAAATTAATTTCTTAAATATAAGATGAGACCTAGGTTTTTCAAAGCTGTAGCAAAACTAATATATTATTATACAGTAGCGATTGATTTTTAAATTTCAATTTGATTATTTTTTTATTCTACTCATTTTAGTCAACTGCCTAATTCACTGTAATCGGAATATTCGGGATAACGTTAAAAACCATGTTGTTTTTTTTTGATAAAAAAGTAAAATAAAATTTAAGCATTTGATATAGGTTGTATTTCTTTATTCGTTCTGAACGTTCAGAATATTCCGTTTTAAATATTTCTATTACTTTATTTATTCCGAACGTTCTGGCTTATCCGAATTCTGTTACTTTATTCAAAACAGAACGTTCAGAACGCATTCTGTTTATTCTGAGTTCAATCATAGAATACACAGAATAAAACTGTCATATTAGAAATTATTTACTCAAATTAAATTTATTATTTTAATGAAGTCGCGTCTGTCGCATGATATTGGTGGTTTGTCGCGTGTGTCGTAAGATATTGGTGTCCTTTTTTAAAAATTATTAAGAACTGCATATTGCGAGGACATATATATACAAGATTGTGGCATTGCAAAATGCAGGTTTGGTACTGCAGTTTTTAATCAGCATGTACGGAACCTCTTTGATTAAGAAAAATATGTGAAATGATGTACGATGCATTGTTATGTGCTAAAATTTAAGTGACATATTTCCAAATTGATAAGCAACGTTTTTAAAAAGTTAATTTTAATAAGTGTTTGATTTTCAAATGATATTTAATGTTTGTTTACACTTTTGTATTCTGGTTATTCTGAAACTGCTACTTTATTCACAGTATTCTAGATATAAAATAAAACCACAGAAAACAATAGGTGTTAACTGTTCTAAGAAGTGTATTTGAATTGACCTAAAAATGTAATTTCGTTTTTGAAAGTTGAATGTACTCAGTTTATTGTAAACTGCTTAATGTCCTAAATTGCATGTCAAAATGAAAGTTTACAATGTCCAGTATACCTGCAATTTGTCATCACTTTTTTTAGAAATGAAATTAATGATGTGCTGATTCCTACATTGGGTGACGCAATATAAATAGTTCAAAATTACAATACTATAAATAATATAATCCTACAATTGTAATGTATTCCGATTTGTTGTTGTGGGATTACTTACCTTGATTGATTTCAATCTTCTCACAACAAAATTGTTGATTTTATTCGACCAACTTTTGCATTTCATTAGAAGACTTTTTAAAGCTGAGCGTCGAACGCAAATAATCTCACAAAATTATGTGTATATTACGAAAAACATCCAGAAATAATACAACTTCTCATGAAAACATTAACTATATTAGCTCCATGGTTAATATGTCGTAACACAAAAATAATATATGTATTTTTAATTTACTTTTATATTCGTTTAATGCGTCTTTTTTCACACGAGAGAAAATTTTTGATGTTTTGATATTCCCTATTTATAAAAATCGAAATATCTATTAAACAGAGATCTGAGCCGAGAATTTTCTGTCGGCTTCGTTTCAAAGACGGACGTATCTACCAGTGTTGCTTAAATAATATTTTCGTACTATTTGGAGTCCTTTTTTATTTTTTATGTGCGGATATGTAGAAAAAATATGCTTTTGGTAAATTTTCATTGTTTTTGGAAATGTAGGATAAAAATTACCACAGTATTTTTCTGCCATACACCCAAAAAAATATTGTTGTACTATTAACAAGATCAGCTTTGTTAAATTTCTCTTAAAAATATTCGTGTTATAAAAACAGTCTTATTGTTGCAACAAGATTCCCAGTGTATTCTCAGCTCCGCTCGTAACTATTCCCAATTTGAAATGCAACAATGTTAAGTCAAATCAACCATTTCTCTTTTCAACTTACATTCAAAGAGAGCATTATTAAAAAATGGCTGCCTTTAGTTCTCTTTGGTTTTCTTTTCGCTAAGTTTAAAAAGCAACATCAAAAAAATGAGTAGGTTGCCACTGACTTGAACGTCAAATAAAATTATTAAAATGAAAATTTTTTATTAAAATGTTTTGGAATATTTACTAATTTGTATTTTAGTATGACGATGACAATTGGATGATAATTGGATATTGAGGATGAAGTGCATAGTCGCCGTAGCATTCAAAAGCAGTTGGATATTTTGCGTTTGTCGCCAAGCTGGTCTCATACACTACACCACTCTAGCGTCTTATCATATCATGGGTTGTGTCTGCTGCATGGTTGATCGAGAGAGATTGGTGGAGAACTGCAGACGCCCCTCCCGCTACTAGATACACTCAAGACGCTAGTGAATTCCACAATGTTGATGGACAGCAAAGATTATAAGACGTGTGTAGCACGTCCCACAACAGCAGCAGCCAACTCATCGCACGTGGATTGTTCTTCAGACCCGAGACGCGTCTGCAGTTCTCCACCAACCTAGAACTGGTGGAAATAATGTGCAACGATGGAGGCGGCGGTAACGATATTAATGTTGTATGCGCAAACAACGTCCATACAGATCCATAAGACGAACCGTGCTAGAGGTAGGCATGCATTAGAAAATCAGCGTTTTTTCAATTGCCACTGCTATTAATTTTTACTATATTTCTTTTATGAATTCATTGGAATAATGTCAAAGATGTGGCGCTGGAAGATATTCACCAACGGTATTAACATTAATTATGTACAATATAAGGTTGGTTTATACATTTTTTATGGTTAAATTTATTATATCTTCGAATAGTTCATGTATTAAATAGTTTAATAAGGTTTATTTTATTACACTGCCCAACATAATTGATGCAGTAAATTTGATACATTTGTATAGCAGATTCCGAAAATTGCATTAGTTTTGTAAAATTTGGTATAGTTTTTTAGATATATTTTAAAATGTTGCTCTTTTTTATTTTTAATATTTAAACAATAATTTAATATTTTAACATTAACCAGAGTAAATTTTCAGCAGCAATAAAAAAAAGTTAATTATACATGTAAAAATTACATATACAGATATAATGCCGAAAAGAATTTTTTAGAATATTAAAAATAAGCTATATCTCAAAAACTGTAGTCAATTTGATAAAACTGGCGCCATTTTCGAAATCAGTACCACAAATGTATACAAGAACTACTTCATTCAATTATTCTTTCATTTATTTATATTTTTCAATTTTTTCAGGTTTCTCCTCCGACTTGTACTTATGAGTGTCGATACGGTGCGATAAAATTGCAACACAATACTGAATCAGCTTTACTTCAGAGTTTCCTGTAATATTCTATCCCATTTTGAAACAAATATGTCATCAGTTTTGGTTCACATCGTTTTTCAAAATATTTTATCCATTTTGATTCGCTGATTTTAAAATATTTTTCAGTTTTGCTCTCTTTGGTTTGTAATTTTTTTATCTCAGGCACAGTTTAGAAAAATAGGTAATAACTCTGGGTTTCCTTTAGTCTTTTCACTCCTATTTAATTTCGTAATCGGAAAGACAATATTATATTTTCTCACTCATACATAAATAATTTGTAATACATCCCTGCAGGATCAATGAAAGATATATGACCCGTAAATTTATTAGTAATGAAAACTAACATTTTTTGCGCGTTGGTTTGCCACCATTTTATATTTGTAGGTTATTCATTACATTTGCAAAAATATTTTTCAGTTTTGCTCTCTTTGGTTTGTAATTTTTTTATCTCAGGCACAGTTTAGAAAAATAGGTAATAACTCTGGGTTTCCTTTAGTCTTTTCACTCCTATTTAATTTCGTAATCGGAAAGACAATATTATATTTTCTCACTCATACATAAATAATTTGTAATACATCCCTGCAGGATCAATGAAAGATATATGACCCGTAAATTTATTAGTAATGAAAACTAACATTTTTTGCGCGTTGGTTTGCCACCATTTTATATTTGTAGGTTATTCATTACATTTGCAACAGCAGCGGCTACAGCAGGAGTTGAAAAAATATGTTACTTAAATTATAAACAATTGATAAACACTAAAAGAAAGTATATTGAAAAGAGAATTTTTAAGTATTGCTTATTTATCTACACCCAGAAAAAAATACTATATAAATAATAGTTTTTTACTATTGAAAATATTCAATAGGATAAATTATTATTTTAATCGGAAAATACCATTAAATACAAGAAAATACCATGACATTGCCATTGAGTTTGTATGAAAGTTTTTATTTTTTGTATACTATTAAATCAATAATTGTCCTATTGACCAATTTTAATGGGATTGAGGGAATTTTTTTCTGGTTGTATTTATATTATAGATATCATCAAAGTGGAAGGGACGTCTGCATTAAACAAATGCATGGAAGCAAAACAACGGCAAATAAAAGTTTAATTGTAATCGTTTTAAATCTACAAAGCAAACATTACATTCAACCCAATAATAATTAAAACTATGGAATTGTAGGTGAATGAGAAAGAGATAAAAATCAGACACACACAAAAGGTTGCCAATTCTGGCTACGTAATGCTGGCGCAGTAATGGCACAACGCTGGTTTACAACTGGCAAGCTACTGGACCCGTCTTCAAACCAATGTCGGGCCGTATTTATTGCCAGCGCTTCGCCAGTGCTCGCCCAGTATAGGTTGCCAATTCTGGAAAAATAATGTATTTACTACCAGGGCTTCGCCAATACTCGCCCAGTATAATTTGGCCAAGTATGCACTAAGATAGGAGAATGTTTATGGGAGTATTCCACAAATACACCTGAGTAATTTGCAAGGTTTTAAGCGCTGTAATACATTTAAAACATCTCTTAATTTCAGAGTGTATATTAAGTAATACCATAACACTGGTACGATATTTCACAATTCAGTTCACAAAGCACTTGAAAATAGTGCTTATTTTTGTGTCAAACAATTTAATAAATTTCAAAAACAAATGAACAAATTTAATTCGTCGCGTTTTTGTTAATTTAAAATGAAAAAAACGATATTTCAATGATCCGAGAGAGGAGGAACAACATTTGCCTACTAAAATTTGCCACCCAAAGGCATCCGACCCGACAAATCTCTAAATGCGCTAAATGAGTACAATAAAACATTATGTTGGCGCCGGAGATTTTGACACAATGTCACTGGCATAAGCAGCAACCGTTCTTTCGGCAACAGCGACAGCTCATCGCCCAGCAACGCAGCATCGGCGGAGCATGCGAAAAACCGCAGCAGTGGGCAGTGTCGGTCTACTGCACAACAGTAAAAAACGACTTTGTAATGATAATGACCGCTTCTGCCGCCTCCGCAGCAGAAATATTTGTTTTTATTTCTCTTTTTATTTTTTATATTTTATTACAGCGTTAGTTACAAGAATCTGTACAGAGTGTGTAGAAATTCACCGCCGGTGCTGCCGATGTCAAAAAGGAACCAACCTACCATTACTTTTACGGCAACGATATCGAACATGGGTACAGGCTTATAATCCACGACTAAATCATTCAATAATTGCACTATTTAAAATCTAACGCATTGAACGTGAGTAAGGCTGTCCCCTCACCTTGGGCACGCCTTGCCGGCTAGAGTCAGTATGTTCGCATTATCAGTATGGTCGCACATGAAGCCATTGCCGTCCACACAAAACACTGCAGTCGAATTTGTTGACGAGACTATGAATACCAATGAGCCTCAACAATTCATTCCCGTCGTAATGAAGGATTCTGCGTGTTATTCGGTCATAAGACGTCTATCTATATTTCATAAGACGTCTATATTTTATATTTTATAAAATATATATAATATAGAATATAATTGTAGAATATAACATAAAATATAAAATATAAAATATAAAATATAAAATATAAAATATAAAATATAAAATATAAAATATAAAATATAAAATATAAAATATAAAATATAAAATATAAAATATAAAATATAAAATATAAAATATAAAATATAAAATATAAAATATAAAATATAAAATATAAAATATAAAATATAAAATATAAAATATAAAATATAAAATATAAAATATAAAATATAAAATATAAAATATAAAATATAAAATATAAAATATAAAATATAAAATATAAAATATAAAATATAAAATATAAAATATAAAATATAAAATATAAAATATAAAATATAAAATATAAAATATAAAATATAAAATATAAAATATAAAATATAAAATATAAAATATAAAATATAAAATATAAAATATAAAATATAAAATATAAAATATAAAATATAAAATATAAAATATAAAATATAAAATATAAAATATAAAATATAAAATATAAAATATAAAATATAAAATATAAAATATAAAATATAAAATATAAAATATAAAATATAAAATATAAAATATAAAATATAAAATATAAAATATAAAATATAAAATATAAAATATAAAATATAAAATATAAAATATAAAATATAAAATATAAAATATAAAATATAAAATATAAAATATAAAATATAAAATATAAAATATAAAATATAAAATATAAAATATAAAATATAAAATATAAAATATAAAATATAAAATATAAAATATAAAATATAAAATATAAAATATAAAATATAAAATATAAAATATAAAATATAAAATATAAAATATAAAATATAAAATATAAAATATAAAATATAAAATATAAAATATAAAATATAAAATATAAAATATAAAATATAAAATATAAAATATAAAATATAAAATATAAAATATAAAATATAAAATATAAAATATAAAATATAAAATATAAAATATAAAATATAAAATATAAAATATAAAATATAAAATATAAAATATAAAATATAAAATATAAAATATAAAATATAAAATATAAAATATAAAATATAAAATATAAAATATAAAATATAAAATATAAAATATAAAATATAAAATATAAAATATAAAATATAAAATATAAAATATAAAATATAAAATATAAAATATAAAATATAAAATATAAAATATAAAATATAAAATATAAAATATAAAATATAAAATATAAAATATAAAATATAAAATATAAAATATAAAATATAAAATATAAAATATAAATTATAAAATATAAAATATAAAATATAAAATATAAAATATAAAATATAAAATATAAAATATAAAATATAAAATATAAAATATAAAATATAAAATATAAAATATAAAATATAAAATATAAAATATAAAATATAAAATATAAAATATAAAATATAAAATATAAAATATAAAATATAAAATATAAAATATAAAATATAAAATATAAAATATAAAATATAAAATATAAAATATAAAATATAAAATATAAAATATAAAATATAAAATATAAAATATAAAATATAAAATATAAAATATAAAAAGACAATATTATATTTTCTCACTCATACATAAATAATTTGTAATACATCCCTGCAGGATCAATGAAAGATATATGACCCGTAAATTTATTAGTAATGAAAACTAACATTTTTTGCGCGTTGGTTTGCCACCATTTTATATTTGTAGGTTATTCATTACATTTGCAACAGCAGCGGCTACAGCAGGAGTTGAAAAAATATGTTACTTAAATTATAAACAATTGATAAACACTAAAAGAAAGTATATTGAAAAGAGAATTTTTAAGTATTGCTTATTTATCTACACCCAGAAAAAAATACTATATAAATAATAGTTTTTTACTATTGAAAATATTCAATAGGATAAATTATTATTTTAATCGGAAAATACCATTAAATACAAGAAAATACCATGACATTGCCATTGAGTTTATATGAAAGTTTTTATTTTTTGTATACTATTAAATCAATAATTGTCCTATTGACCAATTTTAATGGGATTGAGGGAATTTTTTTCTGGTTGTATTTATATTATAGATATCATCAAAGTGGAAGGGACGTCTGCATTAAACAAATGCATGGAAGCAAAACAACGGCAAATAAAAGTTTAATTGTAATCGTTTTAAATCTACAAAGCAAACATTACATTCAACCCAATAATAATTAAAACTATGGAATTGTAGGTGAATGAGAAAGAGATAAAAATCACACACACACAAAAGGTTGCCAATTCTGGCTACGTAATGCTGGCGCAGTAATGGCACAACGCTGGTTTACAACTGGCAAGCTACTGGACCCGTCTTCAAACCAATGTCGGGCCGTATTTATTGCCAGCGCTTCGCCAGTGCTCGCCCAGTATAGGTTGCCAATTCTGGAAAAATAATGTATTTACTACCAGGGCTTCGCCAATACTCGCCCAGTATAATTTGGCCAAGTATGCACTAAGATAGCAGAATGTTTATGGGAGTATTCCACAAATACACCTGAGTAATTTGCAAGGTTTTAAGCGCTGTAATACATTTAAAACATCTCTTAATTTCAGAGTGTATATTAAGTAATACCATAACACTGGTACGATATTTCACAATTCAGTTCACAAAGCACTTGAAAATAGTGCTTATTTTTGTGTCAAACAATTTAATAAATTTCAAAAACAAATGAACAAATTTAATTCGTCGCGTTTTTGTTAATTTAAAATGAAAAAAACGATATTTCAATGATCCGAGAGAGGAGGAACAACATTTGCCTACTAAAATTTGCCACCCAAAGGCATCCGACCCGACAAATCTCTAAATGCGCTAAATGAGTACAATAAAACATTATGTTGGCGCCGGAGATTTTGACACAATGTCACTGGCATAAGCAGCAACCGTTCTTTCGGCAACAGCGACAGCTCATCGCCCAGCAACGCAGCATCGGCGGAGCATGCGAAAAACCGCAGCAGTGGGCAGTGTCGGTCTACTGCACAACAGTAAAAAACGACTTTGTAATGATAATGACCGCTTCTGCCGCCTCCGCAGCAGAAATATTTGTTTTTATTTCTCTTTTTATTTTTTATATTTTATTACAGCGTTAGTTACAAGAATCTGTACAGAGTGTGTAGAAATTCACCGCCGGTGCTGCCGATGTCAAAAAGGAACCAACCTACCATTACTTTTACGGCAACGATATCGAACATGGGTACAGGGATATCGAACATGGGTACAGGCTTATAATCCACGACTAAATCATTCAATAATTGCACTATTTAAAATCTAACGCATTGAACGTGAGTAAGGCTGTCCCCTCACCTTGGGCACGCCTTGCCGGCTAGAGTCAGTATGTTCGCATTATCAGTATGGTCGCACATGAAGCCATTGCCGTCCACACAAAACACTGCAGTCGAATTTGTTGACGAGACTATGAATACCAATGAGCCTCAACAATTCATTCCCGTCGTAATGAAGGACTCTGCGTGTTATTCGGTCATAAGACGTCTATCTATATTTCATAAGACGTCTATATTTTATATTTTATAAAATATATATAATATAGAATATAATTGTAGAATATAACATAAAATATAAATATAAAATATAAAATATAAAATATAAAATATAAAATATAAAATATAAAATATAAAATATAAAATATAAAATATAAAATATAAAATATAAAATATAAAATATAAAATATAAAATATAAAATATAAAATATAAAATATAAAATATAAAATATAAAATATAAAATATAAAATATAAAATATAAAATATAAAATATAAAATATAAAATATAAAATATAAAATATAAAATATAAAATATAAAATATAAAATATAAAATATAAAATATAAAATATAAAATATAAAATATAAAATATAAAATATAAAATATAAAATATAAAATATAAAATATAAAATATAAAATATAAAATATAAAATATAAAATATAAAATATAAAATATAAAATATAAAATATAAAATATAAAATATAAAATATAAAATATAAAATATAAAATATAAAATATAAAATATAAAATATAAAATATAAAATATAAAATATAAAATATAAAATATAAAATATAAAATATAAAATATAAAATATAAAATATAAAATATAAAATATAAAATATAAAATATAAAATATAAAATATAAAATATAAAATATAAAATATAAAATATAAAATATAAAATATAAAATATAAAATATAAAATATAAAATATAAAATATAAAATATAAAATATAAAATATAAAATATAAAATATAAAATATAAAATATAAAATATAAAATATAAAATATAAAATATAAAATATAAAATATAAAATATAAAATATAAAATATAAAATATAAAATATAAAATATAAAATATAAAATATAAAATATAAAATATAAAATATAAAATATAAAATATAAAATATAAAATATAAAATATAAAATATAAAATATAAAATATAAAATATAAAATATAAAATATAAAATATAAAATATAAAATATAAAATATAAAATATAAAATATAAAATATAAAATATAAAATATAAAATATAAAATATAAAATATAAAATATAAAATATAAAATATAAAATATAAAATATAAAATATAAAATATAAAATATAAAATATAAAATATAAAATATAAAATATAAAATATAAAATATAAAATATAAAATATAAAATATAAAATATAAAATATAAAATATAAAATATAAAATATAAAATATAAAATATAAAATATAAAATATAAAATATAAAATATAAAATATAAAATATAAAATATAAAATATAAAATATAAAATATAAAATATAAAATATAAAATATAAAATATAAAATATAAAATATAAAATATAAAATATAAAATATAAAATATAAAATATAAAATATAAAATATAAAATATAAAATATAAAATATAAAATATAAAATATAAAATATAAAATATAAAATATAAAATATAAAATATAAAATATAAAATATAAAATATAAAATATAAAATATAAAATATAAAATATAAAATATAAAATATAAAATATAAAATATAAAATATAAAATATAAAATATAAAATATAAAATATAAAATATAAAATATAAAATATAAAATATAAAATATAAAATATAAAATATAAAATATAAAATATAAAATATAAAATATAAAATATAAAATATAAAATATAAAATATAAAATATAAAATATAAAATATAAAATATAAAATATAAAATATAAAATATAAAATATAAAATATAAAATATAAAATATAAAATATAAAATATAAAATATAAAATATAAAATATAAAATATAAAATATAAAATATAAAATATAAAATATAAAATATAAAATATAAAATATAAAATATAAAATATAAAATATAAAATATAAAATATAAAATATAAAATATAAAATATAAAATATAAAATATAAAATATAAAATATAAAATATAAAATATAAAATATAAAATATAAAATATAAAATATAAAATATAAAATATAAAATATAAAATATAAAATATAAAATATAAAATATAAAATATAAAATATAAAATATAAAATATAAAATATAAAATATAAAATATAAAATATAAAATATAAAATATAAAATATAAAATATAAAATATAAAATATAAAATATAAAATATAAAATATAAAATATAAAATATAAAATATAAAATATAAAATATAAAATATAAAATATAAAATATAAAATATAAAATATAAAATATAAAATATAAAATATAAAATATAAAATATAAAATATAAAATATAAAATATAAAATATAAAATATAAAATATAAAATATAAAATATAAAATATAAAATATAAAATATAAAATATAAAATATAAAATATAAAATATAAAATATAAAATATAAAATATAAAATATAAAATATAAAATATAAAATATAAAATATAAAATATAAAATATAAAATATAAAATATAAAATATAAAATATAAAATATAAAATATAAAATATAAAATATAAAATATAAAATATAAAATATAAAATATAAAATATAAAATATAAAATATAAAATATAAAATATAAAATATAAAATATAAAATATAAAATATAAAATATAAAATATAAAATATAAAATATAAAATATAAAATATAAAATATAAAATATAAAATATAAAATATAAAATATAAAATATAAAATATAAAATATAAAATATAAAATATAAAATATAAAATATAAAATATAAAATATAAAATATAAAATATAAAATATAAAATATAAAATATAAAATATAAAATATAAAATATAAAATATAAAATATAAAATATAAAATATAAAATATAAAATATAAAATATAAAATATAAAATATAAAATATAAAATATAAAATATAAAATATAAAATATAAAATATAAAATATAAAATATAAAATATAAAATATAAAATATAAAATATAAAATATAAAATATAAAATATAAAATATAAAATATAAAATATAAAATATAAAATATAAAATATAAAATATAAAATATAAAATATAAAATATAAAATATAAAATATAAAATATAAAATATAAAATATAAAATATAAAATATAAAATATAAAATATAAAATATAAAATATAAAATATAAAATATAAAATATAAAATATAAAATATAAAATATAAAATATAAAATATAAAATATAAAATATAAAATATAAAATATAAAATATAAAATATAAAATATAAAATATAAAATATAAAATATAAAATATAAAATATAAAATATAAAATATAAAATATAAAATATAAAATATAAAATATAAAATATAAAATATAAAATATAAAATATAAAATATAAAATATAAAATATAAAATATAAAATATAAAATATAAAATATAAAATATAAAATATAAAATATAAAATATAAAATATAAAATATAAAATATAAAATATAAAATATAAAATATAAAATATAAAATATAAAATATAAAATATAAAATATAAAATATAAAATATAAAATATAAAATATAAAATATAAAATATAAAATATAAAATATAAAATATAAAATATAAAATATAAAATATAAAATATAAAATATAAAATATAAAATATAAAATATAAAATATAAAATATAAAATATAAAATATAAAATATAAAATATAAAATATAAAATATAAAATATAAAATATAAAATATAAAATATAAAATATAAAATATAAAATATAAAATATAAAATATAAAATATAAAATATAAAATATAAAATATAAAATATAAAATATAAAATATAAAATATAAAATATAAAATATAAAATATAAAATATAAAATATAAAATATAAAATATAAAATATAAAATATAAAATATAAAATATAAAATATAAAATATAAAATATAAAATATAAAATATAAAATATAAAATATAAAATATAAAATATAAAATATAAAATATAAAATATAAAATATAAAATATAAAATATAAAATATAAAACATAAAATATAAAAAATATAAATACAAATATAAAATATAAAATATAAAATATAAAACATAAAACATAAAATATAAAAAATATAAATACAAATTTGTAATAAACACGAGTTATTATATAAAATTATTCATTACATTGTTATTAATTTTTGTTTTTTATACCCTACATCTATGTTTTTTTATAAAAAATTATTTAAAGAGATATATTAAAAAAATTCAAGATATATTAAATGTTTTAAATAATGTTTAGCTTTAGATTAGGTATAACTATGGGCCAACACTGGCATTAGAGTTTGGCAGCGTTGTGCCAGTACTGGTAGAAAAATTGGGCCAACCTCCCGCCGACGCTATAATAATAATAATCGAGTTTTAGCTAATACAGCTAGCTTGCACTTTCAAAGCATAAATGAAAAAATTTACCCACTAATATTAGTTGGGCTCGTAACAAACGCATGCAGTTGTTAAAATATCTACAATATTATTTTTGTTATTAAAGCTTCAATCTACATTTGAGTTGACTTTTTGACAGATTAACATTAAAATTTCTGCAATTATTAACTATATTACACATACGGTTAAAAGGTGATGATACAACATAATTTGTTCTACTAAATGGAAGATAGAATAATGTATCACCATTTCTACTACTTCGACGATTTTGGTTAAAGGTTAAAGGTTTTGGTTAAAGGTTATATCGTAGAAGCTCTGGTGAATCCAATTTACCAGTAATGAGTTGATGTATATAGATTACATCAGCATTTCTACCTGGGACTGCTCATATGACCATTAGTGTGGTGACCACTTAAATGGTAGCCACACAGTTGCCATTAAAGTGTTTGTTCTAAATCATGCGAAATATTCACAATTGCCAGTCAAAAAGTCCCAGGACTAGGCTTAGTTGCCACAAATTTTGATCTATTAAAGTTTCGGTCCACCTATTTGGAACTTGAACTGTAATTTTAACTTGAACTGTAATTTATGTGTAGATTAAAAATAATGAAGATCCTACGCAGTACCATTAACGTGAGTGTTTGTCCTGTAATAAAAAATAAAACATATGCATGACAAAATAATAAAAGTCTTTACGAACAGAGTTTTCGGTAAACTACAATTCTAATTTAACAAACGGTTCAAGTTTTCGGGAACATATATATTCTACCCCCTCTAATTTTTACGCGCACACAAAAAAAAAGCAATTTGTGAAAATTTATTAAAATTGTCATTTTCTTTATTTTTTAAATTATGCTTTTGTGGATGTATATTTTTGCAAAACAACTTTCCATAAACATATGTAGTGGATGTTATAAATATGTCGTGTAAAACAACATACATTTATTAAATGTTAAAGTTAATTAGCCCTTATATTATAAACATGTTATAATATAATTATATATAAACATGTTCCTATTAGGTTCTTCATTCTATACTTGCCACAGATATGGAACATAATACATTTAATAATTTACCACTTTTTTCCACCCAATAGCAACAAAGTTAACTCCGCCCTTTATTGTAAATGTTCCATTATCAGACTGAATGACTTATATTTCACAGCATTGCGACATATTATTGTGTATGTTCCATACATGTTATTAGTCACCTCTTTGGGACTACATATTATTAGTTTGCAACACTTATGTCAGAGTTAACTTAAGAGGTACACATATGCCACAATAGTTTGTGACAATTGTCGAGCCGTGGTTGCTTGGGATGTAGTCTTGTTGAGTTACAACATCATTTATAATGCTCAGACATTCTTTTTGTTAATAAAAGTAGATTTAAAAAAAAAATTAAGAAAGTGACGCTGTCACATGGAAAATACCTATCTAGACAAATTATGTCTAAAATATGTCTTTAAGTTATCTTTTAAATGTTATCGATGTCCGAAATGTTACGGGAAAGATGTCTTTTAATATAATAATATGATTGACCGGAAGGTGTCTTTTTGATTTGTCTGAATGATGTCCTAATGGTATACATAAAGATGCCTTAAAGTTATCATCGGAAAGATCTCATTTTAGCAACTGAAAGATGTCATTTTAGCAACTGAATTTTACAGGCTACACTTTCTTTTGCTTTCACAACTGAAAAAAAAAAATTAAATAATTTGAATACATTTATTAAAACATTATAAAAATTCAGTTAATGCTGTTAATATTGATAAAATAAACATTTTTATGTTGCGACTCCCGCATCTGTTTCTTCAGACCATTGCAGTTAGTTGGATAGAGGATTCTGTTGTGATATGAGTCTAGAGGCTCTCGGCGGTATCTCCATGCCGTAAATCAACGAAATATGCAGCAGATCTTCAACTTCTGCTAGCAGCAATCGCTGTTATTCTTCTTACAGTTGTCCATTTTTTTGTGCAATGTGTATCGATATCAGAGTCGGGACACATTGCACATATCTGCTCTATGTCGCCACGCTGCTGGTGGGACTTAAGATCGGTTCGCTAACCTCTTCACCGAATTCAAATTGCACTTTAACTGCGGCGGTGACAAGCACGTATTCGAATTCTTAAACCCGTTCTCGTAGCTTGCAAGTGAGTCCACAATCACAAGGCCGGTTCCAACCTGTGTGCCGGCAGGAACACTGTCGGTTTGCGTTTCCGACATATGCGAGTGAGTTGAGCGAGAAGCAGTGCAGGAATCAACTCTTGGTCGGGATTTTTTTTAGTCTCGCGACTTGTTCGAAGATGTCTTGGATCAAGAGCACGCCTTGCTAGTGCATCATTTATACGTTATTTTGATTTTTTAAAATTTTATTTGTTTGTTGCGCAATGGCAGGAAAATTTAAAGTAACATTTTCTTGACATCGTTACATACACTAAGAAAAGAAGATGTTTATGAAATTCTTGCTGCAACTATCCATTTAAATTTATGCCTTGTAGCAAATATTCAAACATCTCATAAGTTTTAATAAAGTTGTAGCAAAACTATTAATATTTTTTAAATATGACATATATACAGATAGTTACGAGATGTTTGCCACAACAGCAATGGAAATTAAAATATTTACAGTTGACTGATAGCAAACATCTTGAGTTCTTGGACATTCGCTACAAAACTTTTGAGGTATTTTGATAAAAAAGGAAAATGGCGTACTTTTTCCTTACTCGATTTATCCACAACAATTAAGTAAATCAAATGGTGTAAAAAAGTGCCCACTCAAATATTACATTTAAATGGTAAAAGTGAAAATAAAATATCATGTGAAATTATCAACACGTGATGGAAAATATATCTTTTCAGAGTTTACTTTGATGACAGCATCGCCGGTCGGACTTTATTATTTTGCGAAGAAATCTTAAGTCGTTGTACAATTTTACTTTCGAAGGATTTATAAAGACGTTGGCGATGTATAACCAGGATACTGTTTTAATTCTAGAATAAATAAAAATGCATTTGATTCATTTTCTTTCAATTCAATAAAATTACTCCGCGAATTCTAATGGAGTGCCTTTTACAAGTATTCATCAACTATCTTCCTATTTGTAAGATGTTTAATTGATGGTTGCTATACATAATCGTAAATTTGAAAGATGGTTGCTACCAATATTTATCGTATTTGACGGATGTTTGAGAGATGGTTGTCTCAAATACGATCTAAATAATTTGTAAATAACTTGATATTTAGGGTTGTGATATTTCTGGCAATCATCTTTGTTTTCTTAGTGTAGCCTACCAAATGATACAAAGGGTGTATTTCTTTATTCATTCTGGAATAAGAATAGAATGAACAGAATAGTTTGATATTTTATCCGGAATATCTAGAATACTATGAATAAAGTAGCAGTTTCAGAATAACCAGAATAAAAAAATGTAAACAAACATTAAATATAATTTGAAAATCAAACACTTATTAAAATTAACTTTTTAAAAACGTTGCTTATCAATTTGGATGTATGTCACTAAAATGCTTGCACATAACAATGCATCGTACATCATTTCACATATTTTTCTTAATCAAAGAGGTTCCGAACATGCTGATTAAAAACTGCAATACCAAACTTGCATTTTGCAATGCTACAATCTGTATATATGTCCTCGCAATATGCAGTTCTTAAATATTTTTAAAAAAGGACACCAATATGTTACGACACACGCGACAACCCACCAATATCATGCGACAGACGCGACTTCATTAAAATTTGTTTTATAATTTATAATTTGTGTAAATAATTTCTAATTTGACAGTTTTATTCTGTGTATTCTATGATTGAACTCAGAATAAACAGAATGCGTTCTGAACGTTCTGTTTTGAATAAAGTAACAGAATTCGGATAAACCAGAACGTTCGGAAAAAATAAAGTAACAGAAATTTTGAAAACAGAATATTCTGAACGTTCAGAACGAATAAAGAAATACACCCAAAAGCGACTTGTTCTACATCCCAACCGAATAAACCAAAAACCTAGATATTAAGTGATTATCGAATGTATATTGAACATGGCTATCGAAGCTTTCACTGGAGAAAAGCGTTCAACTTTTTGTAATTGTAAGATTGAAAACCATAGCGTTCTCCAGCAAAACTGGTAGCTTTTTATCCAATTGAATCTAGCCTTTACCTAAACTTGAATTCCGACATTCAATATACATTCGAGGTTTAACTTAATTGTAAGCTATAAATAAAATGTTATTCGACCTCCAAGTAAAGGTTTAAATATAAAATAAAAGAAAACGCATATATATTAAAAGGAATGGAAGTATGTTCTACAGCTGCAACAGCACCTGCACCGGTGACAGTGTAGAGGAACTTCTTGTAAAATCCACGACGTGCCGCGAAGATCAAACCAGTGAATCCAATTGCGCCACTGCGATATATAACTTTGCCAGGTTCGCGTGAAATATCAATGTTCTCTTCGTATGAATGGAAATGTATTAATATTTCATAAACGTATTCGTAAACCTTGGCCACTTACATTGTATATCAGCTCATCGTGCATTTTCCTGCAGTAGAATTCTCGGGATGACTTTCGTGTGTGGACCTGCAGTTATATATTAATTGATTTGTCTGTTTGCTAATTCAAGCGAAAAACAATGATCTCACTGATTGTGCGAATGCAGTGTCGCATATGTAGTGGTTAAAAAAAAGGAAAATTTTCTTGTTGACATTTAATTTATCACGTCACTGGGTTGCCACTGAGTAATTTTGTGTAGTGAATTTCGTGTCAAGTTTGTTTAACTTCGAAAACCAACGTTGGAATAACATTCATTTATTCGGCTTGATCATGACATTACATTCACACTGGTTGTAAAAGAAAATTCTCCAAATTTATCGAACCTTAAACTCATTGCTTATTGGGTAGTAACAATTTACTAGACAAACCCATTTCTGTCTAGTTTCTAGTCAGAAAATGACAGGACTGCACTGGATAGAAAAACTTGCGTATTACTGGCTATTTTCTGGTGGGGTCTTGCTGGTGCTGTAAGAAGGCAAAACTAGATAGGAAAACCACTTGAATTCTAGCTACTTTCTAGACTGTCTATAATGGTGCTAAACTGGCTAGGAAAACGTCTTGAAAACTAGCTAATTTCTAGATTGGCTATGATATGGCGAAACTGGCTAGGAAAACGTTTTGAAAACTAGCTACTTTCTAAACTGGCTATGATAAGGCTAAACTGGCTAGGAAATCGTCTTCAAAACTAGCTACTTTCTGGACAGGCTATAATGATGCTAAACTGGCTAGGAAAACGTCTTGAAAACTAGCTACTTTCTAGACTGGCTTTGATGAGGCGAAACTGGCTAGGAAAACGTTTTGAAAATTAGCCACTTTCTAGACTGGCTATGATAAGACTAAACTGGCTAGGAAACTAGCTACTTTCTAAACTGGAGCCTTAAAGCTTAACTGGCCAAGAACAATCTCCATTGACAAGTTATTTTCTGAAAAAAAGTGTTCAAAGCGAGGTTAGAAATAAGAATGTGTAATCTTGTCAGAGAATTCTCCGCATTTTTATTTTGTTTTATAGAAACAAATTAATTGATAATTTCACACTTTCATTAATGTTAAATTTATCAGGATACTAATTAACAATATTAGTTAATTCCTTATTTATTTATACAAATTCGACTAATTTGTATTTTGGTTAGTGTGCATATTTTATTAATTAACTTCATGAAATATTTTACATTGCTTTATTACTGCTTCTTTCATTTTTAATTCAATTAAGGTGAAAACATATTCAAATGATGCGAAAAAATCTTTTAATTTTTAATTATTCAAAATTCTGCCCAAAACAGTAATTAATACAAGTTGTAATCAAGGTGAGTGTAAGAAAATTGAGGAAAGTCGAAAAGACAAACATTTTTCGTTTTATTTTTTGTCAAATTTCGGGCAATTAAATGTTTTTCGAAGGCAGTGACAAATAAAAATAAGACGTAGACTGGAATTCTTTGAGCTATCCAACATTTTTTCACCTTCACACATCGCAAGTATATAATTTCAAATTCTGCTCGGAGTTAAAAATAAGCTGACGTTTTAAACAGAAGTAAAAATTAAATAATGGATCGAAATATCGCAAATATGTATTGGGGAATTTAAATAGTTACCGTAAGTACATATAAAAAATTATACGTGTTATTTTAATTAATTTTATATATTATCAATTTCAAATAAGATGAAAGTTCAGAATCTGACATTGAAATTCCTACAAGAAATATAAATCTTTTGGAGAGTGAAAATATAAATGTTTTGGATAGTAATGATAGGTCTTAGACCAGTGTAGATACTCTATTCTTTAACGATTTCCATTTTATTATTTAAATTAAAAAATTTTAGATAATTCAAATTACGAAAATATATATTTTTAACTTTTCCAATATTTTCAAAATCATAATATAAATAAAACTGTTAAAATGTGACTGAATGTCATCAAATGTTGTCGATAACAGTGGTAGCCCAAATGTAACGAAAAAAATTTCGATGGAAAAATGACCGCGACTAGCATGAAATTCAGACACAAAATACGCAACAGTTGCACAACAGTTCAGACCGTTCAATGCAGCCAATATATATTGCAATTCTCATATAAAGAAATTTGGTACAAAAATTAAACTTTAAAAATATAAAGTACTCATAACATTCTCATCACTACTACAAAGTGCAGAAGTTATAGTTGTTGAATATTGAAATCTGTGCAGAAGTGCACGCCATGTATGTATGGAATAAATATAAAGGTAAGAAATATAATAGATTGATGCGCACGGGGGGTCTTTTGGGGGTTCAAACCCCCCCAGGAGCATTAGAAAAATTATTTAATTAAATTAAAGGCTAAAATGTATATCTATACATAATAATTTTTATAATATCACACGCTCAGATCAAAAGTGGTTTAAACAATAATTATTTTTTAAAAAAGCGTCAGAAATTCCAACGAATTCTTGTTAGTTTATTTTTACGTTTTTTTAATATAATTTTTATTAATAACAATTTAAAATGAAATAGGACCATAAATCAATAAGGCCCCAGAATTGGTGTAAATTTGTGGATTGAAATAAGACCCCGTTTTTTTCGGGAAAACATGTCAATTCATTTGAAAAATAGCCCTTAATAAAAATAACACCCAAATAAATTTATAGCATTTAGCAAAAAAAAAAAATGGAAAAGAAAAAAAAATGTTTTTCATACAAAATTTTCAACATTGCACAATGTAAAAAAATATCACAAATGATTAACAATATTCCATAGTTTTAAAAATTATTAAAGAATTATATTTCTGCATGAATTTTCGTATTTAATCTTCCAGCCCACCGATGGAGACCATTTCTTCTAACATTTTTGATAACACTAATCCATTAATCCAGTTTAGTTCAGTTTAACAAAATTTTAATTTTTTTCGAAGAATTGATTTATATCAGCCAAAAATTTTGAATCTGGACCTAGCTCAGGTCAGTTTGGAGAATTACATCCTTTTGAACAAATTGTATCATATTGTTCTATACGGGTTTCAACAGTCCCTCGCTTGTTTATTTGGATCTTTAATCCATTTTTTCCATTCCATTTACTTTAAATGTTCTCAGTTTAAATCTCATCTTTAATTTTTGAAAATGTGAAATATATTAAATTTTTTTGATTGTTGGGCTTAAATCTAACACTTTACTTTCGCCGCAAATTTACGATTCATAAATCCTGATTTTCGACCTGATTCATGTTTACTAATCACTAAGATGGTCTCTCGAAACCGAATTGTAATATTTCCAGTTGACGATCGATGATCGATTACTTAACTGAAAACATGTTATTTTTATTCGTTTGTCATAAATCAGAAAATTTTTGAATATTCGCGATTTTTTTATTATTTGCTTTGATCACAATATCCGTATTTGAATTTGTAAAAATAATTTCGTTAAACCCTATATGTGCTGCAAATATTTTTTTTATTGTGAAAATATGATATGCATTTTCATTTCAAATACAAAGATAATTTTAAGTCAAGTTTAATATTAAAGTTTTCATAAATACTAAAATGTAAAAAATCTGATTTTAATTTTAAAGTCGACTTTCGCCAGTGCTTTTCATAAAAAAAAAAATTCATAAAAAAACAAAAAATTTTCCCTGCAGCGCTTTTCTGTTACTTTACCAATATTATAAAAATTTTTCAAGCCTTGTTCAATTTATTGCTAGTTCTTGTATATGTTCAATTTCCAAAAAAGTTATACGTATTTTCAATAATGGAATACTATAACAGGCCTGTAACAGACTACTCCTATATGCTCGTTGAATTTGCATCTAATAACGCAAAAAGAGAAATTGACGCTTTATTATCGGTGTGGACGTTTTAAGACGAGTCTGCCGAAAGCGTCCGGGATTTTAAATTTTACATTATTTGTCGACTATGTACGGTAGTAATAGGTCGTTGACTAAAAATTTAACTGCCATACTACTTTACATTTTGACTCGAAAGGTGGCACTCACATACACAGCGAAAAAGAAGGTACCTGACAAAGATGTTTTTTCGTTATGTCGTTTTGCACAATGTATTTCAGGTAACGTATAATATTCTAATTTTATATAGACAATATTTTGGATTTTATTTTTTTTTATTTAGATTTTATTCTAACTAAGAATTGGGGTTCCGGCACAATCCCATGGCAAACCGAGTTTGACAGTGCATTATCAGCAGTACTGACAAACTCAAAATACTGGGATGGAATGCGCAAAAAATTAAAAAATAAAACGTAGTCACTTTAAATTTACTATTTTTGTCAGAATCTTTTTTTTTTTTTTGTAAGGCAAAGAATGCCTTTTTTGCGTTGTTCTTGTATTATTTGTATAATTTGTATATTGTATATATTTGTATAATATTTGTATATATTTGTATATACTTCTATATATTTGTACATATATGTGAATATATATATATATATATATATATATATATATATATATATATATATATATATATATATATATATATATATATATATTTAATTTGTTTATTTACAGTAACACTAAAGTAATCAATAAATTTTTTGTAATATTTAAAGAATTTTATATATTGACTAGTAAACGACTAGTTTACGTACTAAAAAAACTATCTAGAAACTGGGTAGTTTAACTATCCAATCTCCACCTGGAACTAGCGTGACACCACTGGCAAGTTCCTAGCTAGTTTTAATGGCTAGAAACAAGAACGGCTTATAGTAAATCTCGCAAAGTTACTGGGCTGGCATTATTATTTCGGTATCTAGACACTGGGTAGTTTAACTATCCAATCTCCACCTGGAACTAGCGTGACACCACTGGGAAGTTCCGAGCTAGTTTTACTAGCCAGTTTTACTAGAAGATAGTAAAACTGGCCAATTACTGGTAGGCATTGTTACTTGGGATTCGCCTTTCCGAAACCTTTCGTTAGAAATTCACCTTTTCGATATCTTCTTGAGAATGCAAATAAGTGAACTAAAGTGAAACCAAATATTAGTTGAAGCAACTGCAACATTGATTGGGGAACAAACTTTTTATCAATTTTCAACTTTTTTATTTCCATTGCTACGGCAACTAAATTCAAAAAGAGACATAACCAATATTTAGTTGACTTAACAGATAGTTAGTTATAATAGGTTTTAGAAACCAATATTTATTTGATTCAACTGCGAAATCAGTTGTCTTGTATAAAAGCAATGCCTAATCAGGACAACATCAGTCGCACACGCTTCAGATTGTTCACTCTTTTTTTTTGTTTGCTACCGACAGCGCATGCCACGTGTAAAACAAAATTTGGAATTGTTTTAAAACTTGTTCGTGTTTACTGTTCACTTTTTTCATGCCCAAATACACTTTCTTCAACAACATACATACTATTTTACAGAGTACTTGCTATTGTGTTTCTATATGTTGTATTTATATATGCAGCCCTAGCGCTCCAACATGTTGCAAACAGTCAGCAAACAGTCAGAAAAAAGTCAGCAGCACAACAAGTCATCGGCCATTTCTGATCTCGGTAACGCTGTTGTGATGCTGACTTCGTGTTTGCAACACGTTGGAGCGCTAGGGTTAGGTAAAATGGCCGATTTCTTATAATTAAATTGGCTACCACAACTAAACAAATTGGTTGTGTCAATTGTATGCATTAGGTGTGTGTACTGATACGCGGTGTTGCAACAACTGAATTAGTCGAATGTTGACAGAACTAATTAAATCGGTTGGCAAAAAAATACGGTTGCCCCAACTGATTCGTTCTTTGAGTGAACAGCGTCAATATACCCAATAAACCACAAACCTGGATATTAAGTGATTATCGAATATATATTGAACATGGATATCGAAGCTTTCACTGGAGAAAAGCGTTCAAATTTTTGTAATTGTAAGCTTGAAAACCATAGCGTTCTCCAGCAAAACTGGTAGCTTTTTATTCAATTGAATCTAGCCTTTACCTAAACTTGAATTTCGACATTCAATATATATTGGAGGTTTAACTTAATTGTAAGCTATAAATGAAATGTGGTTCTTCACTTGATGTTTAACTTAATATTGAACTTGAAATCGACCTTCAAATTACACTTGAATTCAAGGGCATATATTTCCGTAATTAAAGGTTTAAATGTAAAATGAAAGAAAACGCATATAAGTTATAATACTATATATTAAAAGGAATTAAGTGTACAGCAACTTATGTAAAATCCACAACGTACCGCGAAGACAAACCAGTGAATCCAATTGTGCCACTGCGATGTATAAAATTGCCAGGTTCGCGCAAAATATCAATGGTGTCTGCGTATGAATGAAAATATATTAATATTTCATAAACGTATTCGTAATGCCCGATTTACATTGTATCTTCTGTGAGTCTCACTGTATAAAATAAACTGGTTCATAATATTAACGAATCCTGTTTATAGAGGCAATTTCATACGTTTTAATGCAAGATACATTGTGACAATCTACATTGTCTTGTAACTTGTTTGTGAATTTAATGATCAGTTCATTTTCAGTAAGAATCAGTGTTCATAATACGCACAAATAAATTTAATGAATTTTTTCATACTTCAATGAATTATATTCATTGAAATACTGCAGTAGACATGTTCGTTTTTCGTGTTCTTTTTCAGTAGCGTTAGTTGCGCTCTGCTGCTACAAAAAAAAACAAATTTAATTTATTCGCACAAAGCTGCGACAAATGTAAGAAGTAGTTGCGAAATGAAGTGAAATGTAGTGCAGAAAGTACATTTAATTTATATTATAGTATTATATTTAATGTATATAAATATTGAATTTACATTAAAATAATAACATGAAAAAACTTTCTGAATTCACAATTCACTTTTTGTTTATGATCTCGTTCATTAGAGTATGTATTCGATTAATTGCGACAATGAACTCTCGCATTCAATATAGCTAATGAAATATTCATTGTGATTATGAATATTTGTCATTTTGTTTCATTATCCGTACATTGTAATTCAATGAATTTGTACATTGAAGTATTACCGGAGATTCGTTGTGACAATGAACAGTTACATTGGACCAAATTTAACGAAATATTCTTTGGGCCTGTGCCAATCGGTAACTTTTTACTCGATGAAAATAAGTTGAATAAAATTTTTGTCTGTTAAAAAAATATTTCCATTTAAGCTGTGCCAAATGAAATAAAATTTTGACAGAACAAAATTTTGACAACCATTGGAAAATTATTTGGAAAATGTTTGCATTTGAGATAATAATTGATTAAAATAATGTAAATGGTTTAAATGCGCGATTGTAGCGACAGATGCAATGCAGTTGGTTAGTGCGCAGAACCACAATGCATTTTTTGAATACGCTAACTATTGGTGGACAATACAAATGTTCTTAACAGTTTATTCAAAGCCCATGTTGGGAAGTGCACTGAAGATTTTACGACAGTCTGGACAACAAAATTTAAAATGCCCGCCCGCACAAATCATTGAAAGCCCCTCACATTTGTTTATGTAGCCCCATTACTCGTGCAATAAATTTTTACAACTAAGACCAGTGTCTCAGAGCTCGGAAATGCGATATTTTTGGCACCTGCACTCGTGTGGTCTACGAAATTTTAAAGGTCGAGATGCAGCTGTGCACTCCATCACGAGCCCTTGTGCAATGTGAAAACGTTCATTTTGTGCGGTGATTCACAATATTTGGGCCACGTTGGTTGGATATCGCGGGTACTTGTCCAATATACTTCTTTTGTTTTCACATTGCTGGTGAAGCTGGTGCTGAAGTTTGTACGGCTGCAGCTCGAACAGTTCTTGAACTCTCTATTCCTACCAAATATTTATTAGCATGTTAAACAATATGAAATTTATAGTTTCTGAAGAAATTCTTGAAGAAAGACATTATTTTCAATTGCTGTGCTGAAAAAAGTGTTTTGTTTTCAAATTTTATAAACTTCAATATTTATTTTATGGTTGTCAAAATTTTAATTAGCCCCTTGGGCTAGTGGAAATTTAGACAACACATATTCACCTCAAAAGCTTCAGAATTTTATATTTACTTGTCAAAATTTCATTTTTCAAGTAAAAAGCTACCGATTGGGACCCAACCAGACAAACGATGCCCAAAACCTAACTTTATGCTAACTTTAAAAAGTTAACGATATCCAAATGTTGTCGTAAAAGTGATGAAATAGGTATCGGAAAGACTTACGTATGTCCGCCTCTTTGTTGACTTTTAGCTCTCGAAAAGATAACTAAAAAGTTATGTTTAAGTCAACTATTAAAAGGCATCATCAGAAAGTTGTCGTCAAGACACCCGATAAGATAGCTTAAATACAGTTTTTAGTTAACCCATTTAACTACCAATACACATGTAAAATATGACAAATTATTATCAATGTATTAGGTTGTCATTCGATTATTTACTTTTCCAAAAATTGATGGAAATAATCAAATGACAAACGAATACATATCAAATAAATATAAAAATAGACAATAATAATGAAAAACCAAAAGCTGTGTTTTAAATTTAAATGCATTTTTATTTGAAATTATTTTAGCTGCACTGTTTGTCACTGCCACAGTCACGTCCTGGGACACCTCCTAACATGGTAGAATGAGGCCCCAGTAAGTAACTATCCACGAACATTTTCAATTTCATAGACCCGATTTTGTAACGATTCATAAACGTAATGTACTCGTCGCGGTTAATATTTTTACTATCAATCGGATATTTTTGTCCACACAAAATACGCGGAGCACAAAAAACGCTAACAGCAAACAATATGACGCAGCAAAAAAAAAATTAATGCCAACTTTGAAGTATGAAGTTCAGAGGTGCCACTATGTGGGTATTATCCCGATTTGTTCACTTATAAAAGTTACCTTTCTGATATATCTATAAGATGCTTAATAGATAACTTTTGGAAGAACCTTTAAGTCACCTGAAAAACGATAGTCGCAAAGATAACATTTGGTATTTTGTTCTAGTTGGGCACAGGCCCTTTGTGATAATGTACTTTTTCAGTGTAGATATGTATTTTTTTTTTGGTTAAGTGTAGGGTTGCATTTTTTAAAATTTTCATATAAATATGCAGTGTTTTGAAAATAGCAGTTTTTTGAAAAATACAACCCTAGGAGATACAGTGAGATTCACAGAAGATAAATACAATGGCTGCATTCAGCGACCTCAGCAGTTGCGAAACTGCTCAGTAACTAATCACTCACGGTTACTGAATGCACTGCTATCTCAGCTGTCAATTTACAAATTAATTTATCATTAATATTTTATTAAAGTTACATACAACTCTTTAAATGATTGAAAATTTTTTTTTCAATCTAAATTTCATTTTTGTTTACAAATATTTGAGTTAACATGTCATCGAATGTCATCGATAACAAAGGCAGCGCAATTGTAGCGTAAAAATTGTATGCTGAAAAAATGGCGACCGCTCTCTAAACATGTTGAGAGTAGCATGTCATTCAAGCGAAATTACTCAACAGCTCCACAACTGCTGAGGTCGCTGAATGCAACCAATGTAAATCGGACATAAACCTTGGCTACTTACATTGTATATCAGCTCATCGTGCATTTTCCGTGCAGTAGAATTCTTGGGATGACTTTCGTGTTTGTTTGTTTATATATTAATTGATTTCTCTGTTCGCTTATTCAAGCGAAAAACAATGATCTCACTGATTGTGCGACAACAGTGGCGGAAAAAATGAATTCTTTTTTTTTTGGCATTTAATTTATCACGCCACTAGTTTTGTGTAGTGAATTTCGTCTCAAGTTTTTTTAACTTCGGAAACCAACGTTGGAATAACATTCATTTATTCGGCTTGATCATGACATTACATCCACACTGGTTGTAAAAGAAAATTCTCCAAATTTATCGAACCTTAAACTCATTGCTTATTGGGTACCAAAAGAGAGGACAATAAATCTTATGAGAAAATGTTCAGGTGTAAGCGACCAGATAGCTTGCAAAATTATAGACTCTCAGAAAATAATTGTTAAAATTTAGCAATAACGATTGTTGTTTATATAACAATAAAAATTGTTAATTGTTTTCATACAATTTGAGTGATGAATGTAGCATTTTCTGATTTAGCAATGATTTTGAGGGAGATTGTTAAATTTATTGTACGATTGTTAACTTAAATTTAATTGTTAATTTCAACAATCCAATTCCTAAAAAATTGTATTGTCGAAATAATGACTTTAAAAACAATTTCCATTTTTGAATGACTTGAAAAGAACAACAACAAATTGAAAACATAACACAGATAATGATCATACGGACCGTTTCGGATACAGCCAAGTATCCTCATCAGTGATCTTTGTGTGATGACGTTGTGATAACATCAAATGTTTCGTATATATGAACACGGCGTGGTTGGGGCTTGAACTCATGTCGTCAGAAACGATGGGAGTTGGTAGACAAGCACGCTAGGTTTTGTCTGTTCTATTTTTAGAACAGACTTTGTTGCAACAACGACGAATGGTGCCGCAATTCGATAGAACTAATGCATTTGAGTATCGCATCGGTTTTGCTTTCATTGTGCTGTATGTTAAAGGTCCTTCTACTAGGACTTTAACTTGATCCTATTTATACTTACTGAGTCCTTTTTACTTTCTTTATATTATTTAAAACAACCGGGTCTTTTTTACTTTAAGACACTTTATTTCGCTTTAAAAGTTGGTTACCTTATACTTAACATTTATTTGTAGACACTTCAGCTTATCGAAATCAATTGATTCTTAGTCTATACTTAACTTCTACATAACACCTCGTATTCTTATAATTTCACAATAAATTGAGTAATTTCATCATGCTAAAATAACTTAGTCAGCGTATTTATAATTTCACAATAAATTGAGTACTTTCATCATTCTAAAATAACTAAGTCAGCATTTATTTGTGTGATCTGAGTGACCTATTTAACGTGGGCGTGTATACCTGTGCTATGTGCGGTGTGCGCCAAGACAATTAAATGCTGTTTGTGTTTAATATGCATAATGCTTAACCCTAAAAGTATGCCATAAAGAAAAATATACTAGTTATGTTATATTGTGGATCATAAGCACGCTGTAAGTTCCACGATTATGATACACAACAGTGGATCATATGTATGCTGTGAACTCTACGATTATGATACACAACATACCTCCCCCCTTATTGAAAGAAAAAAAAAATATTATTAAGAAGAATAATAGTTTTTTTTCTTTTGTATTATTTTAATTATTTCTGAAGAGAAAATTATTATTAAAAAGAATAATAGTTTTTTTCTTTTTACATTGTTTTATGTGGTATAAGTTACGTTAAGTTCTATTAGTTATGAAGTTATGATCTTTACTTATATAATATTTAATGGATATTAGTAAATTAAGGGTTGTAATTTCCAGTTATATATAATAAAAACCTGGTCCCGATGTTTTCGTTGCTGACTGTTGCTGTTCTGCGGTAGTTCGATGCGTTGTTGTTGTTTCTGACGTATTGGCTTCTTTTTCATGTGACTTCGTTCGTTGACTTGCTATGGGTGTTGTGGTGTTTGGTTTCTGCGTTGTTGATTTCCGCAATGACCCGATTTTTTCGAGTGGCGATTTCTTGTTGGGAAATGTATTTGACACCATTTCAAGGTTTTCCTTAGCCGCTTCTACATCTATTGTTGCTATTGGTGATTTATTTGTATTAAATTCATCGGCTTTTATTGTTGCTTTATTTTTAATTGTCGAATAGTAATGTATGTATAATACATATGCTGCTATTATTATTATTAATATCAGCATTAATATGCCGTAAGACATACCGGTTTTCGTTATTTCATTTTGACGATTAAGTAATTCTTTGCGTTCCTGGTTATCAGTTAATTGTAGTAATATTTCGTCGAAATCACGATGCCCATCTTTTAATGCTGATCTTATTTTGCTGTGATCTGACACCAAGATCGGTAACGATGTTTGTGATATATTTGAATATGGTAATGATGATCAATTGCCTTGTAAATTTTCTATCATAACCGTATGTTCTTCCTTCTTGTATGTTATATTCCTAATGCTTTGATGTGTAAACTCGTATGACAGTATCATTTCTTTGTTGTGTATGTTGCAAGCTTCATTTATGGACATCCAACCC
The DNA here is from genome assembly GCA_951804985.1 of Dryomyza anilis. Lineage (NCBI taxonomy): Eukaryota > Metazoa > Arthropoda > Insecta > Diptera > Dryomyzidae > Dryomyza > Dryomyza anilis. The sequence continues at coordinate 31,904,345 of OX638134.1, forward strand.
AGGCCGGATAGTGTCAATGTGGCTATATTTGACCCACAAACTGCTTCGAAAAAGGCTGGTGTATTGAATTTATACAACCATGTGTTTGGTGTCCATAGTTTAACTACTAGGCCAGAACTCCTTTTGATTGCAACATGTTCACAGGTATCTTTAATATCTGTTCTGGGTTGAATCAGCGCGACTTCACATAGTGTGTTACTAGTTGTTAGCATGGTTCCTGGACGTTTGCTTAGTGTAATTTCTTTGTCCGTATGTTGGCTAACCAAAATGCATTTGCTGTAATCGTCCCTTGTTAGATCATCTATGATTGCCATTTCCATCAGCTGTTGTTCGATTAGGTTTGCATTAATTGTAGATTGAATTTCCAAGGTATCCATCATAAATAGTAAATGACTAACTTGTTGGTTTATTTTTTCATTTATGTATTTTTGTGTTCTTATTGTTATGTTTAACACATTTTGCAGATTTTCGACTTCCTTCAAGGAATTCAGTAAGGGTTCTGCTATCTTGTTATAATTTGATGAAATCACCGTAATTTGTCTTTTCATAATTTCGTATGTTTTATGTTCATTATCTTCAATATCATTGAGATGTTTATAGATAGTCTCTCTTTCTTTATTGTCCATCAGTCCAAAAGCCCAGTTGAGTCCTTCGCCAATGAAATTGAGTGATCTCTTTTGTCGGTTACTCTTTATTGTGCGCTTAATTATTTCTTCATTTTTCTGTAGTGTGGCTATTATTGCCGTGGTCTCCCGTGTTGCTGCTATACATGATCTTTTTATGCTGGGTCCGTTTACATTGGTGCTCATTTGTTCGCACATTGTGTTTGCCGTGATTATGTATTTGTTTGTCAGCTCCAGGAAATCGTTCAGTTGTAGCGGTTTAAACTTGCCTACTATCGTCCATTCATCATTGTAGAACAAAGCATCAGTTGTCTTCTCAAAGAATAATCTTGTATCATTAATTGATGTCTGTGTGATGTTGACTGCTTCATTGGCTGCCAGCATCAGGACCAGTGTGACAATTCTAATCATTATATTGGTTTCGCTCTTTATTGCCTATCGTAAAGAGAAAGAGAAGAAATTCCATTTTTTTTTTACATATTTAATGGAATCCTTGATCATATCATATAGTTTTCTTATAAATATTTCTTATTTTACCTTAATATCTCCTGTTAAGGCTATGGCCATAATTATACTTTAATTAGTTATAATAGTTAATTTACATATGTGTCAACATGTACTATATGATTTTGTTTAGAAACATTTATGTTTGGATATGTTTCTGCATTTTTGCAATACAAATTGTTTTATTTAGAGTCCCAGTAGTACATGATTAAATGCTAGTCATATTCAACAATACTTAGCTATTTACTCATGCACTAACTAATAATTTTTTAAGTATTAAGAAATAAGCGCGCGCGACTTCTTAGCATTACATAAATGTATTTGCTATATTAAGTTGTTAAATATTTAATTTTGTACATCTCAATTGTACTTATTTATTTTCATTACCGAGTAATGATGAATTTAAAACGTTTGTTAGTTTGTTAGTTTGCTATATTAATGCATATCTGCATTAATATATTTAGTTTCATGAATGAAAATTGTGTTAATGAAAAAAAATATTAGGCAGTTTTGTCGCTGTACTACCGTATCACGTTAGTGGCTTCTGCCTGTAAAGTGCTGAAGTACATTTAATCGGTTGGCATATGAATATATTCAAGCCTTCTATATTTTAATATGAGCTGGGAGCATTGTGCTCTATGTGCAATGAACTTGTTTGTTTAGAATGTCATTGATATAGGTACTGACCTATCGCAATTTTATACTTCACAAATAATTTTGATTTTGTTGTCTAATTAATTTTAGTCCATAATTCAATGCTAGTTACATAGCTATCGATTCATGTACGGATTAGTTTATCCTACATTTATTTTAAACCTGGGAACAGTCTTTATGCTCATTGTTCATCATTGTGACCTAGTGTTTTTTTTAGCTCCACCCGCTGGAGGTTGGTTGCTGTATTAACAACTCCTAGTCTTTATTTTATTTTTCCCTCTCCTCTGTCAAAATGAGTAGCGCCCCCGATCAGAAACCTTTACCTTTAAATTAAATTGATTAATTTGCAATTTTTACACTGCATTGTTTTTGTATGTTACTTCGTACTCGTTCTTTATTTTTCTTTTACGTTGCCTCTCCTCTGTAAAAATGAGTAGCGCCCCCGATCAGAAACCCATACTTTGAACTAAACTGATTACTTAGCAATCTTTCATAAATTTGTTCTTGGATTCTTGTGGAATCCTTTTATTGATTATGTTGCAATTTATTAGTATATAAGATCGCAAAAGTCAACAGTCAAGTTTTTCTAAAACAAGTGTAACCAAAGTAATTCAGAAAGTAAAAAAAAAATGACTTCGTTTGCTTTGAATTCCATCTCCTCCGTAGAATTCCTTCAGGATTTGCCGAATTCGGCCTTCCTGCAGGTATTTGAAGAGGAGATGCAATTTCTACTGGAGGAAGCCCAGGAGTCAGTAGAGGGTGAGTTAATGGATGAAATCCTAGGGGTCTTAGCTGTTGATGCACCCTTCCCTGAAGAGGGGCAGCGAATGGTCACGGATTTGGATGAGGCAGATGTCGTCTTGATCCCAACCGTCGAGGAGTCGATCGACCTCACAGGTAATGTACAGTTTTATTAATGGACATATATTATATCTTTTCATATTAAAATGAAAATATTATTTTAAATGTTCTAAATTTTTCTTGTCTCTAATAATTTAATTTTTTATATAATATTTTTTTTTTTATGTATTAAAGGCATTGACCAGAACAGCGAGCACCTTCTATCTTTGCGATCCGGACCGGATGGCGACTCTGAGGATCAACGGGGCCATAGTCCATACTTCAGTTATTCGTGGAGCAGTAGTTATAACTCTAGCTGCTATGGTGAAGATTTTTCGGCCAGTGGAATAGCTGACTCCCCCTATTACGGTGACTCTGGAGTTGGTAGCGGTTTTAGTGAAGGTTCTCTGGACAGCAGTATCAACGAAGAACGGGCCCCCTACTACGGTGCCTATGGGGTTGACAATTGTTATGGTGAAGATTCCCTGGAAGAAGGATGTTGTAGCGCCTCTTCGTGGGGTTACCGTAAACCCTCGAAGAGTGGAGGTGCGCTAGCCCAAGCGCTAACGAAGTATCGAGATGCCTTTGTCACTGAATGCTGAGATGCGGCGCATCTGGTAGATGGCTTGGATGAGACAATTCGTTGTCTCAACCAGCCCTACTCTCCGGAAGTGGCTGTCTGGGCTCGCACTCAGATGGCCACGATACAAAAATACTGTGAAATATTTGGGTATTCTCCACCATTCATCGACTCTTTGGTCGATGAACTGGTGGGCTTACTCAGTTCCAAAAAAAAATAAAAAAAAAAAACAATAGCTTGTAATAATTTTTATAAATGAATAAAAAATATATATTTAAATATATTGCTTTTGTCTTATTATTTCATCCAAAATTAGGTGTTTTCTTTTTTGTTTTGTTTTTTTTTTTTTCTTTTTAAATAGAAATAAGAACATGAAATTGTAATAATTTTTATAAATGTATAAAATACATCTATATATACATACTATATATTTTGTCTTATTATTTCATCAAAATTAGGTGTTCTTTCTTTCAGATTTCAAAAAAAAAATTATATTTTTATTTGTCAGTACATAAAACACTGCTAGTCAATACATGGCTATTAAAATAAAAATAAGAACAATAACTTGTAATAATTTTTATAAATGAATAAAATACATCTATATATTTTAAAATATATTGCTTTTGTCTTATTATTTCATCAAAATTAGGTGTTCTTTCTTTCAGATTTCAAAAAAAAATTATATTTTTATTTGTCAGTACATAAAACACTCAACATGTAATACTTATTTTCAACATGTAATACTTAGCTATTCTGTCCTGCGCTAACTATTTGACTTTATTTCAATGATGTTAAAAATTATTGGTTCTTGTTGCAGTCAGCGTTTACGTAACTATACTGTTGTATGCTTTTAACAAATTATTATGAAATTTTTTCGCTTTACCCTTGATACAAATCTCAGTCGTTACAGGGCACATTATTGAAAGTACCTACCTACCCAAACTGGTGAAAATTTATTTTTCCTATTTTGATTTTTTAGTAAAATTTTATCGCCTATTTTGAATATTATTGGGTGTACTGAGCTATCATAGCTTTGCTTAGATTTTTCTTTGGCTCTGGCTTGATTTTGTCGCACGATTTCATGTGTTCGTTGAATTTGGTATTTTAATAGCTTGTTGCTATCATCGGTATTATATACTGGTGAGCATTTGCGTTTAAGATTGGTTGGGATTTCAAAATCGTAACCGTATAAAGTACGGTTGCAATGCATATGCCCGGTGGACATATGCATTGTATTATTGTGTACATGCATTGCTGTATTCAACCATTGGTCCCAGTTTGATCCATCCTCTTTCGCAAAACTTCGTAAATACTCTGCTAATGGTCGGTGTCTTCGTTCCAAAGAGCCGTTGGCCTGTGGATGATATGGCGTAATATGTAACTTTTTAATTCCTAACAATTTACTCGTGTCCGAAAATAATTTTGAAACAAAATTCGAACCATTGTCGGTTATCAATACTTTTGGTATGTTATGTCGTGTAATAATTTCGTCGTAAAATGCTTTTGCTACAGTGCTTGCTTCTGCATCTGGGATAGCTACGCAGCACATATATTTTGAAAAATCATCTTGAAAAGTTAATATATATTTATTTCCAGATATAGTTTCCGGTAAAATACCTACAAGATCCATGTATACTTTATCGAATGGTCGTACAGGCGTATCAGTTAAAACCATTGGCATTTTAGTAAGCCTAGAACTTTAATTTACTTGGCATTTTTGACAATTCTTAACGTAATCTTTTATTTGTTTTTGCATACCTTTCCACTTAAATTGTTTTCTGATTCTAAAATATGTTTTCACTGCGCCCTGGTGACCCCCTAATGCTGAGTCATGAAAGTCTTTTATAACAGTTTTAATTTCCTCTGGGTCAGTTAATAGTAGACTTGAGTTTAATTCGTTCTTGGTGTCTGTTGTTATTTCATCAAGTACTGGCGTGCTCACTTGTTGTTTGGTTTTTGAAATTTGATTATCTAATTTAATCTGTGTGGTCTTAGACCGTGTTTGGACCGCAGTAATATCTGGTTCTGAATGTGGAATTCTACTTAAAGCATCTGCGTTCAAATTCTGTTTACCTGGTTTGTAAGATATTTCGTAATCATATACTGATAATTTATGCCTGAAACGGGCTAACCTTGATGTCTGATCTTTGAAATTTGCTGTGCTACGTAATGGTTGATGATCTGTATAAATTTGAAAATGTCGGCCTAGAAGATAAGCTCTAAAATTTTTCGTTGCCCAGACTATAGCTAAAAATTCCTTTTCAATGGTGGAGTAATTTTTTTCTGCTCCATTTAATGCCCTACTAGCAAATGCTATTGGTCGGTCGCTCCCTACTTTGCCTTGTGACAGTACCGCACCTATTGCTTCGTTACTTGCATCCGTTGTAATTAAAAAAGGGTTTGTAAAATCTGGATATGCGAGAATGGGTGGTGAAATTATTGATTCTTTTAGTTTAATAAATGAATTTTGACAATCGTCGGTCCAAGTGAATTTAACATCCTTTCTAAGTAACTTATTAATTGGTAATGATAATTTTGCCATATTGTTTATAAATTTTCTGTAATAATTAATTAATCCCAAAAACGCTTGTACTTCTTTTTTATTTCTTGGTACCGGAATATTTTTCACGCATTCAACCTTTGAGGGGTCTGGCAGAGCACCTAGTTCCGAACATTTATGTCCTAAATAGACAACTTCGTGGCGCAAAAACTGACATTTTTCTGTATTTAATTTTAGATTGTGTTCCCTTAATTTCTGCAATACTCTACTCAACCTAAGCTCATGTTCAGCTAAATTCTTTCCGTACACCACTATATCATCAAGATAAACAAAGTAATCGATACCCTGTAAACCTGTTAATATGTGATTCATTATTCTTTGGAAAGTGGCTGGAGCCCCTGTTAAACCAAAAGGCATTCTGTTAAACTCGAAATGACCAAGACCTGTACTAAAATCTGTTTTTTCCTTATCCCTTTCTTCAACTAGTATCTGATGATAACCACTTGCCAAGTCTAAAGTTGAAAAATAGCGACTGTGACCTAATTGGTCTAATATTTCGTCTATTCGAAGAATCGGAAATACTTGTTTTATTGTCACATCGTTCAATTTACCGAAATCTATAACTATCCTCCACTTTTTGTTACCGTCCTTGCTGCTCTTCTTAGGAACTAGCAACATCGGTGAATTCCAGGGTGATATGCTTGGCGATATAATGCCGTCATCCAACATATTATTAACCTGTCTGTAGATTTCATCTCTATGTGTGTGTGTGGCAATTTGTATTGCTTTTGATTGATTGGTGGTTGGTTCCACTGTGTTATTATTTCATGTTTAAGCGCTGGCGTGTATGTTAATTCATCGCCGTCTAAATGAAAAACATCATGATACGAAATACACAGATTTTGTAAAGATGTTATTTCGTCTTTATTCAAGGTTCCATCAATTTTTATTTCCTCTAATAATTTGTTAATTCTGTTCGTAATGTTTACTGAATTTATGCTATTTATTGTAGAATTGTTGGTATCCGATTCCTTATACTGATTGAAATTCGAAAATTTTGGTTTAAAATTATCTATTATCTGTCTATTATAAATTCTTTTTCTGTAGCATTTAATACGGACACGTAAACTCTATTTTTGCTAACATTCGATATGCTTTCGCCCAAATATACTCCTGGACAAATTTCTTGTTTATGTATTAAGACGATTGGAATTTTTGTTTTTAAACGTAATGATACTATCTTTGCGGTTCTAGGTTCTACTTTTAATTCCTGATTTAGAAAAATATTTTCCATGTCTGCCCGTGTCCTCATGGGTAGTTGTATAGTATTGTTTTTATCTTTATCATAAAATATTAACTTCTTATCTATGGCATTTATTATGGACCTATTCCATATATTATCTCGTCATATTATTCCATCAGCGGGTATTCCTTGTTCAAGTGCCACTACATGCATCTTTAAACAGAACCATTCTATACTGTTGTGCTGAATATTTATTGTCCCTAAAGTCCTTACGCATCCCCCAAAAGCACCACTAAAGTCCTTCTAAGTATTTTTATCAAAACCCGGATGTCGTATCATCGACCCCTCCTTTACTATACGAGCATCTGCTCCCGAATCTACCAGTAATATGAGTTTTCCATTTTTAGCATCCTCACAAGGTACTTCGATGAAAACATCACTTACATTAGGTAGTTTGAAACAGTCACCCTGCCTACTGCATATTATACGATTCTTTCTTTTACTAAACTCACTCATATGACATCTAATCTTCTTATCATATTCTATTACGAAATTCTTAAAACTTTTTGATATTCTTGATAATATGTTTTTTACTTTATACCCTACTGCTTTCTCTCCAAAGGTTCCCTTATACTTTTCATATTCTGCTAATTTTATTTTGTTCCCCAGTGTAATCGACACAATACCTATAAAGTGTATGATATAAACTAATATTCCTACTACTGCATTACAAATCAAACACGGTGGCTCAACATATGTATCAACGGTCACTCCCGACGTTTGATGAACAATATTTTCACCCATTTTTTCCTCTTTAAACTTCTCCTTACAGACCAAACACGGTGGCTCAACATATGTATCAACGGTCAATCTCGACGTTTGATGAACGATATTTTCCCCACGATTTTTTGGTTGTTATTTGAAGCTGCGGTAGCAAATGTGATCACAGGCTGCCTTGGTGTATGATCCACTATTTCTACATTTGACCTAACTTTACTAATGTTAACGGGATTGGCCTTGACTGGTCCCGTGGTAGTTTCCCCTATTGTGAGCATTACTACCGTTTGGCACAACATTTTTCTTGGCGTGGCAATCCGCTATCATATGGCCGACTTGACCACACCCATAACATGCCCTATTATTTCTGTATGTTCTATTAGGTTCGTTATTGTTATTACTGTTGTTATTTCTAAACGGATTATTATTTCTATTATTTTCATTACCATTATTAATATTTTATTTCTATTATTACGAGTATTGCTGTCTTGCGGATTCTCATTTTGCTGCTGTTGGTGTTGATAGCCGTTATTCTGAAGTCCTCTATAACCCCCTTGGTACTGCTGATTCTGAAATGGTTGTTGTTGGTTCTCCTGGCGTTCTTCCAGTCTATTTGATCCACATCTCCAACTCGATTCATGTCCGTATTTCTCGCATTCTCTGCAAAATGGTGTATTTTTTCGCAAATAACAGTCATCCCTTGTGTGTCCTGGTCTTGTGCAAAATGAACAGACTGGCCCCTTTTTCATGGCACCCCCTGTATTCCCATTATTTCTATTTTGTTGACTTTTACCCCTATCTTGTCGTGAATTTCTAATATCAGTTTCTTGATTATTTTTACTAACTGAGGTTCCATTCGGTCTTTTTTCAAAACTATACAGTTCCTCCGGTAATCTCGGCCCCCTCAGTATTGTGGCCTCTGCCCTTAACGCTTCGTCTAACAAATCATTTAAATTATCTGCCTTGCTACTCAACAGTATTATCTTTACAGTCGGGTCACTCACTCCCACTTTAAATGCTGTTAGCACAGAATTTAATAGTTCCGTGTTAAAAATGTCCGTTGGCAGGTTTTTCTTTTTATACATTGTATCGGCTATGTCGTTTGCGTTCGACTGCAATACTTCTAAACGCCTTGCAAACGCCCTTAAACTTTCCCCTCCACCTTGATATGCCTGTCTTATGTTGTATTGAACTGAATCTAATGTAGCCACCCTTAAATATGTGCTTTTAAGTAATTCAAACAACTCATCTAAATCATCTATTTTCTTGGTCCTCACTAATTGCATCTCCATCAAGACATACAAATCATAATTCCTCCTGATTTTCTTCAGTTATTTTAAGGTTCGCTGCCTTACAACCGTCTATAAATCTAAGACGCTCCGTTTTTAGGAACGGTGAATCTTCGCCCTTGAACACCGGGACCAGATTTCATACGCATTTCGAAATATCGTCTGTCGGCATTTCAATTATTGTTATATCTTTTGTTATGCTTTCTAAATTTTCTTCTATTCTTAAAGCTTCTTTATGGTATAACGATGTTTCGTGTGCTAAGTTTACTTCCGCCTCTAAAAATCTGATTTTCGATCGAATTCTAACCTTGGTTGTTGACGTAGTGCCCTAGCTACTGATTCATCAGAAATATCTTTATCTCTCAACAATGCTCTTAGTTTTTCGTTTTCCGCCTCTATACCGCAGGCGTGGTCTAACAACTCCTGTTTTTCTGATAATTTATCGTTTATTTTTTTAGTTAATGCAGCAAATTCGCCTTTCCAGCCTTCTATCTCTTTTATTTTATTATCACTTTTGTGTTCCAAGAAATATATTAATTCTTTGAACACGACATCTACTCCTTCTACTTTAGAAAAAACCTTTGTGTTATTAACTTTATTTTTTATTAATTGTAAATGTTCTTTATTATTTACTTCGAGGCTAATTTGAGCCCACAATTTCTCCGTAAACCTGTCCAATTGCCCTAGTATGTTTCCGTATGCTAACTGTAATTGTTCGAATTCCGCCATATATTTATCAACGACAAAAAAAAAATCCCAATTTATTTCCTAGAACACTCAACAGTTCACGTAGCTCCACAATGTTAAAAAAAATATTATAAATTTTTTAAATTTTAATTTTGTTGACTAAAATCAGATATTTCATAATAATGTAAAATTTTTAATTTAATTGACCATGTTATAAAAATAAAAAAAAATATTTCAAAATCTTTAAAATGTTATTTTATACTCATTTAAATTTTAAAATGAAAATGATATTTTAAATGTTCTAAAATTTTTTAAACTTAAAAAAAAAAATCAAAAAATCCGTTTCATATTCATTTTAGAAAAATTTTTATTTACTTATCTGAGTTTAATATTAAATAAATTTCCTATTTTCTTTTTATTTCGTTTGTTATTTAATCTTAATTTCCATTTGATTATTTATTTATTCAATTTGTATTTATTAATTTATTAAACACTGTAATAATTGTTTAAATTTTCTGCTGTTACTCACGTATTTTAAAAGAAAAATTAAATAATCACCATTTATTTTGTGATTTTTAATCCTTTTCTTCCTTCTATCGTCCTTCTTCTCTCGGTCCCTGAGAGCGTGGTTTGAGAAACCGGCTGCGCCAAAATGTTGTATATTAAAGGTCCTTCTACTAGGACTTTAACTTGATCATATTTATACTTACTGAGTCCTTTTTACTTTCTTTATTTTATTTAAAACGACCGGGTCTTTTTTTACTTTAAGACACTTTATTTCGCTTTAAAAGTTGGTTACACTTATAGTTAACATTTATTTGTAGACACTTCAGCTTATCGAAAACAATTGATTCTTAGTCTATACTTAACTTCTACATAACACCTCGTATTCTTATAATTTCACAATAAATTGAGTAATTCCATCATGCTAAAATAACTTAGTCAGCGTATTTATAATTTCACAATAAATTGAGTACTTTCATCATTCTAAAATAACTAAGTCAGCATTTATTTGTGTGATATGAGTGACCTATTTAACGTGGGCGTGTATACCTGTGCTATGTTAAGCGGTGTGCCCCAAGACAATTAAATGCTGTTTGTGTTTAACATGCATAATGCTTAACCCTAAAAGTATGCCATAAAGAAAAATATACTAGTTATGTTATATTGTGGATCATAAGCACGCTTATGGATCATAAGTTCCACGATTATGATACACAACAGTGGATCATATGTAAGCTGTGAACTCTATGATTATAATACACAACAAATGTTGTTGCTATTATTTTCGGGTGTTCCTTTTTGCAAATTTTCGCACTCATGTTTTTACATTGAGAGAGATTTGCTTTGTGGAACTTGCACTTGGTGCCAATTATATTTTGTGTGAGATTTCGATATAGTCTTTTGAAAGAGAGCCGACATCTGTAAGACTTTTTGCCAATCTTAAACGCTATTTAATTTGAATGACTTGAAAAGAACAACAACAAATTGAAAACATAACATAGACAATGATCATACGGACCGTTTCGGATACAGCCAAGTATCCTCATCAGTGATCTTGGTGTGATGACGTTGTGATAACATCAAATGTTTTGTATATATGAACCCGGCGTGGTTGGGGCTTGAACTCATGTCGTCAGAAACGATGGGAGTTGGTAGACAAGCACGCTAGGTGTTTGACTACAGAACCACACAACCGTCACTCGTCTAATTTGCAGTTTTGTCTGTTCTATTTTTAGAACAGACTTTGTTGCAACAACGACGAATGGTGCCGCGGTTCGATAGAACGAATGCATTTGAGTAACGCATCGGTTTTGCTTTCAATGTTGTTGCTATTATTTTCGAGCTATTATTTTCGGGTGTTTTGTCAAACCTTTGATTTTGTCGTTCACTTTTAAATTAAATTGAAATCGTGTCAAATATTTTTATTCAATAAATGAAATAAATAACGCGCATATGCTATGTTGCCGATCTGGAAAAACATTCCACAAAACATTACACAGTCGCAGCAATACATGAAATCGATGGAGTAAATTTGCTGGAGTTGTCTCGAATTTTTTCCCATTTAAGGCGCATCTTAATCATCGCATTCTTTGCTATCGATTTGTTATCATCCGACTAATCTACGCGATCCTGGCAATGAAATAATCCTTTGTACATGTGATGCATAGTTTCAGATCGTGTTCAGTTGCAAATAGCAGAGTAGCGATGATACGTGCAGTCGATTAAATTTGTTAGCTACATTCGTTACATGGCATCGAGACGATCAAACGAGCATATGGTTTGCTGCTATGTCCGATGCACCGTTGAATGTTTGGGATATAGCTGGTTATAAACCCAAACTACAGTATAAGGACGCAGTGCAACTTAGTGAACAGATGGAAATGGACAGGTGCGCTCCAAATTATTTAATTTATTGCTTAAAATATTGTATTTTATATTTTTCTATATGGTACCAGAAAAACTATTGGCTGGGAGGCCACGAATGAGGACATCGAGAAGAAAATGGAGTACGAATCCTATTTGCAATGGTGCGGTGAAAATCTGCAGAACGTGCAATAGACAGCCACATCTTTTACCTCGTCGGCAACAAAACCGTCAAAACAACGACTAGCACCATAGCTGTACTGTTGTCTGCAGCGCTTGAGCAGTACCCTACTCTTAATGTACTCAATGGCAACAAAGAGAAATATGATGTATAACATATAAAATATAAAAGTACATCCATAATTTATATTGCATTTGTATGTCATGTTTTTTTTGAAAATATTGTTATAATATTATAAAAATTATTGAAAATATAAATAACAAATATTTTAAATTACTGTATACCAATATCAATAGTATATCAGTAGTCTTTTGTTAAAAAGAAAAATACCATAAAAATAAAAAAAATAAAATGTGTTTGTGAAGTAGGCCGGGTTAAAAATCATGATTGTTATTTTTAACCATTCGATTATTAATTTTGACATTTTGTATTTAATTTTAGACGTCAAATTTACTTCAAAAATCTATTTCGAAAAAATAACAATCCGATTGTTGTTTCCAACAATATTTAACAATTGTTGATTGTTGAACGTATATTCACAAATATGATTGTTTATTTATTGTTAGAATCAACAATTATTTTCTGAGAGTGTAGGAGAAGTGATACTGCCCAAGAAACAAAACGTACCCTATACGTGCCGTTAACGGTACAGCATATACGGAATCAGATTCCGTAAACGTTCCGTATTACGGAGCCGTATACGGTACAGAGAACGGATAAAACGTGACATCGAAAACGGTGTTCGAAACCGTTTTTCATACAGTATCGACGGACCGTTAACATACCGTATTTTAAAAGAAAACGGAGTGACCTCCTTAAACTACGTTACGTTTCTGTGCCGTATACGGTTTGTATTTTTGCGAAAATATTTGTGAAAATATGATATGCATTTTCATTTCAAATACAAAGATAATTTTAAGTCTAGTTTAATATTAAAGTTTTCATAAATACTAAAATGTAAAAAATCTGATTTTAATTTTAAAGTCGACTTTCGCCAGTGCTTTTCATAAAAAAAATAAATTTTATAATAAATTTTCATAAAAAAAACAAAAAAAATTCCCTGCAGCGCTTTTCTGTTACTTTACCAATATTATAAAAATTTTTGTATGAAATGTGAGTACAAATTTTATATGAAATAGATTTGTTTTATTTAATATTATTTTAAATTATATAAATTTCAAATATTTTTCAAGCCTTGTTCAATTTATTGCTAGTTCTTGTATATATTCAATTTCCAAAAAAGTTATACATATTTTCAATAATGGAATACTATTTTTATTACGATTAAACCAATTTACTCGGACCCTAACAAGGTAACATTGCCTGTGATGTGAAACAAGGCTATGAAAAATGGCCAAGGAAACGCCGTTATAAAAAGATCGTACACCCGTTATCTTCTAACCTAGTTTAGGCCTCGTCTGATACCGATTTTCTGAAATAATGACATGATATGTTCATGAGCATGGCCAAACAGAAATCTACCTCTCCTACCCCCTTTATTATGGAGTTAGTTAAAATCCCCCAATGACCAAATCCTGCGCACGGGCCTGTAACAGAATACTCCCATATGTTCGTTGAATTTGCATCTAATAACACAAAAAGAGAAATTTACGCTGTATTATCGGTGTGGACGTTTTAAGACGAGTCTGCCGACATTTACATTGTTTGTCGACTATGTACGGTAGTAATAGGTCGTTGACTAAAAATTTAACTGCCATACTACTTTACATTTTGACTCGAGAGGCACTCACATACACAGCGAAAAAGAAGGTACCTGACAAAGATGTTTCTAATTCTAATTTTATATAGACAATATTTTGGATTTTATTTTGTTTTATTTAGATTTTATTCTAACTAAGAATGGGGGTTCCGGCACAATCCCATGGCAAACCGAGTTTGACAGGGCATTATCAGCAGTACTGACAAACTCAAAAGACAAACGCAAAAAATTAAAAAATAAAACGTAGTCACTTTAAATTTACTATTTTTGTCAGAATCTTTTTTTTTTGTAAGGCAAATAATGCCTTTTTTGCGTTGTTCTTGTATTATTTGTATACATTTGTATAATTTGTATATTGTATATATTTGTATAATTTGTATATATTTGTATATACTTCTATATATTTGTATATATATGTGAATATATATATATATATATATATATATATATATATATATATATATATATATATATATATATATATATATATATATTTAATTTGTATGAATTTGTTTATTTACAGTAACACTAAAGTAATCAATAAATTTTTTGTAATATTTAAAGAATTTTCTATATTGACTAGTAAACGACTAGTTTACGTACTAAAAAACTATCTAGAAACTGGTTAGTTTAACTATCCAATCTCCACCTGGAACTAGCGTGACACCACTGGCAAGTTCCGAGCTAGTTTTAATGGCTAGAAACTAGAACGGCTTATAGGCAATCTCGCAAAGTTACTGGGCTGGCATTCTTATTTCGGTATCTAGACACTGGGTAGTTTAACTATCCAATCTCCACCTGGAACTAGCGTGACACCACTGGGAAGTTCCGAGCTAGTTTTACTAGCCAGTTTTACTAGAAGCCAGTAAAACTGGCAAGTTACTGGCCAATTACTGGTTGGCATTGTTACTTGGGATTCGCCTTTCCGAAACCTTTCGTTAGAAATTCACCTTTTCGATATCTTCTTGAGAATGCAAATAAGTGAACTAAAGTGAAACCAAATATTAGTTGAAGCAACTGCAACATTGATTGGGGAACAAACTTTTTATCAATTTTCAACTTTTTTATTTCCATTGCTACGGCAACTAAATTCAAAAAGAGACATAACCAATATTTAGTTGACTTAACAGATAGTTAGTTATAATAGGTTGTAGAAACCAATATTTATTTGATTCAACTGCGAAATCAGTTGTCTTGTATAAAAGCAATGCCAAAGCAGGACAACATCAGTCGCACACGCTTCAGATTGTTCACTCTTTTTTTTTGTTTGCTACCGACAGCGCATGCCACGTGTAAAACAAAATTTGGAATTGTTTTAAAACTTGTTCGTGTTTACTGTTCAGTTTTTTCATGCCCAAATACACTTTCTTCAACAACAGACATACTATTTTACAGAGTACTTGCTATTGTGTTTCTATATGTTGTATTTATATATGCAGCCCTAGCGCTCCAACATGTTGCAAACAGTCAGCAAACAGTCAGAAAAAAGTCAGCAGCACAACAAGTCATCGGCCATTTCTGATCTCGGTAACGCTGTTGTGATGCTGACTTCGTGTTTGCAACACGTTGGAGCGCTAGGGTTAGGTAAAATGGCCGATTTCTTATAATTAAATTGGCTACCACAACTAAACAAATTGGTTGTGTCAATTTTATGCATTAGGTGTGTGTACTGATACGCGGTGTTGCAACAACTGAATTAGTCGAATGTTGACAGAACTAATTAAATCGGTTGGCAAAAAAATACGGTTGCCCAACCGATTCGTTCTTTGAGTGTATAATGTTCTACTTGGGTAAATAAATAAAAAGTAAACAATAAATCGGAACATTTGAAGATAAAAAAGGTAACGTTTAAAAAAAAGGACAGTTTCTGATAATATATTTTATATTTGCATGTGGACAGTCAGCAACAAGGATCACAAAAACATGCAGCAACAATCAGCAACATAAACAACGAAAGCCCGTGTAGTTAAAATATGTAATATCGAGGTATTAACAATTCGAACCACCCATAGTCCATTTGTTCGCCTGACCGTTCGTTCATAGGTCTGCCCGATCTGTTGTTTAATGGAGTTGGTCAGAAATGGGTGGATAAAAGTTTGCGGTCTTCTTTCACTTTCCGACATTAAGTAAATGGACGGACAGAAATATGAGCAAACGGCCAGACGAAAAAACAAAATAACTACCCGGGTAGTTCGAAAAGTGAATACCCGTGTATTACGGGCATCCGGGTAATCGAGAGCTCTAGTTTCATCACAAGACTATATTTTTTAATTTGTTGAATAATTCTAGAAATGAAAATAATGCTTTCATTCAATATAATAAATTGAAAGAAGAGCGTTATTATTCCAACGAGAATTATTTTATAAATGACTTGATAATCTTGTTATTATAAGTACATTTTCATTTATATATAACAGAATGTTCCTTGATATTAACAACAGCGTCAATATACCCAATAAACCACAAACCTGGATATTAAGTGATTATCGAATATATATTGAACATGGATATCGAAGCTTTCACTGGAGAAAAGCGTTCAAATTTTTGTAATTGTAAGCTTGAAAACCATAGCGTTCTCCAGCAAAACTGGTAGCTTTTTATTCAATTGAATCTAGCCTTTACCTAAACTTGAATTTCGACATTCAATATATATTGGAGGTTTAACTTAATTGTAAGCTATAAATGAAATGTGGTTCTTCACTTGATGTTTAACTTAATATTGAACTTGAAATCGACCTTCAAATTACACTTGAATTCAAGGGCATATATTTCCGTAATTAAAGGTTTAAATGTAAAATGAAAGAAAACGCATATAAGTTATAATACTATATATTAAAAGGAATTAAGTGTACAGCAACTTATGTAAAATCCACAACGTACCGCGAAGACAAACCAGTGAATCCAATTGTGCCACTGCGATGTATAACATTGCCAGGTTCGCGCAAAATATCAATGGTTTCTGCGTATGAATGAAAATATATTAATATTTCATAAACGTATTCGTAATGCCCGATTTACATTGTATCTTCTGTGAGTCTCACTGTATCTCCTACACAGAAAATAAACTGGTTTATAATATTAACGAATCCTGTTCATAGAGGCAAATTCATACGTTTTAATGCAAGATACATTGTGACAATCTACATTGTCTTGTAACTTGTTTGTGAATTTAATGATCAGTTCATTTTCAGTAAGAATCAGTGTTCATAATACGCACAAATAAATTTAATGAATTTTTTCATACTTCAATGAATTATATTCATTGAAATACTGCAGTAGACATGTTCGTTTTTCGTGTTCTTTTCCAGTAGCGTTAGATGCGCTCTGCTGCTACAAAAAAAAAAACAAATTTAATTTATTCGCACAAAGCTGCGACAAATGTAAGAAGTAGTTGCGAAATGAAGTGAAATGTAGTGCGAAATTACATTTAATTTATATTATACTATTATATTTAATGTATATAATTATTGAATTTACATTAAAATAATAACATGAAAAAACTTTCTGAATTCACAATTCACTTTTTGTTTATGATCTCGTTCATTAGAGTATGTATTCGATTCATTGCGACAATGAACGCTCGCATTCAATATAGCTAATGAAATATTCATTGTGATTATGAATATTTGTCATTTTGTTTCATTATCCGTACATTGTAATTCAATGAATTTGTACATTGAAGTATTACCAGAGATTCCTTGTGACAATGAACAGTTACATTGGACCAATTTTAACGAAATATTCTTTGGGCCTGTGCCAATCGGTAACTTTTTACTCGATGAAAATAAGTTGAATAAAATTTTTGTCTGTTAAAAAAATATTTCCATTTAAGCTGTGCCAAATGATGTGAAATTTTGACAGAACAAAATTTTGACAACCATTGGAAAATTATTTGGAAAATGTTTGCATTTGAGATAATAATTGTTTAAAATAATGTTAATGGTTTTAAATGCGCGATTGTAGCGACAGATGCAATGCAGTTGGTTAGTGCGCAGAACCACAATGCATTTTTTGAATACGCTAACTATTGGTGGACAATACAAATGTTCTTAACAGTTTATTCAAAGCCCATGTTGGGAAGTGCACTGAAGATTTTACGACAGTCTGGACAACAAAATTTAAAATGCCCTCCCGCACAAATCATTGAAAGCCCCTCACATTTGTTTATGCAGCCCCATTACTCGTGCAATAAATTTTTACAACTAAGACCAGTTCTCAGAGCTCGGAAATGCGATATTTTTGGCACCTGCACTCGTGTGGTCTACGAAATTTTAAAGGTCGAGATGCAGCTGTGCACTCCATCACGAGCCCTTGTTCAATGTGAAAACGTGATTCACAATATTTGGGCCACGTTGGTTGGATAGCGCGGGTAATTGTCCAATATACTTCTTTTGTTTTCACATTGCTGGTGAAGCTGGTGCTGAAGTTTGTACGGCTGCAGCTCGAACAGTTCTTGAACTCTCTATTCCTACCAAATATTTATTAGCATGTTAAACAATATGAAATTTATAATTTCTGAAGAAATTCTTGAAGAAAGACATTATTTTCAATTGCTGTGCTGAAAAAAGTGTTTTGTTTTCAAATTTTATAAACTTCAATATTTATTTTATGGTTGTCAAAATTTTAATTAGCCCCTTGGGCTAGTGGAAACCAGACAAACGATGCCCGAAACCTAACTTTATGCTAACTTTAAAAAGTTAACGATATCCAAATGTTGTCGTAAAAGTGATGAAATAGGTATCGGAAAGACTTACGTATGTCCGCCTCTTTGTTGACTTTTAGCTCTCGAAAAGATAACTAAAAAGTTATGTTTAAGTCAACTATTAAAAGGCATCATCAGAAAGTTGTCCTCAAGACACCCGATAAGATAGCTTAAATACAGCTTTTAGTTAACCCTTTTAACTACCAATACACATGTAAAATATGACAAATTATTATCAATGTATTATGTTGTCATTCGATTATTTACTTTTCCAAAAATTGATGGAAATAATCAAATGACAAACGAATACATATCAAATAAATTTAAAAATAGACAATAATAATGAAAAACCAAAAGCTGTGTTTTAAATTTAAATGCATTTATATTTTAAATTATTTTAGCTGCACTGTTTGTCACTGCCACAGTCACGTCCTGGGACACCTCCTCACATGGTAGAATGACGCCCGCAGTAAGTAACTATACACGAACATTTTCAATTTCATAGACCCGATTTTTTAACGATTCATAAACGTAATTTACTCGTCGCGGTTAATATTTTTACTATCAATCGGATATTTTTGTCCACACAAAATACGCGGAGCACAAAAAACACTAACAGCAAACAATATGACGCAGCAAAAAAAAAATGAATGCCAACTTTTAAGTATGAAGTTCAGATGTGCCACTATGTGGGTATTATCCCGATTTGTTCACTTATAAAAGTTACGTTTCTGATATATCTATAAGATGCTTAATAGATAACTTTTGGAAGAACCTTTAAGTCACCTGAAAAACGATAGTCGCAAAGATAACATTTCGTATTTTGTTCTAGTTGGGCACAGGCCCTTTGTGATAATGTACTTTTTCATTGTAGATATGTACTTTTTTTTGGTTCAGTGTAGGGTTGCATTTTTTAAAATTTTCAGATAAAAATGCAGTGTTTTGAAAGTAGCAGTTTTTTGAAAAATACAACCCTAGGAGATACAGTGAGATTCACAGAAGATAAATACAATGGCTGCATTCAGCGACCTCAGCAGTTGCGAAACTGCTCAGTAACTAATCACTCACGGTTACTGAATGCACTGCTATCTCAGCTGTCAATTTACAAATTAATTTATCATTAATATTTTATTAAAGTTACATACAACTCTTTAAATGATTGAAAAAATATTTTTCCAATCTAAATTTCATTTTTGTTTACAAATATTTGAGTTAACATGTCATCGAATGTCATCGATAACAAAGACAGCGCAATTGTAGCGTAAAAATGTTATGCTGAAAAAATGGCGACCGTTCTCTAAATATGTTGAGAGTAGCATGTCATTCAAGCGAAATTACTCAACAGCTCCACAACTGCTGAGGTCGCTGAATGCAGCCAATGTAAATCGGGCATAAACCTTGGCTACTTACATTGTATATCAG
Organism: Dryomyza anilis; assembly: GCA_951804985.1. Lineage (NCBI taxonomy): Eukaryota > Metazoa > Arthropoda > Insecta > Diptera > Dryomyzidae > Dryomyza > Dryomyza anilis. The sequence goes on from OX638134.1 coordinate 31,924,434, forward strand.
CTCATCGTGCATTTTCCGTGCAGTAGAATTCTTGGGATGACTTTCGTGTTTGTTCGTTTATATATTAATTGATTTCTCTGTTTGCTTATTCAAGCGAAAAACAATGATCTCACTGATTGTGCGACAGCAGTGGCGCATACGTAGTGGCGGAAAAAATGAATTCTTTTTTTTTGGCATTTAATTTATCACGTCACTGGGTAGCCACTGAGTAGTTTTGTGTAGTGAATTTCGTCTCAAGTTTTTTTAACTTCGGAAACCAACGTTGGAATAACATTCATTTATTCGGCTTGATAATGTCATTACATCCACACTGGTTGTAAAAAAAAATTCTCCAAATTTATCGAACCTTAAACTCATTGCTTATTGGGTATCTTGAAGATTTACAATACTATTGTTTTTGAATTAACAAGATATCTCTTTGGACGTAAATTAACAAGATGTCTTCTTATATTATGCCCGATTTACATTGTATCTTCCGGAGATACGCGGTATCTCCAGAAGATACACCAAAAGAGAGGACAATAAATCTTATGAGTAAATGTTCAGGTGTAAGCGACCAGATAGCTTGCAAAATTTTAGACTCTCAGAAAATAATTGTTATAATTTAACAATAACAATTGTTGTTTATATAACAATAAAAATTGTTAATTGTTTTTATACAATTTGAGGGATGATTGTAGCATTTTCTGATTTAACAATGATTTTGAGGGAGATTGTTAAATTTATTGTACGATTGTTAACTTAAATTTAATTGTTAATTTCAACAATCCAATTCCTAAAAAATTGTATTGTCGAAATAATGACTTTAAAAACAATTATCATTTTTGAATGACTTGAAAAGAACAACAACAAATTGAAAACATAACACAGACAATGATCATACGGACCGTTTCGGATACAGCCAAGTATCCTCATCAGTGATCTTTGTGTGATGACGTTGTGATAACATCAAATGTTTCGTATATATGAACACGGCGTGGTTGGGTCTTGAACTCATGTCGTCAGAAACGATGGGAGTTGGTAGACAAGCACGCTAGGTGTTTGACTACAGAACCACACCACCGTCACTCGTCTAATTTGCAGTTTTGTCTGTTCTATTTTTAGAACAGACTTTGTTGCAACAATGACGAATGGTGCCGCGGTTCGATAGAACGAATGCATTTGAGTAACGCATCGGTTTTGCTTTCAATGTTGTTGCTATTATTTTCGGGTGTTCCTTTTTGCCAATTTTCGCACTCATGTCTTTACATTGTTGTATGATAACTTCGCTGAAGTACGTTTGAGAGAGATTTGCTTTGTGGAACTTGCACTTGGTGCCAATTATATTTTGTGTGAGATTTCGATATAGTCTTTTGAAAGAGAGCCGACATCTGTAAGACTTTTTGCCAATCTTAAAGGCTATTTAATTTGAATGACTTGAAAAGAACAACAACAAATTGAAAACATAACACAGGCAATGATCATACGGACCGTTTCGGATACAGCCAAGTATCCTCATCAGTGATCTTGGTGTGATGACGTTGTGATAACATCAAATGTTTTGTATATATGAACACGGCGTGGTTGGGGCTTGAACTCATGTCGTGTTTGACTACAGAACCACACAACCGTCACTCGTCTAATTTGCAGTTTTGTCTGTTCTATTTTTAGAACAGACTTTGTTGCAACAATGACGAATGGTGCCGCGGTTCGATAGAACGAATGCATTTGAGTAACGCATCGGTTTTGCTTTCAATGTTGTTGCTATTATTTTCGGGTGTTCCTTTTTGCAAATTTTCGCACTCATGTCTTTACATTGTTGTTGTATGACAACTTCGCTGAAGTACGTTTGAGAGAGATTTGCTTTGTGGAACTTGCAGTTGGTGCCAATTATATTTTGTGTGAGATTTCGATATAGTCTTTTGAAAGAGAGCCGACATCTGTAAGACTTTTTGCCAATCTTAAAGGCTATTTAATTTGAATGACTTGAAAAGAACAACAACAAATTGAAAACATAACACAGGCAATGATCATACGGACCGTTTCGGATACAGCCAAGTATCCTCATCAGTGATCTTGGTGTGATGACGTTGTGATAACATCAAATGTTTTGTATATATGAACACGGCGTGGTTGGGGCTTGAACTCATGTCGTCAGAAACGATGGGAGTTGGTAGATAAGCACGCTACGTGTTTGACTACAGAACCACACAACCGTCACTCGTCTAATTTGCAGTTTTGTCTGTTCTATTTTTAGAACAGACTTTGTTGCAATAATGACGAATGGTGCCGCGGTTCGATAGAACGAATGCATTTCAGTAACGTATCGGTTTTGCTTTAAATGTTGTTGCTATTATTTTCGGGTGTTCCTTTTTGCAAATTTTCGCACTCATGTCTTTACATTGTTGTTGTATGACAACATCGCTGAAGTACGTTTGAGAGAGATTTGCTTTGTGGAACTTGCACTTGGTGCCAATTATATTTTGTGTGAGATTTCGATATAGTCTTTTGAAAGAGAGCCGACATCTGTAAGACTTTTTGCCAATCTTAAACGCTATTTAATTTGAATGACTTGAAAAGAACAACAACAAATTGAAAACATAACATAGACAATGATCATACGGACCGTTTCGGATACAGCCAAGTATCCTCATCAGTGATCTTGGTGTGATGACGTTGTGATAACATCAAATGTTTTGTATATATGAACCCGGCGTGGTTGGGGCTTGAACTCATGTCGTCAGAAACGATGGGAGTTGGTAGACAAGCACGCTAGGTGTTTGACTACAGAACCACACAACCGTCACTCGTCTAATTTGCAGTTTTGTCTGTTCTATTTTTAGAACAGACTTTGTTGCAACAACGACGAATGGTGCCGCGGTTCGATAGAACGAATGCATTTGAGTAACGCATCGGTTTTGCTTTCAATGTTGTTGCTATTATTTTCGGGTGTTCCTTTTTGCAAATTTTCGCACTCATGTATTTACATTGTTGTTGTATGACAACTTCGCTGAAGTACGTTTGAGAGAGATTTGCTTTGTGGAACTTGCACTTGGTGCCAATTATATTTTGTGTGAGATTTCGATAAAGTCTTTTGAAAGAGAGCCGACATCTGTAAGACTTTTTGCCAATCTTAAAGGCTATTTAATTTGAATGACTTGAAAAGAACAACAACAAATTGAAAACATAACACAGGCAATGATCATACGGACTCGTCTAATTTGCAGTTTTGTCTGTTCTATTTTAATTTGCCGTTTTGTCTGTTCTATTTTTAGAACAGACTTTGTTGCAACAACGACGAATGGTGCCGCAATTCGATAGAACTAATGCATTTGAGTATCGCATCGGTTTTGCTTTCAATGTTGTTGCTATTATTTTCGGGTGTTCCTTTTTGCAAATTTTCGCACTCATGTCTTTACATTGTTGTTGTATGACAACTTCGCGGAAATACGTTTGAGAGAGATTTGCTTTGTGGAACTTGCACTTGGTGCCAATTATATTTTGTGTGAGATTTCGATATAGTCTTTTGAAAGAGAGCCGACATCTGTAAGACTTTTTGCCAATCTTAAAGGCTATTTAATTTGAATGACTTGAAAAGAACAACAACAAATTGAAAACATAACACAGGCAATGATCATACGGACCGTTTCGGATACAGCCAAGTATCCTCATTAGTGATCTTGGTGTGATGACGTTGTGATAACATCAAATGTTTTGTATATATGAACACGGCGTGGTTGGGGCTTGAACTCATGTCGTCAGAAACGATGGGAGTTGGTAGATAAGCACGCTACGTGTTTGACTACAGAACCACACAACCGTCACTCGTCTAATTTGCAGTTTTGTCTGTTCTATTTTTAGAACAGACTTTGTTGCAACAACGACGAATGGTGCCGCGGTTCGATAGAACGAATGCATTTGAGTAACGCATCGGTTTTGCTTTCAATGTTGTTGCTATTATTTTCGGGTGTTCCTTTTTGCAAATTTTCGCACTCATTGTTGTTGTATGACAACTTCGCTGAAGTACGTTTGAGAGAGATTTGCTTTGTGGAACTTGCACTTGGTGCCAATTATATTTTGTGTGAGATTTCGATAAAGTCTTTTGAAAGAGAGCCGACATCTGTAAGACTTTTTGCCAATCTTAAAGGCTATTTAATTTGAATGACTTGAAAAGAACAACAACAAATTGAAAACATAACACAGGCATTGATCATACGGACCGTTTCGGATACAGCCAAGTATCCTCATCAGTGATCTTGGTGTGATGACGTTGTGATAACATCAAATGTTTTGTATATATGAACACGGCGTGGTTGGGGCTTGAACTCATGTCGTCAGAAACAATGGGAGTTGGTAGATAAGCACGCTAGGTGTTTGACTACAGAACCACACAACCGTCACTCGTCTAATTTGCAGTTTTGTCTGTTCTATTTTTAGAACAGACTTTGTTGCAACAACGACGAATGGTGCCGCGGTTCGATAGAACGAATGCATTTGAGTAACGCATCGGTTTTGCTTTCAATGTTGTTGCTATTATTTTCGGGTGTTCCTTTTTGCAAATTTTCGCACTCATGTCTTTACATTGTTGTTGTATGACAACTTCGCTGAAGTACGTTTGAGAGAGATTTGCTTTGTGGAACTTGCACTTGGTGCCAATTATATTTTGTGTGAGATTTCGATATAGTCTTTTGAAAGAGAGCCGACATCTGTAAGACTTTTTGCCAATCTTAAAGGCTATTTAATTTGAATGACTTGAAAAGAACAACAACAAATTGAAAACATAACACAGGCAATGATCATAGCACGCTAGGTGTTTGACTACAGAACCATACAACCGTCACTCGTCTAATTTGCAGTTTTGTCTGTTCTATTTTTAGAACAGACTTTGTTGCAACAACGACGAATGGTGCCGCGGTTCGATAGAACGAATGCATTTGAGTAACGCATCGGTTTTGCTTTCAATGTTGTTGCTATTATTTTCGAGCTATTATTTTCGGGTGTTTTGTCAAACCTTTGATTTTGTCGTTCACTTTTAAATTAAATTGAAATCGTGTCAAATATTTTTATTCAATAAATGAAATAAATAACGGGCATATGCTGTGTTGCCGATCTGGAAAAACATTCCACAAAACATTACACAGTCGCAGCAATACATGAAATCGATGGAGTAAATTTGCTGGAGTTGTCTCGAATCTTTTCCCTTTTAAGGCGCATCTTAATCCTCGCATTCTTTGCTATCGATTTGTTATCATCCGACTAATCTACGCGATCCTGGCAATGATATAATCCTTTGTACATGTGTTGCACAGTTTTAGATCGTGTTCAGTTGCAAATAGCAGAGTAGCGATGATACGTGCAGTCGATTAAATTTGTTAGCTACATTCGTTACATGGCATCGAGACGATCAAACGAGGATATGGTTTGCTGCTATGTCCGATGCACCGTTGAATGTTTGGGATATAACTGATTATAAACCCAAACTACAGTATAAGGACGCGGTGCTACTTAGTGAACAGATGGAAATGGACAGGTGCGCTCCAAATTATTTAATTTAAGAGAATTATTTAACAAAGAGAAATATGATGTATAACATATAAAATATAAAAGTACATCCATAATTTATATTGCATTTGTATGTCATGTTTTTTTTTGAAAATATTGTTATAATACTATAAAAATTAATGAAAATATAAATAACAAATATTTTAAATTACTGTATACCAATATCAATAGTCTATCAGTAGTTTTTTTGTTAAAAAGAACAAAACCATAAAAATACAAAACAAATGTATTTTCTGAGAGTGTAGGAGAAGTGATACTGCCCAAGAAACAAAACGTACCCTATACGTGCCGTTAACGGTACAGCATATACAGAATCAGATTCCGTAAACGTGCCGTATTACGGAGCCGTATACGGTACAGAGAACGTGACATCGAAAACGGTGTCCGAAACCGTTTTTCATACAGTATCGACGGACCGTTAACATGCCGTATTTTAAAAGAAAACGGAGTGACCTCCTTAAACTACGTTACGTTTCTGTGCCGTATACGGTTCGTATTTTTGCTATAAAGCGGAGTAACTCCGTTGAGTGCATTGAAAAACGTAGCGTATACGGTACGTTTTAATGACGTATACCTTAAAAAATACGGAATGGCATATTTTTCAATAGCTATTTATCTTAAAATAAATACAGTCAACTAAGTTATATTTTATAATTCATATATTTTTATTTAAAACATAGAATTTTTAACAAACTAAAATTAAATACAAAATTACTTAAAACAACATTACAAAATTAAGTTAAACAATAAACGAAAAGATAACTAAAAATTTATGTTTAAGTCAACTATAAAAAAGGCATCATCAGAAAGTTGTCCTCTAGACAGCCGATAAGATAGCTTAAATTCAGCTTTTAGTTAACCCTTTTAACTACCAATACACATGTAAAATATGACAACAAATTATTATCAATGTACTAGGTTGTCATTCGATTATTTACTTTTCCAAAAATTGATGGAAATAATCATATGACAAACTAATACATAATAATAATAGTTTGGCACTACAGTCCTATAAGGACTTAGGCCGAGCTCTCTCTCCATTTTGAGCTGTGCGTGTTATATTTGTACTCAAAGTGGTGGGACCTACAGTTTATTGCCGAATCCGAATGGCGGGCGAGAGCTTTTCATAGGCAATGTTTTAAGCTCGTAGGTTTGCCATTTACTGCCGAGAGGTAGCGCGGTATAGAAAAATGTTTCTATGAAAAGATGTTGTTCAGTACAGGCTTGAACCGGGGACCTTTCGGCTCGCAGTTCAACGCACTAACCACTGAGCTACCGCGGCTACTACAAACTAATACATATCAAATAAATATAAAAATGGACAATAATAATGAAAAACCAAAAGCTATTTTTCAATTTAAATGCATTTTTATTTGAAATTATTTTAGCTTCACTGTTTGTTACTGCCACAGTAGCGATTCATAAACGCATTTTACTCGTCGCGGTTAATATGTTTACTATCAATCGGACATTTTTGTCCACACAAAATACACGGAGAACAAAAAACGCTAACAACAAACGGTATGACGCAGCAAAAAAAAAACAAATGCCAGAGGTGCTACTATGGCACGATTTGTTGACTTTAAAAAGTTACCTTTCTGATATATCTATACGAAACTTAATAGATAACTTTTGTAAGAACCTTTAAGTTACCTGAAAAACGATAGTCGCAAAGATTACATTTCGTATTTTGTTCCAGTTGGGAATAAACAAAACTCAAATAAAAAATAAATAAATTTAAATTAATCAAATGTTTTAGATTGAATTCAAGAACAAAATTAAATGGATAACCCTCCTCCAAACAACTAGGTGATGGTGCTCATGTTGAGGAAAACTACGTGGCGGAAGTTACACATTAAACTTGCCATTGTGCTGCTTATGTTTAAAAAATTGTGATTTTTATTTGACTGCTCCACTGGATGCGTCACAAATTAATCAACTAGAGCAGTCGTAATCGTCGACGGCTTGTAAAAAAGCTATTCTTCAAATTAATTTATTAATTTAAAAAGTATTTTAAATTTTAAAACCACAGAATGATTGTAGTGGTTAATTTTTAGAGGGGCATTTGATCTGTGATTATCTTCGTAAATGTAAGGCAGTGTTTCTTCCTTTTGTCAATTATAGTGTCATTCAGGTTTTGTCTCAATCAGCACATCGCTATTTTTAGTAATTGTCTATTTATTTAAGTAATTGTCGTTGATTGCACGGCAACATGATTGCCGGTCTTGAGTACAGTCGGGCATTAAAGACATATTTTTAATTGTACAACATTTTTGTTGGGTTTATGCGAAAAAAGTTACCCCTCAACATCCCAGTGTATTCTCAGCAACTATGTTACGTCAAATCAACCATTTCTCTTTTCAACTTTAATTCAAGAGAGCTTTAAAACAAATGGATCTCAATTGTTCTTGTTCGTTTTGTTCTCAACAAAAAAAAATGTTAAGTTGACGTTGACTAGACGTTAGAAAAATTTATTTATTTTAATTTTTTTATTTTAAAAACATAACATACATGGTAACCTGTAATATATATTACTAAATGAATAGTATTAATTTAGTCGTGTCGTAGGTTATACCCTGGTGTAGGAAAAATGGAATCTCAACAATTTATCTGGTGGCAGAAATTCATTGGTTGGCAGATGAACGAATGAAAATGATATACTTTACATTGGGACGCATACTAAGAAAACGAGATGTTTATGAAAGTCTTGTTGCAACTATCTGTTTAAATTTACGCATTGTAGCAAATATTTAAACATCCCATAAGTTTAAACAAACTTGCAAAAAATCAGTTATTATTATTATTTAAAAATGACATATATGCAGATAGTTTCGAGATGTTTGCCACAACAGCAATGAAAATTGAGATATTTACAGTTGCCTGATGGCAAACATCCTGAGTTCTTGGACATTTGCAATAAAACTATTGGATTATTTTGACATTTGCGTAATTTTTCCTTACGCTCGATTTATCCACAACAATTAAGTAAATCCAGTGGTGTAACAAAGTGTCATCCAAATAATGCATTTTAATGGTAAAAGTGAAAATTAAAATTTCGTGGGATTGAAATTATCAACACGTGATCGAAAATTATTTCTTTTCATCATATACTGTGATGACAGTATCGCCGGGCGCACTTGTTTCTTCCGCGAAGAAGTCTCTTCAAAGTATTTATAAAGACGATGGCCATGTACAACCAGTATACTGTTTTAATTCTAGAATTAATAAAAATATATTGATTCCTTTTATTTTAATTCAATAAAAATTACTCCGCGAATTCTAAATATTTCCAAATATTCCTCAACAATCTTCCTATTATTAGATGTTTAATTAATGGTTGCTATACAAAATCGTAAATTTCAAAGATTGTCGCCAGCAATATTTATCGTCGGATGTTTGAGAGATGGTTGTCTCAAATACGATTTAATAATTTGTAAATAACTTGATATTTAGGGCTGTGATATTACTGGTAATCATCTTTGTTTTCTTAGTGCAGTCTTCGGTAAGTGGCCACAAACAAAAGAAGGGTGTTGCCCCCTTATATTATTTCTATTCTATGGTTGATCTGGAGGTAACATTACCCACATCGACTTTGCAAGATAGTTGGCAGAATTACATACATTGCACTAAGAAAACAATAATGATTACCAGAAATATCACAGCCCTAAATATCAAGTTATTTACAAATTATTTAGATCGAGTTTGAGACAACCATCTCTCAAATATCCGTCAAATACGATAAATATTGCTAGCAACCATCTTTCAAATTTACGATTACTTAAAGCAACCATCAATTAAACATCTTACAAATAGGAAGATAGTTGATGAATATTTGGAAAAGGTTCTCTATGAGAATTCGCGGAGTAATTTTTACTGAATGAAATAAAAGTAATCAAATGTTTATTTATTTATTCTAGAACTAAAACAGTATTCTGGTTATACATCGCCATCATCTTTATAAATCCTTCGAAGGTAAAATTGTACAACGACTTGAGACTTCTTGGCGGAAGAACCAAGTCCGATGACACGATGCATCAAAGAAAACTCTGAAAAGAAATATTTTCCATCACGTGTTGATAATTTCAATCCAAGAAAATTTTATTTTCACTTTTACCATTAAAATGTAATGTTTGAGTTGACACTTTTTTACACCATTGAATTTACTTAAATGTTTGTGGATGAATCGAGCGTAGGGAAAAGGTACGCCATTTTCCTTTTTTATAGTAGTCAAATGTCAAAAAACCTCAAAAGTTTTGCTGCAAATGTCCAAGAACTCAGGATGTTTGCTATCAGTCAACTGTAAATATCACAATTTTCATTGCTGTTGTCGCAAACATCTCGTAACAATCTGCGTATATGTCATATTTAAAAAATATTAATACTGTTACTGCAACTTTATTGAAACTTATGGGATGTTTGAATATTTGCTAGATGTCGTAAATTTAAACAGATAGTTGCAGCAAGACATCTTCTTTTCTTAGTGTGCAAGATATAGCCACTCATCCTAAAACTTAAATGTACCAAAATTACCAAGAAAAACTAGTGAGTTTGTGCTGACCTCAGTGCCAATACAGCGTCAATCACAGAATGAAAAAGTATTCGAGCAACAGGAGCATAAGCTTCAGCATGCACGAATCTCTCGATATCCGAAAATGATGTGACACTGTAAGAAAACAAAGATGATTACCAGAAAAATCACAGCCCTAAATATCAAGATATTTACAAGTTATTTAGATCGTCTTTGAGACAACTATGTCTTAAATATCCGTCAAATACGATAAATATTTCTAGCAACCATCTTTCCAATTTACAATTATTTATAGCAAACAGCAAATATACATCTTACAAATAGGAAGATAGTTGATGAATATTTGGAAAAGATACTCCATTAGAATTCACGGAGTATTTTTTATTGAATTGTAATAAAAGGAATCAAATGTATTTTTATTTATTCTAGAATTAAAACAGTATGTTAGTTATACATTGCCATTGTCTTCGAATGTAAAATTATACAATGACTTGAGAATTCGAATATTCGAAGCATCTTTTGGAAAATATACTCTCCATGGCAAAGTAAACGAACTTGAGGCACATGTAAATGACATAGAAGGCAAATTTGAAAAATTGGATAATGGTTTCGACAAAATGCTACAGAAAATCCAAGAAGATGTCAGTTTACTACAGCTAAGTGGACCATCAATGCATATCGCCAATGGTACGAAGTTGAAATCGCCGATGTACGATGGAACCACAGTCTTCAATATCAAGCTACAATTTGAGACCACGGCTGTAAGTAATCGATGGAACAATGAAGGCAGCGTAGCAGCGCTTATTGTAGCACTAAAAAGAGGCGTAGCCGAAGTATTACAGACTGTTCCTGAAAGCGATAGAAACAGTTACACAGCGGTTATGTCTGCACTGCAACGAAAATACTGCAGTGATCAGATGAAGCAAATCTACAAAATGGAACAAAAGGGTCGAATGCGAAGAAATGGTAAAAAATTGAAGGCGTGTGCAGCGGACGTCGAGATGCTTGCGCATTTGTTGAATGCAGATTCAACGAGTGATTTCATAGAAAAGTGAAAGATCGATGCTTTTGTTGATGGCATATGTGATCCGGAGACAAAGCGTGCAACAGTGATTATGCCCAAAGTAACATTTACGGAAACCGTAACCACAGCACTTACCCAGGAGACCACAAATACTTTGTGACGACCAGTTTTCAAGGCCCGTAGAATGGATTTTGATGACTTATTTCAAGCAGTCAAAGCAGAAAATAAATTCGAACACACAGGTGCCAACCGTGAAACCAAATTTAAAGGTAAATGTTACAACTGTGATATATATGGGCACATGGCACGTGACTGTCGTAAAAATCGCAAGCCTTCAATAATGCAATCCACTAAGAAACCCAGATATGAGGAACGACAGGATCATGTCGAAAATAACATAAATTTTAATCAATCTTTAACTAAAACGAGTCAGTTCTGCGGGGCACGATTTGATTCCCATAACCGATTGCCCCAGAATCTCTATTTCACAAATTGCTCGAAAGCCAAATAGCTAAACTGTCGAAGGACTCATTGATTGTACAGCATATATGCCCAAGTAACCACTTTGTGGCAACTTAAGTGGTAGCCACTAGGGATGTCAATCCCGGACCATTTTTCAATCCCGATATTTCGGGACTAAAAACTTTGAATCCCGGGATTCGTCCCGGGATTTTAAAATATAACAAAAAGGCATTAAATAACAATATATCTGTTAGAATACTAAACCATTATAATGCTTTTGTCTCAAACAAAGCTCATATATTCAAAAGCATTTGATTTGAAGTTGCACTAAGAAAACAAGATGTTTATGAAAGTCTTGCTGCAACTATCTTATTACTATCCTAAAACTATTAATATTTTTTAAATATTACGTTTATGCAGATAGATAAGATATGTTTGCCACAACAGCAATGAAAATTGAGATATTTACAGTTGACTGATAGCAAACATCCAGAGTTCTTGGACATTTGCAGCAAAGCTTTTAAGGTTTTTTAACATTTGACTAACATAAAAATGGAAAATGGCGTACTTTTTCCTTACGCTCGATTTATCCACAACAATGAAGTAAATAAAATGGTGTAAAAAAGTGCCAAATCAAATATTACATTTTAATGGTAAAAGTGAAAACCAAAATATACTGTAATTTAAATTATCAACACGTGACGGAAAGTTATTTCTTTTCAGAGTTTACTTTGATGATAGCATCGCCGGTCGGACTTGGTTCTTCTGCGAAGAAATTTCAAGTAGGGTTGCAAACTCAACATCGATGTTTTCGAAACATCGATGTTTTTGTCTGCAGCATCGATGTTTGACATCGATGTTGAAAGAAATGAAACATCGATGTATCGATGTCAGTTTTTTACGATGTTACGATGTTTTCTTCAATAACAATTTATTATTTTTTTCTAACATTAAATTTTTTCGTCATGGAATATTCTAGTACCTGAACACTTTGTTTGTTGTAATGGCATTACAAATTTAGTAAGAAAATTGCCAATAGAGCAAATTCTGTACAAACGAGTATTGCATTTATTGTAAACAGTTGAGGGAAACAATTTGATGACATGGGTAATTTTTTGGATTATAATTTTTTTTTTAATTTACACAATCAAAGCAAAAGTGTGACCTTTGAAATCACGAAACAATAAAACAAAATGAGCAAGAGCGATGAAACTTGGCATTTACAGTAGTATATAAATCATTATATAAATTCAATTCTTAACTCAATTAACTCAAAAATGGTAATAAAAATATGATAATAAATATTATTTTTTTAGCTGATTATAAAATATTAAAAAATCTTAGTGTAACAAAGTAAGAATTTTAATCGTTATCTGAGAATTTGTTTGATGCATACACCATTGAGTCGGTGTCGAGAAAAACAATAAAAAAGATTTACAGCGATTAATATGATTTAATTTTTTTTATTTTTTAGATATTTTTATAAATGTTTTTTTGTATTTTTCCTAAAATGTTAAATTTTCCTTTAAAACCTTATAAATGCACATATATGTGCTCTAGGGCGGTCTAAAAAACAAAAATTCGAAATAGTCATGTTCCTACTCGTTAAAAAAGCATGAGGTCAATGAATGATTCAACTCATACATTGTTTGATAACAATGTCTTCGTCACTCCAAAGCAAAAATTTGTTAAATTAATGATTCGTAATTTTTCTACCAGTGCTGTGTCATGGAAGTGCCTTGTAAGAGAGGTGGGCGTGTCCGCCGACCGATTTGGTTGCTTTTTACAAAAAAATATAGAAATGAAATTTTATCGCATTCGAAAATTGTTGTATATCTCGACAGATAGATGGACGGACAGACAGACGGACTACCATACGACATTGCAAAATAAACTCGGGGGCTGATGCTGATAAAGAATATATTACTAATTCATACCTACCACGCCTCCTAGGGGGCGTTATAGTATCCGAACAAACTTAATATATCCTTGTCCCCCATTATTATAGAGTAAAACTTAATTGGTTTGGGATGGCTGAAAATTCCATGAAATACATTTTTTTTTTGCTAAATGTTTTTTTTTTTTATTTCATATAGCACATATTTGAGTGGTAGAAGCAAAATATTAAAACCATACTTAAACATCCCATAAGTTTCAATAAAGTTGCAGCAAAATATTTTTTAAATATGACATATATGCAAATAGTTACGAGATGTTTGCCACAACAGCAATGAAAATTGAGATATTTACAGTTGACTGATAGCAAACATCCTGATTTCTTGAACATTTGCAGCAAAATTTTGAGGTATTTTGAAATTTAACTACCATTAAAAAAGGAAAATGGTGTACTTTTTCCATACGTTCGATTTATCCAAAACAATTAAATAAATTCAATGGTGTAAAAAAGTGCCCACTCAAATATTACATTTTAATGTTAAAAGTGAAAATAAAATATCCTGTGATTTAAATTATCAATACGTGATGGAAAATATATCTTTACAGAGTTTACTTTGATGATAGCGACGTCGGTCGGACTTGGTTCTTCTGCGAAGAAATCTCAAGTCGTTGTACAATTTTGCTTCAAAGGATTTACCATATACCAGGATTTACCAGATACCAGGATACTGGTTTAATTCTAGAATAAATAAAAATACATTTGATTAATTTTCTTTCAATTCAATAAAAATTACTCCTCGAATTCTAATGGAGTACCTTTTCTAAATATTCATATACTATCTTCCTATTTGTCAGATGTTTACTTGATGGTTGCTATAGATAATCGTAAATTTGCAAGAACACTACCGGTCATATGAGCAGTAATATTACAAGTATCAAAACTGAAAGTTTCAGTAAAAATTTGTATAACATTGTTAAGAGCGTCGGGATAAAATTGACAGGAACTTTTGTGTGCGTGTGAATTTTTATCTCTTTCTCACTCATCTAAAATGAGATACAATTGAATATATGTTTATCATTGTTCTTTTGGTAATAAGTGACGATTAAATTACTTGTAAATTTACGAAATATTTTACGTAACATAAACTGTTTTAATTTTGAGGTTAGGGACGGTTAAATTAATAGTAAACTAACTAAAATTAGACCAAATAAAACCAAAAAACTCAAAATGCTATAGTTTTCATTTTTATTGCGTTGAATATAATGCGCATTACATTCAACATGTTTGCATTACAAAATTGTCTATTAAAACGATTTTTGTTTGCCGTTGTTTTGCTTCCTTCCATGCATTACTGGTCATATATCTATCATTGATCCTGCAGGGATGTATTTCAAATTATTTATGTATGAGTTGTTGTGAATTAGCGCATACATTTTTCTTTTCTTTATGGTTCTTCACTATTTATTCAGTTTTGGATGTTTCTGTACACATATTTAGCGCATCATGTGTTTATATCATGTTGTACTCAAGTTGTACAGCAACATGTTCATAGCATTCTCCCAACGCTTTACGTTGGCAACAATGATAATAATTTGGCAAGCGCTAAAGCTTTGCTTAGACCACACCTCTATCAGGTTAGCTTGGACAGTTAACAGAAGCTGGCAATAATTTGGCACAGCGCTAAAGCTTTACTTAGACCACACCTCTTTCAAGAGGCTTGCAATACAATTTTCCATTGCATAATTTTGGGTCTGTGTTAAAATAAGCAAAGCAGCGATTGCAAACAATTCTGATATTTCGCAATTGGTGTCAGCCAAAAACTGCAAGTCGGACTTTCTTCAAAAGTCACGTTCAACAAAATTGAGTGAAAGTGAAAACTTACTAGAACATAGTGAGAATAGAATTTAGGAAAAGATTGCAACGAAGGTATTGTTAATACCTTTCGTTGCAATTTAAAAGATTGTAGTTTAGTTAGCCTCAAGTGGAGGTAGCAAATTTAATAAAAGTGTTGAAACAATAAAAAGTGTTAAAACAATAAAAAGTGTTCTTTAATTAAATAAATCTAAAATAAATTCAACACTAAAGTATACAACATTTGGCGCAGCCGGTACGACGGTACCAACCTCTCAAGGACCGAGAGATAGGAAGAAGGAAGGACGAAGGAGGAAGGACCCTAAAAATAATATGGTAAGTGTTTGAAAATTTTATTTAAAAAAAAAAGTATAGGGGAGTTTTCATTTTTATTTTTTTTTTAATAGTATTTTAGAAGTGTTAAAAAAAACGATTAGAACTACGGACAATTTTTTTTAAGCATTTAAAAAAAAAAATTTAAATGTATAGTATTAGCAATTAGCATTCAATAAAAAATAAATAAATAAAATAACACTGACATTCCAGTGTATAACAAGTGAAAAATAAAGATTTTAAAAACTTTCTTTTGAAAATTTAAAAAGGAAAATTAACATTTCCAAATAAATAAATAGAAATAACACTGAGATTCCAAACTACGGACGCTCCCGTGTATAACAAATAAAAACTAAATGATTTGATTAAATTTTACACCGTGTGAACACAGCACTGATTGCTGTTATGATTTTAAAAATAACAAAAAAATTATATTAAAAAAACATTGTATGTTAATTTTTTTTATATTTTTATTTTTCCAATGTTACAGATTAAAAAAAAATATATACTTCAATATAAATTTGGAAAAAAAAATATAGTTTATAGTTATACTTCATGAATACCAAAATTGATTTCGTTGTTGTTTGGGTAACATTTTTGTTTCATTGAAATTTTCAATTACAACTTGATGAAAATTATTAAAAAAAAAAAAAGATAACGTTTTAAATTGATTGAAAATATTTAATGGCAGATGCTAATGAATTAAATGCGTATATTCAAAAGCAATCTAGCGAATTGGACAGATTTGTTGAAAAATTATGGTCGCATTTTGTACCAACAATACTAAATAAAGATAGTACAGTATTATTAAAAGATATATATAAAAAGATAGTATATATATAATAGATAAAAGATAAAATAGATGAGGAAAACATAAAATTAAGAAATTTATTGAAAGAAAAGAATATTTCTGAGGAATCAATAAATAATTCTGTCAGACGCCTGGCAAGGGAGGAGTACGCGACGTTGGAGGAAGCGAACAACAAAATACAGGAGTTGAACGCGCATATTTGATATTTAAACGAGGAGGTTAAGACAGCGCACGAGACATCCTTATACCACAAGGATACCATAGAAAGTGACGACATCAAAACACAGGGCAACATGGGATTAGGCGAAGTCGCGAAATTCGTTAAAAATGCGGTTCCAGATTTTGCAGGTGCAGACTCATCATCGCTGAGTACGGATCTTCACCGTTTTTTTGAAGGATGTGAAGTGGTGAGGGCAGAACTGAAGCCTGAACAAATGAAGGAGTTTATTAAAGGCGTTAGGGTTCGTTTACAGGGAGATGCTTTTAAGTTGAAAGGAGTTTGACACATTTGATGATTTATACAATTTGTTAAGGAATACGTACTTGGAATGTAGGTCAGTAGATGCCATTCAATATGACATTAGAAAGGCATCTCAGTATCCGGGGGAAAGTATTAGATTTTTCTCGAGGCGTTTGGTTAACATGCAGTCGGCACCATTAAGAATGATTAAATGTAAATATAATGATACGAAAGACGACGTGTTCGTTAATGAATTGAATAATTTAGTTAAAAGCTCATTTAAGTTAGGACTTCGGGATTACACTTTGCGAATGCTCATGTTGAGCAGTAAGCAAACAACACTGGAGAAATTGGTGGAAGAGGCATTGGACCATGCGACGATACAAAGGCAGTCAGCAGAGTTAACGGGCATAGACAAGATTGGAGTCCATTTAAATGAGCCCTCATCGGCCTTCATGCCAAATAATCGTACTGCATCAGGTAGCCAAGGCAATGAAAACCAGTTGGGAAGGTTAGATCACATGGGAAATTTTAAAGTAGGTGTAATTATGATAGTTAGGATTATCAAAATTATAGTCGGTCTAAGCCGACTATGAATACCCTACACATATGTGTGGTTACCATTCAAAGTGATATATAGGTCACCAGGGTATACGAATCCTGAAAAAAACTACAAACATTCAATCGCTGAAGAATTTCCATGCATTTGATACCCATATTTACAAATGGGTAGGTGTACCGAATTTCGATTTTTTTTTGTGAACCACAAGTCTTTTCGCCGGAAAACATTATTATCATGTATTTGAGCATGATGTCAATATATATTTGACCAACAAAGTTTACCTAAGCACGTATACATAAAAATTGATCTTTATATGTACATTTTATATGTGGTATTTGAACATAAGTGGTCGGATCATAGGTCACAATGGACCGATCTCGCCAATTTTTTCGCACATACAGCGTAGGTATATTAGTAATCTAAGTTATAAGTTTCATTTATCTAGCTCTTCAATTTTAAAAGCCTTAGGGATTTCAACAGACAGACAGACGGACAGACAGACAGACGGACAGACAGACGGACATCGCTAAATCGACTCAGGAGGTCATGCTGATCAAGAATATATATACTTTTCCATACCGGAGATGCTTTCTTCTGGGTGTTACAAACGGCGTACCAAACTGAATATACCCTTTCACTCTTAGTGTAGGGTATAAAAAGGAGACGGAAGAGAAAACACAAAATATAGGTATGAACCAGCCTACACCTACATGTTCTTTTTGCAAGAAGAAGGGACATCTGAGGGATGAATGTCGTACTTATGGATATGAACAGTGTGCAGATCGTTCGGGTCGGAATGTTGGTCCAGGACATACTGCTCTCCTCATGTAAATGGTCAAGGTGGTATCCAGAACCAAGGCGGGGGTGCTCTAGGATTGAGATGAGATTGGTGCCATAGAGGGGGACACGTTGAGGGGGATTGTGGTGTTAAACGCGACACACAAGTTTTTCAAGGAAATAATGGTAATGAGAATTTTGCAAACAGGCCCACTAAACATTGCACTTGGTGCAGAAAGGACGGACATGTTATTATTAATTGTTATGCCAAACGCAAATATGATGCATGGAACAATAATAGCAGTCCATAGGGAAACTACCAGGGGCCCAGTCAAGGCCACTAAACTGGGGATCCGTAGCAAATAGTGTAGTAAGGCCAGTAGTTGTAGAAGTTCCCAAGAGGACACTACAACAAAATAAAACAGCAAATATTCTTAATGCAGAAAATGAAGAACAAAAAGTAAAAATACATATTAATGAAGATAGAAATCTTCCAACAAAAACATATAAAGAACTAAATAATACACAACTTGACGCGAATAATGAACAGAATATAGGAATTAAGGAAATTAAAAATAAACAAATTATAAAAAAAAACAAATAAAGTAAAGAAAGCAAAACCAATTGAATCGGAAGTTAAAAATATTAAAATCAAGAAAAATAAAATCAAAAGTAGATCAAATAAAAAGAAAGTTGTAATTAATTGCCTTGAAAATTTGGGAATTGTAGATCAAACGTCTGGCAAGACTGTGGATACATTCCGTACAGGGACGAGTATAATTTGCAATGAAGTAATTTCAATATTTGTTTTTATTATTAGCGCTATGTGCGTTTTATAGTCAGAAATGTATAATAAATTCACGATTTGTAAAATAAATTGTCTTCAATTGCTAAAAATTTTAAGAGTAAATTTATGTCGAGGAAAATGAAATTAGCTTCACAATTAGGCATTCATCGTAAAATATTTAAACGGCATGGAGAGTGTTTCAAGATATCCGATACGAGTGATGTGTTCATTGAAGTACCTTGCGAGGCAGCAAAAAATGGAAAACTTACTTTGTTAGTGGATTCTGGAGCTGAGGCCAGCCTGATTAAAGAAAATAGGATGGCACATTTGCCGAATTTTAATAAAAATATTCAGAAAGATCTGAGTGGTGCTTTTGGTGGATGCGTTAGAATCTTAGGCTCCACTAAGATTCAGCACATAAACATAGAGAACCTGAGTTTAACGCTACACGTTGTGTCACTTGAACAATCTCTGGAACAGATCTATAATAAATGCGTTAAATAAAAGAATTTTTTTGATAAAGACAAAAATCACCTTGTTAAATTTCCATTAAAATCATTGCAAGACATATTGTATCACTGCCGTTAAAAACCATAATTTCTATAGTTTTGTTGCACAAACAGGAAATTCAGCCAGGAGTCTATTTGGGAGAGAGTTTAACAAACGTTAGAAGAAATAGAGTATATGCATCAATTTGAAATGCCACCAATAAGGAGGTGACCATTGATAGCAATTTCAAGCCACAATTTTCAAATTTTAACAAATATAAAGTAGCAACAAAGACTACAATAAATACAATAAACTCGGTTAATATAAAAAATAGAATTGATAGATTATTATGGAATGTAAAGATCGATGAATCATTAAATAAAGAAGAAGTTGCATCTTTGCAAAAATGTGCTTGTCATATCATGACGTTTTTCATTTGGAAGGGGATGAATTAACATTCACTCCGATATTTAAACATGAAATACCCACACAATGGAATCAACCACCAATAAATCAGAAACAGTATAAACTTCCTCATATGCATAGAAATGAGATTAATAGACAAGTATTAAAGATGTTAGACGATGGAATTATTTCACCAAGCATGTCGCCTTGGAATTCCCCATTATTATTGGTACCTAAAAAGGGCGATAAAGACGGCAATAAGAAATGGAGACTGGTGTTGTGTATCATAATCGTAGAGTTCACAACTTACATATGATCCACTGTTGTGTATCATAATCGTGGAACTTACAGCGTGCTTATGATCCACAATATAACATAATCAGTATATTTTTCTTTACGGCATACTTTTAGGGTTAAGCATTATGCATGTTAAACACAAACAGCATTTAATTGTATTGGCGCACACCGCTTAACATAGCACAGGTATACACGCCCACGTTAAATAGGTCACTCAGATAAACGCTGACTTAGTTATTTTAGAATGATGAAAGTACTCAATTTATTGTGAAATTATAAATACGCTGACTAAGTTATTTTAGCATGATGAAATTACTCAATTTATTGTGAAATTATAAGAATACGAGGTGTTAAGTAGAAGTTAAGTATAGACTAAGAATCAATTGTTTTCGATAAGCTGAACTGTCTACAAATAAGTGTTAAGTATAAGTGTAACCAACTTTTAAAGCGAAATAAAGTGTCTTGAAGTAAAAAGACTCGGTTGTTTTAAATAATATAAAGAAAGTAAAAAGGACTCAGTAAGTATAAATAGGATCAAGTTAAAGTCCTAGAAGAAGGACCTTATAACATACAACATTTTGGCGCAGCCGGTTTCTCAAACAACGCTCTCAGGGACCGAGAGAAGAAGGACGATAGAAGGAAGAAAAGGACTAAAAATCACAAAATAAATGGTGATTATTTAATTTTTTGTTTTGAAAATACGTGAGTAACAGCAGAAAATTTAAACAATTATTACAGTGTTTAATAAAGCAATAAATACAAATCGAATGAATAAATATACAAATGGAAATTAAAATTAAATAACAAACGAAATAAAAAGAAAATAGGAAATTTATTTAATATTAAACTCAGATAAGTAAATAAGATTATTTCTAAAATTAATATGAAACGGAATTTTTAATTTTTTCAAATTTAAAAAATTTTTTAGAACATTTAAAATATAATTTTCATTTTAAAATTTAAATGAGAATAAAATAACATTTTAAAGATTTTGTGAATTTGAAATATTTTTTTTTATTTTAATATCATGGTCAATTTAATTAAAAATTTTACATTATTATAAAATATCTGATTTTAGTCAACAGATTTAAAATTTAAAAAATTTATAATATTTTTTTTATAACATTGTGGAGCTACGTGAACTGTTGAGTGTTCTAGGAAATAAATTGGAATTTTTTGGTCGTTGATAAATATATGGCGGAATTGGAACAATTACAGTTAGCATACGGAAACATACTAGGGCAATTGGACAGGTTTACGGATAAATTGTGGGCTCAAATTAGCCTCGAAGTAAATAATAAAGAACATTTACAATTAATAAAAAATAAAGTTAATAACACAAAGGTTTTTTCTAAAGTAGAAGGAGTAGATGTCGTGTTCGAAGAATTAATATATTTCCTGGAACACAAAAGTGAGAATAAAATAAAAGAGATAGAAGGCTGGAAAGGCGAATTTGCTGCATTAACTAAAAAAATAAACGATAAATTAGCAGAAAAACAGGAGTTGTTAGACCACGCCTGCGGTATAGAGGCGGAAAACGAAAAATTAAGAGCATTGTTGAAAGATAAAGATATTTCTGATGAATCAGTAGCTAGGGCACTACGTCAACAACCAAGGTTAGAATTCGAATCAGTCGAAGAGGCAAATAACAAAGTAAGGGAATTGGATTCGAAAATCAGATTTTTAGAGGCGGAAGTAAACTTAGCACACGAAACATCGTTATACCATAAAGAAGCTTTAAGAATAGAAGAAAATTTAGAAAGCATAACAAAAGATATAACAATAATTGAAATGCCGACAGACGATATTTCGAAATGCGTACGAAATCTGGTCCCGGTGTTCAAGGGCGAAGATTCACCGTTCCTAAAAACGGAGCTTCTTAGATTTATAGACGGTTGTAATGCAGCGAACCTTAAAATAACTGAAGAAAATCAGGAGGAATTCATGATTTGTATTAAACTGCGTCTTGATGGAGATGCATACGAATTAGTGAGAAACAAGAATATAAATGATTTAGATGAGTTGTTTGAATTACTTAAAAGCACATATTTAAAGGTGGCTACATTAGATTCAGTTCAATACAACATAAGACAGGCATATCAAGGTGGAGGGGAAAGTTTAAGGGCGTTTGCAAGGCGTTTAGAAGTATTGCAGTCGAATGCAAACGACATAGCCGACACAATGTACAAAAAGAAAAACCTGCCAACGGACATTTTTAACACAGAACTATTAAATTCTGTGCTAACAGCATTTAAAGTGGGGGTGAGTGACCCGACTGTAAAGATACTACTGTTGAGTAGCAAGGCAGATAATTTAAATGATTTATTAGACGAAGCGTTAAGGGCAGAAGCCACCATACTGCGGGGGCCGAGATTACCGGAGGAACTGTATAGTTTTGAAAAAAGACCGAATGGAACCTCAGTTAGTAAAAATAATCAAGAAACTGATATTAGAAATTCACGACAAGATAGGGGTAAAAGTCAACAAAATAGAAATAATGGGAATACAGGGGGTGCCATGAAAAAGGGGCCAGTCTGTTCATTTTGCACAAGACCAGGACACACAAGGGATGACTGTTATTTGCGAAAAAATACACCATTTTGCAGAGAATGCGAGAAATACGGACATGAATCGAGTTGGAGATGTGGATCAAATAGACTGGAAGAACGCCAGGAGAACCAACAACAACCATTTCAGAATCAGCAGTACCAAGGGGGTTATAGAGGACTTCAGAATAACGGCTATCAACACCAACAGCAGCAAAATCAGAATCCGCAAGACAGCAATACTCGTAATAATAGAAATAATAATATTAATAATGGTAATGAAAATAATAGAAATAATAATCCGTTTAGAAATAACAATAGTAATAACAATAACGAACCTAATAGAACATACAGAAATAATAGGGCATGTTATGGGTGTGGTCAAGTCGGCCATATGATAGCGGATTGCCACGCCAAGAAAAATGTTGTGCCAAACGGTAGTAATGCTCACAATAGGGGAAACTACCACGGGCCCAGCCAAGGCCAATAAGCTGGGGTCCCGTTAACATTAGTAAAGTTAGGTCAAAGGTAGAAATAGTGGATCATACACCAAGGCAGCCTGTGATCACATTTGCTACCGCAGCTTCAAATAACAACCAAAAAATCGTGGGGGAAAATATCGTTCATCAAACGTCGAGAGTGACCGTTGATACATATGTTGAGCCACCGTGTTTGGTCTGTAAGGAGAAGTTGAAAGAGGAAAAAATAGGTGAAAATATTGTTCATCAAACGTCGGGAGTGACCGTTGATACATATGTTGAGCCACCGTGTTTGGTTTGTAATGCAGTAGTAGGATTATTAGTTTATATCATACACTTTATAGGTATTGTGTCGATTACACTGGGGAACAAAATAATAAAATTAGCAGAATATGAAAAGTATAAGGGAACCTTTGGAGAGGAAGCAGTAGGGTATAAAGTAAAAAACATATTATCAAGAATATCAAAAAGTTTTGAAAATTTCGTAATAGAATATGATAAGAAGATTAGATGTCATATGAGTGAGTTTAGTAAAAGAAAAAATCGTATAATATGCAGTAGGCAGGGTGACTATTTCAAACTACCTAATGTAAGTGATGTTTTCATCGAAGTACCTTGTGAGGATGCTAAAAATGGAAAACTCATATTACTGGTAGATTCGGGAGCAGA
Source organism: Dryomyza anilis (assembly GCA_951804985.1). Classification (NCBI taxonomy): domain Eukaryota; kingdom Metazoa; phylum Arthropoda; class Insecta; order Diptera; family Dryomyzidae; genus Dryomyza; species Dryomyza anilis. The sequence continues at coordinate 31,948,352 of OX638134.1, forward strand.
TGCTAGTATAGTAAAGGAGGGTTCGATGATACGACTTCCGGGTTTTGATAAAAATACTCAGAAGGACTTTAGTGGTGCTTTTGGGGGATGCGTAAGGACTTTAGGGACAATAAATATTCAGCACAATAGTATAGAGTGGTTCTGTTTAAAGATGCATGTAGTGGCACTTGAACAAGGAATACCCGCTGATGGAATAATAGGACGAGATAATATATGGAATAGGTCCATAATAAATGCCATAGATAAGAAGTTAATATTTTATGATCAAGATAAAAACAATACTATACAACTACCCATGAGGACACGGGCAGACATGGAAAATATTTTTCTAAATCAGGAATTAAAAGTAGAACCTAGAACCGCAAAGATAGTATCATTACGTTTAAAAACAAAAATTCCAATCGTCTTAATACATAAACAAGAAATTTGTCCAGGAGTATATTTGGGCGAAAGCATATCGAATGTTAGCAAAAATAGAGTTTATGTGTCCGTATTAAATGCTACAGAAAAAGAATTTATAATAGACAGTGCTTTTAAACCAAAATTCTCGAATTTCAATCAGTATAAGGAATCGGATACCAACAATTCTACAATAAATAGCATAAATTCAGTAAACATTACGAACAGAATTAACATATTATTAGAGGAAATAAAAATTGATGGAACCTTGAATAAAGACGAAATTACATCTTTACAAAATCTGTGTATTTCGTATCATGATGTTTTTCATTTAGATGGCGATGAATTAACATACACGCCAGTACTTAAACATGAAATAATAACACAGTGGAACCAACCACCAATCAATCAAAAGCAATACAAATTGCCACACACACATAGAGATGAAATCAACAGACAGGTTAGTAAAATGTTGGATGACGGCATTATATCGCCAAGCATATCACCCTGGAATTCACCGATGTTGCTAGTTCCTAAGAAGAGCGGCAAGGACGGTAACAAAAATTGGAGGCTAGTTATCGATTTCCGTAAATTAAACGATGTGACAATTAAACAAGTATTTCCGATTCCTCGAATAGACGAAATATTAGACCAATTAGGTCACAGTCGCTATTTTTCAACTTTAGACTTGGCAAGTGGTTATCATCAGGTACTAGTTGAAGAAGGGGATAAGGAAAAAACCGCTTTTAGTACAGGTCTTGGTCATTTCGAGTTTAACAGAATGCCTTTTGGTTTAACAGGGGCTCCAGCCACTTTCCAAAGAATAATGAATCACATATTAACAGGTTTACAGGGTATCGATTGCTTTGTTTATCTTGATGATATAGTGGTGTACGGAAAGAATTTAGCTGAACATGAGTTTAGGTTGAGTAGAGTATTGCAGAAATTAAGGGAACACAATCTAAAATTAAATACAGAAAAATGCCAGTTTTTGCGTCGCGAAGTTGTCTATTTAGGACATAAATGTTCGGAACTAGGTGCTCTGCCAGACCCCTCAAAGGTTGAATGCGTGAAAAATATTCCGGTACCAAGAAATAAAAAAGAAGTACAAGCGTTTTTGGGATTAATTAATTATTACAGAAAATTTATAAACAATATGGCAAAATTATCATTACCAATTAATAAATTACTTAGAAAAGATGTTAAATTCGCTTGGACAGACGATTGTCAAAGTTCATTTATTAAATTAAAAGAGTCAATAATTTCACCACCCATTCTCGCATATCCAGATTTTACAAAACCTTTTTTACTTACAACAGATGCAAGTAACGAAGCAATAGGTGCGGTACTGTCACAAGGCAAAGTAGGGAGCGACCGACCAATAGCATTTGCTAGTAGGGCCTTAAATGGAGCAGAAAAAAATTACTCCACCATTGAAAAGGAATTTTTAGCTATAGTCTGGGCAACAAAAAATTTTAGAGCTTATCTTCTAGGCCGACATTTTCAAATTTATACAGATCATCAACCATTACGTAGCACAGCAAATCTCAAAGATCAGACATCAAGGTTAGCCCGTTTCAGGCATAAATTATCAGAATATGATTACGAAATATCTTACAAACCAGGTAAACAGAATTTGAACGCAGATGCTTTAAGTAGAATTCCACATCCAGAACCAGATATTACTGCGGTCCAAACACGGTCTAAGACCACACAGAATAAATTAGATAATCAAACTTCAAAAAACAAACAACAGGTGAGCACGCCAGTACTGGATGAAATAACAACAGATACCAAGAACGAATTAAACTCAAGTCTACTATTAACTGACCCAGAGGAAATTAAAACTGTTATAAAAGACTTTCATGACTCAGCATTAGGAGGTCACCAGGGCGCAGTGAAAACATATCTTAGAATCAGAAAACAATTTAAGTGGAAAGGTATGCAGAAACAAATAAAAGATTACGTTAAGAATTGTCAAAAATGCCAAGTAAATAAAAGTTCTAGGCTTACTAAAATGCCAATGGTTTTAACTGATACGCCTGTACGACCATTCGATAAAGTATACATGGATCTTGTAGGTATTTTACCGGAAACTATATCTGGAAATAAATATATATTAACTTTTCAAGATGATTTTTCAAAATATATGTGCTGCGTAGCTATCCCAGACGCAGAAGCAAGCACTGTAGCAAAAGCATTTTACGACGAAATTATTACAAGACATAATATACCAAAAGTATTGATAACCGACAATGGTTCAAATTTTGTTTCAAAATTATTTTCGGACACGTGTAAATTGTTAGGAATTAAAAAGTTACATATTACGCCATATCATCCACAGGCCAACGGGTCTTTGGAACGAAGCCACCGACCATTAGCAGAGTATTTACGAAGTTTTGCGAAAGAGGATGGATCAAACTGGGACCAGTGGTTAAATACAGCAATGCATGTACACAATAATACAATGCATATGTCCACCGGGCAAACGCCTTTCCGTACTTTATACGGTTACGATTTTGAAATGCCAACCAATCTTAAACGCAAATGCTCACCAGTATATAATACCGATGATTGCAACAAGCTATTAAAATACCAAATTCAACGCACACACGAAATCGTGCGACAAAATCAAGCCAGTGCCAAAGAAAAATCTAAGCAAAGCTATGATAGCTCAGTACACCCAATAATTTTCAAAATAGGCGATAAAATTTTACTAAAAAATCAAAATAGGAAAAATAAATTTTCACCAGTTTGGGTAGGACCCTACGAGGTACTTTCAATAATAAGCCCTGTAACGACTGAGATTTGTATCAAGGGTAAAGGGAAAAAATTTCATAATAATTTGTTAAAAGCATACAACAGTATAGTTACGTAGAATGAAATAAACACTGTCTGCAACAAGAACCAATAATTTTTAACATCATTGAAATAAAGTCAAATAGTTAGTGCAGGACAGAATAGCTAAGTATTACATATTGAAATTAAATTGAAACTACAAAATAAATAAAGAATAGAGAAAAACTATATATTTTTTTTAAATGTAGATATTAAATAAATTAATTTTAAATAATTTATAAAATCCAAAAAATTTCATGTAATATTGCCAAAATACAAATCGCAGAGAAAAATAGCTATGTATTAATTGAAGATGACAAGCATTGAATATAAACAAATAAAAAAATCAAATTATTATTTGAGGTACGAATTTGCAAGGTATAAAAATTACGTTGTCATTAAAATTGTGATAGGTCAGTACCTACCTCAATGGCATTTTAAACAAAAAGATTCATTGCGCATAGAGCGCAATGCTCCCAGCTCATATTAATATAGAAGGCTTGAATATATTCATATGCTAAACGATTAAATGCACTTCAGCACTTTACAGGCAGAAGCCACTAACGTACTGGAACTGAAACGAGATACGGTAGTGCAGCGACAAAACTGCCTAATATTTTTTATCATTAACATAATTTTCATTCATGAAACTAAATATATTAATGCAGATATGCGTTAATATAGCAAACTAACAAACTAACAAACGTTTTAAATTCATCATTACACGGTAATGAAAATAAATAAGTTGTTAATAAATATTTAAGTTGTTAATAAATATTTAACAACTTAATATAGCAAATACATTTATGTAATGCTAAGAAGTCGCGCGCGCTTATTTCTTAATATTTAAAAAAAAATTATTAGTTGGTGCATGAGTAAATAGCTGAGTATTGTTGAATATGACTAGCATTTAACCATGTACTACTGGGACTCTAAATAAAACAATTTGTATTGCAATAATGCAGAAACATATCCAAACATATATGTTTCTAAACAAAATCATATAGTATTATTATAACTAATTATGGTATAATTATGGCCATAGCCTTAACAGGATGTATTAAGGTAAAATAAGAAATATTTATAAGAAAACTATATGATATGATCAAGGATTCCATTAAATATGTAAAAAAAAAAAAAAAATGGAATTTCTTCTCTTTCTCTTTACGATAGGCAATAAAGAGCGAAACCAATATAATGATTAGAATTGTCACACTGGTCCTGATGCTGGCAGCCAATGAAGCAGTCAACATCACACAGACATCAATTAATGATACAAGATTATTCTTTGAGAAGACAACCGATGCTTTGTTCTACAATGATGAATGGACGATAGTAGCCAAGTTTAAACCGCTACAACTGAACGATTTCCTGGAGCTGACAAACAAATACATAATCACGGCAAACACAATGTGCGAACAAATGAGCACCAATGTAAACGGACCCAGCATAAAAAGATCATGTATAGCAGCAACACGGGAGACCACGGCAATAATAGCCACACTACAGAAAAATGAAGAAATTATTAAGCGCACAATAAAGAGTAACCGACAAAAGAGATCACTCAATTTCATTGGAGAAGGATTCAACTGGGCTTTTGGACTGATGGACAATAATGAAAGAGAAACTATCTATAAACACCTGAATAATATTGATGAAAATGAACATAAAACATACGAAATAATGAAAAGACAAATTACGGTGATTTCATCAAATTATAACAAGATAGCAGAACCCTTACTGAATTCCTTGAAGGAAGTCGAAAATCTACAAAATGTGTTAAACATAACAATAAGAACACAAAAATACATAAATGAAAAAATAAACCAACAAGTTAGTCATTTACTATTCATGATGGATACCTTGGAAATTCAATCTACAATTAATGCAAACCTAATCGAAATTCAAGGACAACAGCAGATGGAAATGGCAATCATAGATGATCTATACAAGGGACGATTACACCCGACAATTATAGACCAGAGCGAGTTAGATGAAATGCTGACTAGTCTCACGTTAAGAGGAAAGGCGAAGTGGTTCATACAAAAATCATTCGAAATGCACCGTGCATCAACAGTACGAGTTTTCCCAGACACAGACGGCCTAATAATAGTCATCAAGACACCACTACCTGATGATTTGTTGTTCACATTATATAGAATTTACCCAATACCCACAAATATTAATGAAGAATGGGATGCATTGGTTAAAACAACATATGACTACATATCAGAAGCAGAAGACCGGACCAAATACATAGGTCTATCGAATGAAGATCACAGCAAATGCATTTTGGTTAGCCAACATACGGACAAAGAAATTACACTATGCAAACGTCCAGGAACCATGCTAACAACTAGCAACACACTATGTGAAGTCGCGCTGATTCAACACAGAACAGATATTAAAGATACCTGTGAACATGTTGCAATCAAAAGGAGTTCTGGCCTAGTAGTTAAACTATGGACACCAAACACATGGTTGTATAAATTCAATACACCAGCCTTTTTCGAAGCAGTTTGTGGGTCAACTATAGCCACATTGACACTATCCGGCCTGGGTTGGATGTCCATAAATGAAGCTTGCAACATACACAACAAAGAAATGATACTGCCATACGAGTTTACACATCAAAGCATTAGGAATATAACATACAAGAAGGAAGAACATACGGTTATGATAGAAAATTTACAAGGCAATTGGTCATCATTATCATATTCAAATATATCACAAACATCGTTACCGATCTTGGTGTCAGATCACAGCAAAATAAGAGCAGCATTAAGAGATGGGCATCGTGATTTCGACGAAATATTACTACAATTAACTGATAACCAGGAACGCAAAGAATTACTTAATCGTCAAAATGAAATAACGAAAACCGGTATGTCGTACGGCATATTAATGCTGATACTAATAATAATAATAGCGGCATATGTATTATACATACATTACTACTCGACAATTAAAAATAAAGCAACAATAAAAGCCGATGAATTTAATACAAATAAATCACCAATAGCAACAATAGATGTAGAAGCGGCTAAGAAAAACCTTGAAATGGTGTCAAATACATTTCCCAGCAAGAAATCCCCACTCGAAAAAATCGGTTCATTGCGGAAATCAACAACGCAGAAACCAAACACCACAACACCCATAGCAAGCCAACGAACGAAGTCACATGAAATAGAAGCCAATACGTCAGAAACAACGACAACGCATCGAACTACTACCGCAGAACAACAGCAGTCAGCAACGAAAACATCGGGACCAGGTTTTTATTATATATAACTGGAAATTACAACTCTTAATTTACTAATATCCATTAAATATTATATAAGTAAAGATCATAACTTCATAACTAATAGAACTTAACGTAATTTATACCACATAAAACAATGTAAAAAGAAAAAACTATTATTCTTTTTAATAATAATTTTCTCTTCAGAAATAATTAAAATAATACAAAAAAAAAAACTATTATTCTTCTTAATAATAATATTTTTTTTTTTCAATAAGGGGGGAGGTATGTTGTGTATCATAATCGTAGAGTTCACAACTTACACAACAGTGGATCGTTGTGTATCATAATCGTGGAACTTACAGCGTGCTTATGATCCACAATATAACATAATCAGTATATTTTTCTTTACGGCATACTTTTAGGGTTAAGCATTATGCATGTTAAACACAAACAGCATTTAATTGTATTGGCGCACACCGCTTAACATAGCACAGGTATACACGCCCACGTTAAATAGGTCACTCAGATAAACGCTGACTTAGTTATTTTAGAATGATGAAAGTACTCAATTTATTGTGAAATTATAAATACGCTGACTAAGTTATTTTAGCATGATGAAATTACTCAATTTATTGTGAAATTATAAGAATACGAGGTGTTAAGTAGAAGTTAAGTATAGACTAAGAATCAATTGTTTTCGATAAGCTGAACTGTCTACAAATAAGTGTTAAGTATAAGTGTAACCAACTTTTAAAGCGAAATAAAGTGTCTTGAAGTAAAAAGACTCGGTTGTTTTAAATAATATAAAGAAAGTAAAAAGGACTCAGTAAGTATAAATAGGATCAAGTTAAAGTCCTAGAAGAAGGACCTTATAACATACAACACTGGTTATAGATTTCCGAAAATTAAATGACGTCACCATCAAACAGGTATTTCCTATACCACGAATAGATGAGATTTTAGGCCAGTTAGGTCATAGTCGGTATTTTTCAACACTAGATTTAGCCAGTGGTTACCATCAGGTTCTAGTTGAAGATAGTGACAAAGAAAAAACTGCTTTCAGTACAGGTCTTGGTCATTTCGAATTTAACAGAATGCCATTCGGTTTAACGGGGGCACCTGCCACTTTTCAAAGGAAGAACTGTTTCGTTTATTTAGATGACATAGTGGTTTATAGAAATAATTTAGCAGAGCACGAGCATAGGCTATGCAAGGTTTTGCAAAAGCTAAGAGAACATAATTTGAAATTAAATACACTGAACCAAAAAAGTACATATCTTCAATGAAAAAGTACATTATCACAAAGAATATTTCGGTAAAATTGGTCCAATGTAATTGTTCATTGTCACAACGAATTTCCGGTAATACTTCAATGTACAAATTCATTGAATTACAATGTACGGATCATGAAACAAAATGACAAATATTCATAATTACAATGAATATTTCATTAGCTATATTGAATGCGAGAGTTCATTGTCGCAATGAATCGAATACATACTTTAATGAACGAGATCATAAACAAAAGTGAATTCAGAAAGTTTTTCATTTTATTATTTTAATGTAAATTCAATTAATATATACATTAAATATAATAGCATAATATAAATTAAATGTAATTTCGCACTTCATTCACTTCATTTCGCAACTACTTCTTACATTTGTCGCAGCTTTCTGCGAATTAATAGCAGCAGAGCACAGCTAACGCTACTAGCAACGAACACGAAAAACGAACATGCAAAATGTCTACTGCAGTATTTTAATGAATATAATTCATAGAAGTATGAAAAAAATCATTAAATTTATTTGTGTGTATTATGAACACTGATTCTTACTGAAAATGAACTGATCATTAAATTCACAAACAAGTTACAGGACAAAGTACATTATCACAATGTATCTTGCATTAAAACGTATGAATTTGCCTCTATGAACAGCATTCGTTAATATTATGAACCCGTTTATTTTCTGTGTACAGAAAAATGTCAGTTTTTGTGACGCGAGGTTATATATTTAGCAGAGTTCGGAAATCCTCACTTACGTTCACTCAAACTCATGAGTTTTGCAAAATATTTTTTTCTCGTTGCTACTCACCTCATGAGTGAGTAGCCAGAAAATATACGGCAAACTCACAACTCATAAGAGAGTCGCGTTTTGTGAGTAGAGATTTTGCTACTCACAAGAGAGTTTTGCGTTTCACCTCTCCATCCGCATTACACATGAGAGAGTGCAACACTGTACAGGCTTGCAAAGTGTAACATCATTGTTGCCATTTCTGTTGGAATATTCCCATCTGTGGTATTTTTGAAATGTTGTGTAAAATTATATAAATAATATTGTTGTTTTGCTATAACTTTATATATATACAAGAAAAAATATTAATGTAAAGGCATTAAATGTTTGTTTTTAACGTGTATATCAATTGACACAAACCTTAAATAAAAACTCCAAATATGCCAACAAATCTTCAAGCATATTATGGGAAATGACCTGCAACATTCTAAAATGTGGGTTATAAAATTTGCTTTGCATTATTTTATGAGATATCAACCAATAACATTTTTACCGAGCTTTCAATAAGGTGGTAAAAAAATGTGGGAAAAAATGGTTTGCAAATATCACGTGTTTTAAATTACTAAGTATTATAACAAATAAAAGCGAATTAAAAATCCAAACATTTTTTCCCTGCTATAATCATATATAACAAATACCAAATCATTTTTATTATTCTTTGCTGGATATCATGATTAATTTTTGTTAAATTTATACGTATATTACATGATTTTTAAAACAGCGACGTTATTATGCATATATAATATACATATACGTATACATAATCTACAATAAAGGCACATTTAAATTTTTGTGGCACCCTGTATATATCGCATGACAACAGCTAGACGTAACATAACAGCAAAACACTGCTAGCAACACAGTACATCTTGTACAAAAATAAGTTTTCGAATATAAAGATTACAAGCTTGGATGCTGTCTTGTTATATTCGCATATGTTTGTTGTTTGTATATTCAACGATCAGTGTTGACAATCTGTATTGATGTATTTCTATAAAAAGGCTAAAAAAAATGCAAATATAAATATTATTTACTATTTGAACATTTATATCAAATTTTCTTTTTTTTTTATTCACTATTTGGAATGATTATAAAGTTATTGAAATACATTTAAAAAATATGTAAAAAAATCCCGTATTGAGATTGCACAATGCAACATATATATTTTGATTTCGCGTTAATTGGAAAAACGTTGCGAATTTGTTTAATGTTTGTTGGCTGAGCTGTTCGTAGGTTTTGGTTTTCAACATTAGTGCATTTATAAAAGAGAGTTTATAAATTAATAAAAATATGGGAAAAAAAAGAAATATTCTTTGATATTCTTAAATATTGACAGTTAAAAAATTACGTTTTGAAGTTTAAAACTAATTTTAAACAAATTTAAATTCAAAATATTTTTTCCGTACGCGCACGTGATGGTGCACATCAATGCTGGACTTCACAAGTCAAGTCATCATGATGTTCGCGTTAAATAAAAAAAAAAAAGTTTTTTTTTTGTGACTGTTAATTCATAGAAGGATCAATTGGTATTGATTTTAAATAACTTCTTCCATTGTGCTATTTCATTCATAAAATCAGACCTGTCCATGTTTTGTTATCGATAACATTCGATGACATTCAATCACATTTTAACTCAAATAATTATAAACGGCAATTTCGAAACTGTTGAGATCGCTGAATGCAGCCAATGTAAATAGGGCATTATTTATAAAATAAAACATTTTAAGTTTCAACGCAACTCGTCTGGCAACACCGCTTACTCGTTGCATACATACAAAAAATGAGCACCATGTTTATACATTTGTAAGTATGTACATTTATGAGTATGAGAAAAAGATAAAATGCTACTCCCTCGTGAGGAGAAAAATAAATGAGTTGAAAACAGCACTCATGAGTAGTAAAGTTTTTACTCTCCGATGATTATCCATTTATGAGTAGAGAGTAAGTCGGATTTTTTTCTCTTACCCACTCATGTCGTGTGTTGTAAAATTAAATGTGTGATTTCTCACTTATGCGGATTATGCATGAGTGAGTCATTATGTGTATTCATTTATGTGACTTTCCGAACTCTGATATTTAGGACATAAGTGTTCTGAGTTAGGTGCCCTACCAGACCCAGCCAAAGTAGAGTGTGTAAAAAATATTCCAGTTCCGAAAAATAGGAAGGAAGTTTAAGCATTTTTAGGCTTAATTAATTATTACAGAAAATTTATAGGAGGTATGGCGAAACTGTCATTACCAATAAACTGTTTGCTTAAAAAGGACGCTAAGTTCATATGGAATGACAATTGTAAGAATTCGTATTTAAAACTTAAGGAGGCAATTATGTCATCACCCATACTAGCGTATCCGAATTTTAACGAACCCTTTTTGCTCACGACAGACGCCAGTAACGAAGCAATTGGCGCGGTTCTTTCGCAAGGTGAAGTTGGAAGTGACTGTCCGATCGCGTTTGCCAGTAGGTCTCTTAACGATGCGGAAACACGCTATTCTACTATAGAAAAAAAATGTTTGGCAATTGTATGGGCAACAAAAAATTTTAGGGCATATCTTTTGGGAAGACTATTTAAAATTTATACAGATCATACGCCCCTAAAGGGTATAGCAAATTTAAAAGATCAGACATCACGTCTTGCGCGTTTCCGACACAAATTATCGGAATATGATTTCGAAATTCATTACAAACCGGGAAAAAGTAATTTAAACGCGGATGCGCTTAGCCGCATACCGAATAATACTGAAAAGGTAGCTGTAGTACAAACACGTTCAAAAACCATGAAAAGAGACAAGGAAGACGACAAGAAACAGTCGGAATGCGATCCTGACGATTCAATAACAAAGGAAAATGACAATATAATAATTCTAACTGAACCTCGGGACATAGAGACGAAAGATTTTCATGATTCACCGTTAGGTGGTCACCAAGGAGGCGTAAAAACATTTTTAAGAATTCGACAACAGTACCGATGGAAGGGTATGCAGAATCAAATAAAGGATTATGTGAAAAATTGTTCAAAATGCCAGGTAAACAAGACTTCAAGGCTGACGAAGATGCCAACGGTTCTAACTGATACGCCAGTCAGACCCTTTGACAAAGTGTACATGGATCTGGTGGGTATTCTGCCTGAAACCATTTCAGGGAATAAATATTAGCATTTCAGGACGATTTTTCTAAATGTATGTGTAGTGTGACTATACCCGATACGGAAGCCAACACCGTAGCAAAAGCATTCTTCAACGAAATACTTACACGCCACAATATACCCAAAGTATTGGTAACAGACAATGGATCGAACTTCGTTTCCAAACTATTTTCGGATACATGTAAATTGTTAGGAATGAAAAAATTACATATAACACCCTACCATCCACAGGCTAATGGGTCATTGGAACGAAGTCATCGTCCACTAGCTGAATATTGGGACCAATGGTTAAATTCTGCAATGCATGTTCATAATAACACGGTGCATACGTCGACGGGTCAAACACCATTCCGTACGTTGTACGGGTTTGACTTCGACATGCCTACGAATTTAAAGCGTAAATGTTCACCTTTATATAACGCAGAAGACTACAATAAGGTATTAAAGTACCAAATACAGCGATCACACGAGATCGTCAGGCAAAATCAATGTAGGGCCAAGGAGGTGTCGAAAAAACAATACGACAAGAACCTCAAACCTATACAATTCAAACCACACGACATGGTTTTAATGAAAAACCAAACTAGGAAGAATAAGTTCTCTCCAATTTGGAAGGGTCCCTACGTCGTAGAGGGAAGTGGGCCAGTGACCACGACGATATTGATCAAAAACAAAGATAAGAGAATTCACAATAATTTGTTAAAGGCATATCACAAATAGTGTATGCCGTTAAAACTAAAAATATTATAATATTACCCTAGGTTAGAACCCATAAAAGTAACAATATAAAACCAATTAGCTATGTTATGAAAACATTATGCAACATATAGAAAAAATAAATCTAACCATAAGATATAGAGTAATCATTAAATAAAACATTAAATAACTCGTCATTTAGAGGAGAAATAAATATAAATATTTTTTATTTTTTTATTACTAAATTATTGTTTTTAATATGTCCTATGTTTTTTATTTTTTTATTATTATATTTTTTCTTTTGTTTGTTACTTACTGTTTTCCTAAAATATTTATATATATATATAACTATTTTAGGAAAAGAACTTATAATTTTAAAGTTAGTTAATCATCAATTGAGAAAAGAAATAAATTAAGCACATGCAACCAATTGCATTAATTTAAAATTAAATCAATGTTAGTCATAAAATTGTCAAATTCAATACAGATAATGCAAAACCAACAATTGCGTTACTGACCTATATTAATAGCGCAAGCTATCAAACCTTGAAAAGGGTCATTCCCCCAAGTGTTTCATGCTGAAGCACATATGCAATTTGTACGAACGTATGTATCCCTGCAGTGTAACGGACTAGTTGAATACTAGTATTGGTCTAGTTCTCCGTAGACACTCAACTAGCCCGAATTCGACCCCATTTTCATACAATGAACTGTAATTTTTTCAATGCTTATGTCCATAAGTAGCAGCGGTAGCTCAGTAGTTAGTGCGTTGGACTGCGAGCCGAAAGGTCCCCGGTTCAAGCCTGGACTGGGGCTAACAACATCTTTTCATAGAAACATTTTTCTATACCGCGCTACCTCTCGTCAGTAAATGGCAAACCTACGAGAGTAAAACCATTGCCTATGAAAAAGCTCTCACCCGCCGTTCGGATTCGGCAATAAACTGTAGGTCCCACCACTTTGAGTACAAATATAACACGCACAGCTCAAAATGGTGAGAGAGCTCGGCCGAAGTTCTATACAGGACTGTAGCGCCAAACTATTATTATATATTATGTCCTACGATGTGTCAATTGTCCCCTCTTGCATTACATTTGAGTAGTTTTTAAACTAGCTTCTTGTAAACAGTCTATAGACTAATTTTTACAGTCAGTCTATAAACTAGTATATTTAATCCCTCTCTAAACTGGTTTCTATTTACCAGTTGAAACACTAGAGCTGTAAGCTATTCGACGACAATTGACATAGTCAAGCGAATCAAAACCTATGTTTTCGCTGCTAGGTCATGTGGACCGAATGGATGAAATTGCTCCGGTCAAGAAAGCTTGTAAAATGAGACTTGATGGTGGACAGCGTAGGAGAGAGCGATTGGCTCGGCTTGTTATCAGCAGCCAAGCCACGGTTGTAAGGGTTTTTCAAATAGGTTATTTGTTAAATTGTACAAGTCCATGGCGGAAAGAAATAAAACAAATCACACTATGGACTCCACAATAAAGTTAAAAAGAAAGATGTTTCCTGCAAAATAGATAACTGAAATATAATTGGTATTTAATAATTTATTTTGTTTTTGACAATTTTGACACGTTCCGCTACGAACAAATTTTTGAACTGTTTTTCTCTGCATCCATTTTAATTAGCTACCGAACTAGAAATATGGTTACTAATATGAATACTACATATTTATGCTACTAGTTTAGATTTCACTGCAGGGATATCATACACTAAGCCAGCGTTAATAGCTGACATATAAATGCAGATCTTGCAGTTTTTTTTTGATATCATAAACAATGCAAATAAATATAATTCAACTTTACCGTCATGCCAGTAGGAAGTTTCATAAATGTGACTTATATAAGTACACATAAATAATATAATAACATTTTAAACATGTTTAGAAAATAAATCGCAACTCTAATTATATTTATTTACATGCAGAGAAATTATAGGTACTTTTGTATATTAATATAATTCAATTTGTAAGTTTGAATATAACAAATAAATTTTAAATGAATTTGAAGAATTTACTTATAATAATTTAAATTTCTTAAAGAAGAAGAAAAATATCCGTTAGTATTAAAATTAAAACAAAAGAGATATATAAATATTAAGTACAGTTAAAATTTAAAAAAAGGAACGAAAAAAAAACTATATTAGTAAAATAAATAAAATGTAAAAAAACAGGTAATAAATAAAAGCAAAGAATTTAAAATTAAAAAAAACGATTTATGCATTAAAATATTTAGTGCAGTTAAAATTAAAAAAAAATAGTATAAGTAAAATGGAGAAAATATATATATAGGTATTAAATATTAATTTATAAAAAAAGAATTTTTAAATTTTAAAGAAAAAAAAGTGAAAAAAATATAATACGACGAGATGAAAAAAAAGAAAAATATGAAAAAAAAAAAAGAAAAATATGAAAAAAAAAATAATAAACAAGAAAAAAAATGGAGAATTAAAATTTAAAAAAAAAGGAGGGATACAAATTTTTATTTAAAAATAAAAAAAAGAGAAGAAAAAAAGAAGACAAAAAAAATAATAATATTAACTATTAAATTTTTAAAGAATAAAAAAAAGAGATATATATATATAAAAATATATATATGAAAAAAAAGTAATTAAAATTAAAAAAAAGAAAAAAAATTTAATTAAAGAGAAGACAAAAAAAAAGAATAAAAAAAGAGAATAATATTAAATATTCAATTTTAAAAGAAAAAAAAAAGAAAAAATATATGAAAAAAAGGGAATTAAAATTAAAAAAAAAATATTTATTTTAATTTTTATCTAACATTTTATTTTATATTAAACTTTTAAAAGAGATATACAAATTTGTATTGGAAATTAAATAAATTTTTAAACTAAATTAACACAGTTAAAAAAAATATGTATATATAATAAATTCAACAATTCTTGAGAAAATTTAAAATAATATATATGTATATGCAATGTATTGTACATTCTAATGTACATATATATTTATAAAAAAAAATTATATGAAATATTTTTTTTTTTCTTTAATTTTGCGCATTAAAGGGGGATTGAGTCCGCCGCATTGAGTCCCTCCGCATATAAGACGACCACCTTAGCCATTGGGCTAAATACATAATTACACTAAAATTACACTAAGATAATAAAAGCTAGTACTACACTAAATAGTAATACTTCAAATAATGTGCACACTATATTTATTATTAGTATTTTAAAATCAATCATTTAGCACACGACATGTTACATGAACAATTATATATTATACGAAAATTATATTAAGATTACATAAATTAGTACCACACCAGTAGTTTGACACCACATATTTGGAATAGTTTGAAAACAAAATTAAAATTATTGTTTGTAAAAGATTCAGTGCACAAAAATTGTTATTTAGAGTGACCAACAGCGCTGGATACTGACGCAGAGGACGCATAGATGATCGTTGGGGTGGAAGGAGCTCTGGGTGTTAACAAGAAGTGAAGCAGAGGTCCAGCAGATTCAAATAAAGAAAAGAAAAACGAAGAAATGAAGCAGAGTGGCAACATATTTGAAGACGTAGAAGGATGCACTAGGAGCAAGCTTGTTGTTATATCAAGCACAAGTAGATTGCAGTGATTGAATTTTAATCATAAAACTACAAAATGGACCTTGAAAAATATAATAAAAAAGAAAAAGAGAAATCGCATTATTATGTCTTCAATCATACATAAAGAAGAAACGATGCAATATCGAATCACGAGGTTTTCTGATATCAACAATTCGGAAATCTAAAATATCCTACATAACGCGACATGAGCACCAAGATGATTCAAAAATTTAATTGACAAGATCGCAGAGAAAAAAAACACTCATCTCGAACATATCGACAACCGAGTCAACGGGACAAAACTCACCTGAACGATTTAGAATCCAGAGTATAACCATGACGATGTCCACTGGAGATAGTACCGTTTGCAAATTCAACAAGAACCATCGAAGCCCAACAGACCCAACGCACCACATACAACGAACCATTGAAGATGAACAAGGCAAGTCCGTCCCAGCACACAGAGGATCAAGAGGGAAATCTGGTCCAACAGTATGGCGTATAAAAGTCACTCATGTAATTTCTTACATCTCTCAAACCAAATACAAAATCAATATATTAATTTTAAAATACCAATAAACACACAAAGATTCAATACACATAAAAATAAAATAAAAAAATTAATAAAATAATTTGCATAAGTTTATATATATACATATATATATATTTATATATATATATATATATATATATATATATATATATATATATATATATATATATATAATTATCATCCAATTATAAGTATTAAATCGGTTATATTATCATTATAAGCAAGGATTGAAACCTAAACGAATAACGGTTTCGATTTCGGTTTCGGTTTTTTCCGCGTTTCGGTTTCGGTTACGGTTTTAAGTTTTTATAACGAAACGGTTTCGGTATACCGGTTCCATGTTACGGTTTCGGTTTTGATTTCGGTTTTTGTATAAATTTTCTTTATTTCCATATTTTTCAAATAATTTTACATTTTTTATATGGTCCTAAATTACTGGGGTAAAGTGGGAAACGTAATTTAAACAATGTTTGTTGTTATTTCAGTAAAAATATTGTGTTATATGAATTATTTAATTGATTACGTCAAGAAAAAAATTTAATTCAAAATTTCGTGACCACAAACCAATGAAAAGCAACTTATTGACTTCACCTGATATATGATCTGAATTGAAAATAAGATGAATTTTGTACAATTTTCATCCATAAAAGCCAAAGAAATTAAATTTCAACAATTCTGTGAACTGCAATATATGTGAACTAGCGATGATCATTTGCAAGAGCAAGGCAAGAAATGTTAATCTTAATCTTTTAAATTTTAAATAAAGATCGAAGACAAATATCTTAAACTGCATATTAGTTATGAAAACGAATAGAATTTGAACACTAATTGTATTTAAGTTACTTATTTTCCATATTTTCAATTTCTTCAACATTTTACTAACAAAAAAAAAAAAAATCCAATAACATAAAAATTTGAATTATATTTTAACAAGAATTAACAAATAAAAAAATAATTGTATAAAACAAGTGATGTTGACAAGACAATTCAAAATCTCAAGGCCATAATAAAATGAACGAAAAGTCACCAAATACATTTTCAAAATTTTCAACAAACTCGAAAATTAAGTTTTTCATAAAAATGTATTTGGTGACTTTTCGTTCTACAACGACGATATACAGAATACGATATACATATACAATAAATATAAGGAACATTTCGTATAAGCATATTTCTGTTTTCGTCACAGATTAAAAAAATCCGTATGCTACACGTACCGTATGTCAAGAGAACTCAAATAATATCTGGCAGAGTAACATTTTTCTTTGCGAACACCATGCGAGCACAAACTCAAACGCTACTAAGCGAATACTAACAGAAAGAAGAGAATATAACAATAACGATTACGATTCGTATACACACACTTTCACAACGACAACCCTCAAACAGACGCATGACAACAGACAGACGCATGACAACGGACAGACGCATGACAACAGACAGTCGCATGACAACGGACAGACGCACGGCACCACACTACATGTATGTATCTAGTACAGCTCTCTAGTTGGCAACAACAACGAGTTCTCTTTGTGGTACAAAAAATTTCCCGTCAAAATTCTATCAAAAGCTTGGATGCTGCTTTATTCGCATTTTTGTTGTTGTTGCACTTTCAAACGAATCAGCGGATTTGTGAAAAAAGAAAAACACAAAAAGCAATATATCAGCTAAATATATCACACTGTGAAAATGTTCATATATTATTTTTTATTACTTCAGATTTTACAATTAACTAAAAAACTATATATAAAAGTAAAACAAAAATAATAATGTGTATAGCACAGTGCATATGCACAATCGATGTACGAACTTGCGTAGCGAAGAAAAGAGAAAAAAACATTGTTTTGTCTATTTTATCTTTTTGAAGCGACTTTTGAAGCACTTTTAAAGCTATTTACCGCTTCAAAAGTGCTTCACAGGCCTTATTTTTAAGATGCTTATATTCTTTAGAATTCGACAAAAACAAAAAAAAAACACACATCTTCATTAATGTTCACGTTCATAAATATTTTGCACGCTTTCCATTGTTACTTATTGTTCAATATTTAGTAATATCATGAATTCTTTTGTATATCATTATTATCTTAAAAACATAATAAATACATTAAAATCATAAAAAAACGCAGGAGTCTTCCTTTTCTTGCAGTCTTAGTCTTGCACTTGCTCTTGTTCTTTTTCTTGCAAAATCTCGATTTTGTTCTTGCAAAAAAAAAAAATGCAAGAAGAAGAAATTTTTAATCATCACTAATGTAAAAAAATATCTGCCTTATACTTGAAATTTTTAAACTTGTCTAAGTTGCACTTCATTTTTCGTATTTCCTTAAATAGGTACTGAGATGTTAATAATTTGAAACTTTTTTTACATTTTTTTTTTGCATTACATTGTTTTGTTTATGTCCGAAATTGAGCTGTTTTGAAACATCAGTCAAAAATCCATTAGAAGACTTATAAATGGTATTCTATTAAATAGATCATTTAAAAGAATTTAAAATATATTCAAATGAACTTTTCAAAACTTGTTCCACTTTACCTCAAGCTCCCCTATATATTTTACTAATAAAATAAATAAAAAACCAATATTATTAAAATTTTATACCGTTGTTTTGGAAATATCGTTTCTCAAAAAACAACATGTGAATTTTTGTACAACCAAAAATGTTTATTGTGGGAACTCCAAATTTTAATTAATGAAATTTTACTTAAGATCTTCTATATAAAATAAAATGTTTTCCTGGTTTTTTGTATACTTTTTCAAAAACCGTTTTAAACCGGTATAAAACCGAAACCGTTTATATCGGTATTGGATATCGGTTTATTTCTGATTTTCGTATAACGGTTTCGGTTATAGTTTCGGTTTTAAAAATGAAACGGTTTTAAACGGATATCGGTTTCGGTTACGGTTTCAATCCTTGATTATAAGTATGAACAAATATTACACAAGTATAAAACAAAAGATATTAAAAAATGCAAAACACAAAAATAAAATATATATAAAAACAAAAAAAAAACAAATAATAACAATATATAAAAAAAGAAGAAAATATGTATATATATATATATATATATATATATATATATATATAAAATAACTTATAAAATATAAAATAACTTAAGAAATAACTTAAGAAAAAATAACATATTATATTTATTATCACCATGTTAAAATAAACATATTATTAATCATAATATTAACTCTAAGAAAACATCATTTCTATATACTCAACAATATATTTAAGACATTTTGTAAAAAATTATCATTAATCCTAATATTAATAATATTTTTTTTTCCATAAGGAGGGAGGAATGTTGTGAATTAGCGCATACATTTTTCTTTTCTTTATGGTTCTTCACTATTCATTCAGTTTTGGATGTTGCTGTACATATGTTGAGCGCATCATGTTTTTATATCATGTTGTAGTCATGTTGTACAGCAACATATTCATAGCATTGTCCCAACGCTTCACGTTGGCAACAATGATAATAATTTGGCAAAGCGCTAAGCTTTGCGTAGAACACACCTCTTTCAAGTTAGCTTCCACAGTTAACAAAAGTTTGCGATAATTCGGCAAAGCGATAAAGCTTTACTTAGACCACACCTCTTGCAATAGAAATTATCATTGCATTATTAGGGGGCTACGTTAAAATAATCAGAGCAGCGTTTGCCAACAATTTTGATATTTCGCAATTGGTGTCAGCCAAAAACTGCAAGTCGGACTTTCTTCAAAAGTCACGTACACCAAAATTGAGTGAAAGTGAAAACTCACTAGAACATAGTGAGAATAGAATTTAAGAAAAGCTTGCAACGATGGTATTGTTAATACCTTTCGTTGCAATTTAAAAGATTGTAGTTTAACCAACCTCAAGTGGAGGTAGTGCATGTAATAATAGTGTTAACATAATAAAAGTGTTTTTTCTAAAAGTAAAAAGTGTTCTGTAATAAATAAATACCTTAACTCTAAAATATATTTATTTAATTAAATAAATGTAAAGGAAATTCAACTGTAGAATATACAACACGAGATTTCTTCAAAAGTCACGTACACCAAAATTGAGTGAAAGTGAAAACTCACTACAACATAGTGAGAATAGGATTTAAGTAAAGCTAGCAACGAAGGTATTGTTAATACCTTTCGTTGCAATTTAAAAGATTGTAGTTTAACCAACCTCAAGTGGAGGTAGTGCATGTAATAATAGTGTTAACATAATAAAAGTGTTTTTTCTAAAAGTAAAAAGTGTTCTGTAATAAATAAATACCTCAACTCTAAAATATATTTATTTAATTAAATAAATGTAAAGGAAATTCAACTCTAGAATATACAACACAAGATTTCTTCAAAAGTCACGTACACCAAAATTGAGTGAAAGTGAAAACTCACTAGAACATAGTGAGAATAGGATTTAAGAAAAGCTTGCAACGAAGGTATTGTTAATACCTTTCGTTGCAATTTAAAATATTGTAGTTTAACCAACCTCAAGTGGAGGTAGTGCATGTAATAATAGTGTTAACATAATAAAAGTGTTTTTTCTAAAAGTAAAAAGTGTTCTGTAATAAATAAATACCTCAACTCTAAAATATATTTATTTAATTAAATAAATGTAAAGGAAATTCAACTCTAGAATATACAACACAAGATTTCTTCAAAAGTCACGTACACCAAAATTGAGTGAAAGTGAAAACTCACTAGAACATAGTGAGAATAGGATTTAAGAAAAGCTTGCAACGAAGGTATTGTTAATACCTTTCGTTGCAATTTAAAAGATTGTAGTTTAACCAACCTCAAGTGGAGGTAGTGCATGTAATAATAGTGTTAACATAATAAAAGTGTTTTTTCTAAAAGTAAAAAGTGTTCTGTAATAAATAAATACCTCAACTCTAAAATATATTTATTTAATTAAATAAATGTAAAGGAAATTCAACTCTAGAATATACAACACAAGATTCGCAGCGGTTTTTGTAGCGGTCCGACAACAACGCCCAACTGGAAAAATGTGTTATGGCAGCAATGACGTTTCGGGCGACTTGCTCTCCTGCTTAAGCGCAGTTTATGAAAAACTTGAATTCCATCGTATTTCGCGACAAATATCCGGATATAGTTAACGCAATCGTCAACAATCATTATGTGGATTAATTCATACATTGTTTCGACGACGAATCAGAAACTATGCGCGTTACAGAGGAAATTGTTCGGATCCACAAAAATAGTTTTGATTTAAAGAAAATTGTTATGAATTCATAAATGATACGTTGAAAGTTTCTTGGATGTTTCTTATATTCAGGGATTGAAACCTAAGCGATTAACAGTTTTGATTTCGGTTTTTTCCCCGTTTCAGTTTCGGTTTCTTCGGTTTTTATAACGAAACGGTTTCGGTTTTAATTTCGGTTTTTATATAAAATTTCTTTTTTTCCATATTTTTCATTGTCTTCAACAGAAAAACCTGGCGTAAATTGGGACATGGGGTAATGTGGAAATTGCAATTTATGGACATGTTTTTGAACTTAAATTAAGAAAACCAATTGTCAAGAGCTTTTTAATATGACATCAACTTTAATATGACATCAACGGTACACGGACACGCCCACCTCCCATACAACTCACTTATATATAACTTTTTGGGAACCAATAACTCAAAAAGTATTCAAGATATAGTTATAAAATTTAAAAAAATATTTTTAGAATTTACTTAAATATATGTGTTCTAAAAATCCGCCACATTTTTTTTCGTACTTTAAATTCCGTTTTTTCATATCCCACAAAATTATACCAGTAATATATACACCAAGAGTGTAGGGTATTCCATAGTCGGGCTCGACCGACTATAAAAGTTCGTCCCATGTTACCAAACTTTCCCATGTGACCTAACTTTCCCAACTCGTTTTTACTTGTTTTCGGTATGCAGTACAAAAGATATTAATGGAGTAAAGTTGATGTCATATTAAAAAGCTCTTGACAATTGGTTTTCTTATTTTAAGTTCAAAAACATTTTCAAACTCCGAACCATTTTTAGCTAAAACATATTGAAACCAAATTTTGTATCCAGTCAGACAGCAAAACAGACAGACGGACATGGCTAAGCGGACTCGGGTAGTTATGCTGATCAAGGGCGTAACAATATATGCACAAAGTTAATATACCCTGTACCTCATAGGTGTAGGGCAGGAATGTCAAACTCATTGGGCATCACGGGCCGCATTTGCAACTCACAAGATGAGATGGGCCGCAATTGTGTACCATCCAAAAAAAAAAAACACTCAGTTTTTACATTTGGTTCTTCTGTTGTAAAATAAAATTTAATGTTAATACGATAAAAATGTTCATAGATCCTCGTTAAAAGCGCCGAAGGCCATTTTTTTTTTGCCATTTTTGTCTGTTTGAAGTCTATCGAAAAAATGTTTGAACTTCTTTGATCCTGCCAAAAATGTTGTCTCGGGATGTATATTTCTAACACTAGAAACAATATTATAAAACAGATCTAACAATCATCCAAAATTGTTGCAACTTCTTATGTCCGCAAAATCGTACGATATCGAATTAGTTCTTGTACCAATATCGAAAGTCAAATCGTACTAAATTTAAATTGCAAGGAATTGATTAGATGTTCGGATTTAGGAGTTATGACGAAGTTTGTTTTATTATCCTTAACACGAGGTTTGCAGTATTCTACGGTCGAGTTTTTTTCTACAAGCACAAAAAGTAATAATTGATTATTTTTTTTTGAAACTTTGGACCACTGTATCTTTGGAGAGGGTGAGTCTTGAACTCTGGTAGATTTGGTGTGAAATGTCTATAATACAAAAAGTTTGAATTACTAAGAAAAAATTATAAAATGAATCCAATTCCAATTTGTACAATGCAAGACTCGTGTCTGCAAATTTTTGATTCTTGTTTTATTCTGATTGCGCCTTTATTTGATACTGGAGCTGATTCCGAAAATGGTTTTGTTAAATACTGTCCAGTTTTTAAGATTTTTTATGTTTTAATTATTTTTCTCCTTATATTTTTAATGGTCGAACCAAAAACAATAATTTTTTCTTCGGTGTTAGATATACAAAACAATGCGCTACCATATATTTTTATAAATGCCGTTGAAATATAGCCAAGGGTAATTCAAAACTTTACATTACATTTAAAATTTTATGAATATAAAACAATATTACTTGATGAAAAAAAGGTAAACATTATTGTTATGCCATTTGTGCAACGTCATTTATAATATTTAAAACGAAAATTAGGAAAATAAATTAATAGCCGTATTCTGACATTTTCATGACAAAGTCTAGTCATTGAAATATTGTCATTCACCGTGTCATGCATTTGTTATTAATAATTATTACTGTATTATACTTTAAACGTGACAAATTGAAACTCAACTCAGTGGTGAAAAGCTTTTTCAATATTAACTGTCAAAAAATTAAAATTCAAATGTAAACAATTTTTAAATTTAAATTTTCATGAAACGGTTTCGGTTTCGGTTACGGTTTCAGTTTATATTTATTAATATTTAAAAACAAATTCTACTTCGAACTTTTGTAAGGTTTTAGGGATGTTTTGGAATATTAAAAATTATTCCTTTAAGTTCGTGTTGTCATTTGGAAAAATATCCCCAGCTTTACTTAGCGGCGATCGAAAACCTTGCAAAAGAGCAGTTCTAAGCGTCACGATGTGAATTTTTGACTCAATTGTTTTGGCTTCCGAATATACAATCACAGCGAAGTTATTATTGTAGTCAAATTGGCGTAAGAAGCTGAATTGGGACCAACCTATAGTAGACGACGTTGATATATGGATGCGATGCCTCAAAATGTTATAAGGCATAGAGATAATCAGAGTAGCTCGATGCTACGGAACTAAGTTCATGCAGGCTAATGTACAGCTTTATGAGTTTGACGAAGCAAGTGAATCGGCATATGCGTCAGTAGTATTTTGGAGAATCGTAGATCACAAGGGTATACCCTTAGTGTTTGTGAAAGCGAAAGCAAAGGTTGCACCGCTGAAGTTGACTTCAGTTCCTCGATTAGAATTACAGTCAGTAGTGCTGCCACGTATGCGAAAATCTGTGATCGATATTCACGATAAAATTCTAACGAAGATTTGTATGTGGACTGCTTCAAAGACGATACAAACCATTGTTGGACACCGTGTCAGCGAGATTTTAGAGAACTCGTGCGTTGAGGATTGACGATGGCTACCAAATGCGTTGAACTTAGCAGATTTTGCAACTCGAGAGATGTCAATTAAACGAGAATCCTTTTGGATATAAGGACCGGCATTTTTGTTGGAGAACGAAACGAAATGGTCCGCGAAGAAAGACACGTCGACAACAAATGAGGAAGTTCGGGCAATATTCTTAATAGTCACAGCGTATGCTATTTTTCGAAAGATTTTCAAATTACATGCGTATGACATGGATTTTACGTTTTCGGAATAATTGTTTGCAAACGGCTGAAATACGTCTACTTAAACAATTATGCTTAAAGAAACTTGAAACTTCGGAATTCGAAATTTTCCGCTTCCTTCAGATGACTAGCATTTGCGAAGAGTATAGCGCTTTATCAGCGGGTAACACGATTGATAAGTCTAGCAATTTTCTGAGCTACACGCCTTACATAGATGATAATGATGTAATGTGCGTCGGTAGAAGGATCGATGGTGCGATTGCTGTTCATACTTACATACGCAGACCAATCATCTTGCGAAAGGGTCATCGAGTATCGAAATTGTTCGTTTATCATCGCACCTGGAAACATCAAAACGAGGATACAATAGTTACTGAAATTCGGCGTAGGTTCCGGATACCACACATCAGAGTAGAAGTGAAGCGAGTATCAAGGAGATGTCAGGTATGCAAAAATAACCTCTTATTGGCAGCTTCCAGGAGACAGCTTGACTCCCTTTGTAAGGCCATTTTCATATGTTTGCATTGATTACATGGGTCCATTTATGGTGGTTAATGGTCGTCTGAGTGAAAAGAGATTCATAGCACTATTCACTTGCCTGATTATTCGTGTTGTCCGTTTGGAAATTGCCAGAGACCTAACTACTGATACATGTTTGACTTATATTCGTAATTTTATAAATAAACGTGGTACACCGGTTCGGATATGAACTGACAACGGCACGAATTTTGTAGAATACGGCATAATTAGAAACAGCCTCACAATTAAAGAATAGAGTGATTATTTAATTGCCCGCTGAACCTTCATGCCGGAAACTACTGGGAACGTTTAGTGAGGAGCGTGAAGAGAGCGATTTGGAATTCGTTGCAGAGCACAACTCTTCAAGAACATAGTCGAAGCACATAAAGCTGTAGAGGCTTTTTTTAAAATGGAATTCGACGAAAAATTGATGAATTAAATAAAATTTTGTATGACCAAATATTTCATACTTAGGATGCGTAGAGGCAGTGTTTTAAAATGAAATTCGACAGAAAACTGATGAATTAAATATAATTTTGTATGACCAAAAATTTCATACTTAGGATGCGTGCGAATTGGACTAAATTAAATTTGGTCGGTAATACAGCAAGTTTTCGAGCAGACTAAATTGAATGTCAGCAAATCGAATAATTATGGACTTTAACAATTACCGGTTAACGAATGGATTTCGAATGAAAATACGTCCAAATTAATTTAGTCAGCAACTTAGTCGAATTTACACACACTCTTAGTACATTTTTTGATTATTTTAAGACTACTTGAAAAGAATCAAAAACTAGTAATTGGACTACTTTTTTATTATTCTTTTTTGACCTAATACTGTTCTGACACTGGCATTTTTCATGCTTAAAAGTATCTAGCAAGTTGGAATAAAAAGAGACAAATATATTATGCTCGAAAGTAAAAATGTTTATCCACTTCTCTCAATCATTGTTTTATTCACACAATACTAGTCAATTCGTGTACTTTTTGAAAGCCAGTGTCATAACAGCATAAACTAGAGTGATTGCAAAAATATTGTTTTTGCGGACTGAAGGTATTGCCAGATACTAACTGCTATGTACTGCGGATTGAAACAAACACCAATTGATAAAATCAAAAAGTTGTTGTTTTCGGGAGCAGTCAAGCTTCCTCATCAGCGGTCTTCTGCACAATTTCTGCATAGCAGAGCCTATAAGATCATTTTGTGCAATGAACTAAATGCGAATTTTGTTCATGCCAAAAACCAATACGACCACTGCTCGTTTATTAAATAATAAAATCTTACTATTCTATGATATTTTTATGCGCTGTGCCCTGCGAATGTATACATTTTTTTTTATGTTTTTCGAACTAAAATAATGTTATTGCAAAATATTGTTTTTGCGGGCTCAAGGTCTTGCTCTGACGCATATGCCGATTCACTTAAGTCGCCAAACACATGAAGCTCTATATTAGCCTGCATGAACTCAGTTCCGTAGCATCGTGGTACACTGATTCGCTCTTTAACATTTTCAGCCATCGCATCCACATATCATCGAATCCCCAGTGCATAGCACTTTGTATCTGGCAAGACCTTGAGCACACAAAAACCATATTTTTGCAATAACTCTATTTTAGATCGAAAAACAAACAACAATTTATACATTCGCAGGGTACAGCGCATAAAAAAATCATAGAATCGTAAGATTTTATTATTTAATAAACGTGCAGTTGTCGTATTGTTTTTTTTCTTGAACAAAATTCGCATTTAGTTCATTGCACAAAATAATCTTATAGGCTCTGCTATGCAGAAATTGTGCAGAATACCGCTGATGAGGAAGCTTGGTTGCTTCCGAAATAGTTGTACGGTCACCCAACAACTTTTTGATATTAACAATTGGTGTTTGTTTCAATCCCCAGTACATAGCACTTAGTATCTGGCAAGACCTTCAGCACGCAAAAACAATATTTTGGCAATAACTCTATTTTAGGTCGAAAAAGAAACATACATTTATACATTCGCAGGGCACAGCGCATAGAAAAATCATAAAATCGTGAGATTTTAATTTTTAATAAGCGTGCAGTAATCGTATTTCATTCTGCAGTGACACCACAGCCTATATGATGCTTGCTGCAATGCGACAACAACAATTGACAAGTATAAAGTTGGTGCAATTTTTGCATGTTTTCTCTGGTTGTTTTTTTGCATGCAATGAACTGCACAAAATGATCTTATAGACTCCGCTATGCAGAAATTGTGCAGAGGACCGCTGATGAAGAAGCTTGGCAGCTTCCGAAACAGCTGTACGGTCAGCCAACTACTTTTTGTTTTTGTAAATTGTTGTTTGTTTCAATCCCCAGTACATAGCACTTTGTATCTAGCAAGACCTTGAGCCCGCAAAAACCATATTTTCAACAATTTTTAGATTATTTGAAAATAATCAAAAAAGTAGTCCGATTACTTTTTTTTAATTATTTTTTTTAGATTATTTTTTGATAATTTAAAATAACCTGGAAAAAGTAATCGGAATATTTTTGTTAATTTTTGTTTTTCAGATAGTTTTTTGATTACTTTAAAATCATTATTTCAATTTTTTAGATTGAAAATAATCAAAAAAAAAAGTAATTCGACAACTTTTTTATTTACTTGTATTTTTCTTAGATTATTTTTTGATTATTTCCAAGTATTTTCAAATAATCTAATAAAATAAAAATAATGAAAAAAAGCAGTCGGATTACTTTATAGATTAATGGTAAAATCGTTAAGTTGAGTTGAAATAAAAGAGATAAAAGAAAAAAGACAAAAAATTAAAATTCAGTTCAATGGATCGGAAGAATTAGAGTCATATCTCCGCGTCATGGAACACTACAAACTTAATGATTCTATTGCCGATTGAAAATACCCTAACACCGCACATTTGCACAGCTGCACTCATTTTTTAAGGAAAAACGAGTGGACAAAAACGTACCGTAATTTGTATCGGTTACAACCAGTGGTTCATTGGATTATAATTAAATTGTAAAAAATAAAAGTGGGCATTTTCACATCAAATCGGGTTGGTTTGTTTTTATCTGGTTTTTAATAAATTAAAGCCTAAAAAATCAAAAAAATTATTTTTAAAAGTGTTGAAATAAACAAAATATATATATATATATATATATATATATATATATATATAAAAAAAAATATTTAAAATAATTAATTTATCAGAGTGCATTTAATATTTATTATTTGTGAAACGTTTTAATAAAAAAAAATAATATAAGGAGATGTAAGTAATCTCTTATACTATACTTCCTCTCAATTTACCTATAACATAAATGACCTAATAACATAGAAAACTTATTTTGAAGATAAATAAATAATAATTAAAAGAAAAGTACATTAGGGTACAAGCGCTCCTACATAAACCACCCCATATATGCTCGCTCGTTATGATCGAATTATTTCTGCATTATTGCTGAAGCCTTAGATCACATAATTTCTAACGAGTCGTCTCTATTGAAACTAACAGATCGATTTTCCAACATTTGTAGTTTACGCAGCAGTTTATATATTGATCCATTGGTAATCATATGTTGTCCAAATGCCATGGAGATGTGCCTTTAGAAGCATGCACAGCTGAACGTAGCGCACAAATGATGCTGCTAAGATACTCAACACAATTCTTCTGGTCGAGTTTGATATATGCCTTAATCGCTGAAAGAGCTGATCGATTGACGCGTTCAGATGCATTGGATTGCGGTGAATACACTGTGATTCATACCATAATTTTATTAAACAACTTCGATTTAAATTGAGAGCCATTATCAGAAACAACTGTCTCAGGTGTGTCAAATGTATTAAAAACCTCTTCTTCTAAATATTCGACGACAATTTCAGAAGAAAACTTTTTGACAGGTTTCAAGAAAGGAAATTTACTAAAGTGATCTAAAACAATAAATATACCAATGTTGCCTGGTCGTGATCTAGGATGGGACCAAGGAAATCTACAAAAAGTTTTTCAAAGAATCGATTTGTGTCTGATGTTTTTCCTATTGGCGGTGTCATTACAGTATTTAGGTGTTTAGTGCATTTACAATTTTCACAAGAATTAATATAATTTTTCAAGTGGTTTACCAATCCTGGCCAAAAGTAGAATTTACGAACACGATCAATAGTTGTTTTAATACCACCATAACTTGTTAAATGACTATCATGTGCTTTTTTTAAAAATTTTACTCGTGATAACTTTCCCAAGTAACCACTTTGTTGCAACTTAAGTGGTAGCCACACAGTTGCCATTAAAGTATTTGTTCTAAATCATGCGAAATATACTTATTTGCCACCCAATTTCCAGTCAATAAGCCCCGGGGCATGGCTTAGTTGCCACAAATTTTGATCCATTAAAGTTTCGGTTCACCTATTTGGAACATGAGCTGTAATTTTAACATGAACTGTAATTTATGTGAAGATTAAAAATAAAAATAATAAAGATCATACGCAGCAGAGATCGAAAAAAAAAACACTAACGTACTGTACCTTACTGTACTGTACTGTTCTTTGATACGAACACCACGAAAACACAAACCTAACATGAAAAACACTAACGCTACCTTCCTTCTTAGCGTTTGTGTTTGCGAACACTAACTAATACACTACGAATATAACGCAATGAAAACAGAACAGTATACAACATTGCTTAGTGTACCAGGAACACAAACTCTATCTCGAAGTAAGTGTTTGTGTATTTTTAGCGTTATTTTTAGCGTTAATTTAGTGTTCTTTTAGAGTTTTTATTAGTGTTTTTAGAGTTTTTTTAGTGTTTTTTTAGTGTTTTTTTTAGAGTTTTTTTGTGTTATTTTAAAAAATTTTAAAATTAATAAAAAAAGGAAGAGTTTCTGTACCAGAGGTTTTGTAGCGCCTCCACCAAGTGATCGAAGTGGATTAGGCCCAGCCCTCTTAAAGTTGGCGGAACTCGCTTTTTGTACCAACTTTTTTTTATCGCTGAAATCGATAGAGGAGGTCGAGAAATGGATGTAGCCACCCAGAGGGGTAGGCCACGCCCACACCAAGTGGGCGTAAATCGCTTTTTTGTACCAACTTTTATTTGGGACTACATATTATTAGTTTGCAAGACTGTTGTCAGAGCTAACTTAAAAGGTACACATATGCCACAATAGTTTGTGGCAATGGTCGAGTCGTGGTTGCTTGGATTAGGGATTTCAATATCTGGTAATTTTTCTATATTTTTATTTATCGGCCATTCCACACTAAATCGTCCAACGGTTGGAACTCGCCTTCTTCGATTTCAATGAAATTTGTGCAACTGATAAAGGGTATCAAGATGCATTGCATATGCATTGATCATTTTTTTTTATATTTTACGCCCACTAATTTCAGAGATACAGTGGTTCAAAGTTGCAAAAAATGGGACAGAAATCACTTTTCTATGGTTGTTCATATTTCAATATCTTTTAAAGTACAAATGATAGAAACCGTTGCTAGCTCGTTTTAAAGCTAATAGAACAAGCTTTTATACCAATTAAGTTGTAACTTCTAAACTTGAACATGTGGCCCGTGGTAACAATCCTTGCATTTCAAAATTGATGTCATTAAAAAGGACCCTTTTTAAAATTTTAAAATAAATCACATATTTTGCTTGTATTAATGTAAATGTGCATGCCAAATTTAAAGATGGTATTTTGATCGCATCGTATTTTAAAAAATAATTTTCTAAATTTTTACATATTTTTTGTTATGAAAAAAAAAAAATTTTTTTTTTCAAAAGTAAAATTTGCAATAATTTTTTAATGTATTTTAACTCTGAATTCGAATATAGCATTAGTTTCGCTAAATTGTCTCTAGTTTTTGAGATATATGTCGTTTTTCGAAAATCGTAAAAACTATATCCCAAAATCAATATCTCAAAAACTAGAGTCAATATGATAAAACTGACGCCATTTTAGAAATCAGAGTTAGAAATAGATTCAAGAATTATTGCAACTTTTCTAATCAAAAAAGTAGTCCGATTACTTTTTTTAATTATTTTTTGATAATTTAAAATAACCTGAAAAAAGTAATCGGAATACTTTTGTTGATTTTTGTTTTTCAGATAAGTTTTTGATTACTTTAAAATCATTATTTCAATTTTTTAGATTGATTTTTGATTATTTGAAAATAATCAAAAAAAAAAATAATTCGACAACTTTTTTATTTACTTGTATTTTTCTTAGATTATTTTTTGATTATTTCCAAGTATTTTCAAATAATCTAATAAAATAAAAATAATGAAAAAAGCAGTCGGATTACTTTATAGATTAATGGTAAAATCGTTAAGTTGAGTTGAAATAAAAGAAAAAAGACAAAAAATGAAAATTCAGTTCAATTGATCGGAAGAATTAGAGTCATATCTCCGCCTCATGGAACACGACAAACTTAATGATTCTACTGCCGATTGAAAATACCCTAACACCACACATTTGCACAGCTGCACTCATTTTTTAAGGAAAAACGAGTGGACAAAAACGTACCGTTGTATCGGTTACAACCAGTGGTTCATTGGATTATAATTAAATTAAATTGGAAAAAATAAAAGTGGGCATTTTCACATCAAATCGGGTTGGTTTGTTTTTATCTGGTTTTTAATAAATTAAAGCCTAAAAAATCAAAGAAAAATAATTTTTAAAAGTGTTGAAATAAACAAAATATATATATATATATATATATATATATATATATATATATATATATATATATATATATATATATATATAAAAATATTTAAAATAATTAATTTATCAGAGTGCATTTAATATTTATTATTTGTAAAACGTTTTAATAAAAAAAATAATATAAGGAGATGTATGTAATCTCTTATACTATACTTCCTCTCAATTTACCTATAACATAAATGACCTAATAACATAGAAAACTTATTTTGACGATAAATAAATAATAATTAAAAGAAAAGTACATTAGGGTACAAGCGCTCCTACATAAACCACCCCATATATGCTCGCTCGTTATGATCGAATTATTTCTGCATTATTGCTGAAGCCTTAGATCACATAATTTCTAACTAGTCGTCTCTATTGAAACTAACAGATCGATTTTCCAACATTTGTAGTTTACGCAGCACTTTATATATTGATCCATTGGTAATCATATGTTGTCCAAATGCCATGGAGATGTGCCTTTAGAAGCATGCACAGCTGAACGTAGCGCACAAATGATGCTGCTAAGATACTCATCACAATTCTTCTGGTCGAGTTTGATATATGACTTAATCGCTGAAAGAGCTGATCGATTGACGCGTTCAGATGCATTGGATTGCGGTGAATACACTGTGATTCATACCATAATTTTGCAACATTTTATTAAACAACTTCGATTTAAATTGAGAGCCATTATCAAAAACAACTGTCTCAGATGTGTCAAATGTATTAAAAACCTTTTCTTCTAAATATTCGACGACAATTTCAGAAGAAAACTTTTTGACAGGTTTCAAGCAAGGCAATTTACTAAAGTGATCTAAAACAATAAATATACCAATGATGCCTGGTCGTGATCTAGGATAGGGACCAAGGAAATCTACAAAAAGTTTTTCAAAGAATCGATTTGTGTCTGATGTTTTTCCCATTGGCGGTTGCATTACAAAATTTAGGTGTTTAGTGAATTTACAATTTTCACAAGAATTAACATAATTTTTCAAGTCGTTTACCAATCCTGGCCAAAAGTAGAATTTACGAACACGATCAATAGTTGTTTTAATACCACAATGACTTGTTAAATGACTATAATTTGCTTTTTTAAAAATTTCACTTGTGATAACTTTCCCAAGTAACCACTTTGTTGCAACCTAAGTGGTAGCCACACAGTTGCCATTAAAGTGTTTGTTCTAAATCATGCGAAATATACTTATTTGCCACCCAATTGCCAGTCAATAAGCCCCGGGGCGTGGCTTAGTTGTCACAAATTTTGATCCATTAAAGTTTCGGTTCACCTATTTGGAACATGAGCTGTAATTTTAACATGAACTGTAATTTATGTGCAGATTAAAAATAAAAATTATAAAGATCATACGCAGTGCCATTAACGTGAATATTTGTCCTGTAATAAAAAATATGCATGGCATAATAATAGAAGTCTTTACGAACAAAGTATTCGACAAACTACAACTCTAATTTGACAAACGGTTCAAGTTTTCGGGTTAAAGCTTATATTCTACCCCCTCTAATTTTTACGCGCACACAAAAAAATGCAATTTGTAAAAATGTATTAAAATTGTGATTTTCTTTATTTTTTAAATTATGGTTTTAATGATGTATATTTTTGCAACATAACATTCCATAAACATATGCAGTGGATGTTTTAAATATGTCGTGTATAATAATATACATTTATTAAATTTTAAAGTTAATTAGCTAAATTATATATAAACATGTTACTATTAGGTTCTTTATTCTATACTTGCCACATATATGGAACATACATTTAATAATTTGCCACTTTTTGCCACCTAATAGCAACAACTTTAGGTTTAATACGAGATGTGAATACATATTTGTTTCCAAAAGTCAAAGACCAATATCACATGATATAGATTTTGGGAAAAAAAAAAAAAAATAAAATCAATCCGATACTGATGTATGTATGTAATACATATTTTTTAAATAATAAAAATAAATTTTTATTTTTGCAGATTTTCTTCTTGACATGTCTGCCAAATTTCATTGGTGTACTCCATTTAGTTCATGAGTTATTAACAAAAATGTGAAAGTAAATAGAAATTTATTTATAAAATCTTATTTGATTTTTTTATTTTTAAAAACAAAATTCAAATAACATTGAAAACTTTGACTTGATTTCACATTTTATTTTTAACTCAGAAACCTATACGAATACACCTATGAAATTTAACAAAAATTTTAAGAAGAAAATCAGCATTAACATATATTTTTTTGAAAATTTTAAAAAAATGGGTTTTTGAGAAAAATCATTCCAAAATGTAAATCATGTGATAGTGACCTTTAACCTTTGGATACAAAAATAAAATTATATTCAATTAAGTTAACCCACCTTTGTGAGTTTTTACATATTTTTTCACTTTTTAAGCCGCCATATTTCGGGAACCATAGAAGGTAGAGGATTTTGTATATTTCTAAGTTTAATATGAGAGAACATTCATGCAAAATTTCATTAATTTCAAAGAGGATGATGCTTAAATTTATTATTTTTTCGTTGATTTTAAATGGAATATCCCAATAATTAAAAAAAGTCAAAATTTTAAATTTTAAACGGCCACCTGTAAGTAAGATTTCTGCCGCTCTTTGAGGTATCTTCTCTGCATCTGCCCTACTCTGTGGGTAGGCCCAAAGGCTTCCTTCACCAACGTGTGCTCTGCGAGCGGCTCGTTGGTTCAGGTTACCACTATCATTATTCCTCCTGGTCAGGAATCCAGGCCATGCAGTCGATGCCGACATCGCAGAAGGTGCTTTCCCTGGTGGCCTTCATCTGTGCATTTATGCGCAAAACTTCGCCGTCCACTGTAACGTCGCATATGTTGTTGCATTAATTACACAGTGTTACAAAAGAGCACTTTTTTTATATACTTGAAAAACGACTTAGTGTTGGTTGAAGGCCTTGTTGAGGACATCAGAAATCAAATTTTCGGAAACACCCTCAAAATGCGGAGTTATTCGGAAAAACCCGTTTTAAGGTTAGTTCGAGTACTTAAGAACGTGTAACTTACCAACTTTTTATTCGTTTTTAAATTTTTAAACAGTTTTAAGAGAAGAATAATGTAGCTTTCAGAAAATATACACATGTTGACACGTGCGTATAAAAATAGTGGTAATTTTCGTAAGAATGTCTGATCCGTTTCCCATTTTTTTTTTGTATTTTTTTCGACTTTGGTCACATTTTTATTGAATTTTTTCTTTAAAGACAAAAATATATGTATACATATTTTAAAGAAAATTTTATTTTGAGTAAAACTAAGTTTCATTTATCAGAATCGTTCGAAAATTGTAAAAGTTATTAAACATTTTACAAAGTGGGAAAATTATCTTATATACTATTTTGAATCCATTTTTGAATCAATTAAAAAAATAACGTTTGTCAATCGATGTTCTATATATTTTACGATAAGATCCAATCAGTCTGTTGACGATGGGATTACTTAAAAGCTTACTTAAACTTACTTAAAGCATTTTATTCGATTAAAATTTTTATTCTCACCTATTTTTTTTTTCAAATAAAGTCTAATGACTTTAACAATTTCAATCCGATTTATAAAAAGGAAAGACTGTTTTATTAAAAATAAATTTGTCGTTAAAAATATATATACAAATATATATATATATTTTTTTTTTTTTAATGTGGGATAAAAAATAGAGCCACAGCACTCAGACAGGGTTATATCCATTGTGCTGTGACCCAGTTCCCTGGTTTTTAATGATACTTCTTAGATTCATTATTGAATCTAAGAAGGCTATTGTGTGATAGAGAGTTGGCTCATCAAGACTGTGCCAAAGATCTGCCTTCTTATTCTAGAAAATGCTGGACAGTCACAGAGATAGTGCTCTGTGGTGCCAGTTTCTTCGTAGCAGGCAGAACATAAGGCGCTTTCGGCCAGGCCGATTGCGTTCATGTGTTTTTCACATGCGTTGTGTCCCGTTAGAAGTCCCGTCAGTTTTCTGCACTCCTTTCTACTTAAGGAAAGTAGAAACGAGGCCGATCTTTTGGTTATCGTCGGTGTCATGAGCTTGGAGAATCTGCATTTCGTCTCATTCAGCCATCTGCTCTTGTGTGCGGAGGCGACCCAAGAGCTGATGACGAATTTCCCCGTAGATGCAGGTAGTCCAAGCACAGGTTCTGGTCCAAATGGATTATCCTCAGATCCAGCACGTGCTAGTTCGTCAGATGTTTCATTGCCCGAAACTCCTTTATGGCCCGGCACCCAAATCAGTTTCAGTGTATTGTATTTACCAACACAATTGAGACGTGATCTGCATTGACGTACAATTTTGGATGTGATGACCTGGTTGTTCAAAGCCATAAGAGCAGCCTGACTATCGCTGCAAACTGATATAGCCCTGTTATGCCATCTATTATCCGCAATGTAGTCCATAGCCATAAGTATAGCATAGACTTCGGCTTGAAATACCGAGGCATTGTCGCCTAAGGCGAAGTGAAGTCTGCGGTCATCCGGTTCCACAAACACTCCAGCACCAGATCCCTGATCGGTTCTGGAGCCGTCTGTGAAAATGCGGTGTGACCCTCTACCTGGCTCACAGTCAGGCGTTAGCCAGTCTTGAATGTCAGGTTGGCAGACCTCAAAATTTCGTCTTGGTAATATTTCTGTTATCATTGCATCAGAGGGCATCTCCAGTAGACAGGTGTCTAATGGAGTGTCAAGTGCAATATCAGAGATATTCCAGGGAACATTAAACCAGAAACCACCTCGTTTTAGTCTCCAGCAGCCTTTCATGGCTTCGCCTCTGATGAAGATGTCAAGTGGTGGTAGGTTTAAGATTGCATTCAGTGCTGGACCAGGTGTAGTGGGAAAGGCACCCGTAACACCCAGACACACAGTTCTCTGAATCTTGGCAAGACTAGTTGTCACGCATTTTCGCGACAGCTTGTTCCACCAGACTACCGATGCATATGATATCATCGGTCTTATCATTGCCGTGTAAATCCATAAGGTTTTGCTCGGCGATAGTCCCCATGTCTTCCCAAAAATTCCTCTGCATTGCCAGAAGGCATTCAATGCTCGCGAAATTTTATTTTCAACATGTTTTGTCCAAAGTAGTTTACTAACTAGAGTTAAGCCCAGATATTTTACTTCGTTAGACAGAGGAATAATGACACCCTTAAGTACTGGTAGAGATAATCCTGTCATTATTCTTTTCCTAGTGAAGAGAACAATCCCTGTTTTGTGAGGGTTGACGGAAAGTCCGTTTGCATTACACCAGCTGTCAATTCGGTTCAACGAGTTTTGTGTTTTAACACAGACCTCATTGAGGGAAAAGCCTGTGGCAAGAATGGCAACATCATCTGCATAGGCCTGGGAATAGACACCTGGTCCATCGAGATCGTTAACTAGAGAGTCAACCAGCATACACCAGAGCAGGGGGGGAGAGAACGCCTCCTTGAGGACAACCTCTATTCACCCCTGCCATAATATACTGACCGCACTCCGCCTCCGAAGTGATGGTCCTAAACATTAGCATTGACCTTAGCCATTTGACCAATGTTTCATCTATTCCATGCCTTCTAGCTGCGTCACACATTCCATCAAAAGTCGCATTATCAAAAGCACCCTCGATGTCAACAAATATGCCCATCACGTACATCTTCCTCTGAAAAGCATGCTCGATCCGGCCAACCAGATGTTGCAATGCTGTTTCACAGGATTTTCCACGTTGGTAGGCATGTTGTCTTGATGATAGTGGGTACCTTGACAGCGATGTTTTTCTGATGTGCAGCTCAACTAGTCTTTCTAGACACTTTAGTATGAAGGACATCATACTAATGGGTCTGAAGCTCTTGGCTATGGAATAGTCTACTCTTCCAACTTTAGGAATGAAGGCTACTTTAACTAAATGCTAGGATGTCGGAATGTATGCCCATGCGAGACTTGCTCTAAAGATCTTCTTTAGGCATGGTAGCAATTGGGTTATACCTTCCTGTAGCATGACTGGGTAGATGCCATGGGTAGATGCCACTGCGTATTGGATAGCTTCATCGTATACAACCAATCTGGCAACCTGCCAGTCATGTTTTGTCACATTAGAGTTGTTATTGCAGTCCCCAGTGCTGGGATTACAAAGTGGCCCTATGTGGATTTGATTTCCCGGAAAGTGAGTCTCAACTAGGACACTGAGTGCCTCTGTCTTAGACTCAGTATACGAGCCATCAGGTCTCCGCAGTGAGTCCAGTCGAGCAGTTCGGTCTCTTTTAAGAAACTTGACCAATCTGCTAGTCTCACTGCAGGATTCGATGCTACTGCAGAAGTCTTTATAGGAAACACTTTTCGATTTACGAATTCGTTTCTTATACTCTTTCTGCTTAACTCGATAAAGAAACCAGTCAGAGTCTAAGTTGCTCCTTAGGGCCCTATTTAGAAGCTTTCTGGAATCCTTGCGCAAGGTTTCAAGACAAGCGTTCCACCAAGGAACAGGAGGTCTAGATAACGTTTTTCGTACCGGACATATTCGTACAAAACTAGAATTTATGACATCGTTCATAACTTGAACGGACGTCTCAATACTTTCTTTGGTACGAATTCTGACAGGAATATTGAGGGAATTCTCAAGTTCATGTCTGAAGCGTGCCCAGTTCGTTTTTCTAGGGTTTCTTACCATCAAAGAGGGCAGCACCTCTCGGTCAGTATGAAACTCGATATACCTGTGGTCCGATAAAGAATATTCTTTAAGAACCTTCCAGTTAAAGATTGACTCTCTCAGTCTACAGTTAGACAAAGTATGGTCAATCACTTCCTGTCTTCTAGCAGTCACAAAAGTGGGTTTATTACCAGTGTTGTGAATGTTCAGATTGGAGGTCATGATGAAGTCAAGGAGTCTGGTACCTCGCGCGTTGCATTTACTGCTGCCCCACACAGTGTGTTGAGCATTAGCGTCACAGCAAAGAATAAGGCCGGTCTCCTTAAGATCACAGTACTCTATGAGCTCAACAATTGCCTTTGGCGGAGGAGGCAGTAGTGAGTCATAGGGGAAGTAGCCTGAGGCGACAATCAGATGTTTCCATCCACTATCGCTTTCATAGCTCACTTTTGCTGCCACCAGGTCTTGCCCACAGAATTGGGTTAACTTAGTGACAGCAAAGTGTTTCGATACTATAAGACAGCTTCTAGGCCTTGCGGCTTGCTCATCGTATAGTATGGTTGCACCACGTAGTTCACTAAGACCACAGATGCGTTTGTTATACACCCATGGTTCTTGAATAGCTGTGATGTGAGGTAATGTATGCAACATGGAGAGCCGCTTACCTAGTAAAGCGGTAGCAGCTTTAGAATGTTGCAGATTTATCTGAGTAAATATCATGACAGGATAATTAACTCGTTTCTCATCATATGCCTATTCATTTGGAATTGATTCGGAATTTGATCCGTCCAAAGAATAAGTTTAGATGGTTGTCGTACTTAGATAGCATGACATCTAACGACTTCTGGTCTAAGCCAACAACCAGGGTTGAGCCCTCCTTGTCCTCCGGACCTCGCTCTGGTTTATGGCTATAGATTTTCCATCCGTTCGTTTCGATGCCCTGGTTCTGAGCACGTAGGCAGGCAAACACTTCCGCTGTTTTCCTGATAGGACCAGGTATCCAGCATATTGCTCGCCTGCGTTTGGGTTCGTCTCCTCTGAAAACAGCGAAGCGCGATTTGCCAAGGAGGGGATTTTAGCAACGGCTGTGGCAATCCAATCGAAATTGGCTTGAGACGAGCATAGCACCTTCATGATGCCATCACTCGTCTCATAGCCTTTTGCGTTTGCACTGACACCGCCGGTGCTGACTAGCCGCCAAAGATGATCGGTGCAGTGTTTTACTTCTGCATCATTCATCTTTTGCTCCTTCCCCAATTTGCCAATAATCGCAACCGGGAGAGCTTTGCGAGCAGCATCACGATATGATACTGCTAGCCTACCTCTGCCAGTGGATGTTGAAGGCAGTTCATCCGCAGCCGATCCGGAACATGAAGCACCAGTGCTCTTGCTTGTTGAAGCAATATCACTGGAAACTGTCGACTTCTGGGAGTTACGGGGTTTCGCATTATCAGTGAAGGTTTTAAACTTCTTGCCATTGCGCTTCTCAGGTGCATTGGCAGCCACAACAGCAGCAGCGGATGGTCCGGCTTCAGTCGGAGTAACCTCCACCGATCTATTGCGTTTTGCTGTGGTAGCTGGGGAAGAGAAAGCTCCAGCGTCGCCTTTAGCCTGTTCAGCCTCTTTGCGATCTTTCGCTTTATTCTTCCTTCTCCTACTCACCTGGGCATCGGACAACCTGACCTCCGTATTCAGAGATCCGGGTCCGGTCTCCAATGGAAGTTTAGCTTCCAGTTGGGTGTCGGTCTCTCTAGGATTAGATGCTGGTAAGACACCACTTTCCTTTGATCGACCCATGTTTCCAAATACGTGACAGAAAGGAGCCCTGAGAGGAAACAACACTGTCGAGCAGCCATACAGTGGAGGATTAGTCGTAGGCATAGCCGAACCGACACTTTCCTCTACTTGTATGGGAACCGCTGCGTTGTCGTTATCCTCCTCTAGATTCCTAGCTGTCTCATAAATTTGGGAGATGGAGGGGCACGATGAACCCCCTGCTACAGGAGCAGAGAGGTTCATCGTACCAGGGTTGGTTGCGTGGATTGAGGCCTCCAGAATCCTTGCCTCAGCCGCCGAAGCGGGTGGATTGCCACTTTTGTGGGTACCACCTGGAGTAGTTAAATCTTTATGTTGACCCATCGCGGTGGTATAGGGGTTTCTTTAGAGTCTGCCACCCCACCAATAAAAAAGACTATGGTAGTATTTAGTTCATTACTCATCACAAGCCTGTCTGACAAGGGTGACCCTACCAGAAACTTAAAGAAAAAAAAGTTTCCGTCAGCTTAGCCTTATTGAGTCATTGTAACTTAAGCCCCCACACCACGTCAAGGTAACCACCACGTGGGGGGATATATATATATACTTTCATAGAAAAATTAATAAAAAAATGTAGTCAAAATAAAAAAAAATAAATAAAATAAAAAAAATAGATATTCTTAGGAAAATCACTAACAGTATTTAAAGCACATATTACAAAAATAATGTGCCTGCAAAGCCTCACTATTTTTCTTTATAAAACCGTTTAAATAATTAAAATTGGTTAAAAAACAACTGAGTTACGCGTTATTAAGTACTTGAACCCATCCGAAAACGGTTTTTTCGGAATAACTCCGAATTTTGAGCGTGTTTCCGAAAATTTTAAGACTGATTTGTGATGTACTCAACAAGGCCTATAACCTGCACTAGGTCATTTTTCAAGTATATTTTCACTGTATCACCGTGTTATCGGCTTCACGACATTATTTTTATTATATAACTTACTGTATACGTCTCTACTTGAGACCAAAGTTGATTTCGATGCAACAATTGTGACGGTTATATTTATATTTTTTAATTCTTAAAATGTCATGTTTGTTATGAACTACATCGTAGTTGACAAATTAAATCGTAGTCGCTTTACATGAATTTTCAATTGACATATGTTGCTGAGATACTAATTGACATGAATGAACAAATAAGTACACGCTGCAAAAAAAAGGGCTCTCCCAAACATAATTTTGCAGGCATTAACATGTATATTTGGAATTTTATGTAAACATAATATATAATTGACTGATAAATGATTTGTAAACAGGGTTGTATTGAGGCTTGAACAGTGTTGTAATGAGCTCTGACTTACATTATAATATCACGGAAACATTTTAATGTTGCCCCTTAAAATGGTGTATGTTCTAAGGGAAACATAATAATTACTACATCCAAACAAAATAAATATTTGAACAGAAAAATAAATTTGTTCAAATTAAAACATTATTTTGAACGACCTGAATATAAATATGTTTCCAGTGAAACATATCAGTTGTTTCAGTTCAAAAAGTAGTATGTTTGCATAGAAGCATATTTAAATATTTTTAGAAAAAATCCTGAAAATAAAATGTTTTTTTTTTATTTATTTTTACTAAAAATCTTTAAACATGCACAGTGGAAAATTATAATAATAGAATTCATATACAAATTTTTAAATGCATAAATAAATAATTGGTTTAAAACTGAAGAACATGTGACAGACGCTCAACCAGACGATCCAGGCTCACTTTATATTTGATACAGTTACAGTTCATCTCAGTACAGCACATAACGTAGACAAGGAATTCACGGAGACTTTTGTAAAAAAACATGCCAAATTCTGTTTGAAAATCGAAACACTGATTTTTATTTGTGGTTTTTTCACATTAGTTTCAGAAATTATATACTGCACTAATTATATACTGCACTACTCTGTTACTATTAGTACTTTTTACAACACAATTTATATATTTATTTAATTTACAAATAACATAATTATTACCGACGCGAACACGTTTTCTCAACGAACAACAAAAGATACGTACGCAGAAAATGCCGATCAACGAGTGTCAACGTTATATACAAGAATTCATTTTCTGTTTGTTTTCAAACATCAGTATGTTTAAAATGACCCTATACATACTTCAAACGATGACAAAAGACACGTAGATAGAAAATTCTGCTCAACGAGTGCCAACTTCGTATACAAGAAGAATGTTGCAAGAATACATTTATTTAAATCCTATTTCTTTTTTGTTTGTTTTTAAACATCAATATGTTCAAACGATGGCAAAAGATGGAGTAGGTAGAAAATGCTGCACAACATTTCCAACTTCGTCAGTCGATAAATTATCGAATTAAAACAAGCGTGGCGAACATACGTTGTATTTAGATTTGATTAGCATTTCCTGTGTTTCGAAACATAGTTTTAACCAAGTAAATTTTCAAGAAACAGTTTATTCAAATGCAATTAAAATTATATGTTGGTATTGTAACATATCTATGGTAAATTTGACAGATTCTGCTGGACAATATAATAATGTTTACACGTGAGCAAAAATAAATTCAAACGAAGGCCCGTTAAAAAAAGGAAAACAACTTTGATGTAATACCTAAAAATAATTAATATATTTACTATAAATCAATTTAGATCCAGAACAAAGGTTTTCCAGGAACGTTGGCTTCCGGATCCGGCTTTTCAAACGTGCACTAAGAAATCAAAGATGATTACCAGAAAGATCACAGACCTAAATATCAAGTTATTTACAAATTATTTAGGTTAGCATGATGTTTGGCCTGGGGACGGTTCGCCACATGATGGGTTGACTTAGGACGGTTCGCCATTCCATTGTGAATTTAATTGTGAATATTGCGAAATTGAAGAGTATGAAGAAACGATAATGATTCAGAGCATACTAAATGTAATTCCTGATAATGTATTTGTAATTTTATTTTAGTGTAATTTTTAAAGAATTACAATTATTATAATCTGTATAATTAAATAAAAAATGGATGATTTTCAATATATTATTTCTTGAAAGTAAATGTGACAATTTACGAACTTGGATTGCATCTAATTTTGATCCAAATAATTCAAATTGTGCTCTAGCTGTTTCACATGGAGGTGCTCCGACGTCATCAGACACGTCACTACGATCCGATAAGGTGAGCCACATTATTTTCAATTGGAATCTGAAATTCAATGGAGATTCCAGAGGATTGTACGTCTATAACTTTATCTATCGTTGCGAAGCATTGACAAATCAAACATAGAATGGCAACTTCCACTTATTATGCCGGTACGCCTCTATTCTTTTCGACTCTAAAGTCAGTGACTGTTTTTGGAGATATCACAGGTCCGTTCAAAACATTTGTTGGCCGGAACTCTGTATCGTGCTTCGTAGACAATCACGCGATAGAAAACAGAAGCCCAACTGAAGTTTTCATAGTTTTACGAATCCATTTTAGCATTGCTTTGTTGAAAATTTTGAGGAGGAACTTGTTGCCCGAAATACAATATGAAATTTTGAACATACAGATTTTTTTCTGTCTCTCATATACAGAATATTGGAAGGAAGCAACCCTTCAACAAACTAAATCCCCAGGACCAAGAGGAGGATGAATTGATGCTGTATCTTTAACGTGTTGGAATTGTTAAGCTGCCGAGTTAGAAAAATTGTTCAAAAAAACTTCAGTGTGGGCGCGCAGAAAAGTGCACTCAAACAGATCCATTCGTTTTACACAGTCGACCAACACAGAAACCGAGTAGAAATTTTAAATCTCAAAAATGAAAACAATTCTTTAACAAAAACTTTAATTACAAAATTTTC
Organism: Dryomyza anilis; assembly: GCA_951804985.1. Classification (NCBI taxonomy): domain Eukaryota; kingdom Metazoa; phylum Arthropoda; class Insecta; order Diptera; family Dryomyzidae; genus Dryomyza; species Dryomyza anilis. The sequence goes on from OX638134.1 coordinate 31,992,715, forward strand.
ACCTTTAAAACCTTTTCATATTCGATTAGCAGAATTTAATACTGCTCGTGATCGTATTTTTAATGAATCTTCTGTTTCATTAATAAATAATTGTTCTTCAGTAGATTCGTCTTTGTCTTCTTCAAACGCCCGAGTCTAAATTGGGTAACGTTAGTCTTATTTCGCATCCGTCCCAGATCCGAATACGATCAGGCATACCTACCACCTACCACCTGATATGATAATGATCAGGGTCTACTAGGGAAATCCTAATTGCAAATCCACGTAAGGAAACCTGATTTCAACCTTCATAAAAAAATACTGATTTAACGTCTTATTAATCAAACCTAATATGACAAAACCTGATTATATATCTTATTATCATAATATGATTGAGATGTTATTAAAAACGCTTTATAATAATAAAATTTATTCTAATAATGTAAAATATTCTAATAAAAAAATGTTAAACTCAAATGCAAAGAAATACAAATTCTCAACAATTTAACAAATTTTAAATATCTCATTTAAACTTAAAACGGTGACTTTTTGTCATTGCAAAAGTTATTGAGACAACTTTATTCCCAAAAAAATTTTTTGTTTGTAAGGTCACAAATTTGGTAAAAGCAGTTTAAGAATAATTTAAATATACGTTGAGTTATATAAGATTTGGATATGGGTAAGATCAGGAAGCCTGATCAGCCACCCTGATCAGGCAAACTTTTAATAACGTCACGCTTTGAATCAGGCGCTGATGAAAACCCCTGATTTGAAATCAGGCTGCCTGATCAGACAACGATCGCATCCTGAACTGAATTTTCACTCGGGCGATTTACCATGTTTTTCTTCTTCTCGATCTACCAAACGTATAAAATATTATTGGCAAATGTCAAAAATATTCGAAAATAATTTTTAAGTTCTGTTATTGAAAAACCCAATGATATTAGGCCATATGCTGAGATAACTCTGCTCGGTAAAAATATTGTAGGTTTATGAGTTACAGATTCTTCGATAAGTACAGGTGCTTAGATAAGTGGTGCACAAGCTGCTCAAGACTTTTTAGATTCAAAAATACGTTTCAAAAAAATAAAATCCACTGTGCGAACCGCATATGGAAAATAGCTGAATGTAATACAAACATTATTTTTCGCGGAGTTTCAAAAACACTAAATATTTATGTAATTCCAAATTTATCTTAAAACCTTTATCTAGACATTGATTTTTTGCATTTTCTTCCACTAGATCTTTTATCTGAAATAGACAAATTTAAGTCTGAAGATTCTATTTGCGATAATTGTGTACAGCGTTTATTGTCAGATTCAGAACAACATGATTTACAAAATACAATTAATTTATTTCCATCTTTTCTAATCACATGCGGTTGATGTGGGTGACGCCAAACCTATCAAGCATTAGATAGGATGTTGAAATTAGGAATAATAGAAGAATCTGAGATCGCATGGTTAAGAAGCCAGGGAAAAGTAAATTATACCTAGATAGCAGAAAAGTCAACAGTTTCACTGTATCATCTTTCTAATATTGACGGAATTTTTAGTAGATTACCAAAATCCGAATTCGTTACTAGAATAGATTTTACGGATGCTTTTTGTCAAATACCATTAGACCCTTCTTTCAAAAGACAGCATTTACTGTACCTGGAAGGCCACTTTATCATTACAAGGTCATGCCATTTGGCCTTTGTAATGCTCCTCAGACCATGTCACGGCTGATGGATAAAGTTGTGCCAGCTCATTTAAGGACAGATGTTTTTGTCTACCTTGACGATCTGTTGGTTATCTCAGATACCTTTGAACATAATATTGATATTTTAGAGAATTTGCCTGAAATTGCGTACATCCGGTTTGACCATAAATTTAGGGAAAAGTAGGTTATTTAGACCATGTATTAGGAAATGTGATTATGCAGACATCTTCGGATAAAATTGCCGCCGTAACTGAATTTCCAGTTCCGAGATCTGTAAAACAGTTACATAGATTTTTAGATATGCCGGGGTGGTATACACGGATAGAAATGATTTGTTTGAAAATGATTGAATGTAATTAAAAAATAATACGAAATCGACATACATGTATTACGAATGAAGTGTAATTAAATTATTGTTCAGATGGTAATAACATATTAGTATGTGTAAACATTTTATATATTCCCCAGCAGAATCTGTCAAACTTATCATAAATATGTTACAATTTAAACATACAATTTTAATTACATTTGAATATACTATTTCTTGGCAGTTTTCTTGGTTATAACTATGTTTCAAAACAAACAGAAAATGCTATTCAAATCTAATTATAACGTATGTTCGCAACGCTTGTCCTCATTCGATGAGTTATCGACAGACGAAGTTGGCAACGTTGCGCAGCATTTTCTATCTACGCCATCTTTTGCCATCGTTTGAACATATTGATGTTTAAAAACAAACAAAAAAGAAATTGGATTTAAATATATGTATTCTTCCAACATTCTTCTTGTATACGAAGTTGGCACTGTTGAAAGTCAACATAGTGTGTTTTGGTTGTCTGATAGTGTGTTTTGGTAAGTCACTATACGTTGATATTATAAACGTATCGTGACATACTTACGCGATGACTACTTCATGCAGTTATCGTGACGTTGCAGTAAAGTGCAACGTAGGACATATGTGTCATAGTCAAGCAAGCCAATGAACTAGCAACAGTATGAGCGAAGCTGGGTCAAACCAGCAACAGCATGATTGGCTAAGGGCTTTTTCCCTTACGGAAGCATATAGTGAGTGGAATTTGCGCACGGTACTCTGCCGGAACATGTAGATTTGAAACATGCCTTCTTACAATAGTTAAGTTAAATTTTAAGTGAGTTGTGAAATATTGCTGAAAAGTGTTGAAATAAAGTCTAAGTTTAAATTAAAAGAATTCAAATATAAAATTATTTATTGGAAAATAATTAAAGTACTAAAGTAGGAGTAAGTATAATTGAACGTTGGAGATACTAACATTTTGGCGCAGCCGGTTACCAAGAACCCGAAAGAAGAAAAGAAGGAAGGAAGAGACATTTTTTTTTTGTTTGAGAAAAGGAAGTTACAAAGGAATTTTAAGTGAGTATTTCTGAAAATTATAGAAGTTGTAGTAGAAATAGACCGAATTTAGAAACATTTTTTTTATCACTCAAAATAATATTCATTTGTCATAATTCATTTTTATTGAATAAATTTAAATTTAAATAAAAATTAAATAAAATTTGAAATACTCGGAACATTCATAATAATATTTTAATGGTAAATTTAAATAAAAATAAAATAAAATTTACATTCAGTTAAAAATAAAGTAAAATTTAAAATAGTTGGAACATTCAAAAATAAACACTTTAATTGAAAATTCATTTTTTTTACATTCAAATAAAAATAAAATTTAAAATATTAAGAACATTCAATTAAAAATAAAGACAAATTTAAAATAATTCTTCATTTAAAATAACATTGGAAATTTTTAGCATATTTTTAATATTTCAAATTCATTTAAAATTTAACATTTTAATGAACGAATTTGGAATTATAGAATTACATTTTTTTTTTAACATTGGGAAACCAGGTGAACTGAGGAGAGTTCTAGGGGTTAAATAATATTTTTTTTTGAACATTATATGGCGGAATTGGAACAGTCACAGTTAGCTTATAGGAATATATTAGGGCAATTGGACAGGTTTACGGAGAAATTGTGGGCTCAAATCAGCCTCGAAGTAAATAACAAAGAACATTTACAATTAATAAAAAATTAAGTAAATAGTACAAAGGTCTTTTCCGAAGTAGAAAGAGTAGATGTCGTGTTCGAAGAACTAATATATTTCTTGGAACACAAGAGTGAAAATAAAATAAAGGAGATAGAAAACTGGAAAGGTGAGTTTGCAGCATTAACGAAAAAAATAAACGATAAATTAGCAGAAAAACAGGAGTTGTTAGATCACGCCTGCGGTTTAGAGTCGGAAAACGAGAAATTAAGAGCTTTGTTAACAGAAAAAGATATTTCTGATGAATTTGAATCAGTCGAAGAGGCAACTAACAAAGTAAGAGAATTAGACTCAAAGATCAGATTTTTAGAGGCGGAGGTAAAATTAGCATAAGAAACTTCGTTATACCATAAAGAAGCTTTAAGAATTTAGCTGAACATGAGCTTAGGTTGAGTAGAGTATTGCGCCACGAAGTTGTCTATTTAGGACATAAATGTTCGGAACTAGGTGCTCTGCCAGACCCCTCAAAGGTTGAATGCGTGAAAAATATTCCGGTACCAAGAAATAAAAAAGAAGTACAAGCGTTTTTGGGATTAATTAATTATTACAGAAAATTTATAAACAATATGGCAAAATTATCATTACCAATTAATAAGTTACTTAGAAAGGATGTTAAATTCACTTGGACCGACGATTGTCAAAATTCATTTATTAAACTAAAAGAATCAATAATTTCACCACCCATTCTCGCATATCCAGATTTAAAAAACCCTTTTTTAATTACAACGGATGCAAGTAACGAAGCAATAGGTGCGGTACTGTCACAAGGTAAAGTAGGGAGCGACCGACGAATAGCATTTGCTAGTAGGGCATTAAATGGAGCAAAAAAAAATTACTCCACCATTGAAAAGGAATTTTTAGCTATAGTCTGGGCAACGAAAAATTTTAGAGCTTATCTTCTAGGCCGACATTTTCAAATTTATACAGATCATCAACCATTACGTAGCACAGCAAATCTCAAAGATCAGTCATCAAGGTTAGCCCGTTTCAGGCATAAATTTTCAGAATATGATTACGAAATATCTTACAAACCAGGTAAACAGAATTTGAACGCAGATGCTTTAAGTAGAATTCCACATCCAGAACCAGATATTACTGCGGTCCAAACACGGTCTAAGACCACACAGAATAAATTAGATAATCAAATTTCAAAAACCAAACAACAAGTGAGCACGCCAGTACTGGATGAAATAACAACAGACACCAAGAACGAATTAAACTCAAGTCTACTATTAACTGACCCAGAGGAAATTAAAACTGTTATAAAAGACTTTCATGACTCAGCATTAGGGGGTCACCAGGGCGCAGTGAAAACATATTTTAGAATCAGAAAACAATTTAAGTGGAAAGGTATGCAGAAACAAATAAAAGATTACGTTAAGAATTGTCAAAAATACCAAGTAAATAAAAGTTCTAGCTTACTAAAATGCCAATGGTTTTAACTGATACGCCTGTACGACCATTCGATAAAGTATACATGGATCTTGTAGGTATTTTACCGGAAACTATATCTGGAAATAAATATATATTAACTTTTCAAGATGATTTTTCAAAATACATGTGCTGCGTTGCCATACCTGATGCGGAGGCAAATACAGTAGCAAAAGCATTTTACGACGAAATCATTACACGTCATAATATACCAAAAGTATTAGTAACGGACAATGGTTCCAACTTTGTCTCAAAACTGTTTTCAGATACTTGTAAATTGTTAGGAATTAAAAAGTTACATATAACACCATATCATCCTCAAGCTAATGGGTCTTTGGAAAGAAGCCATCGACCGTTAGCAGAATATTTAAGGAGTTTTGCAAAAGAAGATGGGTCGAACACCTTTCCGTACTTTATACGGGTACGAATTTGAGATGCCAACAAATCTTAAGCGAAAATGTTCACCAGTATATAATACAGACGATTACAACAAGTTATTAAAATATAAAATTCAACGCACACACGAAATCGTGAGAGAGAATCAAGAAAAAGCAAAAGAAAAATCTAAACAAATCTATGATAGCACATTACACCCAAAAATATTTAGCGTAGGTGATAAAATATTGTTAAAAAATCAGAATAGAAAGAATAAATTTTCACCCATTTGGGTAGGACCGTACGAAGTACTTTCGATAGTAAGTCCTGTAACGACGATGATTTCAATCAAAGGAAAAAATTCCATAACAATTTATTAAAAGCATATAATTTTGAAGCAAATATAACAAAATAAATAACGTAACAAACAGTTCGTAATTATCATAACACATAATTTAGTTCATGTTAAAAGCATAATATTGCAAATAAAAGTGAAGAGCAACAAAAAAAAAGCAATGTACGCGTAAATAAGAGTTTTAGGGATTAAATAAAATAAATATATATGGATTTAATATTAATGAAATAAATTAGTGCATAAGGAAATAGTTATGTATTAATTTCAAAAGGTGACTTACATCATACACTAACAAAGTTTGAATAAAGAAAATAGATAAGGGAGTAAGGTAATTTAACAAATTATATTAGATGAGTATGAAAATATCACAAGTTAATAACAATTAATGATAAAAAAAAATAAAATAATAATAAAATAAAACTAATTAACTAAAATAAACGTTGAATTGTCACTAAAATTAATATAGGTCAGTCAAAGGCATTGACCCTTTGCGATTGGAGTTAAAACAAAAGAAAAAGTAGAAATCGACGATGAAAATAACCAGTTTGTTTTCCAAATAATAACAACGGATAGATGTAAATTTTTTTTTTATGTGGGTATTTTATTTCTTTTAATCTTGGTTTTAATATAATTTTTCACGTCATTTTTACATCATTTTCAACTAAATTTCACATATTTTAGGGGGTGAAGGCACCCAAGTACATGACCACCCGCGGGACGAACAGCGTCCCGATCAGCGCGCCGGCTTCTTTCTCTAAACGCACGATCTCGCGGCAAATTAAAAGAAATACCTCAAAAGTTGGATCATCCTTGTAAGATTCGATGAGGCGATACAGACGTGTATCAACGCCTTCATCCCACCGCCCTGAGCGTTGTCAAATATGCTTCGAAATATTTCAGTTGATTGCTATTCCAGATGACCATAACCTGGTGGTCGCTCATCCTACCTCTAACATACTCGGTGTTGTCGTCACTGAAGTCAATATCATTAAAATTTGTGAGAATGTCTGTTTTAACAAAAAAAAAAAAAAAAACAAATTAATTAATTTAAAAATAAAAATATTTAATAGAAATGAGTAATTTAAAAAATCTAAATAAATGTTACTAACTGTGCTCGTCTGAATGCTCGATGACTAATCCTTGTTGTCGTAATGCGTCTAGATCGCGAATTGTTAAAGGATGCTTCCTCACGGCAGGAGGTTGCTGCCTTCGGGCAGCCCGGAGCTCATCCTGCTCCTTGCGCAGTTGCTCGCGACTGTCCTCCTGTAGGCCCTGTCCTCCTGTAGGACCAAAAAATATATATAAATAAATATATATATATAAATATATACATAAAAATAAATACAATTTTTACTTACGGAACATGATTAAAATTGAAGTTGAATATCCAAAGAATATACTGCAACTAAATAATTGTTGTCCATAGAAGACAGGTATGAACATTTTTAAAAATATAAAAAAAAAATCGCGAATTTGACTCCGCATTTCGACCGAAGATAGCCGGCGCCGTTTTTGTAAAATACTGAATTTGGATACTTTATAAGTACTGAGGACAGTTCGTTAACTCACGACACATTGTTTAAATGAGGTTCTACGGTGAGTGTACGACTATAGAAAATATAAGTTTGGACAAAATAAATATTAAATATAAAGTTGAGATTAAACGATTAAATTTGGATAAAGAAACGTTAGGTTTTTGAATTTAAAGTAAAAAAAAAGAAGATAAAAAATTTGAACCAGGAGGAAGTTAAAATGTAAGTGTAAGGAATAATTTTATGTAGTATGCTAAGGTGTTAAAGGTAGATTAACTTAGGACATAAGTGTATATAATTATATATATAACAGATATGTATAATTATTTTTGTTTTAGGGATATTATGGTATTATGAATAAGATCCTTATGCTGGTCCTGGTGTTGTCAGCAGCTGAAGCAGTCAACATCACGCAGACGCCGATGAACGAGACAAGAATATTTTTTGAGAAAACTACTATGGCATTATTTTATAGTGACGAATGGACAGTGATATCTAAGTTCATACCACTGCAGTTGACGAATTTTCTGGATCTAACAAAAAAATATATGGAAGCAGCCATTGAAATGTGCCGGAAAATGAGTTGAAGCGTACCAGGAATGAAATTCGGAAGATCGTGTGCAGCGGCAATGCAAGAAACATCGTCGATAATGAGGACATTACAGAAAATGAGGGTGTTATTAAAAGAACAATTCAAAAGAATCGCCAAAAGAGGTCGCTAAATTTCGTAGGTGAGGGCTTTAACTGGGCTTTCGGCGTAATGGACAAAATTGATCGAGAAAAGATATGCAAACATCTGGAGGACATTGAGAACCGAGAGAGCGAAACCTATGACTTCATGAGGAAACAGGTGACGGTGATGACATCTAATTTTGGAAAACTGTCAGCACCATTGCTGGATTCTCTAAGGGAGGTGGAAGAACTACAGATGGCATTGAACAACACCATACAACAACAGAAGAAAATAAATAGAGATATAGATAACAAGCTCAACAAAGTACAGTTTATGTTACATTTGTTGGAAATACAGTCAACCATAAATGCTAATTTAATGGAGATTCAGGGACAACAATCAATAGAAATGGCAATAATTGACGATCTCTACAAGGGGGATCTGCATCCTACGATAATAGACCGAAAGGAACTAGACGAAATGTTGGCCCGCCTCAAATTAAGGGGCAAAGCGAATTGGTTTATTCAACAGAATTTTGATATGTATCATTTGTCAAAGGTACGAGTTTTTCCGGACGGGGATAGTCTGATGTTCATAATTAAGACACCACTGCCGGATGATGTGTTATTTGCGTTGTACAGGATTTATCCGATCCCCATTAACATCAATGAGGAATGGGACTCGCTGGTTAAGACAAAGTATGACTACATAGCGGAGGCGGAAGATCGGAGTAGATTGATAGGATTAACGCACGAGGATCATTAAGATGTGTTACGGTGAACCAAGAGATGGACAAGGAGATAACGCTATGTAGACGTCCGGGAACGATTATGACGAACAGAAATGTACTTTGTGAGGTCACGTTAATGCAACACAGGACAGATAGAGTGAATACCTGTGAACATGTAGCTATTAGGAAGAGTTCAGGATTGGTAGTGAAACTATGAGCTTCAAACTCCTGGTTGTTCAGGTTTGACACGCCAGCGGTTTTCGAAGCGATTTGCGGAACAAACACGGCTACACTGACGCTAGCAGGGATGGGGTGGATGTCAGTGAATGAGGCCTGCGACTTGCACAACAGAGAATTAATATTGCCTTATGAATCTGCACCAAGAATGTTCAGGAATGTAACCTATAAAAAAGACGAGCACACCTTGTATATCGAAAATATAAAGGGGGATTGGGGAGCGTTACGCACAGAAAATGCGTCAGTCACACTTTTGCCAATACAGACGTCGGACCACAGCAAATAACGGTCAGCACTAAGAAATTGCCAGCGCAGTTTTGAAGATCTGAAAGCGGAAATGAGTCAGAGGCAGGAGCGGCTAGAATGGCTAAAGCATCAGCACGAGATGAAGACTATGGGAGCATCGTACGGCGTGGTAGTGTTGGTATTAATCTTCGTGGTATTAGCGTATTTTTGGTTCCTTCGAGTAGAATCATCGAGAAAGCTAAAAGTAACAAAGTCACTGAAGGATAGGGAGACAGTAGTAACAGTAAATGCCATCAGCAGCGTAAAAATTGAGGAGAACGAGTTAGCGGAGCGTATTGCATTTCGGCCAACCACAAGTCAACGAGCTGAAGTTGTTAAACAGAAACATGAGGACGAAGAGCAGAGTCGAAAGCCAACCATAACGACATTGGGACCAGCTTATGGAATGATTTAGGGGTATGAGTATGAGAGATTCAAGAAGAAAATTCAATATATATTATAAATTAGAATTAATAATATGAGGGATTGAAAAACACAAGAGGGATTAAAAACAAAAGAAACAAAAAAAATATATGTATATATAAAAATAAAAAGGTGTGGGAAAAAAAATTAAGTATTTTAGTTAAAATATCGTCGAATATGTCAAAGTTCAAGTAAACACTACTTTGCACAAAATAAAGCATAATTGCTCGCACATATAAATAAGAATAACACAGAATAACACAAAACAAAGCAATTACAGAGCGGTAACCTAAGAAGCTACTGTTTTGTCAACTGCAATGTTCTATGCATTATAAACAATGTTCGGTGGTGGGGTCATATTAAAATAGAATATTATAAATTGTAATATTTTTACCATATATATTTTTTTTTAAAGATAATATTCAGATATATTGATAAGACTTGTTAAGTAAACTGATAAGAGTATAATTTTTAGGCAATATCAATTATGTAAAAGAAAAAACTATTATTCATTTTAATAATAATTTTTTCTTAAAATAAGGGTGGAGGTATGTTGTAAGTCAACATAGTGTGTTTTGGTAAGTCACTATACGTTGATATTATAAACGTATCGTGACATACTTACGCGATGACTACTTCATGCAGTTATCGTTACGTTGCAGTAAAGTGCAACGTAGGCCATATGTGTCATATTGAAGTAAGCCAATGAACTAGCAACAGTATGAGCGAAGCTGGTTCAACCCGGCAGCAGCATGATTGGCTAAGGGTTTTTTTCTCTTGCGGAAGCAAATAATGAGTGGAATTTGCGCACGGCACTCTGCCGGAACATGTAGATTTGAAACATGCCTTCTTACAATAGTTAAGTTAAATTTTAAGTGAGTTGTGAAATAGAGTTTAGAGGTGTAAGAAGCCAAAAATATTGAGCTGAAAAGTGTTGAAATAAAGACTAAGTTTAAATTAAAAGAATTCAAATATAAAATTATTTATTGGAAAATAATTAAAGTACTAAAGTAGGAGTAAGTATAATTCAACGTTGGAGATACTAACAGCACTCGTTGATCAGAATTTTCTATCTACGTCTCTTTTGTCATCGTTTGAAGTATGTATTGGTCCTTTTAAATATACTGATGTTTGAAAAAAAACAAAAAAATTAAATTAGATGTAAATAAAAGTATTCTTTAATTATTGTTCTTGTATACGAAGTTTACATTCGGTGACCGCCATTTTCTGCATAAGTGTCTTTTGATGTTTGTTGAGAAAACGTATTCGTATCGGTAATGCTATGTCATTTGTATATTTAAAAAATATACAAATTGTGGTACAAAATATACAAATAGTAACAAATATCATTTAATAATGCAGTATATAATTTAATTGTTCCTGAATGTTTTTCTAAAAATATTGTGAAAAGCCACAACTAAACAATCTGTGCTTCTATTTTCAAACAGAATTCGGCAAGGTTTTTTACCACAGAATTCCTTGCCAACGCTGTGTGTTGCACTGAGACTTGTACTTGCAGTTTTAATACAATTATTTATTAATGCATTTAAAAATTTGTATATGAATTAAAATATTATTAATTCCCACTGTGCATGTTTATTGATTTTTAATAAAAATTAATAAAAAATATAATATTTTTATTTTATTTTCAGGATTCCTTTCCAAAAATATTTAGATATGTTTTTATGCAAACATACTACTTTTTGAACTGAAACTACTGATATGTTTCTCGGGAAAAATATTTATATTCAGGTCGTATATTCATATTTATGTTTCGGTTCAAATATTTATTTTGTTTTGATGTAGTAATTATTATGTTTCTATTAGAACATATACCATTTTAAGGGGCAACATCAAAATGTTTCCGTGATATCATAATGTAAATCAGAGCTCATTACAGCACTGTTCAAGTCTCAAGACAACCCTTTACAAATGATTTATCTGGCAATTATAAATTATGTTTACATAACATACATGTTATTGCCTGCAAAATATTGTTTGGGAGAGCCATTTTTTTTGCAGCGTGTAGGAAGTTTATTAGGAATTATGCGACTGATTTGTTGAAAAACAAACGAAAGTTCGAATGGTACATTGAAGCACAAACAGCATTTGAAAATTTTTAAACCATTCTGCCTACCGCCCCTGTTCTACAAAGTCCTGATTTTCCACAACCTTTCTACATACATTGTGATGCAAATAGTACAGGAATAGGAAGTGTCTTGGTTCATCAAACTGCGGACGATGAAGAGTTCCCTATCGCCTTTATGTCGAAAAAAACTCAACCAAGCCCAACGCAATTATTCAGTGACCGAACAAAAATGTTTAGCAGCAATGCTAAGCATAAACAAATTTAGAGTTTATGGGGAAAGACACGAGTTCACTGTCATCACCGATCACGCATCGTTGAAGTGGTTCATGTCCCAAACTTATCTCGATGAGCTTTGAAGGTCAAGGTTTCACTTTCAACTACAACACCGGGGTGGCAGTCAAAACGTGGTTCTAGAGCTTTGTAGAATAAATACTGAAGATTTGTTTTGTCTTTCCGATTTAAATGCTTTAGATAATGACAGTGGGGTTTTTGTGGACTTAAATTCTACATATTTTAAATCAGACGAATACGACGAACTTTTGAAGAATATAAGGGCCATACACCAAATCGACCAAAAAAGTCAAATTTGAGATTTTAACTTTGCGATTTCAATAAAATTTAGGCCACTGATAAAGTGTACCCAGATATGTACTGAACTTTTTTTTTTTATTTTTTCGTCAACTACTTCCAGAGATACAGTGACTCAAAGTTACTAAAATTGGACCAAAAATCCCTTTTGAATGGTGGTTCATATTTAAATATCTCTTTAACTAGAAACGCTAGAAAATCCGCTGGCGGCGTTTTAAAGCTAATAGAACGAGCTTTTAGAAAAAATAAGTTGTAACTTCTAAACCTGAACATGTGGCCCGTGGTCATTATCATTGCACTTCAAAAAGAAAAGATGTCCTTAAAAAGGACCCTTTTTAAAATTCTGAAAAAAATCGTGTAATTTGGTTCATTTAATATAAATGCTCATGCCAAATTTCAAGACGGTATTTTGATGGCATCATATTTTAAAAAATAATTTTCTAAACTTTTATTTATTTTTGTATTGAAAAAAAATTTTTTTTTTCGACAGTAAAAGTTTCTTGAATCTATTTCTAACTCTGATTTCTAAAATGGCGTCAGTTTTATCATATTGACTCTAGTTTTTGATTTTGGGATATAGTTTTTACGATTTTCGAAAAATGACATATATCTCAAAAACTAGAGACAATTTGGCGAAACTAATGCTATTTTCGAATTCAGAGTTACAAATACATTAAAAAATGATTGCAAATTTTTTTTTTCATTACAAAAAATATGTAAAAATTTAGAAAATTAATTTTTAAAATACGATGCGATCAAAATACCATCTTTAAATTTGGCATGCACATTTACATTAATACAAGCAAAATATGTGATTTTGTTCAGAATTTTAAAAAGGGTCCATTTTAATGACATCAATTTTGTTATGCAAGGATTGTTACCACGGGCCACATGTTCAAGTTTAGAAGTTACAACTTAATTGGTATAAAAGCTTTTCTATTAGCTTTAAAACGAGCTAGCAACGGTTTCTATCATTTCTACTTTAAGAGATATTGAAATATGAACAACCATAGAAAAGTGATTTCTGTCCCATTTTTTGCAACTTTGAACCACTGTATCTCTGAAATTAGTGGACGTAAAAAATAAAAAAAAATTGATCAATGCATATGCAATGCATCTTGATACCCTTTATCAGTTGCACAAATTTCATTGAAATCGAAGAAGGCGAGTTCCAACCGTTGGACGATTTGGTGTGGAATGGCCCAAAAATAAAAATATAGAAAAATTACCAGATATTGAAATCCCTAGCCCAAGCAACCACGACTCGACAATTTCCACAAACTATTGTGGCATATGTGTACCTTTTAAGTTACCTCTGACAACAGTCTTGCAAACTAATAATATGTAGTCCCAAAGAGGTGACTAATAACATGTATGGAACATACGCAATAATATGTTGCAATGCTGTGATATATAAGTCATACATTCTGATAATGGAACATATACAATAAAGGGCGGAGTTAACTTAATACCTTTCAATCAATACTGATACTGATGTATGTATGTAAACTACTTGTTTAAATAAACGCAATTAAGTTAGCTTGATTACACACTTTTTATTTATAACTCAGGAACTAGAATACACATATAAAATTTAAAACAAATCTTATGAAGAAAATAAGAAATAACATATATTTTTTGAAACTTTTAAAAATATGAGTTTTTGAGAAATTTAATTCCAAAATTTAGATCATGTGATAATGACATTTAACCTTTGGATACATAAACAATATAATTTAAAGGCCATCTTATCCAACCTTTGTGAGTTTTCTCCTATATTTTCTCTTTTTAACCCGTCATATTTATAAATTGTCTTAGTTTAATATATTAAAGCATTTGTACCAAATTTGAATTATTTCTGAGGGGGTAAAGGAAAGCCGTTCGTTTAAATTGGAATATCCCTATTGTCTTTATTGTTAGTTGGCACTTTGCCATCGACCAACCCACTGACCAGGGTATCGCCGATAGCCCCAAACTGCTGACAGATTTCTCCAAGACTTTGGTTCCCCCTTCCATCTGCAGCTTCATTGCTAACGACAGCGATTAGTTGCTGCTATTTGCTTACGATGTATTAATATAATATAAAGCATCTGCAAGAGTCCGATCCACTTTGAACTACATTGCTCACTACAGTGGCTGCCGGGTTTCAATGCCTGCACTTGCGATGTACATGTTTTTGCGATCGCTGCATTGTGAGAAAGGGAAAGGTGGATCGCTATTGTCTGTATTCTTCTGTAAACATTTTTTATTTTCTTTTTTAATTAAAGGGAAAAAAATTAAATAAAATAAAATATGATATTTAAGTTTTAAAATGATGAAATAATTAAGATTGATTGGTCAAAAATATATTTTTATAACTATTTAGAAGTTGAATATACCCAAGTGACCATTATAATAGTTTGTCAGTACAGTCCTATAAGAACTTAGGCCGAGCTCTCTCACCATTTTGAGCTGTGCGTGTTATATTTGTACTCAAAGTGGTGGGACCTACAGTTTATTGCCGAATCCGAACGGCGGGTGAGAGCCTTTCATAGGCAAAGTTTTACTCTCGTAGGTTTTCCATTTACTGCCGAGAGGTAGCGCGGTATAAGAAAAATATTTCTATAAAAAGATGTTGTTAGCCAGGCTTGAACCGGGGACCTTTCGGCTCGCAGTCCAACGCACTAACCACTGAACTACCGCGGCTACAAGTAACCATTAGCTGGATAAAAAGACTTGATAAAGCTCTTACAATGGCATTTGATACGCTAGCTGTAGTATATAGTTAATATAGTTAAAATTACAATTAATATAAAGCTAGCTATATAAAAAAAAATTAAATACCTTATCCTAAATACCTTAGCTCAACTACAGCATAATGGCAGCTAGCTGGAATAGAGCTGTTAACATGCTAATATAGAGCTTCACTGCGAAAACGTCAAAAAAACAGTATGTCAATGTGTTTGACATAATATAAATTTATTTTTATAATTTTCAGAAAATAAGAAATATTTTCGACTTTCACGAAAAGAATGAATGTAATCCAGTAAGGGTGGGTGTGTTTTAAGTTGTGTTGTGTCGACGCCTATGCCGCACAGTGTGCCCCAACGCTCTTAAATTGGGTGAAATTCAGTATTTTCGGAACCAATGAACTGATTTTAAAAATTTAAAAAGTATTGTACAGAGAGAACTTAAGTTTTAAAATTGGAGTTTGTATCTTTAATGGTTATGGAGATAAAAATCAGTAAAGTTGAGATTATTTTCATGAACAATTTTTCAAAAATTGCAAAAAATCCAAAAGTTATCCGATTTTTAATTTTTTTTTGTTTATGAAAAGCTTACATTGAGATCTAAAGAAAATGTGCTTACATGAGAAAATATCTTGATTAGTTTTATAGATATAGACTAGAATATGATTTTTTTTTTAATTTTTGAAGACTTTAATAATAATAATAGTTTGGCGCTACAGTTCTGTATAGAACTTCGGCCGAGCTCTCTCACCATTTTGAGCTGTGCGTGTTATATTTGTACTCAAAGTGGTGGGACCTACAGTTTATTGCCGAATCCGAACGGCGGGTGAGAGCTTTTTCATAGGCAATGGTTTTACTCTCGTAGGTTTGCCATTTACTGACGAGAGGTAGCGCGGTATAGAAAAATGTTTCTATGAAAAGATGTTGTTAGCCCCAGTCCAGGCTTGAACCGGGGACCTTTCGGCTCGCAGTCCAACGCACTAACCACTGAGCTACCGCGGCTACTTTTATAGATATAGACTAGAATATGATTTTTTTTTAATTTTTGAAGACTTTACTTTACATATTTATACATAGATTGTACATTTTATCATGAAAACAAAATCTTTGTAAATAACTTTTATAAACAATTAATACATAAATCATAAACTGAAAACCGTTTTTAAATATCTCAAGTTGTTTAGTAAATATAAAATTGTAAAGTCGAATTAAACAATTAATACCTAAATCATAAACTGAAAACCGTTTTTAAATATCTCAAGTTGTTTAGTAATTATATAAAATTGTAAAGTCGAATTTTTTTTTATTTTCAATTTTTTATTATTTTTTTTTTTTGAATAATTGACTTTTACGCAAATTTCCGTAAGTATTTTTTCTTTAATAACATGTAATTTTGTTGTATTTTTTTTTGACAACATTACAGGGAATCTTTTAAATGATAAAACTTATCCAAAATATATTTAACCAATCTGCCAACACTGGTTAAAGTTTAAGTTTTTAAAAATTGTTTTGAATTTGACCACCTCCAGAAAAGTTTTCAAAGTTGAAAGCCAAATTTTAAGTAAGCAGTATTTCTACGTATTTTTGACCCTTATTTTTTTTTTGGCCGGCGAAGAATATGTGCATGGCAGCATTTTTTCCAAAAATACTCATTTTTTAATGGGACTTATGTACAAATAGTTAAATCTCACATTAAAATATATATATATTCCTAAAAATGTTTTAATAAAGCATAAGCACATAAAACTATTGTATATTAAGTAAAAGTTTCATGATGATAAGGGTACTACTTATTTAGAAATATTCAGTCAAATTTTAAGTTTTTTTTTCTAATTTATTTTTTATTTTTCTTCATTTCCAAAAAAAAAAAGTATTCAGAAACTATACACAGATTGTCTTTATATTTGAGCATAGATTCCTTGAAATTTCTTCTTTTCAATGATACCAAACATTTATATATTTACTTTACATATGTGTGTAAAATGACATATTAATTAACATCATGTTTCATCAAAATTTCGTATTTTTCAATTTTATTTTGATTATGCACACCCGCAGAAAAGTTTTCAAAGCCCAACGTAAAAATGTAAGTATGCAATTTGAAAAAAGATTAATTAGTTCTTAATATTTTTTAACCTTACTTATTTTTAGCCCGTCGAACTATATATGCAGGACAACATTATTTCAAAAATGATAAAATTTTGAAAAGGACTTGTACTAAAACCGTTATATCTACCCTTATAATGTATATATTTACAAATTATTTTAATTAATTTTGAAGTATATATATTCGGTAAAAGTCTTATGATGATAGCTTTATCACAGCGTTAATTATGTTCAATCAAATTCAATGTTAGTTTTGCATAATTTCCCATACAAAATACTGAACATGATTCTGGTGTAGATAAATTTGTATTTCGTATGAGAATTTTTTTTAATTTTTTAAAAATTTTTAAAATCGGTTCAGTGGTTCCGAAAATACTGAATTCACCCGATTTAAGAGCATTTGGGCACACTGTGATGCCGTAATTGTGGAGTTATGAATTGTGTGCTGACGCCTTGCAACCCCCTTCTGCGTTCAAGCACACGGATAGAAAAGATTTGTTTGAATATGTTAGAATATAATTAAAAAATAATACGAAATCATTATACATTTATTACGAATGAAGTGTAATTAAATTATTGTTCAGATGGTAATAACATATTAATATGTGTAAACATTTTATATATTCCCCAGCAGAATCTGTCAAACTTGTAATAAATATGTTACAATACAAACATAAAATTTTAATTGCATTTGAATATATTATTTCTTGGCAGTTTACTTGGTTATAACTATGTTTCAAGACAAACAGAAAATGTCATTCAAATCTAATTATAACGTATGTTCGCAACGCTTGTCTTCATTCGATTAGTTATCGAAAGACGAAGTTGGCAACGTTGCGCAGCATTTTCCATATTTTTCCATCGTTTAAACATAATAATAATAGTTTGGCTCTACAGTTCTATAAGAACTTAGGCCGAGCATTCTCGCCATTTTGAGCTGTGCGTGTTATATTTGTACTCAAAGTGGTGGGACCTACAGTTTATTGCCGAATCCGAACGGCGGATGAGAGCTTTTCATAGGCAATATTTTACTCTCGTAGGTTTGCCATTTACTGCCGAGAGGTAGCGCGGTATAGAAAAATGTTTCTATGAAAAGATGTTGTTAGCCCCAGTCCAGGCTTGAACTGGGGACCTTTCGGCTCGCAGTCCAACGCACTAACCACTGAGCTACCGCGGCTACAACATATTGATGTTTAAAAACAAACAAAAAAGAAATTGGATTTAAATAAATGTATTCTTTCAACATTCTTCTTGAATACGAAGCTGGCACTCGTTGAGCAGAATTTTCTATCTACGTCTCTTTTATCATCGTTTGAAGTATGTATTGGTCCTTTTAAACATACTGATGTTTGAAAAAAAACAACACAAAAATGAAATTAAATGTAAATAAAAGTATTCTTGCAATATTCTTCTTGTACACGAAGTTTACATTCGGTGACCGACATTTTCTGCATACGTGTCTTTTGATGTTTGTTGAGAAAACGTATTCGTATCGGTAATATGATTTCATTTGTAAATTTAACATATATACAAATTGTGGTACAAATTGTAACAAATAGTATCATTTAATTGTGCAGTATATAATTTAATTGTTCCAGAATGTTTTTCTAAAAATATTGTAAAAGCCGACACGGATATTTCATCAAAAAAAAAAAAAACACAACTAAAAAATCAGTACTTCTATTTTCAAACAGAATTTGGCATGGTTTTTTACAACAGAATTCCTTGCCAACGCTATGTGTTGCACTGAGACTTGTTTTTTTTTTTTTTTAATGTGTGAAAAAAAATATAGCCACAGCACTCAGACAGGGTTATATCCATTGTGCTGTGACCCAGTTCCCTGGTTTTTAATGATACTTCTTAGATTCATTATTGAATCTAAGAAGGCTATTGTGTGATAGAGAGTTGGCTCATCAAGTCTGTGCCAAAGATCTGCCTTCTTATTCTAGAAAATGCTGGACAGTCACAGAGATAGTGCTCTGTGGTGCCAGTTTCTTCGTAGCAGGCAGAACATAAGGCGCTTTCGGCCAGGCCGATTGCGTTCATGTGTTTTTCACATGCGTTGTGTCCCGTTAGAAGTCCCGTCAGTTTTCTGCACTCCTTTCTACTTAAGGAAAGTAGAAACGAGGCCGATCTTTTGGTTATCGTCGGTGTCATGAGCTTGGAGAATCTGCATTTCGTCTCATTCAGCCATCTGCTCTTGTGTGCGGAGGCAACCCAAGAGCTGATGACGAATTTCCCCGTAGATGCAGGTAGTCCAAGCACAGGTTCTGGTCCAAATGGATTATCCTCAGATCCAGCACGTGCTAGTTCGTCAGATGTTTCATTGCCCGAAACTCCTTTATGGCCCGGCACCCAAATCAGTTTCAGTGTATTGTATTTACCAACACAATTGAGACGTGATCTGCATTGACGTACAATTTTGGATGTGATGACCTGGTTGTTCAAAGCCATAAGAGCAGCCTGACTATCGCTGCAAACTGATATAGCCCTGTTCTGCCATCTATTATCCGCAATGTAGTCCATAGCCATAAGTATAGCATAGACTTCGGCTTAGGCGAAGTGAAGTCTGCGGTCATCCGGTTCCACAAACACTCCAGCACCAGATCCCTGATCGGTTCTGGAGCCGTCTGTGAAAATGCGGTGTGACCCTCTACCTGGCTCACAGTCAGGCGTTAGCCAGTCTTGAATGTCAGGTTGGCAGACCTCAAAATTTCGTCTTGGTAATATTTCTGTTATCATTGCATCAGAGGGCATCTCCAGTAGACAGGTGTCTAATGGAGTGTCAAGTGCAATATCAGAGATATTCCAGGGAACATTAAACCAGAAACCACCTCGTTTTAGTCTCCAGCAGCCTTTCATGGCTTCGCCTCTGATGAAGATGTCAAGTGGTGGTAGGTTTAAGATTGCATTCAGTGCTGGACCAGGTGTAGTGGGAAAGGCACCCGTAACACCCAGACACACAGTTCTCTGAATCTTGGCAAGACTAGTTGTCACGCATTTTCGCGACAGCTTGTTCCACCAGACTACCGATGCATATGATATCATCGGTTATATCATTGCCGTGTAAATCCATAAGGTTTTGCTCGGCGATAGTCCCCATGTCTTCCCAAAAATTCCTCTGCATTGCCAGAAGGCATTCAATGCTCGCGAAATTTTATTTTCAACATGTTTTGTCCAAAGTAGTTTACTATCTAGAGTTAAGCCCAGATATTTTACTTCGTTAGACAGAGGAATAGTGACACCCTTAAGTACTGGTAGAGATAATCCTGTCATTATTCTTTTCCTAGTGAAGAGAACAATCCCTGTTTTGTGAGGGTTGACGGAAAGTCCGTTTGCATTACACCAGCTGTCAATTCGGTTCAACGAGTTTTGTGTTTTAACACAGACCTCATTGAGGGAAAAGCCTGTGGCAAGAATGGCAACATCATCTGCATAGGCCTGGGAATAGACACCTGGTCCATCGAGATCGTTAACTAGAGAGTCAACCAGCATACACCAGAGCAGGGGGGGAGAGAACGCCTCCTTGAGGACAACCTCTATTCACCCCTGCCATAATATACTGACCGCACTCCGCCTCCGAAGTGATGGTCCTAAACATTAGCATTGACCTTAGCCATTTGACCAATGTTTCATCTATTCCATGCCTTCTAGCTGCGTCACACATTCCATCAAAAGTCGCATTATCAAAAGCACCCTCGATGTCAACAAATATGCCCATCACGTACATCTTCCTCTGAAAAGCATGCTCGATCCTGCCAACCAGATGTTGCAATGCTGTTTCACAGGATTTTCCACGTTGGTAGGCATGTTGTCTTGATGATAGTGGGTACCTTGACAACGATGTTTTTCTGACGTGCAGCTCAACTAGACTTTCTAGACACTTTAGTATGAAGGACATCATACTAATGGGTCTGAAGCTCTTGGCTATGGAATAGTCTACTCTTCCAACTTTAGGAATGAAGGCTACTTTTACTAAATGCTAGGATGTCGGAATGTATGCCCATGCGAGACTTGCTCTAAAGATCTTCTTTAGGCATGGTAGCAATTGGGTTATACCTTCCTGTAGCATGACTGGGTAGATGCCATCCGGTCCAGGTGACTTGAAGCCATCAAAAGAGGCCACTGCGTATTGGATAGCTTCATCGTATACAACCAATCTGGCAACCTGCCAGTCATGTTTTGTCACATTAGAGTTGTTATTGCAGTCCCCAGTGCTGGGATTACAAAGTGGCCCTATGTGGATTTGATTTCCCGGAAAGTGAGTCTCAACTAGGACACTGAGTGCCTCTGTCTTAGACTCAGTATACGAGCCATCAGATCTCCGCAGTGAGTCCAGTCGAGCAGTTCGGTCTCTTTTAAGAAACTTGACCAATCTGCTAGTCTCACTGCAGGATTCGATGCTACTGCAGAAGTCTTTATAGGAAACACTTTTCGATTTACGAATTCGTTTCTTATACTCTTTCTGCTTAGCTCGATAAAGAAACCAGTCAGAGTCTAAGTTGCTCCTTAGGGCCCTATTTAGAAGCTTTCTGGAATCCTTGCGCAAGGTTTCAAGACAAGCGTTCCACCAAGGAACAGGAGGTCTAGATAACGTTTTTCGTACCGGACATATTCGTACAAAACTAGAATTTATGACATCGTTCATAACTTGAACGGACGTCTCAATACTTTCTTTGGTACGAATTCTGACAGGAATATTGAGGGAATTCTCAAGTTCATGTCTGAAGCGTGCCCAGTTCGTTTTTCTAGGGTTTCTTACCATCAAAGAGGGCAGCACCTCTCGGTCAGTATGAAACTCGATATACCTGTGGTCCGATAAAGAATCTTCTTTAAGAACCTTCCAGTTAAAGATTGACTCTCTCAGTCTACAGTTAGACAAAGTAAGGTCAATCACTTCCTGTCTTCTAGCAGTCACAAAAGTGGGTTTATTACCAGTGTTGTGAATGTTCAGATTGGAGGTCATGATGAAGTCAAGGAGTCTGGTACCTCGCGCGTTGCATTTACTGCTGCCCCACACAGTGTGTTGAGCATTAGCGTCACTGCAAAGAATAAGGCCGGTCTCCTTAAGATCACAGTACTCTATGAGCTCAACAATTGCCATTGGCGGAGGAGGCAGTAGTGAGTCATAGGGGAAGTAGCCTGAGGCGACAATCAGATGTTTCCATCCACTACCTCTGCCAGTGGATGTTGAAGGCAGTTCATCCGCAGCCGATCCGGAACATGAAGCACCAGTGCTCTTGCTTGTTGAAGCAATATCACTGGAAACTGTCGAGTTCTGGGAGTTGCGGGGTTTCGCAGTAGCAGTGAAGGTTTGTACTTGCAGCTTTAATTCAATTATTTATTAATGCATTTAAAAATTTGTATATGAATTAAAATATTATTAATTCCCACTGTGCATGTTTAATGATTTTTATAAAAATTAATTAAAAACCAGTTGGGAAGGTTAGATCACATGGGAAATTTTAAAGTAGGTGTAATTATGATAGTTAGGATTATCAAAATTATAGTCGGTCTAAGCCGACTATAAATACCCTACACATATGTGTGGTTACCATTCAAAGTGATATATAGGTCACCAGGGTATACGAATCCTGAAAATAACTACAAACATTCAATCGCTGAAGAATTTCCATTCATTTGATACCCATATTTACAAATGGGTAGGTGTACCGAATTTCGATTTTTTTTTTAATGAACCACAGGTCTTTTCGACGGAAAACATTATTATCACGTACTTGAGCATGATGTCAATATATATTTGACCAAAAAAGTTTACCTAAGCACGTATACATAAAAATTGATCTTTATATGTACATTTTATATGAGGTATTTGAACATAAGTGGTCGGATCATAGGTCACAATGAACCGATCTCGCCAATTTTTTCGCACATACAGCGTAGGTCTATTAGTAATCAAAGTTATAAGTTTCATTTATCTAGCTCTTCAATTTTAAAAGTTGTAGGGATTTCAACAGACAGACAGACAGACGGACAGACAGACGGACATCGCTAAATCGACTCAGGAGGTCATGCTGATCAAGAATATATATACTTTTCCATACCGGAGATGCTTCCTTCTGGGTGTTACAAACGGCGTACCAAACTGAATATACCCTTTCACTTTTAGTGTAGGGTATAAAAAACAATATTTATATTTTGTTTTCAGGATTCCTTTCCAAAAATATTTAGATATGTTTTTATGCAATGAGGTTTTGAACTGAAACATCTGATATGTTTCTGGAAAAATATTTGTATTCAGGTCGTTCCAACTCATGTTATATTTTAAACATATTTATGTTTCGGTTCAAATATTTATTTTCTTTGGATGTAGTAATTATTATGTTTCTATTAGAACATATATCATTTTAAGGGACAACATCAAAATGTACCCGTGATATCATAATGTTAATCAGACCTCATTACAACACTGTTTAAGTCTCAAGACAACCCTTTACAAATGACTTATCAGGCAATTATATATTATATTTACATAAAATTCCAAACATACATGAAAATGCCTGCAAAATTTTGTTTGGGACAGCCTTTTTTTGCAGCGTGTAGTTGCGAGTGGTCAGATGAAGATTACTCCCCACAGACCATGCAACAAGACTTGGAAACATTTGATCCATCAGGAATCACTTTTCGATAGCATTATTGACTATCATAATAGTTCCCTTGTACGTTTAAATAATGACGTACACTTTTAAACATAATCTGTTTGACGTTTCATATATTTTTATGCAAACTTCCACAATACACGAAACGAAAACTAAAAAAAAAAAACGAAATTATATTTCATTTTCCCTGAAATAAAATATATGATGTGTGTCTGATCGGTCTAAGCAGCAATTTCATGAAATGAAAAAGGCACAGGTTCAATTCCGCAAAATGGTAAAATTAGGAAATGATTTTCAAATAAATAAAATTCAAATAATAGTAATACGGTTGTATATTTATTATTGCACACAAAAGTTAGGAGTCAGACATTCTACCACCTGAGCTATTGATACAATTTTTTTCTGGGAAATTTGCTTATTTAAATAACATTAGCTGAAGTAGGGCTGTATAGTAAGCAGGATAAACTCTTATTGAGCTGTTCAACGGCAAATTGATGAGGTTTGAGAGTTGCTTGTACAGCATTATCGGTTTTTTAACAAGTTGGACAAGCTAATTGTTACTTGGGTAACTACGTTGAAGTAAATTTTCAAACTTAGTTAGAAATGACTACGTTTCATTGTCGGAGGATTTTCATACACGTCATAGTTGAAAACGTATTTATGAATAACTACGTTTTGATCTCGGAGTATAATTAATACCCAACTAGAACCAAATATGAAATGTTATCTTTGCGACAATCGTTTTTCAGGGAATACAATGGTTATTACAAAAGTTATCTATTAAGCATCGTTGAGATAGCTCAGAAAGATAACTTTTAAAAATAAACAAATCAGAATAATTCCATCATACACAGAAAAAAATGTGCATCATATTGATGAATTCCGTTCTTCAAACCATGATTCAATGTATTGAAGAACCATTCATTATATTAATGACTAACGCCATCAATGTCATGAATGCTATTATAAATATGAAGAACGATTGGTAACTGTCGAAAAAGTGTTCTTCAATATAATGAACTGTATGTGAAGAATACGTTTCTTCACGCAGAGAAAAATCATGGTTGTGGTGATCATATTTGATGAAATTGAAAACGAGAGCACGCGAGTATACGACTATAGTATAATCACCGACTTCTTATGTAACGCGACGGAACATGATTACTAAATGTAATTTATACAAATTTGTTTAAACTACAGTGTCTGCAAATTATCGTATACAAATTTACTTTTAGATATATTTTCATTTTTATTAATGACACTTCGTCTCGACAACACGACTGCTCACTGACAACTGACAATATTAAATTGAGTAAGAGAGAGTAAAAATGCCATTAGGTGAGCATTGTATGGATGTAAATAATAAATTAATATATTATGATCAGTGAATATCATGGTATGATTGGTATTGACTATATTTTGTTCGTAGCAGTCTTTATTGTAACCATAACATGGTTCTTAACAATCATATTATGTTTTTTAAGAATGACAATCATATATAGTAAATGATCTACTATAAAATGATTATAGCTAACGTATTATTGTTGAAATAAAACATAAAATACTATACTTTTATTATAACAACCGTACATGAATTTAAAAATCATAGTATGGCTGTAACGATCATGTCACAACCATATTATTTCTTTGCGAATTCATATTAATGAACCAAAATATAAAATACAACATATATGTTCTTCATATTGAAGAACGCTGTTCATCAAAACCAAATTTATATGAAAACATTATTTTTTTTCGTTCATTTTTTGCCGTACTTCACAGTTCTGTAACGAACTTTCCAGGGTATGTTCAGCGGTGTCCAGGGTTCGTACAAAAATTATACGTTATTCGTCTCAGTGTACTTCGTGATTTCTCTCAGTGTGCTATGGGAATCGGTATTCCTCTCAGAATACTTATGGGATTTGCTATTCCTCTCAGTGTACTATGGGAATTGATATTCCTCACGAGCCCGGCTTAGATTGCTGACCTGGGAATAGGTATTCCTCGGCAGCCTGGGTAAGACTGTCTTCTGTTGCACAAAGACGCTCCTTTTATACACGCCAGCTGGTGTATGCTGCTGCAGTCGTGCATCTGGTTGTTGTCTTCGTGTGGTGTTGCTCGTTGTACTGGCTGCATCGTATGCTGCAACAGCATGCAGTATTTATGTTGTTGTTGTTGCTACAGCATTTGCTTTATGCTTTGTGTATGCGCTTCGTGTGTGTTTCATGTTGCAACCAGCATCAAACATGCTGTTATGCATGATGTGTTGCATGCTGTATGACGCAGTGGCGTTGTATGATGCAGCTGCGTTATATGATGGAGATCTATGTGTCGGCAAATTTGTGACCCACAAATTTGTCTCGCTACACTTCCTTCCCTCTCACGGGATCCAAACTCGGGACATGGTACCGAGTGCGGTTAATAACGTGCGCGAAAATAAACGCCTTTTGAGTTGCGCACCACGTATGTACGTTCAGTGGATCATGTATCGGTTTCGTGGAACGGTATTGTACCTTAAGGGTCTGCGGTGTGGCTAGGGCTGCTAGCGTCGTGAAACAATCATCGTTGGAACGTTGTAAGTCGCTGTGGCGCCCGTCGGCCTCTTACATCTTGCTGATTTCTTGCTGTTTCTCCTGTGGCTGTTCTGGTTTCCACTGGTACTTTTGTCACTTTTGCTTCTAAATTTGCTGTCGTTTCATCTACTGGCATCCTGTTAAATTGTAGTGACGCGCCTGATCTTTTGCTGCCCGCATCATGTTGCGGCGAAATATTGCGAAGGCTCCTTTTAAATGATTGGCACTCGGCCTGGTGTTTTTGTTTTCCTTTCCGGCACCAAATGTTTTTCCGTCGAAGATCGTTCTCTGTAGTAGTGGTTTCTGGTCCAAAACTAGGTTCTTCGTCTATTTTGGAAAGCATGTGTCCAACAGGCTCCTGTTGAATTACTTTGCAATGTTGACAAGATGCACAACGGCGTACGTACTGGGTAATGTCACGCTACATACCTGGCCAGTAGTATTTATTCATGACCCGTGCCATTGTTCTCCTTTCTCTTAGTGGTGTCGGTACGCATAGTTTTCAGGTACATAAATGATCATCGCCAATATTCTTGGGTAGATGTCGTTATAGTTGTGTGTCCTGCAACGTATAATCTGGAAATTTCCCCGAATTCTGTTGTACTTCTTTGTAATGTGGCTGCTACCTCTACTGTAGCCTAAGACAGTGCTTGTGTGTTTGCTACTGGTTGATAATTTTCTGATGATATTTGTAGGTCATCGATTTCCCTGGATTAAGTTCGCTAAATTTGAGACTTGTACATGCAACTGGAGTCTGATCGTGTGGTTTATTACGACCTTCGTTCAGTTGTAATGTTTGTCCTCCGCAGATGAAAATGATCCCTGCCTGTAGTAGGAAATTCATTCCGAATAAAAAGGGGTCGATGACGTTCGGTAAGATTAAAAACGTTATCTCGAACGTAGTATGCCCAAGTGTAACCTGTTTCTTGAGAGTTTCTTTTATTATTCGCTGACTCCCGTCAGCCTTGTGTACAATGATTTCGCATGGTCTTATTTCACCTGAGTTTTCTATGCGTTGTGCTTCTGCTTGGCAAATAAAGCTTATAGTTGTTCCTGTATCGATAGTTGCTGTGGCGATAATCGAACTGCAATTTGTTTAATTGTTCAGAATTTCGAGTTGGGGCTGCCTCCTGCCCTCCATCTTTGCGGAGTCCCTGGAAGTTCCCTCCCTACAGCATTCATTGGTGCGACGGCCTCTCCGTCCACAGTCCCAACAAAATAATATTTGCGGGTATTGCATTCTCGTGACACATGACCATCTTGACCACAACGATAGCATGCAGTTCTTGGATTTATAATTCTTCTCGAGTTAGTTGATATCATTCTGTGATGTTCCTCGCGACGCTGTGGTGGTATGAACATGGGATCATGTCTTTGTGTTTCTGGTCTGCGTGGTTTAGGTCGAATGTCTTCGAATGCATTTGCTAAACCGATCAGTTCTTCAAAAGAGTTAAAATCTCTTTTCTTAATATAGAGCTGATATTCACGTGCGGAATTTCTAAAAATGCGATCTAGATTTTGTTCTTCCGAGTAATTGGTCGGACGCAGTAACTTTCGTAGTGAAATGGCATAATCTTTAAATTTTTCATTGTTGCGTTGCTGACGCTGACGGATCTCATCGTCCAGTCGCTCAAGGTATCGGTATGGTAGGAAAAAATTTAGGAAATCGTTCCTAAAATTTGAAGGTACATCTAGCTATAGATATGCGGAAGGTTTTTCGGTGGATATTGGTGTGTGTTTGTAGATCGGCTTCTCGAGTGACGTGCTAATTATTCCAGACGCGTAATTACGGTCTCTTTGTGCACTTCGTTTTTAATAAATGACACGAGTACGCGGCGTAGTTCTTGTACGTTTCCGGTGCTGTTGAGTTCAAATTCTGCTGCGTATATGACGAGTTCTTCCTTGTGGAGCGTGCGTATCCACGAGGCGGTGACCATGTTGCTGACCTTTTCTTTCAGTGCATTTTATTTCAGTGTATTTATTTTTAGTGTATGTATGTTGGTTTTTCCTCAGGCGTATGTATGCATCTATTCACTTTTTTTCTAATTCTCTGCTTCCAGGGTAAGTTTAGCGGTGTCCAGGGTTCGTACAAAAATTAATCTTTTACTTTGATTTCAGTATTTTACTTTATTATTTTATAAATTCAGTTTTAATTATTTATTGATGTTGTTTTTGGAAATCGTTATTCCTCTCAGTGTAGCGTTATTCCTCTCTGTGTAGTTTTGGGAATCGTTATTCATCTCAGTGTACTTCGTGATTTCTCTCAGTGTGCTATGGGAATTGCTATTCCTCACGAGGTGTTTATAGGAATCGGTATTCCTCTCAGTGTGCTCATGTTGATGTTGATGCTGGATCCCAAATAGACGAAGTCCTTCACAATGTCGAACTTGTGGGTGTCAAAATCAGCTTTTTGTCCAAGACGCACGGACTCCTTACTGCTTGTTGACACAAGGAACTTCGTCTTGCCCTCGTTCACCACTAGATCTGTTCTACGTGACTCTTTCTCCAATCTGGAGAATGCTGCGCTGACTGCTCGTGTGCTCCTGCTAATGATATCAATATCATCGGCACATGCCCCTTTGACGGAGTTCGGCAGCTCGAACTATTTTCTCCATCAATAAATTAAAAAAGTCGCACGATAGGGAGTCACCCTGCCTGAAACCTCGCTCGGTAGGAAATGGCTCGGAGGGGTCTTTTCCTATTCTCACTGAGCAACGTGTGTTGCTCAGGGTCGTCCTGCAAAACCTTATAAGTTTCGCAGGTATACCGAACTCAGACATTGCGACGTATAATCGTTCTCTTATCGAAGTTCGAAAGCGCCTTTATAGTCGACTAATAGGTGGTAGGTGTCGATCTGTTTTTCTAGGGTCTTTTCCTGGATTAGGCGCAATGTGAAAATCTGGTCTATGGTGGACTTTCCAGGTCGGAAGCCGCACTGATAAGGTCCAATCACTCTGTTGACGATGGGCTTCAGTCTTTCACATAATACGCTCGATAGAACCTTGTATGCGATATTGAGTAGGCCTCTTTATTAAGGATTGGGCAGAGTACACTGAGGTTCCAGTCTCTTGGCATGCTTTCATCCGACCATATCCTGCTTACGAGTTCGTGCATGCGCTCTATTAGCTCTTCGCCTCCGGTCTTAAACAATTCAGCAGGCAGGCCATCAGCACCGGCGGCTTTGTTGTTTTTCAGCCGCGCGATGGCTGTTCTGACCTCGTCATGGTCGGGTGGCGGAATCTCAACGTCGTCATCAAGTACTGGGGTTGCCGGGTTGACATCTCTATCGGTGAAATTGCGGTCATCATCACCGGTCAGCAGTTTAGAGAAGTGATCCCTCCATATCTTCAGTGTGCTCTGGATATCTGTGACTAGATTCCCGTTTTCATCTTTACAAGAAGAGGCTCCGGATTTTGAACCTCCGACTAGGCGTCTTATTTTCTCGAAGAATTTTCGAGCCTCATTCCTGTCTCCATGCATCTCAATCTCCTCACACTCTTTCTGTCTCGCTTTTTTTACGCCTGAAAAGACGTCTCTCTTCCCTTCTCTTTTCGTTGTATCGCTCCTTTGCAGCGTAGCTACTGACTGTCTTTCTCTGCAGTGGCCGCGCGACAGTCTTGGTCATACCACTGATTCCTCAGGGGGCGTTAGAATCCAAGCACCTCTTCGGCAGCCGTATGCATAGAGCAGGAGACATGGTTCCACTGCGCGCTTATATCGTCGAGAGGAGGAGTGCTTTGTCTAAGCAAGTGTGAGAGTCGAGTGGAAAAGGCATGCGTTGTCTGTTGTGATTGCAACTTTCCGACGTCTAGCTTTCTCTGCGTTTGGTTCCGTACGTTCTTCGCAGCGGTTAAGCGTGCGGACCTTGGCTGCTATAAGGTAATGATCCGAGTCCTTATTGGCACCTCGGATAGTGCGTACGTCAATCACGCTCGAAGCGTGCCTTCCGTTAATCACAACGTGATCAATTTGGTTTCGCGTTTTTTGATCGGGCGACAACCATGTGGCCTTGTGGATATCGAAATGTTCGAATCTAGTGCTACTAACTACCATGTTTCGTGCTGCGGCGAAGTCGATTAGCCTCGTTCCGTTATGGGAAGTGTTGGCATGGAGGCTAAATTTTCCGATTGTGGGACCGATTGTCTCATCATCTTTCTCGTTCGTCGGAGTGTGTGCAAATTAGGCTAATGTTGAAATATTTTTCCTTAATGCGAATTGTTGCCAGTCTTTCGTCCACGGGCGTGAACCTAGAGACAAGGTGGCAGAGTCTCTTGCCGACCACAAATCCACATCCAAATTCGTGTCTCTCCGCATAACAGATGTAGTAGACATCACAGGACGCTTGTTTCGAGCAGCCCTGTCCCGTCCATCGCATTTCCTGGATAGCGGTGATGTCAGCCTTATATTTTTTGAGGACATCTTCCAGCTGAATAGAGGCACCTTCCCTATAAAGGGTTCGGACATTCCAGGTACATATCCGTAAATCATGGTCCTTCAAACGTTTGCGTGGGTCGTCATCGTGGTAATCGGTCGTTATCGGAGGCTTCTTTTGTGTTTTCATGGGGCGCATAGGTTTTTTTCAGTGGTGGGACCAAAACCCAACGCACTAACCCTCTCTCTGAGGGTTCGCCACTCACTTTAGCCGACTTCTACACCGGGTGGTGAAGAGCGTCGTTTCCAGGGGCTTCCGCGCGGAGGACTTCCACCGAAGTAGAGGTGTCACCATTTGACAATTTGCCAATTCTGGTGACCAGTGAGTTGACTTGAGACGACACCGACAAGGATTGCTCTGGCTTCGCCATGTTGAAGCGCTTGTCCTGTGATAATCGCCCCCATAGCGGTATTTATGGCATGTTAATTCGACGTCGTTCAGGAGTCTCAGAACGTCGTCAGGTCTACTTGCCAATCAACAAGTGATTTCTTAACCGTTCCAAAAGTGACAGTGGTATGTGAATTTATTAAATAAAATTGCAGTTAAAATGAATAGACATGTTTTTATTTTTTCTTTGTTGTATATTTTTTGGTATATGTATTTGTTTGTCATTGCTATTGATTACACCATTTTTAGAAACAAATAATCGAATGACAACCTAATACATTGAGAATAATGTTATTTCCTTGTTTACATGTGTATTGGTAGGTTGGTTTGGGTTGCCTAAAAGCTGGCTTTGAGTTATCTAAACGGTTGTCTAGAGGACAACTTTCCGATGATGCCTTTTATTGGTTGACTTAAACATTGCTTTATAGTTATCTTTTAGAGTGCTAAAAGTCAACAAAAAGGCGGACATTCGTAAGTCTTTCAGATACACGAATAGAAATATATTTTTAGATCCGACAATAAAATAACAATATGTATGTTCAAAATAGATCCCATTATAATATTGTGAATTTATTGTCGGTTTTAAAAATTGTATTGTTATTTTCCAA
Organism: Dryomyza anilis; assembly: GCA_951804985.1. Classification (NCBI taxonomy): domain Eukaryota; kingdom Metazoa; phylum Arthropoda; class Insecta; order Diptera; family Dryomyzidae; genus Dryomyza; species Dryomyza anilis. The sequence goes on from OX638134.1 coordinate 32,024,650, forward strand.
CAATAATTCGATTGTGACTGAAAACAATCAATATTGTCATTTTTAAATAAAATAGAATTATCAAATTTTTAATATTTGTGAACTGTTTTTGTTGCGTATGTACAGAAAGTTACGAAATTGTTAATGTTTGTATATTTTTATTGAATTACAAACTATTTTAAACAAGTCCATAGGCAAACGTTTAACACAGGCTCATCCCGCTCATGCTCGTCATCATTATCCGTGACTAACTCGCCACTAAAACGGACTACATCACAGTAGGTTCCGGGCAGTGTTGCTCGAGATACTTAGCAGTTCCATGGGCAGCAAGTTGCAATGTATGTGACCTGTCGCCAACTAAATGTCGATGGGCGGGTGCCATCAAAATAAACATTGTAAGCTTTCTGTAAATTTGTTGTAAAGTGATCTATGTAATGTTATGTTTTATAATAAGCTTGCGAAATGTTTACAAAACGTTGCATAATAATTGTCGGATAGTGCATTTTATTTCAGTGTATGTATGTTGGTTTTTCCTCAGGCGTATGTATGCATCTATTCACGTTTTTTTCTAATTCTCTGCTTTGCGATGTCCCTGCTGGGGCGCCATTTGTAACGAACTTTCCAAGGTAAGTTTAGCGGTGTCCAGGGTTCGTACAAAAATTAATCTTTTACTTTGATTTCAATATTTTACTTTATTATTTTATAAATTCAGTTTTAATTATTTATTGATGTTGTTTTTGGAAATCGTTATTCCTCTCAGTGTAGCGTTATTCTTCTCTGTGTAGTTTTGGGAATCGTTATTCATCTCAGTGTACTATGATTGATTTCTCTCAGTGTGCTATGGGAATTGCTATTCCTCACGAGGTGTTTATAGGAATCGGTATTCCTCTCAGTGTGCTCACGGGAATTGCTATTCCTCTCAGTGTATGATAAACTGTGGTATCAATAGGACCAATCTGGTAGTTGGTAAAAAGTTCATAATATTTATGAATAAATTCATCATATTGAAGATTTTTTTCTGTGTAATATTATCCCTGAACTTCATACTTCAAAATTGTTTTTTTTTGCTGCGTCATACTGTTTGCGCTTCGCGTGTTTTGTGAGTCGTGTTTTTCGTTTGGACAAAAATGTCCTTTTTTTTAAATCTTAACCGCGACAACTAAATCTGGTCAATGAATTAAATAATGTTTAGGATATGCAGTTTCCAGAGATTGTGATAAGCGGCATTTACTTACTTACTTAAATGGCCCTTACAACCATGGGTCGGTTTTGGACGCTGAGATAATGCCGCTCCAGTCGCTTCTGCTTTGCGCGCGCTGATGCCAGTTAGAAATACCAAGCATTGCCAGGTTGTCCTCAACTTGGTCTTTTCAACGCAGATTTGGACGCTCTCTTCTACGCTGTCCACCTTCAAGCCTCGACTCAAGCACCTTCTTATCTGGAGTGTTTTCATCCATTCGTTCGACATGACCTAGCCAGCGAAGCCGCTTGATCTTGATGCGCTTGACTATGTCAATGTCGTCGAATAACTCATACAGTTCATGGTTCATCCTGATTCGATACTCGTTAGCAAAGCAGATAGGGCCAAAGATTTTACGGAGAATCTTTCTCTGGAACGCTCCCAGTACTCTCTCATCGGTTGAGGCCAGCGTCCATGTTTCTTGTGGAGCGTTATTTTTGTCCGGTGAGAGAGGGCTCTACTTTTCAGTTACCTACTGAGCCCAAAGTAGCACCTGTTGGCAAGAGTTATTCTCTGGTTAATCTCCGGGTTGACGTCGTTATTGATGTTGCTGCTGGATCCCAAATAGACGAAGTCCTTCACAATGTCGAACTTGTGGATGTCAAAATCAGCTTTTTGTCCAAGACGCACGGACTCCTTTCTGCTTGTTGACACAAGGAACTTCGTATTGTCCTCGTTCATCACTAGACCTGTTCTACGCGACTCTTTCTCCAATCTGGAGAATGCTGCGCTGACTGCTCGTGTGCTCCTGCCAATGATATCAATATCATCGGCACATGCCCCTTTGACGGAGTTCGGCAGCTCGAACTATTTTCTCCATCAATAAATTAAAAAAGTCGCACGATAGGGAGTCACCCTGCCTGAAACCTCGCTCGGTAGGAAATGGCTCGGAGGGGTCTTTTCCTATTCTCACTGAGCAACGTGTGTTGCTCAGGGTCGTCCTGCAAAACCTTATAAGTTTCGCAGGTATACCGAACTCAGACATTGCGACGTATAATCGTTCTCTTATCGAAGTTCGAAAGCGCCTTTATAGTCGACTAATAGGTGGTAGGTGTCGATCTGTTTTTCTAGGGTCTTTTCCTGGATTAGGCGCAATGTGAAAATCTGGTCTATGGTGGACTTTCCAGGTCGGAAGCCGCACTGATAAGGTCCAATCACTCTGTTGACGATGGGCTTCAGTCTTTCACATAATACGCTCGATAGAACCTTGTATGCGATATTGAGTAGGCCTCTTTATTAAGGATTGGGCAGAGTACACTGAGGTTCCAGTCTCTTGGCATGCTTTCATCCGACCATATCCTGCTTACGAGTTCGTGCATGCGCTCTATTAGCTCTTCGCCTCCGGTCTTAAACAATTCAGCAGGCAGGCCATCAGCACCGGCGGCTTTGTTGTTTTTCAGCCGCGCGATGGCTGTTCTGACCTCGTCATGGTCGGGTGGCGGAATCTCAACGTCGTCATCAAGTACTGGGGTTGCCGGGTTTACTTCTCTATCGGTGATTCCTCAGGGGGCGTTGGAATCCAAGCACCTCTTCGGCAGCCGTACGCATAGAGCAGGAGACATGGTTCCACTGCGCGCTTATATCATCGAGAGGAGAAGTGCTTTGTCTAAGCAGGTGTGAGAGTCGAGTGGAAAAGGCATGCGTTGTCTGTTGTGATTGCAACTTTCCGACGTCTAGCTTTCTCTGCGTTTGGTTCCGTACGTTCTTCGCAGCGGTTAAGCGTGCGGACCTTGGCTGCTATAAGGTAATGATCACGTTCGAAGCGTGCCTTCCGTTAATCACAACGTGATCAATTTTGTTTCGCGTTTTTTGATCGGGCGACAACCATGTGGCCTTGTGGATATCGAAATGTTCGAATCTAGTGCTACTAACTACCATCTTTGGTGCTGCGGCGAAGTCGATTAGCCTCGTTCCGTTATGGGAAGTGTTGGCATGGAGGCTAAATTTTCCGATTGTGGGACCGATTGTCTCATCATCTTTCTCGTTCGTCGGAGTGTGTGCAAATTAGGCTAATGTTGAAATATTTTGCCTTAATGCGAATTGTTGCCAGTCTTTCGTCCACGGGCGTGAACCTAGAGACAAGGTGGCAGAGTCTCTTGCCGACCACAAATCCACATCCAAATTCGTGTCTCTCCGCATAACAGATGTAGTAGACATCACAGGACGCTTGTTTCGAGCAGCCCTGTCCCGTCCATCGCATTTCCTGGATAGCGGTGATGTCAGCCTTATATTTTTTGAGGACATCTTCCAGCTGAATAGAGGCACCTTCCCTATAAAGTGTTCGGACATTCCAGGTACATATCCGTAAATCATGGTCCTTCAAACGTTTGCGTGGGTCGTCATCGTGGTAATCGGTCGTTATCGGAGGCTTCTTTTGTGTTTTCATGGGGCGCATAGGATTTTTCAGTGGTGGGACCAAAACCCAACGCACTAACCCTCTCTCTGAGGGTTCGCCACTCACTTTAGCCGACTTCTACACCGGGTGGTGAAGAGCGTCGTTTCCAGGGGCTTCCGCGCGGAGGACTTCCACTGAAGTGGAGGTGTCACCATTTGACAATTTGCCAATTCTGGTGACCAGTGAGTTGACTTGAGACGACACCGACAAGGATTGCTCTGGCTTCGCCATGTTGAAGCGCTTGTCCTGTGATAATCACCCCCCATAGCGGCATTTATGGCATGTTAATTCGAAGTCGTTCAGGAGTCTCAGATCGTCGTCAGGTCTACTTGCCAATCAACAAGTGATTTCTTTACCGTTCCAAAAGTGACAGTGGTATGTGAATTTATTAAATTAAATTGCAGTTAAAATGAATAGATATGTTTTTATTTTTTCTTTGTTGTATATTTTTTGGTATATGTATTTGTTTGTCATTGCTATTGATTACACCATTTTTGGAAACAAATAATCGAATGACAACCTAATACATTGAGAATAATGTTATTTCCTTGATGCCTTTCCGATGATGCCTTTTATTGGTTGACTTAAACATTGCTTTATAGTTATCTTTTGGAGTGCTAAAAGTCTGTTTTTGTTGCGTATGTACAGAAAGTCACGAAATTGTTAATGTTTGTATATTTTTATTGAATTACAAACTTTTTTAAACAAGTCCATAGGCAAACGTTTAACACAGGCTCATCCCGCTCATGCTCGTCATCATTATCCGTGACTAACTCGCCACTAAAACGGACTACATCACAGTAGCTTCCGGGCAGTGCTGCTCGAGATACTTAGCAGTTCCATGGGCAGCAAGTTGCAATGTATGTGACCTGTCGCCAACTAAATGTCGATGGGCGGGTGCCATCAAAATAAACATTATAAGCTTTCTGTAAATTTTTTGTAAGGTGATCTATGTAATGTTATGTTTTATAATAAGCTTGCGAAATGTTTACAAAACGTTGCATAATAATTGTCGGATTAGCGAAACTGGACATTCATTGTAAGCTTACATTGAAAGCTTGTGTGTAATATTGAATAGTAAGCTATATGCAATCATATTGTAAGCTTAATATAAAAAATTTTGTAATGATTTTGTAAGCTTATAAAAAATTGTTTTGTAATAATTTAGTAAGCATATTATAAAACGTTTTTGTAAATTTGTAAGCTTATTATGAAATGTTTTGTAATAATTTGGTAAGCTTATTAAAAATTTTCTATAAGCAATATTAAGGAAATAAAAAACTTTTTATAAATTATTAAAATACATTTTTATTTACATTATTATTTATTATTACATTTTTATTTCTTTATTATTATGGTTTAATTTAAATGCGTTATTTTCAACATTACATAAATTTACATTACATTTTTTTATATATTTATATATATATATATATATATATATATATATATATATATATATATATTCATATATATTCAAATATATTGTAGTATATATTCCTTAAAGTACAAAATGAATTTATGTAATTTAAATTTATTTAATGTTGAAAATAACGCATTAAAATTATATCATAATAATAAAGAAATAAAAATATAATAATAAATAAAAATGTATTTTAATAATTCATAAAAAGTTTTTTTATTTCCTTAATATATATATATATTTTCATTTCAGCCTATCAAATATGTGATGTTGACCGTCATTGCCCACTGAATCTCCCCGAACTTTCTTGTACATTAATAAACTAATAATTTTTTTGCTTTTCGTTTTAATCGATTGCTTCCGTTTTAAAGACATTATCTAATTATTATGCATACGTACTTATATGTTTTTCTCCAAATATGATGCCCAAAATTTGCACACAAAACACAACTTTCTTTTCTTCGATGTTTACATTTAATTTGTTTTGGCGTAAATATAACATCTGATCGGACGCATTTTATAAACACTTGTTTTTTAATTGCGTTTCTCTTTGTTAATAAGCTTATTAACAAATATAAAATATGTGATTTGAAATCATTTACGAAATGGTTGTGAATATATTGTCAGTAATCTTATTAAGAAATCCGAGTCTGCAAACCTTTACAAAAATGTTTATTGGGATTTCAATGTTGAAGGAATTTACGTGCATGATTTTGCCATTCGAGAATTACCCAAGTAGCACAATCTTCTATATAAATGTAGTGTAAAGCTTTTCACGACATTCTTATTCACTAACTGCACTGTAAATACAATAAAAAAAAAATAAAAAAAAAATATATATATATATATATTTATATATATATATATATATATATATATATATATATATATATATATATATATATATAAATATATATATATATATATATATATATATATTTTTTTTTTATTGTATTTACAGTGCAGTTAGTGAAGAATAATGTCGTGAAAAGCTTTACACTACATTTATATAGAAGATTGTGCTACTTGGGTAAATCTCGAATGGCAAAATCATGCACGTAAATTCCTTCAACATTGAAATCCCAATAAACATTTTTGTATATATATATATATATATATATATATATATATATATATATATATATATATATATATATATATTTTTTTTTTTATGTTATATATTTTATTGAATAATATAATTCATTTTTTATTCCGTGTTTCTGCTCTGGAATTAATGAAATTAACATGTATTATTTTAATTAAATTATTATTATTTGAAAAAACATCATATTTACACTAAGTTCCACGGTGATTTTAACTCCCTTCCTTCGGATTCATAATAATAAATAAAAAAAAATGAATAAAAAAAATATTGCCGCAGGCAGGATTCGTACCTGGGTTCGTACGGGCATCCAATCGTCGTGAGACCTCTTTTAAGGTTAGGTAGTCCCAGCCGCAGAAGCAACTAATGTCACGGAATACAAGTTGTATTATTATAAATAATAAAATATATTATAAATAAAATTTATATCAACTGTTGTTAGTTTTTCGATCTAAAATAGAGTTATTGCAAAAATATTGTTTTGTTTTCAAGGTCTTGCCAGATACAAAGTGCTATGTACTGGGGAGTGAAACAAACAACAATTGACAAAAACAAAAAGTTGTTGATGACCGTGCAGCTGTTTCGGGAGATGCCAAGCTTCCTCATCAGCGGTCCTCTGCACAACTTCTGCATAGCAAGGCCTATAAGATCATTTTGTGCAATGAACTAAATGCGAATTTAGTACAAGCACAAAAAAAACCAGGCAAAACATGCAAAAATTGCACTAACTTTATGCTTGTTATTGTTGTCGCATTGCAGCAAGCATCATATAGGCTGTAGTGTCACTACAGAAACAAATACGACCACTGCACACTTATTAAAAATTAAAATCTCACGATTTTATGATATTTTCATGCGCTGTGCTCTGCGAATGTATAAATTGTTGTTTGTTTTTCGACCTAAAATAGAGTTATTGCAAAAATATTGTTTTTGCGGACTCAAACAACAATTGATGTGATATATAACTTATGTGATATATAATTATTACGACTGTGCTATTAATCAATTAATCAGAATGTTGATTAATCATAACCCTGATTAATCGATAACCATGACTATCAGAACCCTGATTAATCAGCATGTTGATTAACTGATAATTATCAGATTTTAATCAATAATATTTAAAAATTTTGCAAACTTAAATTAAAATAATTAAAAAGTAAAAGGAAGTGTTTTAAATGTTCAAGAACCATATTTTTACATATTTCGCGACGCTAAAGTTGATTAATCAGAAATTGTTATTAATCAATATGCTCATTAATCAATGAATCACAATTTTGATTAATCAGAATCCAGATTAATTAATTAATCAATCTTCTGATTAACCGAAAATCCTGATCAGTTAATCAGTTTTGCAGAAATTGATTAACCAACAAAATTGATTAACATTTTATATAAATATATTTATATAAATATATTTATATATAATATATAAATATATAAATATATAAATATATAAATATATAAATATATAAATATATAAATATATAAATATATAAATATATAAATATATAAATATATAAATATATAAATATATAAATATATAAATATATAAATATATAAATATATAAATATATAAATATATAAATATATAAATATATAAATATATAAATATATAAATATATAAATATATAAATATATAAATATATAAATATATAAATATATAAATATATAAATATATAAATATATAAATATATAAATATATAAATATATAAATATATAAATATATAAATATATAAATATATAAATATATAAATATATAAATATATAAATATATAAATATATAAATATATAAATATATAAATATATAAATATATAAATATATAAATATATAAATATATAAATATATAAATATATAAATATATAAATATATAAATATATAAATATATAAATATATAAATATATAAATATATAAATATATAAATATATAAATATATAAATATATAAATATATAAATATATAAATATATAAATATATAAATATATAAATATATAAATATATAAATATATAAATATATAAATATATAAATATATAAATATATAAATATATAAATATATAAATATATAAATATATAAATATATAAATATATAAATATATAAATATATAAATATATAAATATATAAATATATAAATATATAAATATATAAATATATAAATATATAAATATATAAATATATAAATATATAAATATATAAATATATAAATATATAAATATATAAATATATAAATATATAAATATATAAATATATAAATATATAAATATATAAATATATAAATATATAAATATATAAATATATAAATATATAAATATATAAATATATAAATATATAAATATATAAATATATAAATATATAAATATATAAATATATAAATATATAAATATATAAATATATAAATATATAAATATATAAATATATAAATATATAAATATATAAATATATAAATATATAAATATATAAATATATAAATATATAAATATATAAATATATAAATATATAAATATATAAATATATAAATATATAAATATATAAATATATAAATATATAAATATATAAATATATAAATATATAAATATATAAATATATAAATATATAAATATATAAATATATAAATATATAAATATATAAATATATAAATATATAAATATATAAATATATAAATATATAAATATATAAATATATAAATATATAAATATATAAATATATAAATATATAAATATATAAATATATAAATATATAAATATATAAATATATAAATATATAAATATATAAATATATAAATATATAAATATATAAATATATAAATATATAAATATATAAATATATAAATATATAAATATATAAATATATAAATATATAAATATATAAATATATAAATATATAAATATATAAATATATAAATATATAAATATATAAATATATAAATATATAAATATATAAATATATAAATATATAAATATATAAATATATAAATATATAAATATATAAATATATAAATATATAAATATATAAATATATAAATATATAAATATATAAATATATAAATATATAAATATATAAATATATAAATATATAAATATATAAATATATAAATATATAAATATATAAATATATAAATATATAAATATATAAATATATAAATATATAAATATATAAATATATAAATATATAAATATATAAATATATAAATATATAAATATATAAATATATAAATATATAAATATATAAATATATAAATATATAAATATATAAATATATAAATATATAAATATATAAATATATAAATATATAAATATATAAATATATAAATATATAAATATATAAATATATAAATATATAAATATATAAATATATAAATATATAAATATATAAATATATAAATATATAAATATATAAATATATAAATATATAAATATATAAATATATAAATATATAAATATATAAATATATAAATATATAAATATATAAATATATAAATATATAAATATATAAATATATAAATATATAAATATATAAATATATAAATATATAAATATATAAATATATAAATATATAAATATATAAATATATAAATATATAAATATATAAATATATAAATATATAAATATATAAATATATAAATATATAAATATATAAATATATAAATATATAAATATATAAATATATAAATATATAAATATATAAATATATAAATATATAAATATATAAATATATAAATATATAAATATATAAATATATAAATATATAAATATATAAATATATAAATATATAAATATATAAATATATAAATATATAAATATATAAATATATAAATATATAAATATATAAATATATAAATATATAAATATATAAATATATAAATATATAAATATATAAATATATAAATATATAAATATATAAATATATAAATATATAAATATATAAATATATAAATATATAAATATATAAATATATAAATATATAAATATATAAATATATAAATATATAAATATATAAATATATAAATATATAAATATATAAATATATAAATATATAAATATATAAATATATAAATATATAAATATATAAATATATAAATATATAAATATATAAATATATAAATATATAAATATATAAATATATAAATATATAAATATATAAATATATAAATATATAAATATATAAATATATAAATATATAAATATATAAATATATAAATATATAAATATATAAATATATAAATATATAAATATATAAATATATAAATATATAAATATATAAATATATAAATATATAAATATATAAATATATAAATATATAAATATATAAATATATAAATATATAAATATATAAATATATAAATATATAAATATATAAATATATAAATATATAAATATATAAATATATAAATATATAAATATATAAATATATAAATATATAAATATATAAATATATAAATATATAAATATATAAATATATAAATATATAAATATATAAATATATAAATATATAAATATATAAATATATAAATATATAAATATATAAATATATAAATATATAAATATATAAATATATAAATATATAAATATATAAATATATAAATATATAAATATATAAATATATAAATATATAAATATATAAATATATAAATATATAAATATATAAATATATAAATATATAAATATATAAATATATAAATATATAAATATATAAATATATAAATATATAAATATATAAATATATAAATATATAAATATATAAATATATAAATATATAAATATATAAATATATAAATATATAAATATATAAATATATAAATATATAAATATATAAATATATAAATATATAAATATATAAATATATAAATATATAAATATATAAATATATAAATATATAAATATATAAATATATAAATATATAAATATATAAATATATAAATATATAAATATATAAATATATAAATATATAAATATATAAATATATAAATATATAAATATATAAATATATAAATATATAAATATATAAATATATAAATATATAAATATATAAATATATAAATATATAAATATATAAATATATAAATATATAAATATATAAATATATAAATATATAAATATATAAATATATAAATATATAAATATATAAATATATAAATATATAAATATATAAATATATAAATATATAAATATATAAATATATAAATATATAAATATATAAATATATAAATATATAAATATATAAATATATAAATATATAAATATATAAATATATAAATATATAAATATATAAATATATAAATATATAAATATATAAATATATAAATATATAAATATATAAATATATAAATATATAAATATATAAATATATAAATATATAAATATATAAATATATAAATATATAAATATATAAATATATAAATATATAAATATATAAATATATAAATATATAAATATATAAATATATAAATATATAAATATATAAATATATAAATATATAAATATATAAATATATCCTATTAATATAATAAATCTGTTTGTTCGTTTGTACGTTTGTACGTTTGTACGTTTGTTCCGCTTCTCCGTCTAAGCGGCTGATCCGATTTTCTTGAAATTTTTACCACAGATGCGGTATGGTCTGGAAGGAATGATAGGCTATATATGGGCGGGATTGGACAAAGGGGCGTGGCACCTCCCATACAACCTAAACTTTCAATACGATATAACTCGGCACTTTCACCAGCTACGAACATGAAACAAAAAACTCAAATACAAAAAAAAATTAAAAACAAAAAAGCAAAAGCACAAAACAAAACAAAAGCAAAAATACAAAAGCAATCACGTTTGTTCCGCTTCTCCGTCTAAAAGGCTGATCTGATTTCCTTGAAATTTTTACCACAGATGCGGTATGGTCTGGAAGGAATGATAGGCTATATATGGGCGGGATTGGACAAAGGGGCGTGGCACCTCCCATACAACCTAAACTTTCAATACGATATAACTCGGCACTTTCACCAGCTACGAACATGAAACAAAAAACTCAAATACAAAAAAAAAATTAAAAACAAAAAAGCAAAAGCATAAAACAAAAGCAAAAATACAAAAACAAAAGCAATCACGTTTGTTCTGCTTCTCCGTCTAAACGGCTGATCCGATTGTCTTGAAATTTTTACCACAGATGCGGTATGGTCTGGAAGGAATGATAGGCTATATATGGGCGGGATTGGACAAAGAGGCGTGGCACCTCCCATGCAACCTAAACACGATAATTCGGCACTTTCACCAGCTACGAACATGAAACAAAAAACTCAAATACAAAAAAAAAAATTAAAAACAAAAAAGGAAAAGCACAACACAAAACAAAAGCAAAAATTCAAAAACAAAACCAATCACATAAAACCACAATCCAAACTAAATGAAAAACAAAAAAAGGAAAGAAAAAGAAAAACAAACTCACCACACTAAAACTAACCAAACTAAAACTCACACCACTAAAATTCACCACACTAAAACTCACCGCACTAAAATTCACCACACTAAAACTCACCACACTAAAACTCACCACACAATAACTCACCACACTAAAACTCACCACACTAAAACTCACTCTTAAATTAACCACACTAAAACCCACCACACTAAAACTCACCACACAAAAACTCACCACACTAAAATTCACCCTTAAATTAACCACACTAAAACCCACCACACTATAATTCACCACACTAAAACTCACCACACTAAAATTCAACACACTAAAACTCACCACACTAAAACTCACCACACTTAAACTCACCACACAAAAATTCAACACACTAAAACTTACCACACAAAAACTCACCACACTAAAACTCACCACACTAAAACTCACCACACTAAAACTCACCACACTAAAACATCCCTTACAAAAACTCACCACACTAAAACTCACCACACTAAAACTCACCACACTAAAACTCACCACACTTAAACTCACTACACTAAAACTCACCACACTTCAACTCACCACACAAAAATTCAACACACTAAAATTCACCACACTAAAACCCACCACACTAAAATTTCACCACACTAAAACTCACTACACTAAAATTCACCACACTAAAACTCACCACACTAAAATTTACCACATTAAAACTTACCACACTAAAACTCACCACACTAAAACTCAGCGCACTAAAATTCACCACACTAAAACCCACCACACTATAATTAACCACACTAAAACTCACCACCCTAAAATTCACTACACTAAAACTCACCACACTAAAATTTACCTAACTCAAATTCACCACACTAAAACTCACCACACTAAAACTCACCACACTAAAACTCACCACACTAAAACTCACCACACTAAAACTCAACACACTAAAACTAACCACAATTAAACTCACCACTCCAAAATTCACCACATCTAAACTCACCACACTGAAACTTACTACATTAAAATCCACCACACTAAAACTTCTACTGGGAAAAACTTTACGGGGAAGAATTCTACGGGAAAGAATTCTACCGGGAACAATTCTACCGGGATGAATTCTACGTTGAGAATTCTACGGGAAAGCGTTCTATGTGGATTTTACGGGGAAGATTTCTACTGGGAATAATTCTGCGGAGAAGCGCAGTCTGAGAAAAAATTGTCTTTGAGAAAAGTTGTTTTGGCTAGGAATTTTTTGGTTACCACATTTATAAAACCAATAAAAAAAATTTCAACAGCTAAGCACGGGCCCCTCATATAAATAATAAAATGTTTTTTATATTAATAAAATAAATATATAAATATATAAATATATAAATATATAAATATATAAATATATAAATATATAAATATATAAATATATAAATATATAAATATATAAATATATAAATATATAAATATATAAATATATAAATATATAAATATATAAATATATAAATATATAAATATATAAATATATAAATATATAAATATATAAATATATAAATATATAAATATATAAATATATAAATATATAAATATATAAATATATAAATATATAAATATATAAATATATAAATATATAAATATATAAATATATAAATATATAAATATATAAATATATAAATATATAAATATATAAATATATAAATATATAAATATATAAATATATAAATATATAAATATATAAATATATAAATATATAAATATATAAATATATAAATATATAAATATATAAATATATAAATATATAAATATATAAATATATAAATATATAAATATATAAATATATAAATATATAAATATATAAATATATAAATATATAAATATATAAATATATAAATATATAAATATATAAATATATAAATATATAAATATATAAATATATAAATATATAAATATATAAATATATAAATATATAAATATATAAATATATAAATATATAAATATATAAATATATAAATATATAAATATATAAATATATAAATATATAAATATATAAATATATAAATATATAAATATATAAATATATAAATATATAAATAATATAAATATATAAATATATAAATATATAAATATATAAATATATAAATATATAAATATATAAATATATAAATATATAAATATATAAATATATAAATATATAAATATATAAATATATAAATATATAAATATATAAATATATAAATATATAAATATATAAATATATAAATATATAAATATATAAATATATAAATATATAAATATATAAATATATAAATATATAAATATATAAATATATAAATATATAAATATATAAATATATAAATATATAAATATATAAATATATAAATATATAAATATATAAATATATAAATATATAAATATATAAATATATAAATATATAAATATATAAATATATAAATATATAAATATATAAATATATAAATATATAAATATATAAATATATAAATATATAAATATATAAATATATAAATATATAAATATATAAATATATAAATATATAAATATATAAATATATAAATATATAAATATATAAATATATAAATATATAAATATATAAATATATAAATATATAAATATATAAATATATAAATATATAAATATATAAATATATAAATATATAAATATATAAATATATAAATATATAAATATATAAATATATAAATATATAAATATATAAATATATAAATATATAAATATATAAATATATAAATATATAAATATATAAATATATAAATATATAAATATATAAATATATAAATATATAAATATATAAATATATAAATATATAAATATATAAATATATAAATATATAAATATATAAATATATAAATATATAAATATATAAATATATAAATATATAAATATATAAATATATAAATATATAAATATATAAATATATAAATATATAAATATATAAATATATAAATATATAAATATATAAAATATATAAATATATAAATATATAAATATATAAATATATAAATATATAAATATATAAATATATAAATATATAAATATATAAATATATAAATATATAAATATATAAATATATAAAATATAAAATATATAAATATATAAATATATAATATATAAATATATAAATATATAAATATATAAATATATAAATATATAAATATATAAATATATAAATATATAAATATATAAATATATAAATATATAAATATATAAATATATAAATATATAAATATATAAATATATAAATATATAAATATATAAATATATAATATATAAATATATAAATATATAAATATATAAATATATAAATATATAAATATATAAATATATAAATATATAAATATATAAATATATAAATATATAAATATATAAATATATAAATATATAAATATATAAATATATAAATATATAAATATATAAATATATAAATATATAAATATATAAATATATAAATATATAAATATATAAATATATAAATATATAAATATATAAATATATAAATATATAAATATATAAATATATAAATATATAAATATATAAATATATAAATATATAAATATATAAATATATAAATATATAAATATATAAATATATAAATATATAAATATATAAATATATAAATATATAAATATATAAATATATAAATATATAAATATATAAATATATAAATATATAAATATATAAATATATAAATATATAAATATATAAATATATAAATATATAAATATATAAATATATAAATATATAAATATATAATATATAAATATATAAATATATAAATATATAAATATATAAATATATAAATATATAAATATATAAATATATAAATATATAAATATATAAATATATAAATATATAAATATATAAATATATAAATATATAAATATATAAATATATAAATATATAAATATATAAATATATAAATATATAAATATATAAATATATAAATATATAAATATATAAATATATAAATATATAAATATATAAATATATAAATATATAAATATATAAATATACAAATATATATATATATAAATATATAAATATATAAATATATAAATATATAAATATATAAATATATAAATATATAAATATATAAATATATAAATATATAAATATAAATATATAAATATATAAATATATAAATATATAAATATATAAATATATAAATATATAAATATATAAATATATAATATATAAATATATAAATATATAAATATATAAATATATAAATATATAAATATATAAATATATAAATATATAAATATATAAATATATAAATATATAAATATATAAATATATAAATATATAAATATATAAATATATAAATATATAAATATATAAATATATAAATATATAAATATATAAATATATAAATATATAAATATATAAATATATAAATATATAAATATATAAATATATAAATATATAAATATATAAATATATAAATATATAAATATATAAATATATAAATATATAAATATATAAATATATAAATATATAAATATATAAATATATAAATATATAAATATATAAATATATATAAATATATAAATATATAAATATATAAATATATAAATATATAAATATATAAATATATAAATATATAAATTATAAATATATAAATATATAAATATATAAATATATAAATATATAAATATATAAATATATAAATATATAAATATATAAATATATAAATATATAAATATATAAATATATAAATATATAAATATATAAATATATAAATATATAAATATATAAATATATAAATATATAAATATATAAATATATAAATATATAAATATATAAATATATAAATATATAAATATATAAATATATAAATATATAAATATATAAATATATAAATATATAAATATATAAATATATAAATATATAAATATATAAATATATAAATATATAAATATATAAATATATAAATATATAAATATATAAATATATAAATATATAAATATATAAATATATAAATATATAAATATATAAATATATAAATATATAAATATATAAATATATAAATATATAAATATATAAATATATAAATATATAAATATATAAATATATAAATATATAAATATATAAATATATAAATATATAAATATATAAATATATAAATATATAAATATATAAATATATAAATATATAAATATATAAATATATAAATATATAAATATATAAATATATAAATATATAAATATATAAATATATAAATATATAAATATATAAATATATAAATATATAAATATATAAATATATAAATATATAAATATATAAATATATAAATATATAAATATATAAATATATAAATATATAAATATATAAATATATAAATATATAAATATATAAATATATAAATATATAAATATATAAATATATAAATATATAAATATATAAATATATAAATATATAAATATATAAATATATAAATATATAAATATATAAATATATAAATATATAAATATATAAATATATAAATATATAAATATATAAATATATAAATATATAAATATATAAATATATAAATATATAAATATATAAATATATAAATATATAAATATATAAATATATAAATATATAAATATATAAATATATAAATATATAAATATATAAATATATAAATATATAAATATATAAATATATAAATATATAAATATATAAATATATAAATATATAAATATATAAATATATAAATATATAAATATATAAATATATAAATATATAAATATATAAATATATAAATATATAAATATATAAATATATAAATATATAAATATATAAATATATAAATATATAAATATATAAATATATAAATATATAAATATATAAATATATAAATATATAAATATATAAATATATAAATATATAAATATATAAATATATAAATATATAAATATATAAATATATAAATATATAAATATATAAATATATAAATATATAAATATATAAATATATAAATATATAAATATATAAATATATAAATATATAAATATATAAATATATAAATATATAAATATATAAATATATAAATATATAAATATATAAATATATAAATATATAAATATATAAATATATAAATATATAAATATATAAATATATAAATATATAAATATATAAATATATAAATATATAAATATATAAATATATAAATATATAAATATATAAATATATAAATATATAAATATATAAATATATAAATATATAAATATATAAATATATAAATATATAAATATATAAATATATAAATATATAAATATATAAATATATAAATATATAAATATATAAATATATAAATATATAAATATATAAATATATAAATATATAAATATATAAATATATAAATATATAAATATATAAATATATAAATATATAAATATATAAATATATAAATATATAAATATATAAATATATAAATATATAAATATATAAATATATAAATATATAAATATATAAATATATAAATATATAAATATATAAATATATAAATATATAAATATATAAATATATAAATATATAAATATATAAATATATAAATATATAAATATATAAATATATAAATATATAAATATATAAATATATAAATATATAAATATATAAATATATAAATATATAAATATATAAATATATAAATATATAAATATATAAATATATAAATATATAAATATATAAATATATAAATATATAAATATATAAATATATAAATATATAAATATATAAATATATAAATATATAAATATATAAATATATAAATATATAAATATATAAATATATAAATATATAAATATATAAATATATAAATATATAAATATATAAATATATAAATATATAAATATATAAATATATAAATATATAAATATATAAATATATAAATATATAAATATATAAATATATAAATATATAAATATATAAATATATAAATATATAAATATATAAATATATAAATATATAAATATATAAATATATAAATATATAAATATATAAATATATAAATATATAAATATATAAATATATAAATATATAAATATATAAATATATAAATATATAAATATATAAATATATAAATATATAAATATATAAATATATAAATATATAAATATATAAATATATAAATATATAAATATATAAATATATAAATATATAAATATATAAATATATAAATATATAAATATATAAATATATAAATATATAAATATATAAATATATAAATATATAAATATATAAATATATAAATATATAAATATATAAATATATAAATATATAAATATATAAATATATAAATATATAAATATATAAATATATAAATATATAAATATATAAATATATAAATATATAAATATATCCTATTAATATAATAAATCTGTTTGTTCGTTTGTACGTTTGTACGTTTGTACGTTTGTACGTTTGTACGTTTGTTCCGCTTCTCCGTCTAAGCGGCTGATCCGATTTTCTTGAAATTTTTACCACAGATGCGGTATGGTCTGGAAGGAATGATAGGCTATATATGGGCGGGATTGGACAAAGGGGCGTGGCACCTCCCATACAACCTAAACTTTCAATACGATATAACTCGGCACTTTCACCAGCTACGAACATGAAACAAAAAACTCAAATACAAAAAAAAATTAAAAACAAAAAAGCAAAAGCACAAAACAAAACAAAAGCAAAAATACAAAAGCAATCACGTTTGTTCCGCTTCTCCGTCTAAAAGGCTGATCTGATTTCCTTGAAATTTTTACCACAGATGCGGTATGGTCTGGAAGGAATGATAGGCTATATATGGGCGGGATTGGACAAAGGGGCGTGGCACCTCCCATACAACCTAAACTTTCAATACGATATAACTCGGCATTTTCACCAGCTACGAACATGAAACAAAAAACTCAAATACAAAAAAAAAATTAAAAACAAAAAAGCAAAAGCATAAAACAAAAGCAAAAATACAAAAACAAAAGCAATCACGTTTGTTCTGCTTCTCCGTCTAAACGGCTGATCCGATTGTCTTGAAATTTTTACCACAGATGCGGTATGGTCTGGAAGGAATGATAGGCTATATATGGGCGGGATTGGACAAAGAGGCGTGGCACCTCCCATGCAACCTAAACACGATAATTCGGCACTTTCACCAGCTACGAACATGAAACAAAAAACTCAAATACAAAAAAAAAAATTAAAAACAAAAAAGGAAAAGCACAACACAAAACAAAAGCAAAAATTCAAAAACAAAACCAATCACATAAAACCACAATCCAAACTAAATGAAAAACAAAAAAAGGAAAGAAAAAGAAAAACAAACTCACCACACTAAAACTAACCAAACTAAAACTCACACCACTAAAATTCACCACACTAAAACTCACCGCACTAAAATTCACCACACTAAAACTCACCACACTAAAACTCACCACACAATAACTCACCACACTAAAACTCACCACACTAAAACTCACTCTTAAATTAACCACACTAAAACCCACCACACTAAAACTCACCACACAAAAACTCACCACACTAAAATTCACCCTTAAATTAACCACACTAAAACCCACCACACTATAATTCACCACACTAAAACTCACCACACTAAAATTCAACACACTAAAACTCACCACACTAAAACTCACCACACTTAAACTCACCACACAAAAATTCAACACACTAAAACTTACCACACAAAAACTCACCACACTAAAACTCACCACACTAAAACTCACCACACTAAAACATCCCTTACAAAAACTCACCACACTAAAACTCACCACACTAAAACTCACCACACTAAAACTCACCACACTTAAACTCACTACACTAAAACTCACCACACTTCAACTCACCACACAAAAATTCAACACACTAAAATTCACCACACTAAAACCCACCACACTAAAATTTCACCACACTAAAACTCACTACACTAAAATTCACCACACTAAAACTCACCACACTAAAATTTACCACATTAAAACTTACCACACTAAAACTCACCACACTAAAACTCAGCGCACTAAAATTCACCACACTAAAACCCACCACACTATAATTAACCACACTATAATTAACCACACTAAAACTCACCACCCTAAAATTCACTACACTAAAACTCACCACACTAAAATTTACCACACTCAAATTCACCACACTAAAACTCACCACACTAAAACTCACCACACTAAAACTCACCACACTAAAACTCACCACACTAAAACTCAACACACTAAAACTAACCACAATTAAACTCACCACTCCAAAATTCACCACATCTAAACTCACCACACTGAAACTTACTACATTAAAATCCACCACACTAAAACTTCTACTGGGAAAAACTTTACGGGGAAGAATTCTACGGGAAAGAATTCTACCGGGAACAATTCTACCGGGATGAATTCTACGTTGAGAATTCTACGGGAAAGCGTTCTATGTGGATTTTACGGGGAAGATTTCTACTGGGAATAATTCTGCGGAGAAGCGCAGTCTGAGAAAAAATTGTCTTTGAGAAAAGTTGTTTTGGCTAGGAATTTTTTGGTTACCACATTTATAAAACCAATAAAAAAAATTTCAACAGCTAAGCACGGGCCCCTCATATAAATAATAAAATGTTTTTTATATTAATAAAATCGCTCCATATCTTTAAATTCAGAAAATCTTGGCACGAGTCGTGCACGGGTCCAGCTAGTAAATATATAAATATATAAATATATAAATATATAAATATATAAATATATAAATATATAAATATATAAATATATAAATATATAAATATATAAATATATAAATATATAAATATATAAATATATAAATATATAAATATATAAATATATAAATATATAAATATATAAATATATAAATATATAAATATATAAATATATAAATATATAAATATATAAATATATAAATATATAAATATATAAATATATAAATATATAAATATATAAATATATAAATATATAAATATATAAATATATAAATATATAAATATATAAATATATAAATATATAAATATATAAATATATAAATATATAAATATATAAATATATAAATATATAAATATATAAATATATAAATATATAAATATATAAATATATAAATATATAAATATATAAATATATAAATATATAAATATATAAATATATAAATATATAAATATATAAATATATAAATATATAAATATATAAATATATAAATATATAAATATATAAATATATAAATATATAAATATATAAATATATAAATATATAAATATATAAATATATAAATATATAAATATATAAATATATAAATATATAAATATATAAATATATAAATATATAAATATATAAATATATAAATATATAAATATATAAATATATAAATATATAAATATATAAATATATAAATATATAAATATATAAATATATAAATATATAAATATATAAATATATAAATATATAAATATATAAATATATAAATATATAAATATATAAATATATAAATATATAAATATATAAATATATAAATATATAAATATATAAATATATAAATATATAAATATATAAATATATAAATATATAAATATATAAATATATAAATATATAAATATATAAATATATAAATATATAAATATATAAATATATAAATATATAAATATATAAATATATAAATATATAAATATATAAATATATAAATATATAAATATATAAATATATAAATATATAAATATATAAATATATAAATATATAAATATATAAATATATAAATATATAAATATATAAATATATAAATATATAAATATATAAATATATAAATATATAAATATATAAATATATAAATATATAAATATATAAATATATAAATATATAAATATATAAATATATAAATATATAAATATATAAATATATAAATATATAAATATATAAATATATAAATATATAAATATATAAATATATAAATATATAAATATATAAATATATAAATATATAAATATA
This sequence comes from Dryomyza anilis, assembly GCA_951804985.1. Taxonomy (NCBI): domain Eukaryota; kingdom Metazoa; phylum Arthropoda; class Insecta; order Diptera; family Dryomyzidae; genus Dryomyza; species Dryomyza anilis. The sequence continues at coordinate 32,048,181 of OX638134.1, forward strand.
TAAATATATAAATATATAAATATATAAATATATAAATATATAAATATATAAATATATAAATATATAAATATATAAATATATAAATATATAAATATATAAATATATAAATATATAAATATATAAATATATAAATATATAAATATATAAATATATAAATATATAAATATATAAATATATAAATATATAAATATATAAATATATAAATATATAAATATATAAATATATAAATATATAAATATATAAATATATAAATATATAAATATATAAATATATAAATATATAAATATATAAATATATAAATATATAAATATATAAATATATAAATATATAAATATATAAATATATAAATATATAAATATATAAATATATAAATATATAAATATATAAATATATAAATATATAAATATATAAATATATAAATATATAAATATATAAATATATAAATATATAAATATATAAATATATAAATATATAAATATATAAATATATAAATATATAAATATATAAATATATAAATATATAAATATATAAATATATAAATATATAAATATATAAATATATAAATATATAAATATATAAATATATAAATATATAAATATATAAATATATAAATATATAAATATATAAATATATAAATATATAAATATATAAATATATAAATATATAAATATATAAATATATAAATATATAAATATATAAATATATAAATATATAAATATATAAATATATAAATATATAAATATATAAATATATAAATATATAAATATATAAATATATAAATATATAAATATATAAATATATAAATATATAAATATATAAATATATAAATATATAAATATATAAATATATAAATATATAAATATATAAATATATAAATATATAAATATATAAATATATAAATATATAAATATATAAATATATAAATATATAAATATATAAATATATAAATATATAAATATATAAATATATAAATATATAAATATATAAATATATAAATATATAAATATATAAATATATAAATATATAAATATATAAATATATAAATATATAAATATATAAATATATAAATATATAAATATATAAATATATAAATATATAAATATATAAATATATAAATATATAAATATATAAATATATAAATATATAAATATATAAATATATAAATATATAAATATATAAATATATAAATATATAAATATATAAATATATAAATATATAAATAAATTAAGATATAAAATAATTTAACACATATTAGCAAAAAAGTGGGTTTAAAAATGATTTAATTTATCCAATTGAAGTATATAATTTAAGCACCTACCATGCATTTTTAAATATTTGCGTCTGATAGTTATGAGTCTAGAGGAAGAACCTAAAATAATTAAAAAAAAATATATAGCTGGATAATATTTTTAATGCAACAGTATAGATTGAAATATTTAATGAATAAAATATTAAAATATAGATAGTGAATAAATAAATGAGGTATTTAATAAATGAATTAATGAAAACTTTCATATTTCTCGGAAATGTATTTTTTACATTGCAAATTTTTGTATTGCAGCTCAATATTTTTTTCTGCCTAATTTTAAAAAGGTAATTTCATTAATTTAGTTTTTTAAATATTAAAAATAAAAAAGAGTAAATTGTGGAAATTACGAAATGGGCTATATCCAATTTAACAAAACTGACGCCATTTTCGGAATTACCTCCACAAATGTATAAAATTGGCAGCAACTATTAATGCACCAAGTCACAAATTTATCGATTTGTAATTAAATAAAGTTATTCAAATAATTTAAGACAGATAAATGCATATTTGGAATTGATACGAAAAATGAATACATATATAACTCAAAAATTAAAAAACCAACCAACCAACCAAAGTATTGTATACAATTTCCGACTTGCCATTTAATGATTACTTTCATTGATAACCGGTGAGTTCAGATCTACCTCGTCAACATAGACAGTCGGCTCAAAACATGTGCAGTTGCGACGATTCTGTATTTAGTTGAAGTTGGTGACAGCTTTATCGTTGATGCATAATGGCTAGCTCAACTGTAGAAAAAATAACGGTTATTTATAAATTTAAATGAGTACAGAGAACACTTAAACCTTAAACATCGAAAGCGTCAGACTTCACATTTGTATGCTTTCGATTTCTGAAACAAATTGTTAAAATTAATTGCATTGATGTATATGCCCATTACATTATGCTCGATGTCCTTGGTCCAAACATGTTCAGGCACTGTCCTCGTTAACGGTGTGAATGCCATGGAGATGCCTAAGTAGCAGCATATTGAGAACTTTTCCCAAGTTGCATTTTTAATGAATCATCGGAGCTTTTCCCCATCTTTGGTAACTTCAAAGTTGTATAACAGAGATAATGTTATTAGTTTAAAAAGGGATGTTACAAACTGCACTAATTCGATAATATGCCGGCGCATCCAGGAACATATGCAACAAGGACTGTAACTCCATGCGTACTTTAAAGCTTATCTGAAAGAAAACCTTGCATTATGTTACAAAATAAATTAATGAAAATTAAATACTTACAATTTTTTGATAGCAAGCCGCACGAAAATTTTATTTTTGTACCTAATTTTCACTGCCCTATTTTGGTAATGTTATTAAAAATCATTTTCAAATACAGAGTAAGCGCTAAAAATAGCACTAATTTCATATTTAAAATTGATTTGAAAAACAAACTAGACAGTAAATGCAATTATGATTATATTTTCAAACGCTTACCCTGTGGCATATTGGGAAATAACATTAGCTGTATTTCAGTTGTATAGATTATTATACAGCTGGTTAATTCCCCTGCAAGACATGCCTTACCGAAACTCCAACAAAAAGACAATATTATATGGTAGCATGAAAGTTAGACACATTAAGTTAGACATATGAAGTTAGACATATGAAGTTAGACATATGATGTTAGACACCAGATGGCGAACAGCTGTTTTTTACTATTGTGAACGTAAAATATTTTTTTAAACACCATGCATAGAGAATATTAGTTAAATTTCAATTAAAAAAATCTTATTTTAATTTAATAAAGACAAATTTTATTGTATTCAATGTGGCGCGCTATTGCAAATAAGCTGGAATGTGAAAATTTTGGCGAAAAATACAACTGCAATATATAAATATATAAATATATAAATATATAAATATATAAATATATAAATATATAAATATATAAATATATAAATATATAAATATATAAATATATAAATATATAAATATATAAATATATAAATAAATAAATATATAAATATATAAATATATAAATATATAAATATATAAATATATAAATATATAAATATATAAATATATAAATATATAAATATATAAATATATAAATATATAAATATATAAATATATAAATATATAAATATATAAATATATAAATATATAAATATATAAATATATAAATATATAAATATACAAATATATAAATATATAAATATATAAATATATAAATATATAAATATATAAATATATAAATATATAAATATATAAATATATAAATATATAAATATATAAATATATAAATATATAAATATATAAATATATAAATATATAAATATATAAATATATAAATATATAAATATATAAATATATAAATATATAAATATATAAATATATAAATATATAAATATATAAATATATAAATATATAAATATATAAATATATAAATATATAAATATATAAATATATAAATATATAAATATATAAATATATAAATATATAAATATATAAATATATAAATATATAAATATATAAATATATAAATATATAAATATATAAATATATAAATATATAAATATATAAATATATAAATATATAAATATATAAATATATAAATATATAAATATATAAATATATAAATATATAAATATATAAATATATAAATATATAAATATATAAATATATAAATATATAAATATATAAATATATAAATATATAAATATATAAATATATAAATATATAAATATATAAATATATAAATATATAAATATATAAATATATAAATATATAAATATATAAATATATAAATATATAAATATATAAATATATAAATATATAAATATATAAATATATAAATATATAAATATATAAATATATAAATATATAAATATATAAATATATAAATATATAAATATATAAATATATAAATATATAAATATATAAATATATAAATATATAAATATATAAATATATAAATATATAAATATATAAATATATAAATATATAAATATATAAATATATAAATATATAAATATATAAATATATAAATATATAAATATATAAATATATAAATATATAAATATATAAATATATAAATATATAAATATATAAATATATAAATATATAAATATATAAATATATAAATATATAAATATATAAATATATAAATATATAAATATATAAATATATAAATATATAAATATATAAATATATAAATATATAAATATATAAATATATAAATATATAAATATATAAATATATAAATATATAAATATATAAATATATAAATATATAAATATATAAATATATAAATATATAAATATATAAATATATAAATATATAAATATATAAATATATAAATATATAAATATATAAATATATAAATATATAAATATATAAATATATAAATATATAAATATATAAATATATAAATATATAAATATATAAATATATAAATATATAAATATATAAATATATAAATATATAAATATATAAATATATAAATATATAAATATATAAATATATAAATATATAAATATATAAATATATAAATATATAAATATATAAATATATAAATATATAAATATATAAATATATAAATATATAAATATATAAATATATAAATATATAAATATATAAATATATAAATATATAAATATATAAATATATAAATATATAAATATATAAATATATAAATATATAAATATATAAATATATAAATATATAAATATATAAATATATAAATATATAAATATATAAATATATAAATATATAAATATATAAATATATAAATATATAAATATATAAATATATAAATATATAAATATATAAATATATAAATATATAAATATATAAATATATAAATATATAAATATATAAATATATAAATATATAAATATATAAATATATAAATATATAAATATATAAATATATAAATATATAAATATATAAATATATAAATATATAAATATATAAATATATAAATATATAAATATATAAATATATAAATATATAAATATATAAATATATAAATATATAAATATATAAATATATAAATATATAAATATATAAATATATAAATATATAAATATATAAATATATAAATATATAAATATATAAATATATAAATATATAAATATATAAATATATAAATATATAAATATATAAATATATAAATATATAAATATATAAATATATAAATATATAAATATATAAATATATAAATATATAAATATATAAATATATAAATATATAAATATATAAATATATAAATATATAAATATATAAATATATAAATATATAAATATATAAATATATAAATATATAAATATATAAATATATAAATATATAAATATATAAATATATAAATATATAAATATATAAATATATAAATATATAAATATATAAATATATAAATATATAAATATATAAATATATAAATATATAAATATATAAATATATAAATATATAAATATATAAATATATAAATATATAAATATATAAATATATAAATATATAAATATATAAATATATAAATATATAAATATATAAATATATAAATATATAAATATATAAATATATAAATATATAAATATATAAATATATAAATATATAAATATATAAATATATAAATATATAAATATATAAATATATAAATATATAAATATATAAATATATAAATATATAAATATATAAATATATAAATATATAAATATATAAATATATAAATATATAAATATATAAATATATAAATATATAAATATATAAATATATAAATATATAAATATATAAATATATAAATATATAAATATATAAATATATAAATATATAAATATATAAATATATAAATATATAAATATATAAATATATAAATATATAAATATATAAATATATAAATATATAAATATATAAATATATAAATATATAAATATATAAATATATAAATATATAAATATATAAATATATAAATATATAAATATATAAATATATAAATATATAAATATATAAATATATAAATATATAAATATATAAATATATAAATATATAAATATATAAATATATAAATATATAAATATATAAATATATAAATATATAAATATATAAATATATAAATATATAAATATATAAATATATAAATATATAAATATATAAATATATAAATATATAAATATATAAATATATAAATATATAAATATATAAATATATAAATATATAAATATATAAATATATAAATATATAAATATATAAATATATAAATATATAAATATATAAATATATAAATATATAAATATATAAATATATAAATATATAAATATATAAATATATAAATATATAAATATATAAATATATAAATATATAAATATATAAATATATAAATATATAAATATATAAATATATAAATATATAAATATATAAATATATAAATATATAAATATATAAATATATAAATATATAAATATATAAATATATAAATATATAAATATATAAATATATAAATATATAAATATATAAATATATAAATATATAAATATATAAATATATAAATATATAAATATATAAATATATAAATATATAAATATATAAATATATAAATATATAAATATATAAATATATAAATATATAAATATATAAATATATAAATATATAAATATATAAATATATAAATATATAAATATATAAATATATAAATATATAAATATATAAATATATAAATATATAAATATATAAATATATAAATATATAAATATATAAATATATAAATATATAAATATATAAATATATAAATATATAAATATATAAATATATAAATATATAAATATATAAATATATAAATATATAAATATATAAATATATAAATATATAAATATATAAATATATAAATATATAAATATATAAATATATAAATATATAAATATATAAATATATAAATATATAAATATATAAATATATAAATATATAAATATATAAATATATAAATATATAAATATATAAATATATAAATATATAAATATATAAATATATAAATATATAAATATATAAATATATAAATATATAAATATATAAATATATAAATATATAAATATATAAATATATAAATATATAAATATATAAATATATAAATATATAAATATATAAATATATAAATATATAAATATATAAATATATAAATATATAAATATATAAATATATAAATATATAAATATATAAATATATAAATATATAAATATATAAATATATAAATATATAAATATATAAATATATAAATATATAAATATATAAATATATAAATATATAAATATATAAATATATAAATATATAAATATATAAATATATAAATATATAAATATATAAATATATAAATATATAAATATATAAATATATAAATATATAAATATATAAATATATAAATATATAAATATATAAATATATAAATATATAAATATATAAATATATAAATATATAAATATATAAATATATAAATATATAAATATATAAATATATAAATATATAAATATATAAATATATAAATATATAAATATATAAATATATAAATATATAAATATATAAATATATAAATATATAAATATATAAATATATAAATATATAAATATATAAATATATAAATATATAAATATATAAATATATAAATATATAAATATATAAATATATAAATATATAAATATATAAATATATAAATATATAAATATATAAATATATAAATATATAAATATATAAATATATAAATATATAAATATATAAATATATAAATATATAAATATATAAATATATAAATATATAAATATATAAATATATAAATATATAAATATATAAATATATAAATATATAAATATATAAATATATAAATATATAAATATATAAATATATAAATATATAAATATATAAATATATAAATATATAAATATATAAATATATAAATATATAAATATATAAATATATAAATATATAAATATATAAATATATAAATATATAAATATATAAATATATAAATATATAAATATATAAATATATAAATATATAAATATATAAATATATAAATATATAAATATATAAATATATAAATATATAAATATATAAATATATAAATATATAAATATATAAATATATAAATATATAAATATATAAATATATAAATATATAAATATATAAATATATAAATATATAAATATATAAATATATAAATATATAAATATATAAATATATAAATATATAAATATATAAATATATAAATATATAAATATATAAATATATAAATATATAAATATATAAATATATAAATATATAAATATATAAATATATAAATATATAAATATATAAATATATAAATAAATTAAGATATAAAATAATTTAACACATATTAGCAAAAAAGTGGGTTTAAAAATGATTTAATTTATCCAATTGAAGTATATAATTTAAGCACCTACCATGCATTTTTAAATATTTGCGTCTGATAGTTATGAGTCTAGAGGAAGAACCTAAAATAATTAAATAAAAATATATAGCTGGATAATATTTTTAATGCAACAGTATAGATTGAAATATTTAATGAATAAAATATTAAAATATAGATAGTGAATAAATAAATGAGGTATTTAATAAATGAATTAATGAAAACTTTCATATTTCTCGGAAATGTATTTTTTACATTGCAAATTTTTGTATTGCAGCTCAATATTTTTTTCTGCCTAATTTTAAAAAGGTAATTTCATTAATTTAGTTTTTTAAATATTAAAAATAAAAAAGAGTAAATTGTGGAAATTACGAAATGGGCTATATCCAATTTAACAAAACTGACGCCATTTTCGGAATTACCTCCACAAATGTATAAAATTGGCAGCAACTATTAATGCACCAAGTCACAAATTTATCGATTTTGTAATTAAATAAAGTTATTCAAATAATTTAAGACAGATAAATGCATATTTGGAATTGATACGAAAAATGAATACATATATAACTCAAAAATTAAAAAACCAACCAACCAACCAAAGTATTGTATACAATTTCCGACTTGCCATTTAATGATTACTTTCATTGATAACCGGTGAGTTCAGATCTACCTCGTCAACATAGACATTCGGCTCAAAACATGTGCAGTTGCGACGATTCTGTATTTAGTTGAAGTTGGTGACAGCTTTATCGTTGATGCATAATGGCTAGCTCAACTGTAGAAAAAATAACGGTTATTTATAAATTTAAATGATTACAGAGAACACTTAAACCTTAAACATCGAAAGCGTCAGACTTCACATTTGTATGCTTTCGATTTCTGAAACAAATTGTTAAAATTAATTGCATTGATGTATATGCCCATTACATTATGCTCGATGTCCTTGGTCCAAACATGTTCAGGCACTGTCCTCGTTAACGGTGTGAATGCCATGGAGATGCCTAAGTAGCAGCATATTGAGAACTTTTCCCAAGTTGCATTTTTAATGAATCATCGGAGCTTTTCCCCATCTTTGGTAACTTCAAAGTTGTATAACAGAGATAATGTTATTAGTTTAAAAAGGGATGTTACAAACTGCACTAATTCGATAATATGCCGGCGCATCCAGGAACATATGCAACAAGGACTGTAACTCCATGCGTACTTTAAAGCTTATCTGAAAGAAAACCTTGCATTATGTTACAAAATAAATTAATGAAAATTAAATACTTACAATTTTTTGATAGCAAGCCGCACGAAAATTTTATTTTTGTACCTAATTTTCACTGCCCTATTTTGGTAATGTTATTAAAGATCATTTTCAAATACAGAGTAAGCGCTAAAAATAGCACTAATTTCATATTTAAAATTGATTTGAAAAAACAAACTAGACAGTAAATGCAATTATGATTATATTTTCAAACGCTTACCCTGTGGCATATTGGGAAATAACATTAGCTGTATTTCAGTTGTATAGATTATTATACAGCTGGTTAATTCCCCTGCAAGACATGCCTTACCGAAACTCCAACAAAAAGAAAATATTATATGGTAGCATGAAAGTTAGACACATTAAGTTAGACATATGAAGTTAGACATATGAAGTTAGACATATGATGTTAGACACCAGATGGCGAACAGCTGTTTTTTACTATTGTGAACGTAAAATATTTTTTTAAACACCATGCATAGAGAATATTAGTTAAATTTCAATTAAAAAAATCTTATTTTAATTTAATAAAGACAAATTTTATTGTATTCAATGTGGCGCGCTATTGCAAATAAGCTGGAATGTGAAAATTTTGGCGAAAAATACAACTGCAAGGAACGTGAAAAAAATCACGGCAAGAAACGCAAACCGAAGATTATGGATAAGTGGCGCAAATTGTTGGAGCTGTTGGAAATCAAAGCTTCAATCTGTCGCAAATGATGAGCTAATAATTATGTTGCGTGAAATTGTGAGCATCACCAAAGCCGTGAAGGAGCTGCTACAGGCACACTCGTAGCAAGAATTGCAAGTGAATACGTTTGTCGAAATATTGAAGCGATTCAATCGCTTAGGACAGCCCTACAAAAACTCCGAGCAAAAGGATGCAGTACTGTTTTTACAGCGACGGGAAGAGCTGGACAATGCGTATGCAATGTGAGTGTTGGCGTGGTCATTTATAAATTATGTTTTATTTAAATTGTTTATTTTATAAAAAATGTTTAGTATAATAAAACTCTTTGCCAAGCGACGTGCCTAACAGATCATCTACAAGACCGGCATTACGGCCAAGGATCTACGTGTTGTGCTCTCACTGCAGCATGTTGTGCTCTCACAAGGCTCTCAAGGTGCGAAAACCCAAGTCCGAGCAAATGCCTGAGGCGGGCAAGAAACTAATCTGTGACAAGCATATACGCTCGGCCGAGGTAAAGAATCACATCGAGTCATTGGCCAAATACTGGAAAGTATTCGAGGATCTGGTCGATTTCGCCGAAGCGTATCAATTCTATACGGACGCAAATGAAGGTGAGTCATGACAAAATGTAGGTAAAGTATTGAATTTACGATAAGAGGTTTTAAGAGGTTTTATAAGACAAGTTTTTAAATGAACACAAACATTATTTCTGTTGCTGTTTCTTTTTCCAGTTCTGAGCCAACGAACCAGAACAACCACTGCTAGAAATCGAGCAAGAGGAGTGCGTAAACGAGACGCGTCTGGTGCGCAAAGAGGTCCAGAATCCCAAACATGTTAAGGTTACGGAAACCAAACTGTTGCCGCATGTGCTCGCTATGTTTCCCTTCAAGCGACATGGCATGAATATAGACAGGGACGAGGTAATGCAGCTCAAATCTAAGACCATCGACGATAAGTGGTGTGTGCGCAAGGAGAACGCTGCGTGCGCCAACACAGTTGACGTCGTCTGCACGATGTCGGCGCACACAACTACAAGCACAGGCGACCTAAAGAAAATGCAAGTGGTCGAACGTATGACGGATGCGTCAACGTCAGTGTCGGGTGGTTCGCCAAAAAAAAGTGCTGCGGCCGTAGACAAGGAGAACATGAACATGTGCAATGATATCAATATAATGACGGTCAAAAATATGGAGGTAAAATGCAAAATTTTTTAATTACTTTCATTATTAAGTATTTTAGAATTATTTAAATCCTTTGTTTAGTCTTGTCTTCAAACTAAGTTGCACGTGCAGGTGGGGGATCAGCAAACCATCGACGATGACGTCTACGATAACAATGATCTACGCGGCGACTATGCCGACTATAAAAAAGCCATCATACGAATTAATATCACGCGTGCCAAACACCAGACCATTCAGTACAACGACACACACATGTTGAATGACGCCGATTTGTTGCTGATTGACGAGGCGGCCGCCATTCCGTTGCCGGGACCGTATTTTATTTTTATGGCCCCGACAATCAATGGTTACGAGGGCGCCGGACGTTTGTTGAGTCTGAAGTTAATATAGCAGCAGCAGAAAGTGAACAATGCGCCGCCACCGGTTAGTTTAGTTTTACAATACTTTTTTTTGCCATTGATTAAATATAAAAATTGTATATTTAGATTAAACTCGACGAACTTATACTTTATCGTGAGGGCGATGTCATCGAAAGCTGGCTGATAAATCTTCTTTGCCTCGATGCCACCACTGTGCCCAACATTAGCTCGGGCTGTCCCACGCCAGATGTCTGCGAACTTTATTATATTGATCGCGATTCGATTTTCTCTTATCACAAGGCTGCCGAGTCGATTCTGCATCGCGTCGTCTCGATGTATGTGGCATCGCACTACAACCTCCAACGATCTGCAGATGATGAGCGATACAACGCAAGGATCAGATGCCGGAGGTATTGGAGGTCATACAGTTGGCCTTGGTGGGTGAAATTTCCTCACAGACAGTTTACAATTCGTTGGGTAGGAACCAAAAGGCCAACGGCGATTTGATTTCGTGGAATGTGTCCGAACAGTTCTGCGATCGTGAATTCCCGAAGTTATCGGGTGTGCGTATCATATGCATTGCAACGCATCCGAATTATCAACGGGTAAGTTGTAGAATATGAGTAAAAGTGTTTTTTAAAATTCGAAATACTACATCAATTCAGAAAAGATCAATTGAAATTCATAAATACGAAATACATCAATTGTAATTCAGAAGTTCCTTTTGAAATTGAAAGCATAGCAATTGTAATTCATAAATTTTATTTGAAATTCAGTAAACATCAATTGTAATTCAGATATTTCATTTGATATTCAAAAGACATCAAATGTAATTCAGAAATTCAACTTGAACTTCAATAGACATCAATTGTAATTCAGAAATTCCATTTCATTTTCAGAATAGATCAATTCCTAACTTTTTTTTGGAATTCAGAAAATATTAATTGATATTCAGAATTTCCATTTGAAATTTAGAAAATATCAATTAAAATTCATAAATTCCATTTGGAATTTAGAAAATATCAAGTGGAATTCATAACTTTCCAATTAGAATTCAGAAAATATCAATTGAAATTCAGAACTTTTTGTTTATAATTTCGAAAATATAAATTATAATGTATCATTGTATTCAGAGAATATCATTTGAAATTCGGAACTTTCCATTTAAAATTCAGAAAAAGATTATTCTGTTGTGAAATAAATATTCCTTTTGTATACAACTTGTGTAGAGAATGATGGTTTTTCTGGCAACAAAAAATTATCCTGGAATGTAGATTAATCTACAATTGTTTATTTCGGAAATCAATAGAACAGTTTTGTATTTAATTCAATCAATATTATTTTGTTTTAAGTTGGCCGTTACTGATTTGAATTAGACTTTTTTAAATTAAATGTTTGCTCTTATTGCCCTCACTAAATCATATCTAACAATTTTAAAATTGCAAAAACATATTTAAAAATAAACAAAATATTAATTATTTTCAAATTACCACGAAATCACAAGCGCCGACTTCAGCTCCATGCCGAGACTGGGCCGCTCGATAATTGAACAGAAGAGTTTGTGTTTCGTGCCTGCATGACGTTGCTTCTGCTGCAATCGTTCTCACCAATGTGGTGGTGGTCTTTGTGACACCGCTCTTCTTTACCACCGTGCTTGTTCAATTATCGAGCGGCCCAGTCTCGGCATGGAGCTGAAGTCGGCGCTTGTGATTTCGTGTAAATCTGCAAATGTTTTATTAAGACAACTTTTAATTTCCTCTTGTAGGTTTCCAATTTACTGTACAACATCTTTGGCTTCTAACCGGTCACTTCTCGTACAAGGCTTCTGCAAATACATGGGTTTTCCCTATCTACAAGAACTGTAGCAGTAACATATCGTCAAGCGTGTTGTTCTTATGGGATGTTATGAGCTGGGCCTTATAGGTAAAGTGTTGCTGCAAATTGTGGACAGTACATCATGTCCGAATTATGCGACTAACCCACTGAAAGACTTCTGAGTTCAAGTATGAACTGGTTGGTGCTAATCATAATCCTTCAGTTTCATTTAAGGATAATGTATAATACTATGTCTAAAAAACGCATCATATTTTTATTTATAAAATGTAATTTGTTGCAGTAAAAATGTTATTTGTTATGGCCGTAGTGAAAGAATTATATATAAACGCACCATTATTGTTTTTGGTCCGTTAAATTATGTTACACCGTCTCATTATATTTTGCTATGTTTAGTCCGACTAAATTAAAGTTTTTAAATGTTTAAGAATTTTTAATACTAATAAAAATCCGAACATTGCTATAAATTGGAATTTGCATTTAAATGATTTTATGAAAATCGCTAGGTATACTTGAGTACAGATTTGAGTCAACTATGAGTTGCTTCATACTTTTTGAGATAACTGCCAGGACTACATGCGACAAACTTTGCGTTGGTGACAAAGTTAAGCTCAAGCGTATACTTTCGATTAACTCATATTTAACTTTTTGCGTCAACCTCAACTTTCTGAGATAACTCTGCGAGTACTCTATAACCTCTCCTGATTGTAGCATGAATTATGATTTTGTTATTCTGTCGTTTATGAGAATATAAAAATTGTCGGACAAAATCTCAATTTTTTTATTTTTATATTTAACCAAAACAAACGCAAAAATTGAAACTAGATTAGGTACTTGAGAAACTCAAGGATTTGTAACGGCCAATTTAAAACAAAATAATATTGATTGAATTAAATACAAAATTGTTCTATTGATTTCCGAAATAAACAATTGTAGATTAATCTACATTCCAGGATAATTTTTTGTTGCCATAAAACCATCATTCTCTACACAAGTTGTATACAAAAGGAATATTTATTTCACAACAGAATAATCTTTTTCTGAATTTTAAATGGAAAGTTCCGAATTTCAAATGATATTTTCTGAATACAATGATACATTTTAATTCATATTTTCGAAATTATAAACAAAAAGTTCATTCTCTACACAAGTTGTATACAAAAGGAATATTTATTTCACAACAGAATAATCTTTTTCTGAATTTTAAATGGAAAGTTCCGAATTTCAAATGATATTTTCTGAATACAATGATACATTTTAATTTATATTTTCGAAATTATAAACAAAAAGTTCTGAATTTCAATTGATATTTTCTGAATTCTAAATGGAAAGTTATGAATTCCACTTGATATTTTCTAAATTCCAAATGGAATTTATGAATTTTAATTGATATTTTCTAAATTTCAAATGGAAATTCTGAATATCAATTAATATTTTCTGAATTCCAAAAAAAAGTTAGGAATTGATCTATTCTGAAAATGAAATGGAATTTCTGAATTACAATTGATGTCTATTGAAGTTCAAGTTGAATTTCTGAATTACAATTGATGTCTTTTGAATATCAAATGAAATATCTGAATTACAATTGATGTTTACTGAATTTCAAATAAAATTTATGAATTACAATGGCTATGCTTTCAATTTCAAAAGGAACTTCTGAATTACAATTGATGTATTTCGTATTTATGAATTTCAAATGATCTTTTCTGAATTGATGTAGTATTTCGAATTTTAAAAAACACTTTTACTCATATTCTACAACTTACCCGTTGATAATTCGGATGCGTTGCAATGCATACGATACGCACACCCGATAACTTCGGGAATTCACGATCGCAGAACTGTTCGGACACATTCCACGAAATCAAATCGCCGTTGGCCTTTTTGCTCCTACCCAACGAATTGGAAACTGTCTGTGAGGAAATTTCACCCTCCAAGGCCAACTGTATGACCTCCAATATCTCCGGCAACTGATCCTTGCGTTGTATCGCTCATCATCTGCAGATCGTTGGAGGTTGTAGTGCGATGCCACATACATCGAGACGACGCGATGCAGAATCGACTCGGCAGCCTTGTGATAAGAGAAAATCGAATCGCGATCAATATAATAAAGTTCGCAGACATCTGGCGTGGGACAGCCCGAGCTAATGTTGGGCACAGTGGTGGCATCGAGGCAAAGAAGATTTATCAGCCAGCCAGTTCGTCGAGTTTAATCTAAATATACAATTTTTATATTTAATCAATGGCAAAAAAAAGTATTGTAAAACTAAACTAACCGGTGGCGGCGCATTGTTCACTTTCTGCTGCTGCGATATTAACTTCAGACTCAACAAACGTCCGGTGCCCTCGTAACCATTGATTGTCGGGGCCATAAAAATAAAATACGGTCCCGGCAACGGAATGGCGGCCGCCTCGTCAATCAGCAACAAATCGGCGTCATTCAACATGTGTGTGTCGTTGTACTGAATGGTCTGGTGTTTGGCACGCGTGATATTAATTCGTATGATGGCTTTTTTATAGTCGGCATAGTCGCCGCGGACTGTATTTAAAGGCGTTGATGCCTTCGTCGTCATTGTTATCGTAGACGTCATCGTCGATGGTTTGCTGATCCTCCACCTGCACGTGCAACTTAGTTTGAAGACAAGACTAAACAAAGGATTTAAATAATTCTAAAATACTTAATAATGAAAGTAATTAAAAAGTTTTGCATTTTACCTCCATATTTTTGACCGTCATTATATTGATCTCATTGCACATGTTCATGTTCTCCTTGTCAACGGCCGCAGCACTTTTTTTTGGCGAACCCGACACTGACGTTGACGCATCCGTCATACGTTCGACCACTTGAATTTTCTTAAGGTCGCCTGTGCTTGTAGTTGTGTGCGCCGACATCGTGCAGACGACGTCAACTATGTTGGCGCACGCAGCGTTCTCCTTGCGCACACACCACTTATCGTCGATGGTCTTAGATTTGAGCTGCATTACCTCGTCCCTGTCTATATTCATGCCATGTCCCTTGAAGGGAAACATAGCGAGCACATGCGGCAACAGTTTGGTTTCCGTAACCTTAACATGTTTGGGATTCTGGACCTCTTTGCGCACCAGACGCGTCTCCATACACAAAACACGAACAACGCCTTTGCACCCGCAATCTGACGGCATGGTGGAAAGATTCAATCGGACTTTGGAAGAGTATCTCAGAAAAGTGGTTGATAAAAATCAAAAAGATTGGAATAAACACATACCACTGTTTCTCATGGCATATCGAACGGCGGTTCCTGACACCACAGTTGCTTCACCTGCGAAAATTGTTTTTGGAACAGACTTAAGATTACCTGCGGATTTTAAGTTCGGTGCGAGTCCTTCAGCTGGAATTCTTGTACACAATTATGTTTCCAGGCAAAGTGAAGAAATGAACGATGTGCATCAGTTTGTAAGGCAGCGTACACAATTTGCGAGTGATAAGATGAAGGCCAGATATGACTTGCGCACAAATTCAGAAGGATTTACGGAAGGAGAACTTGTTTTGCTCCATAATCCACAAAAGAAGAAAGGCTTATCCCCTAAGCTACAAACACACTGGGAAGGACCATACAAGATAATTAAAAGAATTAACGATATCGTGTATCAGATTCAGAATACTGCAGGCGTTAGACGAAAAATGAAAGTAGTACATTTGGAAAGGTTGGCGCCATTCAGAGAGAGAGAGGATTAACATCTGTTCGGGACAAACAGATTTAGGTGGAGGGCAGTGTTACGAAATAATGTAGTTTGCTCCACTGTGCAAGCATTCAACAATAATAAATGAGACGCAAGACAATTCAGCGCACTAAGCAATGTGTTAGAAAGAGACGGAAGATCATTCAGCGCACTGAGGTAGTGTGCGAGAAAGAGATGGACGATCAGCGCATTAAAATGAGAAGCCTGGCCTAGCATGCGTCATTCACGAAACGAGTAGAAGGTTCTCGTAACACGTCGAAGCTTGTCGAAACGTGTCGAACTGATGCATGCAGTATTTAAGGGAGCCGCATCTGAGGTACAGACTTCAGTTGTGATTTAATAGTGAACTAGTGCGTCTCGTGAGTGAACATTGTTAAGATAAATTGTAGTAATTCAGCAGTTGATATAAGTGATTATTCTTTAAGTTGTTATTTAAATTAATTAAGTTAATTAATACTAGTTGAAATAATACTAGTAAAAACCAAATATAAGTGCGTTTTTATTTTATACGCAATCCAGCGATACGAACTCGTGGAACAGTTTTCCGTAGACTGAATATTCGTAACAATATATACATATATAATTAATTCAACAATTTTTGAGAAGATTTAAAATAATAAATATATGTATATAAAATATATTTATTGTACAATATATTCTATATACATATATATTTATATATAAAAAAAAAATGTATATGAAATAAAAAAAAAATTATATGAAATATTTTTTTTTTTAATTTTGCGCATTGAAGGGGGATTGAGTCCGCCGCATTGAGTCCCTCCGCATTTAAGACGAGGATCTTAGCTATTGTTCTAAGGACAGACACTAAAATTACACTAAAGCTAGTGCTACATTAAATAACTGTGTTTCAAATAAGTTAAACACTTACAAACAACATTTAATTTCAATGTTATTGCATACATAAACAACTATACATTACATGACACTAAGTTTAGATAAACTAATACCACACTAAATAGTAATAGTTCAAATAATGTACCATACTTTAATTCAAGTAATTTAAATATCTTAAGATCAATCCTTTTCTTGTGACGAATGTACATAAACCATTATATAATTTACGAAAATTATATTAAGTTTATATAAGTTAGTACCACACCACACATTTGGAAGAGTTTAAAAACAAAATTAAATAACTTGTTTGTAAAATCATCATGTAAATTCAAAATATCCGAGTGCACAACAAATTGTTATTTAGAATGACCAACAGCGCTGGATACTCAGAAGACGCATAGATAATCGTTGGGGTCTTGGGACTTTAATGGGGACATGTGGAAGGAGCTCTGGGTGTTACCAACAAGAAGTAGAAGTGAAGCAGAGGTCCAGCAGATTCAAATATAGTAAAGAAAAACGAAGAAATGAAGCAGAGTGGCAGCATATTTGAAGACGTAGAAGGACGCACTAGGAGCAAACTTGTTATACCAAGCAAAAGTAGATTGCAGTGATTTAATTATAAAACTACAACTGCCAGAAACAAGATGCAGAAAACAATATTCAACATTGATCTTGAAAATGTATATAAAAAGTCAAATTATTATGTCTTCCATCGCACATAGAGAAGAAGCGATGCAGTAACGATTTTCTGATATCAACAATTCAGAAATCTATAAGCTACATAAAGTGACATGAGCACCCCAACACACAGAAGAGCAAGAGGAGAAATCTGGTCCAACAGTAGGGCATACAAAAGTCACTCATGTAATTATTTACACCAAATATAAAATCAATATATTCATTTTAAAATACCAACACACACACACTCAATACACATGCAAAACACGTATAAGTAAAATAATTCGAACAAGTTTATCTATATACATATATAATAATTATCATCCAATTACAAGTATTAAATCGGTTAGATTATCATTATAAGTATGAACAAATATTAAAACAAAAAAGGATAAAACAAAAGATTTTTACAAAAAAATATATATACAAAACACAAAAATAAAATATATATATACTAAAAAATAATAATAACAATATATGAAAAAAAAGAGATATATTGTTATTATAAATAATAATAACAATATATGAAAAAAAGAGAGAAATATATATATATATATATATATATATATATATATATATATATATATATATATATATATATATATATATATAAATATATATAAATAAAAGAAGAAATCTATAAAAAAAAACATTATTATCATTATTATTACTGAAACCCATTTAATTATTCAAACATATAATTATAGATAACTTAAAAAAATAACATATTATATTTATTATCACCATGTTAAAATAAACATATTATTTTATTATATTATTAATCTTAATATTAACTCTAAAAAAACATAATTTCTATATTTTCAACAATATATTTAAGACATTTTGTAGAAAATTATCACTCATCCTAATATTAATAATAATTTTTTCCATAAGGGGGAAGGAATGTTGTGAATTAGCGCATACATTTTTCTTTTCTTTATGGTTCTTCACTATTCATTCAGTTTAGGATGTTTCTGTACACATGTTGAGTGCATCATGTGTTTATATCATGTTGTACTCATGTTGTACATCAACATGTTCATAGCATTGTCCCAACGCTTCACGTTGGCAACAATGATAATAATTTGGCAAGCGCTAAAGCTTTGCTTAGACCACACCTCCTTCAGGTTAGCTTGCACAGTTAACAGAAGCTGGCAATAATTTGGCAAAGCGCTAAAGCAAAGCAGCGCTTGCCAACAATTCTGATATTTCGCAATTGGTGTCAGCCAAAAACTGCAAGTCGGACTTTCTTCAAAAGTCACGTACACCAAAATTGAGTGAAAGTGAAAACTCACTAGAACATAATGAGAATAGAATTTAAGAAAAGCTTGCAACGAAGGTATTGTTAATACCTTTCGTTTCGCAATTTAAAAGATTGTAGTTTAGTTAGCCTCAAGTGGAGGTAGTAAATTTAATAAAAGTGTTAAAACAATAAAAAGTTTAAAACAATAAAAAGTGTTCTTTAATTAAATAAATGTAAAATAAATTCAACACTAAAGTATACAACAGAGTGAGAAAATATAATATTGTCTTTGTGTTGGAGTTTCGGTAAGGCATGTCTTGCTGGGAATATTTATTGTATTTGACGGATGTTTGAGAGATGGTTGTCACAAATACGATTTAAATAATTTGTAAATAACTTGATATTTAGGGCTGTGATATTTCTGGCAATCATCTTTATTTTCTTGGTGTATCATTAAAAAAGGACAAACATCGTTAAACATCGAGGTTTTTTGCCGATGTTTTTTGGCATTGATGTTTATTTTTGAAACATCGAAAAAAATAAACATCTATGTTTATTCTGGCGATGTTGCAACCCTAATTGTTGTACAATTTTACCATCGAAGGTTTTATAATGACGATGGCGATGTATAAACAGTATACTGTTTCAATTCTATAATAATTAAAAATACATTTGATTAATTTTCTTTCAATTCAATAACAAAAATAAAATATATATATACTAAAAAATAATAATAACAATATATGAAAAAAAAGAGATATATTGTTATTATAAATAATAATAACAATATATGAAAAAAAGAGAGAAATATATATATATATATATATATATATATATATATATATATATATATATATATATATATATATATATATATATATATATATATATATATATATAAATATATATAAATAAAAGAAGAAATCTATAAAAAAAAACATTATTATCATTATTATTACTGAAACCCATTTAATTATTCAAACATATAATTATAGATAACTTAAAAAAATAACATATTATATTTATTATCACCATGTTAAAATAAACATATTATTTTATTATATTATTAATCTTAATATTAACTCTAAAAAAACATAATTTCTATATTTTCAACAATATATTTAAGACATTTTGTAGAAAATTATCACTCATCCTAATATTAATAATAATTTTTTCCATAAGGGGTGAGGAATGTTGTGAATTAGCGCATACATTTTTCTTTTCTTTATGGTTCTTCACTATTCATTCAGTTTAGGATGTTTCTGTACACATGTTGAGTGCATCATGTGTTTATATCATGTTGTACTCATGTTGTACATCAACATGTTCATAGCATTGTCCCAACGCTTCACGTTGGCAACAATGATAATAATTTGGCAAGCGCTAAAGCTTTGCTTAGACCACACCTCCTTCAGGTTAGCTTGCACAGTTAACAGAAGCTGGCAATAATTTGGCAAAGCGCTAAAGCAAAGCAGCGCTTGCCAACAATTCTGATATTTCGCAATTGGTGTCAGCCAAAAACTGCAAGTCGGACTTTCTTCAAAAGTCACGTACACCAAAATTGAGTGAAAGTGAAAACTCACTAGAACATAATGAGAATAGAATTTAAGAAAAGCTTGCAACGAAGGTATTGTTAATACCTTTCGTTTCGCAATTTAAAAGATTGTAGTTTAGTTAGCCTCAAGTGGAGGTAGTAAATTTAATAAAAGTGTTAAAACAATAAAAAGTTTAAAACAATAAAAAGTGTTCTTTAACTAAATAAATGTAAAATAAATTCAACACTAAAGTATACAACAGAGTGAGAAAATATAATATTGTCTTTGTGTTGGAGTTTCGGTAAGGCATGTCTTGCTGGGAATATTTATTGTATTTGACGGATGTTTGAGAGATGGTTGTCACAAATACGATTTAAATAATTTGTAAATAACTTGATATTTAGGGCTGTGATATTTCTGGCAATCATCTTTATTTTCTTGGTGTATCATTAAAAAAGGACAAACATCGTTAAACATCGAGGTTTTTTGCCGATGTTTTTTGGCATTGATGTTTATTTTTGAAACATCGAAAAAAATAAACATCTATGTTTATTCTGGCGATGTTGCAACCCTAATTGTTGTACAATTTTACCATCGAAGGTTTTATAATGACGATGGCGATGTATAAACAGTATACTGTTTCAATTCTGTAATAATTAAAAATACATTTGATTAATTTTCTTTCAATTCAATAAAAATTACTCCGCGAATTCTAATATAGTACCTTTTCCAAATATTCATCAACTATCTTCCTATTTGTAAGATGTTTAATTGTTGTCTCAAATACGATCTAAATAATTTGTAAAGAACTTGATATTTAGGGCTGTGATATTTCCGGTAATCATCTTTGTTTTCTTAGTGTGGGTATGTTATCTAAAATATACAAAATCAGCTGTATATAGACCCTGCTGTATACAAACCCATCAACCTTTTTTTTTTGTAAAAATACTTTTTATGAAAATACAATTTTATTGAGTATGCAAACATAATAAACAATTTTAATTTTGAATGAACAATTAAATAAATATTGTAAAATTAACTTTTTGTAAAAAAAAAATTAATTATATTAAAATTTATGAAAACTTAGTTTATAGTGGATAATTTTTTTCTTTAATTTAATGTTTTTTTTTTTATTGATAATCAGCCCAAATAATTTTATATTAGTTAAATATTAATGAAAATTGTGATATTATTGAACATTTCAGTTTTAGACCCTTATTGAATTCTCAGCTCTTTCAGATTCAATTTCTTAAGAATGAAATAATTTTTCGAGTTCTCTATCCGAAACCCGAATTTAATTCATCAGCAAAGTTGATAGTAAATCTATGAACTATACTCAAAATAAAATTAGTATAAAAAATGAGACATTCATGATCTATTATCGATATTTGTAATCCCGAAAATCCCGGGATTTAATGATGATACCGGGTTGAGTTTTACGGGATTGATTTGACTTAAATCCCGGGATCCCGGGATGGACATCCATAGTAGCCACACAGTTGCCATTAAAGTGTTTGTTCTAAATCATGCAAAATATACTTATTTGCCACCCAATTGCCAGTCATCCATTAAAATTTCGGTTCACATATTTGGAACTTGAACTGTAATTTATGCGTAGATAAAAATAAAATCAATAAAGACCCTACGCAGTGCCATTGACGTCAATGTTTGTCCTGTAATAAAAAATATACATGGCATAATAATAAAAGTCTTTACGAACAGAGTTTTTGACAAACTACAACTCTAATTTAAGAAAGGGTTCAAGTTTTCGGGTTAAAGCTTATATTCTACCCCCTCTAATTTTTACGCGCAAAAAATTTATTAAAATTGTGATTTTCTTTATTTTTAATATTATGCTTTTACTGATGTATATTTTTGAAACACAACTTTCCATACACATATGTAGTGGATGTTATAAATATGTCGTGTATAATAATATACATTTATTAAATTTTAAAGTTAATTAGCTACATTATATATAAATATGTTCCTATTAGGTTCTTTATTCTACACTTGCCACATGTATGGAACATAATACATTTAATAATTTGCAACTTTTTTCACCTAATAGCAACAAAGTTTCCGCCATAATTTAAATTTATTTTCATAATTTTCAGAATATAAGGGGCCTATTATGATTAGCGAAGTGAATGTACTTGGAGAAGCGAACGCAATTTGGCGAATGAACTGCCGAATGTATTAATTTTTATGGTTTTAAAAGTGAGCAACACTTACAAGTTGAAAAAAATAGTATCATGTTGCGTGTTTTTAGTACTGCCTTTTTTTTTAGAACAGATACTATATTATCTTATTAGTTTGGAAAAAATACTGAATGGAACTTCGTTTAGTAAAAATAATCCAGAAAATGATATTAGAATTTTAAGACAAGATAGGGGTAAAAATCAAAAAAATAGAAATAATGGGTATACAGGGGGTGCCATGAAAAAAGGGCTAGTCTGTTCTTTTTGCACTAGACCAGGACACACAAGGGATGACTGTTATATCCGCAAAAATACACCATTTTGCAGAGAATGCGAGAAGTACGGCCATGAATCGAGTTGGCGATGCGAATTAAATAGATTGGAAGGGTGCCAGGAGCAACAACAAAATCAGCAATACAAAGGACTTCTAAATAATGGTTACCAACAGCCGCAACAACAAAATCAGCAATACAAAGGACTTCTAAATAACTGCCGCAAAATCATAATCAACAATAACAAGGCTTTCCGAACAACGAATATCAAAGTCAACAGAAACCAAATCAGCTATATCAAGGGGGTAGTGGAGGTTTTCCCAATCATGGAAATAACAGTAATAATTATAATAAGAATACTAATAATAATAATACTAATTATGGTAATGCAAATAATGGAAATTATAATCCTTTTAGAAATAACCACAGTAATAACGAAAAGCATAATAGGCCTTACAGAAGTAATAGAGCATGTTATGGGTGCGGTCAAGTTGGCCATATGATAGCGGATTGCCACGCAAAATTTTGGGCCAAACGGTAGTAACAATCACAATAAGGGAAACTGCCAGGGGCCCAGTCAAGGCCAGTAAGCTGGGGTCCCGTTAACATTAGTAAAGTTAGGTCAAAGGTAGAAATAGTGGATCATACGCAAAAGGAGCCTGTGATCACATTTGCTACCAAAGTTGCGAATAACAGCCAAAAAACCGTGAGCGAAAATATTGTTCATCAAACGTCGGGAGTGACCGTTGATACATATGTTGAGCCACAGTGTTTGGTCTGTAAGGAGAAGGTGAAGGGAGAAAAAATCGACGAACATATTGTTCATCAAACGTCGGGAGTGACCGTTGATACATATGTTGAGCCACCGTGTTTGCTCGGTAAGGAGAAGGTGAAGGGAGAAAAGATGGACGAACATATTGTTCATCAAACGTCGGGACTGACAGTTGATACATATGTTGAGCCACCTTGTTTGGTTTGTAATACAGTAGCAGGTATATTAATTCATTTCATACATTTTATAAGTATTGTGTCGATTACATTAGGGAACAAAATAAAAAAACTAGCAGGATATGAAAAATATAAAAAGGAACATTTGGAGAGGAAATAGTAAAAGGAGGGTATAGAGTAAACAACTTATTATCTAGAATATCAAAAAGTTTTGAGAATTTCGTGGTAGAATATAGTAAGAAGATTAGATGTAATATGTGTGGGTTTAGTAAAAGAGGGAACCGTATAATGTGCAGTAGGCAGGGTGATTGTTTCAAACTACCTAATGTAAGTGATGTTTTCATCGAAGTACCTTGTGAGGCTGCTAAAAATGGAAAACTCATATTACTGGTAGATTCGGGAGCAGATGCTAGTATAGTAAAGGAGGGGGCGATGACAAGATTTCCAGGTTTTGATAAAAATACTCAGAAGGACTTTAGTGGTGCCTTTGAGGGATGCGTAAGGACATTAGGGACAATAAACATTCAGCACAGTAGTATAGAGTGGTTCTGTTTAAAGATGCATGTAGTGGCAATTGAGCAAGGAATACCCGCTGATGGTATAATAGGACGGGATAATATATGGAATAGGTCCATAATAAATGCTATAGATAAGAGTTTAATATTTTATGATAAAGATAAAAACAATACAATACAATTACCTATGAGGACACGGACAGATATGGAAAATATTTTTTTTAATCAGGAATTAAAAATAGAACCTAGAACCGCAAAGATAGTATCATTACGTTTAAAAACAAAAATTCCGATCGTATTAATACATAAACAAGAAATTTGTCCAGGAGTATATTTGGACGAAAGCATATCGAATGTCAGCAAAAATAGAGTTTATGTCTCAGTTTTAAATGCTACAGAGAAATAAATTACAATAGACAGTACTTTTAAACCAAAATTTTCAAATTTTAATCAGTATAAAGAATCGGATACCAATAATTCTACAATAAACAGCATAAATTCAGTAAACATTACAAACAGAATTAACAAATTATTAGAGAAAATGAAAATTGATGAGATTTTTAATAAAGACGAAATTACATCTTTACAAAATCTGTGTATTTCATATCATGATGTGTTTCATTTAGATGGCGATGAATTAACATACACGTCAGCGCTTAAACATGAAATAATTACACAGTGGAACCAACCGCCAATTAATCAGAAACAATATAAGCTACCCCATACACATAGGGAAGAAATTAATAGACAGGTAGGAAAAATGTTAGATGACGGCATTATATCGCCGAGTATCTCAACTTGGAATTCACCAAAAAAGAGCGGTAAGGAAGGTACCAAGAAATGGAGATTAGTAATAGATTTTCGTAAACTAAATTATGTAACAGTTAAACAAGTATTTCCGATTCCCCGGATAGACGAGATATTAGATCAGTTAGGACATAGTAAATATTTTTCAACTTTAGACTTAGCAAGCGGTTATCATCAGGTTTTAGTAGAAGAAAGAGATAAAGAAAAAACGGCTTTTAGTACAGGACTGGGTCATTTCGAATTTCATTTGGCTTAACAGGTGCACCAGCTACCTTCCAAAGAATAATGAACCACATATTAACAGGTTTACAGGGTATTGATTGCTTTGTTTGGTGTACGGAAAGAATTTAGCTGAACATGAGCTTAGGTTGAGTAGAGTATTGCAGAAATTAAGGGAACACAATCTAAAATTAAATACAGAAAAATGTCAGTTTTTGCGCCACGAAGTTGTCTATTTAGGACATAAATGTTCGGAACTAGGTGCTCTGCCAGACCCCTCAAAGGTTGAATGCGTGAAAAATATTCCGGTACCAAGAAATAAAAAAGAAGTACAAGCGTTTTTGGGATTAATTAATTATTACAGAAAATTTATAAACAATATGGCAAAATTATCATTACCAATTAATAAGTTACTTAGAAAAGATGTTAAATTCACTTGTACCGACGATTGTCAAAATTCATTTATTAAACTAAAAGAATCAATAATTTCACCACCCATTCTCGCATATCCAGATTTAACAAACCCTTTTTTAATTACAACGGATGCAAGTAACGAAGCAATAGGTGCGGTACTGTCACAAGGCAAAGTAGGGAGCGACCGACCAATAGCATTTGCTAGTAGGGCATTAAATGGAGCAGAAAAAAATTACTCCACCATTGAAAAGGAATTTTTAGCTATAGTCTGGGCAACGAAAAATTTTAGAGCTTATCTTTTAGAACGACATTTTCAAATTTATACAGATCATCAACCATTACGTAGCACAGCAAATCTCAAAGATCAGACATCAAGCTTAGCCCGTTTCAGGCATAAATTATCAGAATATGATTGCGAAATATCTTACAAACCAGGTAAACAGAATTTGAACGCAGATGCTTTAAGTAGAATTCCACATCCAGAACCAGATATTACGGCGGTCCAAACACGGTCTAAGACCACACAGAATAAATTAGATAATCAAATTTCAAAAACCAAACAACAAGTGAGCACGCCAGTACTGGATGAAATAACAACAGACACAAGAACGAATTAAACTCAAGTCAACTATTAACTGACCCAGAGGAAATTAAAACTGTTATAAAAGACTTTCATGACTCAGCATTAGAGGGTCACCAGGGCGCAGTGAAAACATATTTTAGAATCAGAATACAATTTAAGTGGAAAGGTATGCAGAAACAAATAAAAGATTACGTTAAGAATTGTCAAAAATACCAAGTAAAAAAAAATTCTAGGCTTACTAAAATGCCAATGGTTTTAACTGATACGCCTGTACGACCATTCGATAAAGTATATCATGGATTTTACCGGAAACTATATCTGGAAATAAATATATATTAACTTTTCAAGACGATTTTTCGAAATAGATGTGCTGCGTTGCCATACCTGATGCGGAGGCAAATACAGTAGCAAAAGCATTTTACGACGAAATCATTACAAGTCATAATATACCGAAAGTATTAGTAACGGACAATGGTTCCAATTTTGTCTCAAAACTGTTTTCAGGTACTTGTAAATTGTTAGGAATTAAAAAGTTACATATAACACCATATCATCCACATGCTAATGGGTCTTTGGAAAGATGCCATCGACCGTTAGAAGAATATTTAAGGAGTTTTGCAAAAGAAGATGGGTCGAACTGGGACCAATGGTTAAATTCAGCAATGCATGTGCACAATAACACAGTACATATGTCCACGGGGCAAACACCTTTCCGTACTTTATACGGGTACTAATTTGAGATGCCAACAAATCTTAAGCGAAAATGTTCACCAGTATATAATACCGACGATTACAACAAGTTATTAAAATATCAAATTCAACGCACACACGAAATCGTGAGAGAGAATCAAGAAAAAGCAAAAGAAAAATATAAACAAATCTATGATAGCAAATTACACCTAAAAATATTTAGCGTAGGTGATAAAATATTGTTAAAAAATCAGAACAGAAAGAATAAATGTTCACCCATTTGGGTAGGACCGTACGAAGTACTTTCGATAGTAAGTCCTGTAACGACGATGATTTCTATCAAAGGAAAAGGGAAAAAAATTCCATAACAATTTATTAAAAGCATATAATTTTGAAGCAAATATAACAAAATAAATAACGTAACAAACAGTTCGTAATTATCATAACACATAATTTAGTTCATGTTAAAAGCATTATATTGCAAATAAGGGTGAAGAGCAACAAAAAAAAGCAATGTATAAGAGTTTTAGGGATTAAATAAAATAAATATATAGGGATTTAATATTAATGAAATAAATTAGTGCATAAGGAAATAGTTATGTATTAATTTCAAAAGGTGACTTACATCATACACTAACAAAGTTTGAATATAGAAAATAGATAAGGGAGTAAGGTAATTTAACAAATTATATTAGATGGATATGAAAATATCACAAGTTAATAACAGTTAATGGTAAAAAAACAAAAAAATAATAAAATAAAACTAATTAACTAAAATAAAAGTTGAATTGTCACTACAATTAATATAGGTCAGTCAAAGGCATTGACCCATACGATAGGAACCACTGCTCGCTGTTAATGCACTACAAATGAAATGAGATACGTTAATGCATTAAATAAAATATGAAAAATAATAATAAATGGCTAGATGGCGCGAGACGGCGTGGAGTAAAGGGAAGGTGCAAAGTAGCAAGAATTGGTTTAAAAAAAAAATATATATATATATTAAAGAATAATTGCTTACCAAAGTTGTTGCGGAGTAGGGGGTAAAATATGATTAATAAATAAAACGAAAAATAATAATTAAAGATAATAAAGTAAAATAGAATTATATGGGATTTAAAAAAAAGGGAGTAAAAAAATGTAATGAAATCATGAAATCAATGTAATATAATATAGGGATAAATAAACTAAAGTGAAATGTAAAATTAAATAAATAGAATGATATTATGAGGAATATAATAGGATAAAAGCTTATAATAGGAAGAATTAAAAATGATCTAAAGAAACAATGGCATAGGCAGATTGGATAGTTAAATACAATTATACATAAACTCTACAAAAGGTAAAAGCAAATAAATCGCGGTCGACCAAAAAGAACAAAAAAATATAAGAAATGTTCGGCTGGCGAACGAAGTAATGGCAATTGGCGGATTTGAAAACACGAATTGAAATATGTAAATTTCAATTGTCGATTGGGTCGAATGGGTCGCGACAAATACAATTAATGCAAATATTTTACCTTATTTTCAGTGGGTTGTGCCAAGTATGTTGTGTAGTAATTCCGTGTTGCTTCTGTTGTAGTGTTTTGTAGTATAAGATTCCTCCTGTGGTTGTTCCTTCCTGTTGTTGTTGTGAGTTTGTGTTGATTGTTGGGTTTTGTTTTAATTGTTTATGTTTATTGTCGCGGAACCGAATGGAGCGTTGACGGGTTTTTGGGTTTGTTTAGTTGTAGCGGTGACGGATGAATTAAGTTAATTTAAAACTTTATACTTTAAATGTCGCGGAGACGGGTGGGTTTTTGTGCGCTCGGTTTTAAGAAAACGTAACGAGAGATATTATGTGCGGCGAACGTTGACAGAGCCGACGGTCGATCGGTTCGCCGCAGTAATCGATAAATAATCGATTGAGTGGATATGACGGACGGAGATGTTCAAAAATATCGAGTTTACGTTTGTACGTAAACATTCCGCCCGCCTTGCAGTGTCTGCAATACTTAATTCCATTTTTTTAAATTCATTTTGTTTTTTATTATAAGGGTCTAGAGTTTATATTAAGGAAAAATCCTTGGGTCATGGGGCTCAGAGACTACATGGTCCAGAGAGTGTCCAGCCGAACGCAGTGCTCTGAGCCACTGCGTATCCACTTTCGCAGTTAAAAACTCCTGGATTAGGTATTTGCGGGTAAACATCCGCACCCAACTCTAGCATCACTGGGTCGGAAGCCGTAACTTTTGGGTCGGCGAGCATCATGTGAGTGAATCGGCTCAAGATGGCTTCATCAACGTCACGCTCGTATGGCTTCCTAGGCAACTCGGTTGACACTAGTGCGTTAATGTCGCATCTAAATGGGTCGTCAAACCGAGAACCCACTACCACCTTGCAGATCGCCAAAGTGTCCAGACGGCTCGTACTCAGTTTTAACTGAGCGATGACAGAGACGCTCCTCGTCGGGTATATCAAAGCTCGTACAATTTGCGAAATTTTGCCGTGGTACACTTTGACAGTGGCAGTGGGTGTGAGGGTCTGCCTTAAAAACTTGCTAGGGTTAGCAATGGGTCTGTGGTTTGTGGAATTGGCTGGGTTATCAGCAGGTCGTTTGTTGCTCGCATTGCTTGCGTTCGCAACGGGTCTTTTGAGTCCTGTACTGCTTGGGTTCCGGTCGCCTTGATTGAGTCGCGAATGTCCATGCAAGCTTGTGTGGTGCCTTTCTTGGCATATCACACACCTTTCCTTGCTGGTGCAGCTATCAATAAGATGCGACCGGGCCAAACAGTTAATGCAGTAATGATACTGCATCACCACCTCATTCTTCTCCACCAGGTTCTTCTCCCTGAACCTGAAGCAGATGGACAGGCGATGATCTTGGCGGCAAATTCCACACGCCACATGTTGGATCGAGTGTGTCGTCCTGTTGAATCGGTACGACGGCAGTTAAGTCGGGACGACTTCTTGTTGCGCCAGCTGGTGTTGTTGTTGCGGTTGCCCTCGGTGCGACTGCCATTGCTCGTGCTGACATTGTTGTCGTTGGTGTTGTTGCACCGCTCGTTGTTGGGGCGCTTGTTGTTGGCGCGCTTGGTGTTTGCATCGCTGTTGTTGGCACCGCTGCTGACGCGCTTGTTGTTTGGGGCCATGGCTACTGAAAAATAAGGGTGGGTCAAATTGTATATTGCCATGGCGACCTAAATCTGTATTTATTGGGTGGGTAGGACTACTACTTTTGTAATGGGTCTAGTAGTAGTCCCTTTGGCCGTTCGAATATCGACGACTCTGGTTCTTGAGTCTGAACCTAGATACGTTTTTACTACTCGCCCTAGGGTCCACTCGTTTGGGGGTAAATTCTCGTGTCGAATAACAACGAGATCATTTACTTCAACGCATTTCTGCGGGTTTTTCCATTTATAGCGTTTATGTAATTCTTTAAGATATTCATCTTTCCATCTGTTACAGAAATGTTGATGTAATATCTTCAGCTTCTGCCAACGATTTACAACATTTAGGGTCGAGTTGCTTAAATCGGGTTCAGCTGGGGTCAATAACGGAGTACCAATTAGAAAGTGTCCTGGGGTCAATGGCGAAAAATTGAAAGGATTTTCGCTTGAAGGGCTTAAGGGTCGTGAATTAAGGCAACCTTCAATTCGTGCAAGCAAAGTCGAAATCTCTTCGAACGTAAATCTTTGACTTGCAGATATCTTTTTTAAATGTGTCTTGAAACTTTTGACGCCGGCTTCCCAGAGTCCACCCATGTGTGGAGCTCCGGGTGGATTAAAATGCCAGGTTAGTTCTTGATGACTGTGGGTCGCTACTACTTGGGTCTGCAGTGTCTTTATAAAATCTTGCCGATCTTTCTTCAGCATTGTGCTGCTCCGACAAAATTAGTTCCGTTGTCGGAGTAAATGGCGGCAGGACATCCGCGCCTCGAAAAAAATCGGAAAAAAGCCGCTAAAAAGGCTTGGGTCGTAAGATCACTGTCTGGTTCAAGATGAACCGCTTTTGTTGCAAAACAAACAAACATGCACACATAGCCTTTTGTAATCAAACAGTCTCGCCCGGTGTAATTTTTGATTTCAACGGGTCCTGCGAAATCTACACCTGTGTTTGTGAATGGGCGCGTGAGTGTGGTGCGCTTTGGAGGCAATGCAGCCATTATTTGTGTTTGTTGTTTCTTTTTGTGCAACACACAAATTTTGCAATTATTGATCGTAGTTTTGATCAGGGTCTTGAGCTTAATAATCCAAAATTTAGCTCGTAGTAGCCTCAAAACTAATTGGTTACCACCGTGTAGGGTCACAATGTGGGTCATATGGGTCAAGAGTTTAGCAAGTCTGCAATGATACGCTAAAATTATTGGGTGGCGTTCATTATATGTAAGGGTCGGTGACTTTGCTAATCTACCATGTGCTTTTAATAGACCTTTACTGTCTATAAATGGGTTTAGGGTTAGTATTGAACTTTTGCACGAAATTTGGGTTTTATTCGTCAAAGCGATATATTCATCAGAAAAACACATTTTCTGACTCACTACTATGAGTCTTTCTTTTACCATCTTAATTTCCTCGGGTACTATTTCAATAGTTGAGTGGGTCATTTGAGTACGACGCGATGGTAAAGAATTTCTCACGAATCTTAGAACGTACGCTAAGACTCTTAATGCTTTCGGAAGTGTGGAAAATCGTTCCAACACATCCTCTTGGGTCGTTATCGCAAATGTCTTAATTGGTTTAAGATCAAGGGTCGTGTCGATCGGGTCAGTGGACATTGGCCATTCATCTCTTACGCACCTTAGCCAACTTGGACCGTTCCACCAGAGTTCATGTTCTGCCAATTCTAGCGCAGAACAACCGCGGCTTGCTACGTCCGCCGGGTTTTCGTGTGAATCGACATGTTGCCAATTTTCAACACCAACGCTTTCTGTAATGGTCGAAATACGGTTGGCTACAAAAGTGGTCCAAGTGCAGGGCGGTTTATTGAGCCAGGCTAAGACAATAGTCGAGTCTGTCCAAAAGTACGTATTGTACTGGGTCATGTTTATTTTAGGTAGAATGGCATCAACTATATTTGCGAGCAAAACAGCACCGCATAGTTCGAGACGTGGCAGTGAAACTGTTTTGACGGGTGCTACACGCGTCTTCGCTGCCAGAAGGGTCGTGACGACAGCACCGTTGGCATCTTGTATGCGAGCATAGAGAGCTGCAGCATATGCCTTTTCTGAGGCGTCGCAAAATCCGTGAAATTCAACGGAAACGTCGGGTGCGAAATGAGTCCATCTGGGAATCTCAATTCTGTTTATCGATGGATAACCATCGATAAACGATTGCCATCTACTTTGGGTCAACGGGTTAAGAATATCGTCCCACTCAGTTTTGTCGAGCCATACCTGTTGCATAATTATTTTGGCGGCCACTACAATTGGCTACAATTGGCGCAGGGTCAAAGCTTCGCAATAGAAGACAAAACTTCGCGTTTTGTGTATGCATCTTTTAGTTCGATGAGTGGGACTTGAAAAAAGAAAATATCTCTTTTAGCATTCCATCGCATGCCTAGGGTCTTTGCATTACCTTGACATTGCTCAGATAAATTGAGTAAATCTGTTAGCAGCAAGTGTTCTTGTGGCAGATTTTCCAATATTTCGGGTGCGTTCGCAATCCACTTGCGCAACGAAAATCCTGCTGATTTTAAAGCAGCGATTAGCTCATCTCGAGCATTAATAGCACTTTCAATATCATGAGTGCCTGCCAGAACATCATCTACGTACATGCAGTTTTGTAGAATATATATGTAAGGGGCACAGTTAACACCAAATGTAACTGTTTGCAACTCATAATCCTGAATGGGTTCTTCGAAGGATTTCCTAAACAAAATTCTTTGATAGGGTGAGTGTGCAGGGTCGAAGCAAATTTGACGATACATTTTTTCAATGTCTGCATTAAAGACAAATTTGAAAAGACGCCATTTTATAATTTGCAAAACTAAATCTTGTTGTAGAGCGGGTCCAGTATGCAACACATCATTTAGGCTCTTGCCGTTGGCAGTATTGCTGGATGCATTAAATACAACACGCAGCTTTGTTGTGACACGATCGGGTTTTATGACTGCATGATGTGGTAAATAGTAGTGGGTGGGTGTGCAAGATTTAGCTGGCGAATGAGTCACTTTTCTCATATGACCAAGTTGCAAATATTCGCAAATCGCTTGGTCATATTCTGCTTTAACAGCGGGTCTTTTGAGTAAGGACTTTTCATTTCTCAAATATTGCGCCATTGCAATATGTCTTGATAGTCCAAGATCAATGCAATTTGGGTCTTTAAATGGCAGGGTCACTACATAACGGCCTGAGGGTTCTCGGCGTAATGTCTGTATGAAATTGTTTTCACAATTCATATCTGCGTTTGAGAGGGTCGTGGATTTTGGTACTTCTTCAATTTCCCAGAAACGAGTCAATAAAGTATCGAGGGTCACTTTATTAAAATATGTAACAATATTGTTGGGTCTTGACTCAGGAATTGGCCCAGAAAGTTTCCAGCCGAATTCAGTTTCTTGCGCCAACAAAGATTCTACAATGTTGTGCTGAACACCGTTACGTATACTTTGTGGGTATAGATCACATCCTATGATCATATCCACGGGTCGAGTTTTATAAAACTGGCTATCAGCCAACTGTTTACCATTTAAATTTCCATAGAGGGTCGGGTCGATTTGATATGATGGCAAGTCACTTGTGAGGGTCTTAAGTACAAGTGCTTGCGTTTTGACTCTGAAATTCGGGTAAATTGTTGAACGCAATGTCAATGGACACGATTTGGACGGGGTGGCTGCAACTGTTTGGTTGAGTCCTGTTACCTGAGTGCCTATGGCGTTAGTTGGAAGTCCTATCCGCTTCCTCAACTGCTCCGTGATAAAAGTCGCTTCTGATCCAGAGTCGATTAGAGAGGGCGCCAGGAACATTTCGCCTTCGTGTTCAATGTTGAGCATTGCTGTTCCCAGAAGAATGCTCTTCATCGCAAAACGTGTCTCTTCGATGTCTTGGGTGGGTCTTGAGTCAGTGGACTGTATAAGGGTCGTGAAAGCTTGCCGCTGTGAAGTTGACGGCTGATCAGATTTAGATGCAGCTGCACTTGTGCTTGGGCGGTCTTTTGGGTCTGCTTTCGGGTCTAGCGATGCTAAATGTAAAAGCGAATGATGCTTTTTGCTACAAAAGCGACATTTATATCCGCTCTTACAGTCCCT
Source organism: Dryomyza anilis (assembly GCA_951804985.1). Taxonomy (NCBI): domain Eukaryota; kingdom Metazoa; phylum Arthropoda; class Insecta; order Diptera; family Dryomyzidae; genus Dryomyza; species Dryomyza anilis. The sequence goes on from OX638134.1 coordinate 32,084,068, forward strand.
GATGATGTGAGATACTGCTAAACAATTAAAACAGCACTCAAATCTTTTCACAGCATCGTGTCTATCCTCCACTTTCATGGATATGAAGCTGGGGCACTCACGAAGAGTGTGCTTACCATTGCAAATTCTGAAAATGGCACCATCAAATTCCCATTTTGATGGCTTGCCATGGATGGGTCTTGGCTCAACAAATCTGGGTCTTGTCGTTTTTGTTGCAAATGGATTTTCATATACATTTGTGTGAAATGCGTTCACACGTTTGTCTCCCCAAGTTTTGGGTCCAGCATTACTGGAAACCGTTTGTTGACTAGTCTTCGTAGTCGAAGACTTAATGTCGCCAACAGATTCAAAGGTCTTGTATGTTTGGGTCAAAAACTTGTCCAAAATTCTCCATTCAGGAATTTCTGAACTATCTGCTAGAGATCTTTCAAATATCTCTAGCGTGTTTTTGGGGAGACGGGTCAAACAGAGATAAACTAGATTTGGACTCCAGTTATCTGTGACTATATCCAACATTTGCAGGGTCGTCACACAGTTGTTGATTGTCCGTTGTAGCTTTTTAATAGAGCTACCGGACTCAGACGAAACTGGTGGCAAATTCAATAGGGTCTTGAGTTTGCTCGTATTGTTCAACGAGATTACTCCATGCCAGTATAAAACCATCATTGGTAAGAGGAGCATTCTTAACAATGTCTCTTGCTTCGCCTCGGGTCTTTTGATTAAGATGGAAAAGTTTTTCCACATTGCTTAATCTGGCGTTGTTGATGTAGAGAGCAGATAACATATCTCTAAAAGTGGGCCAGGTGACGTAGTACCATCAAAATTATCCGTGTCACACGGGGGTAAATGAATAGAGGGTGCAAATTGAATTGGGGTCGTTTCTTCTCTTGCCTTAGGAGTTTCAATCGGTTGTTTTAGGGTCTCCATTATTTCTGAAAGGGAAGAAATACAGCGTATATATGCGTTGTATCCTTTCGTATATTTATCTTTCAGCTTCTTTCGGTCCACATCGGAACTGTCGGGTTCACTTCGTATAGTATTATACGAAGTTTGGAAATTATCCCACAGAAAAGTAAGCTGCTTCCGATGAAATTCTAAGGCATGAGGTACTAAATCTTGGGTAGGGGTCTCGCAAATAGTTTGCTCAAATTCAATAATGTCGTTTCCGAATTGAATAAATGCTGTCAGAGCCGCCATCTTTTTTTATTATTGGGGTTGTGTTTAAATAATATTCAATTTAAATAACTTCACAAATTCTGAAAAAATTCAATAATAAAATGTTGGGTCTGGATGGCTTAATTTAAAAAATGATTTTTAAATTAATAACGAGTCGCAATACTTTTTTAAAAAATAAATTTGAAAAAATTCACAAAAAATTTATAAGAACATTTTATGTGTGGGTCAATGTGATTAATCTTCAAAAATTATTTTGGATTTTCACGGGTCGTATATATTTTTTCAGAAAACTTCTAAAAAAATTTAAAAACTTTTTATAAAAATAATTAAAATTATTTTTGGGTGTGTATGGGTTAACATCAATTATTATTACCAACGAAACGTATTGCAAAACTTAGTTTTTTAGATAAAATTTAAACAAATTTTGAAAATTTTATCTTTGGGTCGCAATGGGTTAACTTTAAAATTTTATTTAGTGATAAACCGGGTCGCAAATAAAATTTTATAGCGTAGTTAAGCTTTTTGGGTCGCAATGTGTTAAAAATCAAAAATATTTTTTATAAAAATTCGATAAAAGAATTTATTTTGTAAAAAAAATTCTTTAACTTTATTTAAAAAAACAATTAAATGATTTTGGGTCGCTATGGGTTAAGCTTTAAAAAATATTTTTAATAAAAAACGGGTCTGCTAATTTTTTATAATAGTTTTTCTATAAAAAATTGTTAAATATCAATAAAAATGATTTTTTGGGTCTAAAAGGGTTAAAAAAGCTTAAATGTGGGTATAAACGGGTTAAATATTGCTCAATAGGCAATTTCCAAAAAATATGGGATAATTTTTTGGTTCCCACGGGTAATTTATAAAGTCCCACGAAAACACTATTTTAGTGAACAACGTGGCAATCCTGTACACACTTGACAGCAGCTCTCTTTACTGTGAGTGTATAAGTGTGTATGTCTATTTGTTTTATGAGCAAATAAAGCAAATAAACAAACGAGTGCAGCGGCGAGTAGAAAGCTGAAACAAATGAAACAAAAATATTTGGCGATTTTGTTAAATAAAATATATTCTATCAATTTAAAAATGTGAAAATAAATAAAATCAATTGGTTTTGTTAAATTATATTTAACACTTTGTGAACGTATATTTCTTTTAAAACGTATCGTATAATACGATCGTTTTATTTGGGTCGGGTCGGGTCGGTTTGCAAAAAATACGATTTTTTTTGCAAAAACAATTTCACTGTAGTTCCACAATTGTTTTATTTTGTTATTATTTCACTTTAAACACGGGTCGGGTCGTTTTTAATTAAATTAAAATTAACGCAAAATATTTTTATTGTTTCAGCGGGTCAATCCTTGCCAAAACTATTTCGTAGTCCTTTTAATAAAGGCTCGAAGTAACCAAATGTTCGGCTGGCGAACGAAGTAATGGCAATTGGCGGATTTGGAAACACGAATTGAAATATGTAAATTTCAATTGTCGATTGGGTCGAATGGGTCGCGACAAATACAATTAATGTAAATATTTTACCTTATTTTCAGTGGGTTGTGCCAAGTATGTTGTGTAGTAATTCCGTGTTGTTTCTGTTGTAGTGTTTTGTAGTATAAGATTCCTCCTGTGGTTGTTCCTTCCTGTTGTTGTTGTGAGTTTGTGTTGATTGTTGGGTTTTGTTTTAATTGTTTATGTTTATTGTCGCGGGACCGAATGGCGCATTGACGGGTTTTTGGGTTTGTTTAGTTGTCGCGGTGACGGGTGAATTAAGTTAATTTAAAACTTTAAATGTCACGGAGACGGGTGGATTTTTGTGCGCTCGGTTTTAAGAAAACGTAACGAGAGATATTATGTGCGGCGAACGTTGACAGAGCCGACGGTCGATCGTTTCGCCGCAGTAATCGATAAATAATCGATTGAATGGATATGACGGACGGATATGTTCAAACATATCGAGTTTACATTTGTACGTAAACAATATACATATATATATTTGCATAATTAAGTAAAATAAAACGCGTTACTAAATGCAGAATTTGCAATTTTCTGTTGTTATTTTGCAATTTTTCTGTTTTTATTTTTTTAACAAGCAAGAAATACAAATAAAAAATAAGAACAAAAATCGACCATGAAAATTATATAAATTTTTATACCAAGCGATTGGTGTTAAAACAAAAGAAAAAGTAGAAATCGACGATGAAAATAACCAGTTTGTTTTCCAAATAATAACAACGAATAGATGTAAATTATTTTTCTCGCGGCAAATTAAAAGAAATACCTCAAAAGTTGGATCATCCTTGTAAGATTCGATGAGGCGGTACAGGCGTGTATCAACGCCTTCATCCCACCGCCCTGAGCGTTGTCAAATATGCTTCGAAATATTTCAGTTGATTGCTATTCCAGATGACCATAACCTGGTGATCGCTCATCCTACCTCAATATCATCAAAATTTGTGAGAATGTCTGTTTAAAAAAAAAAAAAAGAAAAGAGCCAAAACACAAAAAAAAAATTAATTAATTTAAAAAAAAAACATTTAATAGAAATGAGTAATTTAAAAATCTAAATAAATGTTACTAACTGTGCTCGTCTGAATGCTCGGTGACTAATCCTTGTTGTCGTAACGCGTCTAGATCGCGAATTGTTAAAGGATGCTGCCTCACGGCAGGAGGTTGCTGCCTTCGGGCAGCCCGGGGCTCATCCTGCTCCTTGCGCAGTTGCTCGCGCCTGTCCTCCTGTAGGCCCTGGGCCGCGGTAGGGTTAAAAACATTTGCTGAAGAATATATAACCAAAAAATATATATAAATAAATATATATATAAATATATACATAAAAATAAATACAATTTTTACTTACGGAACATGATTAAAATTGAAGTTGAATATCCAAAGAATAAACTGCAACTAAATAATTGTTGTCCATAGAAGACAGGTATGAACGTTTTTAAAAATATAAAAAAAAAATCGCGAATTTGACTCCGCATTTCGACCGAAGATAGCCGGCGCCGTTTTTGTAAAATACTGAATTTGGATACTTTATAAGTACTGAGGACAGTTCGTTAACTCACGACACATTGTTTAAATGAGGTTCTACGGTGAGTGTACGACTATAGCAAATTTAAGTTTGGACAAAATAGATATTAAATATAAAGTTGAGATTAATAATAATAATAGTTTGGCGCTACAGTCCTGTATAGAACTTCGGCCGAGCTCTCTCACCATTTTGAGCTGTACGTGTTATATTTGTACTCAAAGTGGTGGGACCTACAGTTTATTGCCGAATCCGAACGGCGGGTGAGAGCTTTTTCATAGGCAATGGTTTTACTCTCGTAGGTTTGCCATTTACTGACGAGAGGTAGCGCGGTATAGAAAAATGTTTCTATGAAAAGATGTTGTTAGCCCCAGTCCAGGCTTGAACCGGGGACCTTTCGGCTCGCAGTCCAACGCACTAACCACTGAGCTACCGCGGCTACTGAGCTACCGCGGCTAGATTAAACGATTAAATTTTGGATAAAGAAACGTTAGGTTTTTGAATTTAAAGTAAAAAAAAGAAGATAAAAAATTTGAACCAGGAGGAAGTTAAAATGTAAGTGTATGGAATAATTTAATGTAGTATGCTAAGGTGGGAAAGGCAGATTAACTTAGGACATAAGTGTATATAATTATATATATAACAGATATGTATAATTATTTTTGTTTTCATTTCACGCAGACGCCGATGAACGAGACAAGAATATTTTTTGAGAAAACTACTGAGGCATTATTTTATAGTGACGAATGGACAGTGATATCTAAGTTCATACCACTGCAGTTGACGAATTTCCTGGATCTAACAAAAAAATATATGGAAGCAGCCATTGAAATGTGCCGGAAAATGAGTTGAAGCGTACCAGGAATGGATTTCGGAAGATCGTGTGAAGCGGCAATGCAAGAAACATCGTCGATAATGAGGACATTACAGAAAAATGAGGGTGTTATTAAAAGAACAATTCAAAAGAATCGCCAAAAGAGGTCGCTAAATTTCGTAGGTGAGGGCTTTAACTGGGCTTTCGGCGTAATGGACAAAATTGATCGAGAAAAGATATGCAAACATCTGGTGGACATTGAGAACCGAGAGAGCGAAACCTATGACGTCATGAGGAAACAGGTGACGGTGATGACATCTAATTTTGGAAAACTGTCAGCACCATTGCTGGATTCTCTAAGGGAGGTGGAAGAACTACAGATGGCATTGAACAACACCATACAACAACAGCAGAAAATAAATAGAGATATAGATAACAAGCTCAACAAAGTACAGTTTATGTTACATTTGTTGGAAATACAGTCAACCATAAATGCTAATTTAATGGAGATTCAGGGACAACAATCAATAGAAATGGCAATAATTGACGATCTAGACGAAATGTTGGCCCGTCTAAAATTAAGGGGCAAAGCGAATTGGTTTATTCAACAGAATTTTGATATGTATCATTTGTCAAAGGTACGAGTTTTTCCGGACGGGGATAGTCTGATGTTCATAATTAAGACACCACTGCCGGATGATGTGTTATTTGCGTTGTACAGGATTTATCCGATCCCCATTAACATCAATGAGGAATGGGACTCGCTGGTTAAGACAAAGTATGACTACATAGCGGAGGCGGAAGATCGGAGTAGATTCATAGGATTAACGCACGAGGATCATTAAGATGTGTTACGGTGAACCAAGAGATGGACAAGGAGATAACGCTATGTAGACGTCCGGGAACGATTATGACGAGCAGCAATGTACTTTGTGAGGTCACGTTAATGCAACAAAGGACAGATATAGTGAATACCTGTGAACATGTAGCTATTAGAAAGAGTTCAGGGTTGGTAGTGAAACTATGGGCTTCAAACTCCTGGTTGTTCAGGTTTGACACGCCAGCGGTTTTCGAAGTGATTTGCGGAACAAACACGGCTACACTGACGCTAGCAGGGATGGGGTGGATGAATGAGGCCTGCGACTTGCACAACAGAGAATTAATATTGCCTTATGAATCTGCACCAAGAATGTTCAGGAATGTAACCTATAAAAAAGAGGAGCACGCCTTGTATATCGAAAATATAAAGGGGGATTGGGGAGCGTTACGCACAGAAAATGCGTCAGTCACACTTTTGCCAATACAGACGTCGGACCACAGCAAATTACGGTCAGCACTAAGAAATTGCCAGCGCAGTTTTGAAGATCTGAAAGCGGAAATGAGTCAGAAGCAGGAGCGGCTAGAATGGCTAAAGCATCAGCACGAGATGAAGACTATGGGAGCATCGTACGGCGTGGTAGTGTTGGTATTAATCTTCGTGGTATTAGCGTATTTTTGGTACCTTCGAGTAGAATCATCGAGAAAGCTAAAAGTAACAAAGTCACTGAAGGATAGGGAGACAGTAGTAACAGTAAATGCCATCAGCAGCGTAAAAATTGAGGAGAACGAGTTAGCGGAGCGTATTGCATTTCGACCAACCACAAGTCAACGAGCTGAAGTTGTTAAACAGAAACATGAGGACGAAGAGCAGAGTCGAAAGCCAACCATAACGACATTGGGACCAGCTTATGGAATGATTTAGGGGTATGAGTATGAGAGATTCAAGAAGAAAATTCAATATATATTATAAATTAGAATTAATAATATGAGGGATTGAAAAACACAAGAGGGATTAAAAACAAAAGAAACAAAAAAAATATATGTATATATAAAAATAAAAAGGTGTGGGAAAAAAAATTAAGTATTTTAGTTAAAATATCGTCGAATATGTCAAAGTTCAAGTAAACACTTCATTGCACAAAATAATGCATAATTGCTCGCACATATAAATAAGAATAACAACAGAATAACACAAAACAAAGCAATTACAAAGCGGTAACCTAAGAAGCTACTGTTTTGCCAACTGCAATGTTCTGTGCATTATAAACAATGTTCGGTGGTGGGGTCATTTTAAAATAGAATATGATAAATTGTAATATTTTTACCATATATATATTTTTTTAAGATAATATTCAGATATATTGATAAGACTTGTTAAGTAAACTGATAAGAGTATAATTTTTAGGCAATATCAATTATGTAAAAGAAAAAACTATTATTCATTTTAATAATAATTTTTTCTTAAAATAAGGGTGGAGGTATGTTGTAAGTCAACATAGTGTGTTTTGGTAAGTCACTATACGTTGATATTATAAACGTATCGTGACATACTTACGCGATGACTACTTCATGCAGTTATCGTTACGTTGCAGTAAAGTGCAATGTAGGACATATGTGTCATAGTCAAGCAAGCCAATGAACTAGCAACAGTATGAGCGAAGCTGGGTCAAACCAGCAGCAGCATGATTGGCTAAGGGCTTTTTCCCTTGCGGAACCAAATAATGAGTGAAATTTGCGCACGGCACCTGCCGGAACATGTAGATTTGAAACTTGCCTTCTTACAATAGTTAAGTTAAATTTTAAGTGAGTTGTGAAATAGAGTTTATAGGTGTAGTTTAGAGGTGTAAGAAGCCAAAAATATTGAGCTGAAAAGTGTTGAAATAAGGTCTAAGTTTAAATTAAAAGAATTGAAATATAAAATTATTTATTGGAAAATAATTAAAGTACTAAAGTAGGAGTAAGTATAATTCAACGTTGGAGAACTAACAGCACTCGTTGAGAAGAATTTTCTATCTACGTCTCTTTTGTCATCGTTTGAAGTATGTATTGGTCCTTTTAAATATACTGATGTTTGAAAAGAAAAATGAAAAAATGAAATTAGATGTAAATAAAAGTATTCTTTAAATATTCTTCTTGTATACGAAGTTTACATTCGGTGACCGCCATTTTCTGCATAAGTGTCTTTTGATGTTTGTTGAGAAAACGTATTCGTATCGGTAATGCTATGTCATTTGTAAATTTAAAAAATATACAAATTGTGGTACAAAATATACAAATAGTAACAAATATCATTTAATAATGCAGTATATAATTTAATTGTTCCTGAATGTTTTTCTAAAAATATTGTGAAAAGCCACAACTAAACAATCAGTGCTTCTATTTTCAAACAGAATTCGGCATGGTTTTTTACAACAGAATTCCTTGCCAACGCTATGTGTTGCACTGAGACTTGTACTTGCAGTTTTAATACAATTATTTATTAATGCATTTAAAAATTTGTATATGAATTAAAATATTATTAATTCCCACTGTGCATGTTTAATGAATTTTAATAAAAATTAATAAAAAATAAAATATTTTTATTTTATTTTCAGGATTCCTTTCCAAAAATATTTAGATATGTTTTTATGCAAACATACTACTTTTTGAACTGAAACTACTGATATGTTTCTCTGGAAAAATATTTATATTCAGGTCGTTCCAAATCATGTTATATTTTAAACATATTTATGTTTCGGTTCAAATATTTATTTTGTTTTGATGTAGTAATTATTATGTTTCTATTAGAACATATACCATTTTAAGGGGCAACATCAAAATGTTTCCGTGATATCATAATGTAAATCAGAGCTCATTACAACACTGTTCAAGTCTCAAGACAACCCTTTACAAATGATTTATCTGGCAATTATATATTATGTTTACATAAAATTCCAAACATACATGTTATTGCCTGCAAAATATTGTTTGGGAGAGCCATTTTTTTGCAGCGTGTAGGAAGTTTATTAGGAATTATGCGACTGATTTGTTGAAAAACAAACGAAAGTTCGAATGGTACATTGAAGCACAAACAGCGTTTGAAAATTTTAAAACCATTCTGCCTACCGCCCCTGTTCTACAAAGTCCTGATTTTCCACAACCTTTCTACATACATTGTGATGCAAGTAGTACAGGAATAGGAAGTGTCTTGGTTCATAAAACTGCGGACGATGAAGAGTTCCCTATCGCCTTTATGTCGAAAAAACTCAACCAAGCCCAACGCAATTATTCAGTGACCGAACAAAAATGTTTAGCAGCAATGCTTTATGGGGAAAGACATGAGTTCACTGTCATCACCGATCACGCATCGTTGAAGTGGTTCATGTCCCAAACTGATCTATGACCTTTGAAGCTTCAAGGTTTCACTTTCATCTACAACACCGGGGTGGCAGTCAAAACGTGGTTCTAGAGCTTTGTAGAATAAATACTGAAGATATGTCTTGTCTTTCCGATTTAAATGCTTTAGATAATGACAGTGGGGTTTTTGTGGACTTAAATTCTACATATTTTAAATCAGACGAATACGACGAACTTTTGAAGAATATAGGGCCATACACCAAATCGACCAAAAAAGTCAAATTTGAGATTTTACCTTTTCGATTTCAATAAAATTTAGGCCACTGATTAAGTATAATCAGATATGTACTGAACATTTTTTTTTATTTTTTCGTCAACTACTTCCTGAGATACAGTGGCTCAAAGTTTCTAAAAATGGACCAAAAATCACTTTTGAATGGTGGTTCATATTTAAATATCTCTTTAACTAGAAATGCTGATGGCTCGTTTTAAAGCTATTAGAACGAGCTTTTAAGTTGTATTTTCTAAACATGAACATGTGGCCCGTGGTCATTATCATTGCACTTCAAAATAGATGTCCTTAAAAAGGACCCTTTTTAAAATTCTGAAAAGAATCGTGTTATTTGGTTCATTTAATATAAATGCTCATGCCAAATTTCAAGATGGTATTTTGATGGCATCATATTTTAAAAAATAATTTTCTAAATTTTTATTTATTTTTGTATTGAAAAAAAAAATTTTTTTTTTCGACAGTAAAAGTTTCTTGAATCTATTTCTAACTCTGATTTCTAAAATGGCGTCAGTTTTATCATATTGACTCTAGTTTTTGAGATATTGATTTTGGGATATAGTTTTTACGATTTTCGAAAAATGACATATATCTCAAAAACTAGAGACAATTTGGCGAAACTAATGCTATTTTCGAATTCAGAGTTACAAATACATTAAAAAATGATTGCAAATTTTTTTTTTCATAACAAAAAATATGTAAAAATTTAGAAAATTAATTTTTAAAATACGATGCGATCAAAATACCATCTTTAAATTTGGCATGCACATTTACATTAATACAAGCAAAATATGTGATTTTTTTCAGAATTTTAAAAAGGGTGCATTTTAATGACATCAATTTTGAAATGCAAGGATTATTACCACGGGCCACATGTTCAAGTTTAGAAGTTACAACTTAATTGGTATAAAAGCTTGTTCTATTAGCTTTAAAACGAGCTAGCAACGGTTTCTATCATTTATACTTTAAGAGATATTGAAATATGAACAACCATAGAAAAGTGATTTCTGTCCCATTTTTTGCAACTTTGAACCACTGTATCTCTGAAATTAGTGGGCGTAAAAAATAAAAAAAAAAAATGATCAATGCATATGCATCTTGATACCCTTTATCAGTTGCACACATTTCATTGAAATCGAAGAAGGCGAGTTCCAACCGTTGGTCGATTTGGTGTGGAATGGCCCAAAAATAAAAATATAGAAAAATTACCAGATATTGAAATCCCTAGCCCAAGCAACCACGACTCGACAATTGCCACAAACTATTGTGGCATATGTGTACCTTTTAAGTTACTTCTGACAACAGTCTTGCAAACCAATAATATGTAGTCCCAAAGAGGTGACTAATAACATGTATGGAACATACGTAATAATATGTTGCAATGCTGTGATATATAAGTCATTCATTCTGATAATGGAACATATACAATAAAGGGCGGAGTTAACTTTGTTGCTATTAGGTGGCAAAAAGTGGCAAATTATTAAATGTATTATGTTCCATATATGTGGCAGTATAGAATAAAGAACCTAATAGTAACATGTTTATATATAATTTAGCTAATTAACTTTAAAATTTAATAAATGTATATTATTACACTGAACCAAAAAAGTACATATCTACAATGAAAAAGTACATTATCACAAAGAATATTTCGTTAAAATTGGTCCAATGTAATTGTTCATTGTCACAACGAATTTACGGTAATACTTCAATGTACAAATTCATTGAATTACAATGTACGGATCATGAAACCAAATGACAAATATTCATAATTACAATGAATATTTCATTAGCTATATTGAATTCGAGAGTTCATTGTCGCAATGAATCGAATACATACTTTAATGAACGAGATCATAAACAAAAGTGAATTCAGAAAGTTTTTTCATTTTATTATTTTAATGTAAATTCAATTAATATATACATTAAATATAATAGTATAATATAAATTAAATGTAATTTCGCACTTCATTTCACTTCATTTCGCAACTTCTTCTTACATTTGTCGCAGCTTTCTGCGAATTAATAGCAGCAGAGCGCAGCTAACGCTACTAGCAACGAACACGAAAAACGAACATGCAAAATGTCTACTGCAGTATTTCAATGAATATAATTCATTGAAGTATGAAAAAAATCATTAAATTTAAATGTGCGTATTATGAACACTGATTCTTACTGAAAATGAACTGATCATTAAATTCACAAACAAGTTACAGGACAATGTACATTGTCACAATGTATCTTGCATTAAAACGTATGAATTTGCCTCTATGAACAGCATTCGTTAATATTATGAACCCGTTTATTTTCTGTGTATACACGACATATTTTAAACATCCACTACATATGTTTATGGAAAGTTGTGTTGCAAAAATATACATCAGTAAAAGCATAATTTAAGAAATAAAGAAAATCACAATTTTAATACATTTTTACAAATTGCATTTTTGTGTGTGCGCGTAAAAATTAGAGGGGGTAGAATATAAGCTTTAACCCGAAAACTTGAACCGTTTGTCAAATTAGAGTTGTAGTTTGTCGAATACTCTGTTCGTAAAGACTTCTATTATTATGCCATGCATATTTTTTTATTACAGGACAAATATTCACGTTAATGGCACTGCGTATGATCTTTATTATTTTTATTTTTAATCTACACATAAATTACAGTTCATGTTAAAATTACTGCTCATATTCCAAATAGGTGAACCGAAACTTTAATGGATCAAAATTTGTGGCATTTAAGCCACGCCCCGGGGCTTATTGACTGGCAATTGGGTGGCAAATAAGTATATTTTGCATGATTTACAACAAACACTTTAATGGCAACTGTGTGGCTACTATGGATGTCCATCCCGGGATCCCGGGATTTCTAGATCCCGGGATTTGAGTCAAATCAATCCCGTAAAACTGAACCCGGGATCATCATTAAATCCCGGGATTTTCGGGATTACAAATATCGATAATAGATCATGAATGTCTCATTTTTTTATACTAATTTTATTTTGAGTATAGTTCATATATTTACTATCAACTTTGCTGATGAATTAAATTTTTCGGATAGAGAACTCGAAAAATTATTTCATTCTTAAGAAATTGAATCTGAAAGAGCTGAGAATTCAATAAGGGTCTAAAACTGAAATGTTCAATAATATCACAATTTTCATTAATATTTAACTAATATAAAATTATATGGGCTGATTATCAATAAAAAAAAACCACATAAAATTAAAGAAAAAAATTATACACTAAAAACTAAGTTTACATAAATTTTAATTTTTTTGTGTGCGCGTAAAAATTAAAGGGGGTAGAATATAAGCTTTAATTTTTAGATTTTTTTTTTACAAAAAGTTAATTTTACAATATTTATTTAATTGTTCATTCAAAATTAAAATTGTTTATTATGTTTGCATACTCAATAAAATTGTATTTTCATAAAAAGTATTTTTACAAAAAAAATGTTGATGGGTTTGTATACAGCAGGGTCTATATACAGCTGATTTTGTATATTTTAGATGACATACCCAAACTAAGAAAACAAAGATGATTACCGGAAATATCACAGCCCTAAATATCAAGTTCTTTACAAATTATTTAGATCGTATTTGAGACAACCAGCTCTCAAACATCCGTCAAATACCATAAATATTGCTATCAATTAAACATCTTACAAATAGGAAGATAGTTGATGAATATTTGGAAAAGGTACTCTATTAGAATTCGCGGAGTAATTTTTATTGAATTGAAAGAAAATTAATCAAATGTATTTTTAATTATTATAGAATTAAAACAGTATACTGTTTATACATCGCCATCGTCATTATAAAACCTTCGAAGGCAAAATTGTACAACAATTAGGGTTGCAACATCGCCAGAATAAACATAGATGTTTATTTTTTTCGATTTTTCAAAAATAAACATCAATGCCAAAAAACATCGGCAAAAAACCTCGATGTTTACGATGTTTGTACTTTTTTAATGATACACCAAGAAAACAAATATGATTGCCAGAAATATCACAGCTCTAAATATCAAGTTATTTACAAATTATTTAAATCGTATTTGTGACAACCATCTCTCAAACATCCGTCAAATACGATAAATATTCCCAACAAGACATGCCTTACCGAAACTCCAACACAAAGACAATATTATATTTTCTCACTCTGTTGTATACTTTAGTGTTGAATTTATTTTACATTTATTTAATTAAAGAACACTTTTTATTGTTTTAAACTTTTTATTGTTTTAACACTTTTATTAAATTTACTACCTCCACTTGAAGCTAACTAAACTACAATCTTTTAAATTGCGAAACGAAAGGTATTAACAATACCTTCGTTGCAAGCTTTTCTTAAATTCTATTCTCACTATGTTCTAGTGAGTTTTCACTTTCACTCAATTTTGGTGTACGTGCCTTTTGAAGAAAGTCCGACTTGCAGTTTTTGGCTGACACCAATTGCGAAATATCAGAATTGTTGGCAATCGCTGCTTATTTTAACATAGACCCAAAATTATGCAATGGAAAATTGTATTGCAAGCCTCTTGAAAGAGGTGTGGTCTAAGCAAAGCTTTAGCGCTTGCCAAATTATTATCATTGTTGCCAACGTGAAGCGTTTATGTAGCTTATAGATTTCTGAATTGTTGATATCAGAAAATCGTTACTGCATCGCTTCTTCTCTATGTGCGATGGAAGACATAATAATTTGACTTTTTATATACATTTTCAAGATCAATGTTGAATATTGTTTTCTGCATCTTGTTTCTGGCAGTTGTAGTTTTATAATTAAATCACTGCTATCTACTTTTGCTTGGTATAACAAGTTTGCTCCTAGTGCGTCCTTCTACGTCTTCAAATATGCTGCCACTCTGCTTCATTTCTTCGTTTTTCTTTACTATATTTGAATCTGCTGGACCTCTGCTTCACTTCTTCTTCTTGTTGGTAACACCCAGAGCTCCTTCCACATGTCCCCATTAAAGTCCCAAGACCCCAACGATTATCTATGCGTCTTCTGATTATCCAGCGCTGATGGTCATTCTAAATAACAATTTGTTGTGCACTCGGATATTTTGAATTTACATGATGATTTTACAAACAAGTTATTTAATTTTGTTTTTAAACTCTTCCAAATGTGTGGTGTGGTACTAACTTATATAAACTTAATATAATTTTCGTAAATTATATAATGGTTTATGTACATTCGTCACAAGAAAAGGATTGATCTTAAGATATTTAAATTACTTGAATTAAAGTATGGTACATTATTTGAACTATTACTATTTAGTGTGGTATTAGTTTATCTAAACTTAGTGTGATGTAATGTATGCAATAACATTGAAATTAAATGTTGTTTGTAAGTGTTTAACTTATTTGAAACACAGTTATTTAATATAGCACTAGCTTTAGTGTAATTTTAGTGTATTATGTCCTTAGAACAATAGCTAAGATCCTCGTCTTATATGCGGAGGGACTCAATGCGGCGGACTCAATCCCCCTTCAATGCGCAAAATTAAAAAAAAAATATTTCATATAATTTTTTTTTTTATTTCATATACATTTTTTTTTTTATATATATAAATATATATGTATATAGAATATATTGTACAATAAATATATTGTATATACATATATTTATTATTTTAAATCTTCTCAAAAATTGTTGAATTAATTATATATGTATATATTGTTACGAAAAGTCAGTCTACGGAAAACTGTTTCACGAGTTCGTATCGCTGGATTGCGTATAAAATAAAAACGCACTTACATTTGGTTTTTTAGTAGTATTATTTCAACTAGTATTAATTAACTTTATTAATTTAAATAACAACTTAAAGAATAATTACTTATATCAACTGCTGAATTACTACAATTTATCTTAACAATGTTCACTAACGAGACGCACTAGTTCACTATTAAATCACAACTGAAGTCTGTACCTCAGATGCGGCTCCCTTATATACTGCATGCTTCAGTTCGACACGTTTCGACAAGCTTCGACGTGTTACGAGAACCTTCTACTCGTTTCGTGAATGACACATGCTATTGGCATCTCATTCGCACTCATTTGTTTTAATGCGCTGATCGTCCATCTCTTTCTCGCACACTACCTCAGCGCTGAATGATCTTCCGTCTCTTTCTAACACATTGCTTAGTGCGCTGAATTGTCTTGCGTCTCATTTATTATTGTTGAATGCTTGCACAGTGGGGCAAACTACATCATTTCGTAACACTGACCTCCACCTAAATCTGTTCGTCCCGAACAGATGTTAATCCTCTCTCTCTCTGAATGGCGCCAACCTTTCCAAATGTACTACTTTCATTTTTCGTCTAACGCCTGCAGTATTCTGAATCTGATACACGATATCGTTAATTCTTTTAATTATCTTGTATGGTCCTTCCCAGTGTGTTTGTAGCTTAGGGGATAAGCCATTCTTCCTTTGTGGATTATAGAGCAAAACAAGTTCTCCTTCCGTAAATCCCTCTGAATTTGAGCGCAAGTCATATCTGGCCTTCATCTTATCACTCGCAAATTGTGTACGCTGCCTTACAAACTGATACACATCGTTCATTTCTTCACTTTTCCTGGAAACATAATTGTGTACAAGAATTCCAGCTGAAGGACTCGCACCGAACTTTAAATCCGCAGGTAATCTTAAGTCTGTTCCAAAAACAATTTTCGCAGGTGAAGCAACTATGGTGTCAGGAACCGCCGTTCGATATGCCATGAGAAACAGTGGTATGTGTTTATTCCAATCTTTTTGATTTTTATCAACCACTTTTCTGAGATACTCTTCCAAAGTCCGATAGAATCTTTCCACCATGCCGTCAGATTGCGGGTGCAAAGGCGTTGTTCGTGTTTTGTGTATGTTGAGGACTTTGCATACTTCCTTAAAAACTGCAGACTCAAAATTTCTTCCTTGATCTGAATGCAATTCCAACGGTACTCCAAAACGGCTTACTCAGTTGTTAACTAATGCATTCGCAACTGTTGTGGCTTCTTGATTCGGCATGGGATACACTTCAGGCCACTTGCTGAAGTAGTCAATGACGACAAGGACATACTTATTACCCGCGTCACTGATTGGAAACGGCCCGGCTTCATCCATTGGAATACGCTCGAATGGTGCTCCCACGTTGTACTGATGCATCCTGCCGCGACTTCTGACTGTTGGTCCTTTTGCTGGTAAACATTGTGGGCAACTGCGAATCCAATCTGCGACTGACTCTTGGTATCCAATCTAAGAAAAACGTTTCTTTACCTTCTCGACCGTTTTATTAATGCCCAAATGACCACCACTAGATCCACCATGGTATTTTTATTTTTGACTTGGGAACAACAATCAAACTTCGAGCGGATGTGCCATCTTCATTTTCCCATACACGATATAAGCAACCATCTTGTAGCTTTAAGCTCCGCCACTGTGCCCTGTAAGCTTTAGTTATGGCACTGTCGGCAGCTATATCTTCCCATGATATTTTTCTTTGCACATCATGATTTTTGTGAGGTCGGGATCACTCTTTTGATCAATTTGAATTTGTTCCGGAGTCCATTTTTCATCGGGCAAAACATTTAGCAAACGAATGTCAATTATGTTTTCTTTTCCTTCCGCTCTTGAACAATGTCTGCATTCTAGTTTACATGGGCGTCGTGACAGAGCATCTGCATTCTTATGATTTCCTCCTTTACGATGTTCGATTGAGAAATCGTAGCTCTGCAATCGCTCTATCCAACGCGCAATTTGACCTTCCGCATCTTTGAACTGAAGTAACTATCGTAGTGCTGCGTGATCGTTTCTTAAGTGAAACTGTTGTCCGTACAGATACTTATAGAAAATTTTCACACTTTCAATTACAGCAAGAAGCTCCCTCCTGGTGACACAGTAATTTCGCTCGGGCTTGGACAATGTTTTACTGTAGTATGCGATCACTTTTTCTTACCCATTGATCACTTGAGAGAGAACTCCGCCTATTCCGTATCCACTTGCATCCGTATCAAGTATAAATTTCTCACCTGGAATTCGATACGCAAGAATTGGTGCCAAGCACAGTAGATCTTTTAATTTCAAAAATGCCCTTTCTTGATCATCGCTCCATTGAAATGTTCTTTCTTGTCAACTCATGAAGACTGCTTGCAACATTGGCAAAACCTGGAACAAATCGTCTGTAGTATGTACATAGCCCCAAGAAACTTCGTAGGTCATGTAGATTTTGCGGTCTGGGCCACTCCTTGACTGCAACTATTTTATCCTCATCGGTATGCACTCCTTCCGTGGTAACTCGATGACCCAGATACTTGACTTCTTTCTTGAAAAGTGAGCATTTCTTTGGGCTAAGTTGTAGACCCGCATTTTTCAATCGAAGGAATACTTCCTCTAGATTTCTTAGATGTTCGTTGAAATCCTTGCCCATAACAATTATGTCATCAAGGTATACTAGGCATGTTTTCCAGTGTAAACCTTTTAATACGTACTCCATTAACCGCTCGAATGTTGCTGGGGCATTGCATAGTCCAAACGGTATTACCAAAAATTTCCATAGTCCATCTCCAGTACTGAATGCGGTCTTCTCTCGATCTTTCTTATCGATTTCTACTTACCAGTAACCGCTTTGCAAGTCCAACGTTGAAAACCACGTGTCATCGATTCTGGGCAGTGGATAACTATCTTTCTTGGTGACATCATTAAGTTTTCGGTAGTCAACGCAGAACCGAGTACTACCGTCCTTCTTTTTCACCAATACTACTGGTGAACTCCATGGACTCTCAGATGATTCCACCACGCCATATGTGTGCATTTCTTCAATCAAAGGTGATACTTCGTCTCTTTTCGCAAGTGGTACCTTTCTTAGTGCTTGACGAATTGGGTTAGAATCACCAGTGTCTATTCAATGTTTTTCAATGGAAGTTCTGCCATCCTTTTGGTCCTTTTCAGCAAATATACACCGATATTTGTCAATTAGCTGTTGCACTTGACTTTTTTCTTTGGCAGTTAAATCCTTCGTCCACTCATTTATAAACCTTTGAGTAGATTGTTTGTTTATTTGCGATGTGCCGTAGTCCCTTGATGGATTTGACTCACAACTTATAATCGCTGATGCCTCTTGACACTGGCCTATCACTGTTCCCTTTTTAATTAATTTGGACGAGTTTTCCATGTTGAGAACTCTAAGTGGAACAACTTTTTCTTTTGTCGCTTCTACTAATGTTCTTCCGACAACAACATTACTTCTGCTCATTTGCTTATCATTCGCTTCTATAACCCACAACTTGCTTATCCCACAATCTCCATTTAATTTCACCCAAACAATTGCTTCTGAATTAGGTGGTATTTTTCTATTTTTATGAGTAATAACTTGCTTAATTTTCGAGCATTGGTCACAATCAATGTTTAGTTGGATCTCCGTGTTGGCATAACTCAACATTTTCCTTGTTAAATCTAGTGTGAAACCGTTTCTTATCATGAAGTCCATGCCAAGTATTATTTCGTCTACTATTTCCGCCACTATAAAATCATGCTTAACTGTCGTAGTGCCAATAGTGATTTCCTTGGTAATGTTTCCTCTGATTGGAGCCTCTTCACCTGTCGCTGTTTGCAATCTTATTCCGATAAGCGGCTCTATTTCGTCCCTAACAATGTAATTTCTTATTATTGAGTGTGAAGCTCCTGTATCCAACGTTACCATTTATGCTGTACAATCAATGACTCCTTCGACAGTTAAACTATTCGACTTTCGAGCAATTTGTGAAATGGAGATTCTGGGGAAATCGGTTATGGGAGTCAGATCGTGCCCCGCAGAACTGACTCATTTTAGTTTAAAACTTGATTAAAATTTACGCTATTTTGGACATGATCCTGTCTTTCTTCATGTCTGGGTTCATCTGCAGATTGATTTATTGAGCGCATGCGTTTTTTACGACAGTCACGTGCCATATGCCCATATGTATCACAGTTGTAACATTTACCTTTGAATTGCGTATCTTTGTTGGCTGATGTGTGTTGGGTTTTAACGCCTGCTTTAACTGCTTGGCACACTACTTGAAATAAATCATCGTTCTCCACATCAATTCTACGCGCCTTTGGAGCCGATCGGCACAACGCATTTGCTGTCTCCTGTGTTAGAGCGATGGTAACCGTTTCCGTAAATGTTACCTTGGGCGCAGTCACTGTTGCACGTTTTGTCTCCTGATCGCATATGCCATCAACAAACGCTTCGATTTTGCACTTTTCTATGAAATCACTTGCTGAATCTGAATACGACAAATGCGCTAGCCTCTCGACGTCCGCTGCATACGCCTGCAAAGTTTCGCCATATCGTTGCATTCTGCCCTTCAGCTCCATTCGGAATATCTGTTGCATGTGATCACTGCCATATTTTCGCTGCAGTGTAGCCATAACCGCTAAATAACTGCTTCGATCACTTTCTGGAACAGTCTGAAATACTTCGGCTGCGCCTCCTTTAAGCGCCACAATAAGTGCGACTACGCTGTCCCATTATTCCATCGATTACTTACTGCCGTGGTCTCAAATTGCAACTTGAAAATGTTGAACTCTGTGGTTCCATCGTAAATCGGCGATTTTAGCCCCGTACCACTAAAAACGAGCTGTGTAGGTCCATTTATCTGCAACACGTGCAAATCTTTTTTTATTTCCTGGATTTCTTTGTCCATACCGTTTTCTAATCTTTGAATTTTTTCATCAATGTTCACTTCCATGTCATTTACATGCGTTTCTAGCTCCGTCACTTTGCTATGGAATGTATTAGAAAATTCCAAAAGCTGCTTAGAATGCTCCTGCATCTGCTGCTTAATTTCAGTTTGCCGTTGATTAGAACTTTCTAGTTGCTGTTTCGAATTTTCTTGAAGTTTCTGTTCCATGTCTAATTTGAGCTGATTGGAATTTTCTTGAAATTATTTTGAATTTTCTAGAAGTTCTTGCTTCATGTCTAATTTGAGCTGATTAGAATTTTCTTGAAATTGTTTTGAATTTTCTAGAAATTTTTGATCTAGTTCTGTTTTAAGTTGATTGGAATTTTCTTGAAGCTGTTGTTGTATTGTTCCGAGCAACTGGCTCATATCAGAACTTTGGGACTGTACTTTTTGCTCCGTGACCACACTTTTCGATGACGCTATTGCAGCTTCCACTTCAAACTCGTGCTCTGCGAGGTCAATGCCTTGGTTCTCTAATTCTTCCATTAGACGCTTTTGTAGCTCTACTTTCGTACCTACAGTTGGAACATTATGAATCGCCAGCTCCTTCTTTAGCTGGTCGACTTTAAGTTGTTCGAATTTAACCGAATTTAATTTGCAATCTACGAGTTTAGTTGTCAATGCATAGCTAATTGGTTTTATATTGTTACTTTTATGGGTTCTAACCTAGGGTAATATTATAATATTTTTAGTTTTAACGGCATACACTATTTGTGATATGCCTTTAACAAATTATTGTGAATTTTCTTATCTTTGTTTTTGATCAATATCATCGTGGTCACTGGCCCACTTCCCTCTACGACCACGTAGGTTCCCTTCCAAATTGGAGAGAACTTATTCTTCCTAGTTTGGTTTTTCATTAAAACCATGTCGTGTGGTTTGAATTGTATAGGGTTGAGGTTCTTGTCGTATTGTTTTTTCGACACCTCCTTGGCCCTACATTGATTTTGCCTGACGATCCCGTGTGATCGCTGTATTTGGTACTTTAGTACCTTATTGTAGTCTTCTGCGTTATATAAAGGTCAACATTTACGCTTTAAATTCGTAGGCATGTCGAAGTCAAACCCGTACAACGTACGGAATGGTGTTTGACCCGTCGACGTATGCACCGTGTTATTATGAACATGCATTGCAGAATTTAACCATTGGTCCCAGTTTGACCCATCCTCTTTAGCAAAACTACGTAAATATTCAGCTAGTGGACGATGACTTCGTTCAAATGACCCATTAGCCTGTAGATGGTAGGGTGTTATATGTAATTTTTTAATTCCTAACAATTAACATGTATCCGAAAATAGTTTGGAAACGAAGTTCGATCCATTGTCTGTTACCAATACTTTGGGTATATTGAGGCGTGTAACTATTTCGTTGATGAATGCTTTTGCTACGGTGTTGGCCGCATCGGGTATAGCCACACAGCACATAAATTTAGAAAAATCGTCCTGAAACGTTAAGATGTATTTATTCCCTGAAATGGTTTCAGGCAGAATACCCACCAGGTCCAAGTACACTTTGTCAAATGGTCTGACTGGCGTATCAGTTAGAACCATTGGCATCTTCGTCAGCCTTGAACTCTTGTTTACCTGACATTTTGAACAATTTTTCACATAATCCTTTATTTGCTTCTGCATACCCTTTCATCGGTACTGTTGTCGAATACTTAACTGTGAAACGTGAAAATCTTTCGTCTCTATGTCCCGAGGTTCAGTTAGAATTATTATATTGTCATTTTCCTTTGTTATTGAATCGTCAGAATCGCATTCCGACTGTTTCTTATCGTCTTCCTTGTCTCTTTTCATGGTTTTCGAACGTGTTTGTACTAGAACTACTTTTTCAGTATTATTCGGTATGCGGCTAAGCGCATCCGCGTTTAAATTACTTTTTCCCGGTTTATAATGAATTTCGAAATCATATTCCGATAATTTGTGACCGGCACAAGACGTGATGTCTGTCGTGAGCAAAAATGGTTCGTTAAAATCCGGATACGCTAGTATGGGTGATGACATTATTGCCTCTTGCATTGTCGTTCCATATGAACTTAGCGTCCTTTTTAAGCACACAGTTTATTGGTAATGACAGTTTCGCCATACCTCCTATAAATTTTCTGTAATAATTAATTAAGCCTAAAAAAGCTTGAACTTCCTTCCTATTTTTCGGCACTGGAATATTTTTTACACACTCTACTTTGGCTGGGTCTGGTAGGGCACCTAACTCAGAACACTTGTGTCCTAAATATATAACCTCGCGTAGCAAAAACTGACATTTTTCTGTATTTAATTTCAAATTATGTTCCCTCAGCTTTTGCAAAACTTTGCATAGGCTATGTTCGTGTTTGCTAAATTATTTCCATAAACCACTATGTCATCTAAATAAACGAAACAGTCAATACCCTGTAAACCTGCGTGCCCCGTTAGACCGAATGGCATTCTGTTTAATTCGAAGTGACCAAGACCTGTACTGAAAGCAGTTTTTTCTTTGTCACTATCTTCAACTAGAACCTGATGGTAACCACTTGCTAAATCTAGTGTTCAAAAATACCGACTATGACCTAACTGGTCTAAAATCTCATCTATTCGTGGTATCGCAAATACCTGTTTGATGGTGACGTCATTTAATTTTCGCAAATCTATAACCAGTCTCCATTTCTTATTGCCATCTTTATCGCCCTTTTTACCAATAATAATGGTGAATTCCAAGGCGACATGCTTGGTGAAATAATTCCATCGTCTAACATCATTGATACTTGTCTATTAATCTCATTTCTATGCATATGAGGAAGTTTATACTGTTTCTGATTTATTGGTGGCTGATTCCATTGTGTGGGTATTTCATGTTTTAATATCGGAGTGAATGTTAATTCATCCCCTTCCAAATGAAAAACGTCATGATATGACAAGCAAATATTTAGCAAAGATGCAACTTCTTCTTTATTCAATGATTCATCGATCTTTACATTTCCTAATAATCTAACAATTTTTTTTTTATATTCACCGAGTTTATTGTATTTATTGTAGAACTCGTCTTTGTTGCTTCTTTATATTTGTTAAAATTTGAAAATTGTGGCTTGAAATTGCTATCAGTGGTTACCTCCTTATCGGTGGAATTTAAAATTGATGCATATACTCTATTTCTTCTAACGTTTGTTAAACTCTCTCCCAAATATACTCCTGGCTGAATTTCCTGTTTGTGCAACAAAACTATAGGAATTCTTGTTCTTAACGGCAGTGATACAACCATGGCTGTTCTGGGCTGTACCTTGATTTGTTGATTAAAATTAATATTTTCTATGTCTTGCAATGATTTTAATGGAAAGTTAACAAGATGATTTTTGTCTTCATCAAAAAATTTATTTTTTTTATTTAACGCATTTATTATAGATCTGTTCCAGAGATTGTCACGCCCGACTATTCCATCTGCTGGTACCCCTTGTTCAAGTGACACAACGTGTAGCGTTGAACTCAGGTTTTCTATGTTTGTGTGCTGAATCTTAGTGGAGCCTAAGGTTCTAACGCATCCACCAAAAGCACCACTCAGATCCTTTCCGAATATTTTTATTAAAATTCGGCAAATGTGCCATTTTCTTTAATCAGGCTGGCCTCAGCTCCAGAATCCACTAACAAAGTAAGTTTTCCATTTTTTGCTGCCTCGCAAGGTTCTTCAATGAACACATCACTCGTATCGGATATCTTGAAACACTCTTCATGCCGGTTAAATATTTTATGATGCATACCTAATTGTGAAGCTAATTTCATTTTCCTCGACATAAATTTACTCTTTAAATTATTAGCAATTGAAAACATAGCACATAGCGCTAATAATAAAAAGAAATATTGAAATTACATCATTGCAATTTATACTCGACCCTGTACGGAATGTATCCACAGTCTTGCCAGACGTGTGATCTACAATTCCCAAATTTTCAGGGCAGTTAATTACAACTTTATTTTTATTTGATCTACTTTTGATTTTATTATTCTTGATTTTAATATTTTTAACTTCCGATTCAATTGGATTTACTTTATTTACTTTATTTCCTTTCTTTATAATTTGTTTATTTTTATTTTCCTTAATTCCTATATTCTGTTCATTATTCGCGTCATGTTGTGTTTTATTATTTAGTTCATTATATGTTTTTGTTGGAAGATTTCTATATTCATTAATATGTATTTTTACTTTTTGTTCTTCATTTTCTGTGTTAATAATATTCGCTGTTTTATTTTGTTGTAGTCTGCTATTTGGAACTTCTACAACTACTGGCCTTACTACACTATTTGCTAAGGGTCCCCAGTTTAGTGGCCTTGCCTGGGCCCCTGGTAGTTTCTCTGCGGATTGCTATTATTGTTCCATGCATCATATTTGCGTTTGACATAACAATTCATAATAACATGTCCGTCCTTTCTGCACCAAGTGCAATATTTAGCGGGCCTGTTTGCTAAATTCTCAACCATTATTTCCTTGAAAAACTTGTGCATCGCGTTTAACACGACAATCCCCCTCGACGTGTCCCCATCTATGGTACCAATCGCATCTCAATCCTAGAGCACCCCCGTCTTGGTTCTGGATACCACCTTGACCATTTACCTGAGGTACTGGTGGCTGACTTCCTTGGGGAGCAGTATGTCCTGGAACAACATTCCGACCCGAACGATCTGCACACTGTTCATGTCCATAAGTACGACAGTCACTGCAATACGGAGTGTTTCTCCGTGTATGACATTCATCCCTCAGATGTCCCTTCTTCTTGCAAAAAGAACATGTAGGTGTAGGCTGGTTCATACCTATATTTTGTGTTTTCTCTTCCGTCTCCTTTTTTTCATTGCCTTGGCTACCTGATGCAGTACGATTATTTGGCATGAAGGCCGATGAGGGCTCATTGAAATGGACTCCAAACTTGTCTATGCCCGTTAACTCTGCTGACTCCCTTTGTATCGTCGCATTGTCCAATGCCTCTTCCACCAATTTCTCCAGTGTTGTTTGCTTACTGCTCAACATGAGAATTGGCAAAGTGTAATCCCTAACTTAAATGAGCTTTTAACTAAATTATTCAATTCATTAACGAACACGTCGTCTTTCGTATCATTATATTTACATTTAATCGTGCTTAATGCTGCCGACTGCAGGTTAACCAAACGCCTCGAGAAAAGTCTAATACTTTCCCCCGGATACTGAGATGCCTTTCTAATGTCATATTGAATGGCATCTACTGACCTACATTCCATGTACGTATTCCTTAACAGACTGTATAAATCATCTATTGTGTCAAACTCCTTTGAACTTACTAAGTCAAAAGTATCTCCCTGTGAACGAACCCTAACGCCTTTAATAAACTCTTTCATTTGTTCAGGCTTCAGTTCTGCCTCACCACTTCACATCCTTCAATAAAACGGTGAAGATCCGTCCTCTGCGATGGTGAGTCTGCACCTGCAAAATCTGGCACCGCATTTTTAACGAATTTCGCGACTTCGCCTAATCCCATGTTGCCCTGTGTTGTGATGTCGTCAATTTCTATGGTATCCTTGTGGTATAAGGATGTCTCGTGCGCTGTCTTAACCTCCTCGTTCAAATATCTAATACGCGCGTTTATCTCCTGTATTTTTTTGTTCGCTTCCTCCAACGTCTCGTACTCCTCCCTTGCCTGGCATCTGACAGAATTATTTACTGATTCCTCAGAAATATTCTTTTCTTTCAATAAATTTCTTAATTTTATGTTTTCCTCATCTATTTTAGCTGTTTCTTCTAACTCTGCTGTACGTTTTAAACAATAATCGTTTAAACGTTTTCTCAACCCGTCAACTAATCTTTCTAATTCAACATTTTCTGCTAAAACAGATTTAATTTTTAAATTCTGGAAATTTAGTAATTCTTCTACTATTTTATCTGCCTTCTCTAATTTAGATAAATGCAGAATTCTAGATATATTATATTTTAATAATGCTGTACTATCTTTATTTAGTATTGTTGGTACAAATTGCGACCATAATTTTTCAACAAATCTGTCCAATTCGCAAGATTGCTTTTGAATATACGCATTTAATTCATTAGCATCTGCCATTAAATATTTTCAATCAATTTAAAACGTTATCTTTATCTTTTAATTAAAAAAAAAAATTTCATCAAGTTGTAATTGAAAATTTCAATAAAACAACAAAATTGTTACCCAAACAACAACGAAATCAATTTTGGCATTCATGAAGTATAACTATAAACTATATATTTTTTTCCAATTTATATTGAAGTATATTTTTTTTTAAATCTGTAACATTGGAAAAATAAAAAAAAAATTAACATACAATGATTTTTTAATATAAATTTTTTGTTATTTTTAAAATCATAACAGCAATCATTGCTGTGTTCACACGGTGTAAAATTTAATCAAATCATTTAGTTTTTATTTTTATAAACTGGAGGGTCCGTAGTTTGGAATATCAGTGTTATTTCGATTTAGTTATTTGGAAATGTTAATTTTCCTTTTTAAATTTTCAAAAGAAAGTTTTTAAAATCTTTATTTTTCACTTGTTATACACTGGAGGGTCCGTAGTTCGGAATCTCAGTGTTATTTTATTTATTTATTTTATTGAATGCTAATTGCTAATATTTTTTTAAGAATGCTTAAAAAAAATTGTTCGTAGTTCTAATCCCCTTTTTCAACACTTCTAAAATACTATTAAAAAAAAAATAAAAATGAAAACTCCCCTATTCTTTTTTTTTTTTAAATAAAATTTTCAAACATTTTATTTTTAGGGTCCTTCCTTCTTCCTATCTCTCGGTCCTTGAAAGGTTGGTACCGACGTACCGGCTGCGCCAAATGTTGTATATTCTAGAGTTGAATTTCCCTTACATTTATTTAATTAAATAAATAAATATATTTTAGAGTTGAGGTATTTATTTATTACAAAACACTTTTTACTTTTAGAAAAAACACTTTTCTCACTATGTTCTAGTGAGTTTTCACTTTTACTCAATTTTGGTGTACGTGTCCTTTGAAGAAAGTCCAACTTGCAGTTTTTGGCTGACACCAATTGCGAAATATCAAAATTGTTGGCAAACGCTGCTCTGCTTATTTTAACGTAGCCCCCTAATCATGCAATGATAAATTCTATTGCAAGTGGTGTGGTCTAAGTAAAGCTTTATCTTATCGCAAGCTTTTGTTAACTGTGGAAGCTAACTTGAAAGAGGTGTGTTCTACGCAAAGCTTAGTGCTTTGCCAAATTATTATCATTGTTGCCAACGTGAAGCGTTGGGACAATGTTATGAATATGTTGCTGTACAACATGAGTACAACATGATATAAAAACATGATGCGCTCAACATATGTACAGCAACATCCAAAACTGAATGAATAGTGAAGAACCATAAAGAAAAGAAAAATGTATGCGCTAATTCACAACACTTGACCTTTCTTTCGAATTTTAATTTGGTGGAACATTTCCACAATGTCTGCGCACATGCGTCTTTCTATAAATTTCATCAAAACTGTAATTAAAGGCTTACACTGATAAGGATCGCTAAGCAGTACGGATTTTAGTGAAACGCCGTTCACCTCGACCGCAGCGTCAAAAACTATTCGCAACTTCCCTGGCTTGTTATGATTTTGAGATATAGTTTTCACATTTTTCGAAAAACGGTATATATCTCAAAAATCGGAGACGATTTGATGAAAATGATGACATTTTAGAGATCAGAGTTACAAATACATTTAAAAATTATAGCAAATTTTACTATTGAAAATATATTTTTTTTCAATAAAAAAAATATATAAAAAGTTAGAAAATTAATTTTTAAAATATATTTCCATCAAAATACCATGTTGAAATTTGTCATGAACATTTATATTAAATCAACCAAACTATGTGATTTTTTTAAAATTTTAAAAATGGTTATGGGACATCATGGTTATGGTTTAAGGACATCAATTTTGAAGTGCAAGGATATTTACCACGGGCCACATGTTCAGGTTTAGAAGTTACAACTTAATTGCTCTAAAAGCTTGTTCTATTAGCTTTAAAACGAGCCATCAACGGAGTTTCTAGCATATCTCTGGAAGTAGTCTGCAAAAAAAAAATTGTCAATGCATATCTCGATACCCTTTATCAGTTGCCCAAAATTCATTGAAATCGAAGAAGGTGAGTTCCAACCGCTGGTCGATTTGGTGTGGAATGGCCCATATATATAGATAGGTACTTACATCAAATTACTCATAAACGTTCTGCTTTCGTAGTGCATTAGTAGATTTGATGATCCTAAATGCCATTCACTGATCGCAGTACACAGTAATAGTTGTTTTAATTCAATAATTTTTTATTAACAATTTTTAATAATTTACGAATATTATTTATTTAAATTGACTGACCACGTTCGTGGTGACGATATATTTAATTGAAGCGGATATAGTTATCAGAATATGTTTGTTAGTTGTTTGAAATATTGGTATTTAATTCGCAAAAACCTCATCAAGTCCCTCCGATGAATCTCTGAAAATATATAGAATATATATATATATATAAATATATGGAATATATTAGACTTCTTCACAAATGCATTGAAAGCCCACTTCAATACATTGATTTTAATTCAAGACATGTACTCCATGCTTGAAAATCAAATTAATGTGTTGCTCACAACAACAAAGCACAAGTGTCAAAACAAATCATAAACAAGACGTTGTTGTAGTAAAATTGGCTAACTTTCACATTTTTTGCAACTGAACTACTCAAATGCAGAAGTTTGGAGTTGCACGGAACGACTACAAATAATAGTTTAAACAAAAATTAATGAAATATTTGAATTTTCTCATAAAAATTGTTTAATTAACGAGAAAATAACAAATTGTTGAATAAAGACAAGTGTGTCCTACTTTGCTCCTTTTAGGGAAAAAGGGACAAAACTTTGGAAAATATTACAATATAAAAATAACTTTATTATACGTTCATTTTAATATTTATAATATTACTAGCTGGACCCGTGCACGACTCGTGACTCTGGAGTGATTTTATTAATATAAAGAACATTTTTGTTATTTATATCTTCCCCGTAGAACGCTTTCCCGTTGAATTCTTCCCGGTAGAATTCTTTCCCGTAGAATTCTTTCCCGTAGAGTTTTTCCCAGTAGAAGTTGTAGTGTTGTGAATTTTAGTATGAAGAGTTCTAGTGTGGTGAGTTTTAGTGTGGTGAATTTTAGTTTGTTGAATTTCGGAGTGGTGAGTTAAAAAAATTGTGGTGGTTGATACCCTGGTGTGAAATATCTTGATATCACTATAGTAAATGTTGACATACACCATCTGGAAAATGTCTGTCTATGGGGGTGCCACGCCCAGTGGTCCAATCCCGCGAGACCGTTTATATAATAATAGTTTGGCACTACAGCTCAATATGAACTTAGGCCGAGCTCTCTCACCATTTTGAGCTGTGCGTGTTATATTTGTACTCAAAGTGGTGGGACCTACAGTTTTATTGCCGAATCCGAACGGTGGGTGAGAGCTTTTCATAGGCAATATTTACTCTCGTAGGTTTGCCATTTACTGCCGAGAGGTAGCGCGGTATAGAAAAATGTTTCTATGAAAAGATCAGGTCCAGGCTTGAACCGGGGACCTTTCGGCTCGCAGTCCAACGCACTAACCACTGAGCTACCGCGGCGAGACCATTTAGAATGGTTAAAAATAACGTTAACTAAAATTTCATTAAATTTGCTATTCGAATTTCTGATATAATGTGTTTTTAATTTTTAGGTTATACGGGAGGTGCCACGCCCAGTCCACTAATCCCACCGATATATAGCCTATAATCTGCCCTATATATCTATAATTTTATTCAATTCGGTTCAGCCGTTTAGACGTCTATTCGGAACATACATACATACATACATACATACATACATACATACATACTTACATTCACAAATATATAGTAGATATATAAACCATTTTTTTTACAGTGAAATCTTAATTTTACAAATGGAATATATCAAAACAAAAATTATTTAAATTAAATCATAATTTTAGACAAAAAAAAGTAAAATATTTATTACTTAATTTAAACAAATACAAGAAAAAATATCAAAGACATACATTTGATATAAAACGGTGATGATGAGTGACAGCATTGAATCCATGCATTATTCAGACTTAAGCTGGAACTATATTACACTTAAGTAAAATTTTGAGGATGCCAAAATAAACTAACACTGTGAATTTACTTGAAGAATGAGCGATCTGATTATCTCATTCCCTATGGAAATATTTAATTTTATTATATTTGACAATTTCGTACGCTTGTTATGCGAAATATACATTACGAAATATTAAGAACGATATTATCCACAATTTATTTCGAAATCGCTTGAATATCGAGTGACTGAACTTTCTGAGTAATGCTAAATTAGTATATAAACTAAAACGTTGATTATGATCTTTTTGAGAGTCTTTATGTTGCCAGAAAATGATTTTTTTTATTAAAATCCTGTCTGGCAAACATTTAAAGCAGCTGTGAAGAATGGTGAGTTTGTTGAATATATAGGAATTTTACCCCATAAAATGAGAAAATCTAAGGTATTATTGTCCAAGTTGAATAAAAGTTGTCCATGTTGAATAAAAATTTATCCAAGTTGCGACTGCGACGAACACTTACTATTTTTACAATTACATTCACGGAGTTTCATGTCTTGTGGTCTATGGTGAACAGTATATAATGGTGTGCAATAAAAATTCAAACACTGAAATGAACTGCTTATGACACTGAGTACTCAGTTCATTTTACATTTTATTAGTCATTTTTACTCTAAGGAATTTTCATTAATATTGAAATATAGAAAAAATGTAAAAGGTGTAGAAAAACCATATAATAATCTATAATAAGTTTTTTATTTATCGAACAACATTTTTTTCATTATTTAATTATTTTTTTCAAAAAAAAAAAACTTTTGTGGATATATTGCTTTTCGGCCAATGCGTTATTTTTGTCGTACAAACATTTTTTTAAACATTTTTTTTGTTGAAAAATATTGTTTTTTGTAATTTTTATAAACACATAAATACCGACAACTACATTACTCGTTGCGCTCACTCACTGAACTCACTGTACATGTTGCATTTTAGGCGACAGTAGTGTTATTTGGTTTTGTTTTTCAAGACATGTTTTGACACTAACTGACACCAATGAAACAAATACTGCAGTGAAATGTGGGGAGACATTGCAAAATGCACTAAAATGTCGAATGCAGTAGTGAATATTTCAAATACATTGTCTACAAATGTCTAATATATATATAAAAAAGTGACGTAATAAAATTAAATAAAATTTTGGTAAATTTAATTTAAATACTTTAATAATAAAAAAATTAATATTGCACACAAAAATATATTACGTTCGAATTTAATAAAAAAATATTATAGAAATATTTTTAACCATATTAAAGTATTTTAAATTGTTGATTTTCTACGACCTCTTGATGTAATAACCCTGCAGTACACTATGGTACAGAAATCAATTCTAGATCGCCGTAAATATAGTTTTGCGCCAATCTTAACTAAACATTACACTATGCATACATGAACTATGAATAGATTTCAATTTGAAAATGAACAAGATTGGTCCATTGCCACGCCCACCTCTCATATAATTGAAATCGTAAAATGACTATAACTTTTGTTTGAAATGAAATATTTTGTTTATAACACAGTGCGACACTAAATTTAGTGACGGAGATTTGACAATTTTTTTAGAATCCTTGAGTAACCTGACGAAATTTCACCAAACAAACTTATGTCCTATCACGTCAGGTTTACGAGTTAAATGACCATAAATGTCCTATAGTGACCGCAATATTACCGTTGGTTTATTGAGAAAACTGTTGTAGTTATGGATTCGTTGTCTGAGAACCAAATGTAGACACTATCCAAGGCTTCATATCTGTAGTACATATTAAATTTCTATCTCGTCCTTTTAATACCAATATTAATGATTTTCAAAGGATCAATCTACATAAACGACTAATTTAATATTAAGGAGTTGCAAATGTGTTGCAAATGACTGGGGCTAACAAAATCTTTTCATAGAAACATTTTTCTATACCGCGCTACCTCTCGGCAGTAAATGGCAAACCTACGAGAGTAAAACCATTGCCTATGAAAAAGCTCTCACCCGCCGTTCGGATTCGGCAATAAACTGTAGGTCCCACCACTTTGAGTACAAATATAACACGCACAGCTCAAAATGGTGAGAGAGCTCGGCCGAAGTTCTATACAGAACTGTAGCGCCAAACTATTATTATAGTTGCAAATGTATCATATTGTCCATGGAAAAAATATTCAGCATCAAAAAACATAAAAATGTCAGCTATAGTTTATCTAATACTGAGCACTGCAAAGTATAGTTTATCTAATACTGAGCACTGCAAAGTATTTTTTTATATGAAACTGCAAAATACTAAAGTTTTTCGTAGCTTAAAATCGAATGATCATTTATCGGTGCCAAGGATTTGGCTTTATTTTTAATATCTGAATGTGTGAAAAATTTTATCATACTGTTACGAAAAGAGGTAATTTTCCCTACTGTGCAAGCATACAACAATAATAAATGAGACGCAAGACAATTCAGCGCACTAAGCAATGTGTTAGAAAGAGACGGAAGATCATTCAGCGTACTGAGCAATGTGCGAAAAAGAGACGGAAGATCAGCAGTTTGAAACACATGAGTGCGAATGAGATGCCAATAGCATGCGTAATTCACGAAACGAGTAGAAGGTTCTCGAAACAAGTCGAAGCTTGTCGAAACGTGTCGAACTGATGCATGCAGTATATAAGGGAGCCGCATCTGAGGTAGAGCACTTCAGTAGTGATTGTAAAGTGGTCGAGTGCAACTCGTGTGATAAATGTCAAGTTAAATTGTGGACATGCAGAAGTTGTTAGAATTTGTTATTAGTAAAGTTGTTTATTAAAGTGAATTAATAAAGTTAATTGTTATAATTTAAACCAAACATAAGAGTGTTTTTATTTTGTACACAATCCAGCGATACGAACTCGTAGAACAGTTTTCCGTAGACTGAATTTTCGTAACATTGGTGTCAGAAGTGGGATTGTGATACAAAATGGTTAGATTCGATCAACTTAAAGTCGACCAGCTAAAGAAGGAGCTGTCGATTCGTAATCTTGCAACTGCTGGTACGAAAGTAGAGCTGCAGAAGCGCCTAATGGAAGAATTGGAGGCCCAAGGCATTCTTCTCGCGGAGCACGAATTTGAAATTGAAGCTACAGCATCGTCATCGAAAAATCTGGACACAGAGGAGAAAGTACAGACCCAAGTTTTTGATATGAGCCAGTTGATCGGAGCTATGCAGCAACAGTTTCAGATAATGACTCAAGAAAATTCCAAACAGCTTCAAGAAAATGCTAACAAAATGGAACAGAAACTTCTGGAAAATTCTGCACAGCTTCAAGAACATTGTAAGCAACTTCTGGAAGTTTCTAATACTCTACATAGCAAAGTAAATGAACTTGAAGCGCATATAAATGATGTTGATGATAAAATTCAAAGATTAGAAAATGGTATAGACAAAGAAATCCAGGAAATAAAAAAATATTTGCACGTGTTGCAGATAAATGGACCTACACAGTTGTTAGTGTTGTTAGTGGTACGAGGCTAAAATCGCCGATTTACGATGGAACCACAGTGTTCAACATTTTCAAGCTGCAATTTGAGACCACGGCTGTAAGTAATCGATGGAATAACAGCGTAGCCGCACTTATCGTGGCGCTTAAAGGAGGAGCAGCCGAAGTTTTGCTGACAGTTCCAAAAAGTTCCAAATTGCAACGAAAATACGGCAGTGACCACATGGCACCTATTTACAGAATACAGCTGAAGTTCCGAAGGCAAAATAATTGCGAATCGTGGCAGGAATATGCTGCGGATGTTGAGAGACTTGCACATTTGGCGTATTCCGATTCAGCCTGTGATTTCTTGGAAATGTGCAAGATAAATGCATTCGTTTATGGCATACGGGATCCTGAGACAAAACGGGCAACAATGACTAACCCAACGGTGACATTTATGGAAACGGTCACCACAGCGCTTACTAAGGAGATAGCGTCTACATTGTGCCGACCAGCGACGGAGACACGTGTACAAGATGAGGAGAGAAAAAATGTACGTTAAGGAGTAAGTAGAGCGTCCAAAGCCAGCGTTAAATCCGAACATTATGTTGCCAACGGAAACACACAATTGAAAGGTAAATGCTACAATTGCGAAAAATATGGGCATATGGCACGCGACTGTCGGGTAAAACAAAAATGTGTAATTGTGCAACCATCAAAGAGATACAGACCAGAAAAGCGATCTGAGGATAGTCCGAATAACACCAGTTGGCATATTGGAAATTCGGGCACTGTGTCGGCACGAGTGTGTAAAATGGAATCCAGAGACGAAATGATCAAAAGAAGGACCCCGACATCGCAAAAATTAGGACGTTCAAGGAACAACAAAGAAAGCCATTATGGAAAGAGTTAGCATCTAACAGTCCAATAAGCAGGTCTTATTCGGCGCAGTGGCAAAGCCTGAAGCTACAAAATGGTTGTTTGTACCGTGTTTGGGAAACTGAAAATGGCAGATCTACACGAAATTTAATTGTTGTTCCCAAATCAAAAATAAAAGAGATAGTACTGGAATGCCATTGTGGATCCAATGGATGTCACTTGAGCATTAATAAAACGGTTGAAGAAGTCAGAAAACGTTTCTATTGGGTCGGATATCAGAAGTCAGTCGCCTATTGGATTCACAGATGTAAGCAATGTGTATCCGCAAAAAGAAAACCCGTCAGAAGTTGCGGTAAGATAAATCAATACAACGTAGGAGCACATTGCGAACGTACTGCAATGGATGGGCAAAAGCCAGATACGACTTGAGAGCAAAATCTGACGGGTTTAAGGAAGGAGATCTGGTTATGCTTTGTAGCCCGCCACGAGTGAATTTGATAAATCCAAAACTACGAACACACCGGGAAGGACCGCACAGGATAATTAAAAGGATAAATGACATTGTGGATCGGATTCAGAATACTACAGGCGTCAGACGCAAAATGAAAGTAGTACATTTAGAAAGGTTGGTGCCGTATAAGGAGAGAGAGGATTAACATCTGTTCGGGAAGAACAGATTTAGGTGGAGGGCAGTGTTACGAAAAGAGGTAATTTGCCCCACTGTGCAAGCATACAACAATAATAAATGAGACGCAAGACAATTCAGCGCACTAATCAATGTGTTAGAAAGATACGGAAGATCATTCAGCGTACTGAGCAATGTGCGAAAAAGAGACGGAAGATCAGCAGGTTAAAACACATGAGTGCGAATGAGATGCCAATAGCATACGTCATTCACGAAACGAGTAGAAGGTTCTCGAAACAAGTCGAAGCTTGTCGAAACGTGTCGAACTGATGCATGCAGTATATAAGGGAGCCGCATCTGAGGTACAGCACTTCAGTAGTGATTGTAAAGTGTGATAAATGTCAAGTTAAATTGTGGACATGCAGCAGTTGTTAGAATTTGTTATTAGTAAACTTGTTTATTAAAGTGAATAATTAAAGTTAAT
The DNA here is from genome assembly GCA_951804985.1 of Dryomyza anilis. Classification (NCBI taxonomy): domain Eukaryota; kingdom Metazoa; phylum Arthropoda; class Insecta; order Diptera; family Dryomyzidae; genus Dryomyza; species Dryomyza anilis. Next base: position 32,119,798 of record OX638134.1, read on the forward strand.
TGTTATAATTTAAACCAAACATAAGAGTGTTTTTATTTTGTACACAATCCAGCGATACGAACTCGTAGAACAGTTTTCCGTAGACTGAATTTTCGTAACAATACTATAAAATTATGTTCTATCACGTCAGGATTTCGAGGTATTGACCCCTAAATATCTGGTAAATTCTTAATTTTAATAGTAAAATTTCTTGAAAACGGTATTAGATATGGAATTTTTGATTGGAAATGCTGACGTGATGGGTGATATTTAAAACAAGGATTGAAACCGTAACCGAAACCGATATCCGTTTAAAACCGTTTCATTTTTAAAACTGAAACCGTAACCGAAACCGTTTTATGTAAATCAGAAATGAACCGATATACAAAACCGAAATAAACGGTTTCGATTTTATACCGGTTTAAAACGGTTTTTAAAAAATTATAAAAAGAAACAGAAAAACATATTTTATTTTATATAAAAGATCTTAAGTACAAGGCAAGTTTTAATGGCATTTAATACACTAAGAAAATGTGACGTAATAAAATTAAATAAAATTTATTTAAATTTGATTTAAATACTTTTGTAATAAAAAACGTAATATTCCATACAAAAAATGTTACGTGCGTATTTAATTTCAAAATAAATAGAAAAGTATTTAATTTTATTAAAAACTAGCTGGACCCGTTCACAGCTTCGCCCGTGCTAAGTTTTTTTTTTGTAAACATTTACGCCCCTTTTTACCTTTTTAGTGCATGCCTACGTCGCTTTTTCCCGCCCACATTGAACATAGTGCCATGTACCTTTTTTAATCTCGCTCACATTCCACGTGGCTATTAAAATTTTTAAAAATGATCTTTGTTTCGATTTGTACAACTCTGCTCTTAGTAAGTCAGGAGTTTTTGCATTTTTAAAATGTTTGTTATATGGGAGGTTTCACTCCCCATTGTCCAATTCTGGCCATATTCTACTCAGTCCGTCCGTTTTTTTGGACTTCATCCACTTAAAAAATCCAAGATTTTTGTATTTTTATGATTTTTGTATATTTGTGATTTTCAGAGGTCAATTTATATTTTGAAAATTTAATAATTTGTTATAAACCACCAAATTAAAAATAATTATTTGAACCACTGCTGGATGAAATCTATGGTGAAGATGGTAATGAAATGATTCATATATTATATTAGCCAACATAGCCACAACATTTATGTAGATCCAAATAATTTAATGATGTAGTCGCCGAAACCATGGATTTAATTCAAGTCAATTCTATGCCAATTTTTAAAGCGGTAGATATTATTTGAATCTAATAGGTTCTGAAGAGTTGTCGTATTATAAAGAGGACATTCAAAATAGATTTGATAAGGCACTTGCCGTTTCATTTTCTCGTCCATATGACTAATCAGTTTATAGAAGAAAACGGCTACCAGATCCAAGACGGTGAATTTTTTCCACAAAGTATCTTTTGAACAGATGTTATTTAGCAGTTCTTGTCATCGAAAGGGTGGGTGGTATAACTAACCGATAAATCCTATTGAAATTATGTTATTTATAAATAATCAAATAAAAAATTCAATAAAATCGAAAATAATCTAAAAAAATCTGGTGGAGTGGATTTAAAAAAACATCCGGATTTTATCCAGCCCTGATTCTTCGTGACGATTACAATGTTTAATATAATATTTTCTTTCGATTTTTTTAACTCTGCTCTTAGTAGGTAAAGAGTAATTTTAAGGTTTTTTTTGTATGGAAGGTGCCACGCGCCATTGTCCAATTCCTTCCATATTCTACGTGATGATCGGAGTTTTAAATATGAACATTTTATTTGTTCAGAAGTTATAGCATTTTTAATGTTTTTGTTATATGAAAGGTGACACGCCCCTTTTTACAATCCCGCCCACATTCTACGTGACGATTCTACGTTTGTTTCAATTTTCATAACTCAAAAGTTATAGCATTTTTAAAGTTATGGTTATATGGGAAGTGCCACTCCCCTTTATCAAATTCCGCCCACATTTATCCAAAATATAAACAACAACAAAATACATTACTGAGACCAATTTCATGACTGTGGCTCTCTTATACGGAATTGAATTTAAAGTTCAGTTTTTCCACGCTCATTTTTGTACCTTAGAAGGCGAATTTCATAAAATCCCTTCGTAGTGCGCTCTCACGTCGGGAAATCAACACCCTGTCCAAATTTCAAGATCCTAAGATCAAATTTAGATTTTCTTATCTTTTTTTCTAAACCTCTCTTGCATTAACACGAACCAAATATAAAAAGAATCAGGCAAATCCGTCGGTTCGTTCACCCGTGATGCTCTGGCACACACAGGATATTTCATTTTTATATATATATATATATATATATATATATATAGATTTCGAAAAATGTAAAATAAAATAATAATTTTATCTGTTCCTAATCTTCTTTATATGAAATAAATAGTTTTTAAAATACCAATTTTAGTATTTATGATGTTGTGATTAAACTAAAATGTTATAACCTTAATAAAAAGTGATAAAAAGTATTTACTTCAAATTTTATTACAGTCAAGAAATCCGTATCAAATACCTTTTTCCAGAAATGTTACTATGAAAATTAGGTATTTTCCAGATATTTGGGGGTTAATACCTCGAAATCCTGACGTGATAGAACATATTTTTATAGTATAATAAAATTTTTCTCACATTCAGAATATTAAAAATGAAGCCAAATTCTTGGCACCGATAAAGGATCATTCGATTTTAAGCTACGAAATCTTTAGTATTTTCCAGTTTCATATTAGAGAAACTATAGCTCGTACGGCTTTGACATATTTGGCCACTTTTCATGTTTTTTATGTTGAATATTTTATCCATGGACAATATGATACATTTGCAACTCCTTAATATGAAATAAGTCGATTATGTAGATTGATCCTTTGAAAATCATTAATATTGGTATTAAAAGAACGAGATAGAAATTTAATATGTACGACACATATGAAGCTTTGGATAGTGTCTACATTTGGTTCTCAGACAACAAATCCATAACTACTACAGTTTTCTTAATAAACCAACGGTAATATTGCGGTCAATATATTTATCGTCATATATCTCGAAAACCTGACGTAATAGGGCATAAGTTTCTTAGGTGAAATTTCATTAGGTTTCACAAAGACTATAAAATAATTGTCAAATCTCTGGCACCAAAAAAAAAATGGACTTTTGCTGCACTGTGTAATCGGTATTTAGATACATACTGTAATTGCGCATGACCATTCTTAATATGGGCGTAATTGGCCAACTGCCACGCATACCATTTGTCTTAAACTGTATAGCTTGACCATCGTAAGAGATATATTGATAATAATAGGTATTATCCCTGCAGTGAAATCTAAACTAGTAGCATAAATATGTAGTATTTATATTAGTAACCATGTTTCTAGATTAGTAACTAGTTAAAATGGATGCAGAGAAAACCAGTTAAAAAAATTGTTTCGTAGAGGAACGTGTCAAAATTGTCAAAAACAAAATAAATTTTGAAATATAAATTATACTTCATTTATTTATTTTGTAGGAAACATCTTTCTTTTTAATTTGGTGGTGGGTTCCATCATGTGATTTGTTTTATTTTTTTTCGCCATTAGCTCATAAAATTTAACAAATAACCTATTTGAAAGGCATTTCTTAAATATTTGAAAAGGCCTTGATAAAAAGCCGCACCAGTCTCTCTTCCTACGCAGTCCACCATCAAGTCTCATTTCAAGACATTTCTTGACTGGAACAATTTCATCCCACATGACCTAGACAGCAAAACTGTTAGATCTTGATGCGCTTGACTATATAAATTGTACTCTAGTGTTCCAATTGGTAAATAGTAACCAGTTTAAAGCAAGGATTGGTTACGGTTACGGTTTCGGTTTTAGGCTTTTATTATGAAACGGTTTCGGTATACCGGTTCCAAGTTACGGTTTCGGCATTGATTTCGGTTTTTGTATAAAATTTCTTTTTTTTCATAATTTTCAAATAATTTAACATTGTTTACATTGTGCTAAGTTATGTTCAAAATGTTATATTGGGGTAAAGTGGGAAACGTAATTTAACAATGGTTGTTGTTATTTTAGTGAAAATATTGTGTTATATGAATTATTGAATTGATTTCGCCAAGAAAAAAATTCAATCGTGAGCACAAGTCAATGAAAAGTAACATTTTGACTTCACCTGAGATATAATCTGAATTGCAGAGGAGAGCCGAGAAGAGAACCTTTAATAAAAGCAAGAAGAATACATCGGTAAATGTTCTTAAACTTCATGAAAAGAAGAAGAATTATGTACAATTTCCATCCATAAAACCAAAGAAATTAAATTTCAACAATTCAATGAACTACAATATCTACAAATAAATATTAATAATAAATGTTTTGTTGTTAATTGAATTTTCCACTACACAAATTAATAAAAAAAACAAATTTTAGACCAAAGACTGTTATTTGCACACAGAAAAAAAGTGTGTAAATATAACTAAAATGTTAATCAATCCAATTAATTTTTAATTGAAACTCAGCCGATGTAACTTTTAGTAGCATTGAATTCCATATTCGTAATAATGAGAATATTTTAATTGGAGAAACTTTAATTAATTTTTTTGTCATATTGATATTAAAGTTGTTATATATATTATATTTTTATTGGGAATTTTTAAATCATTAATTAATTAGTGACATCAATTAAAAATTTCATTCGATAGAAATTGGATTAAATATTTTGTTAAATTAAATAAAATATTTGTCGAATAGAAACATATGAAAATAAAAATAATTTAATTCAATATATAACATATACTTTTTGATATGCTTTGTAAAATTCTTTCAACCTAACGAATGTTTTACCGAAGTCAGTTTTCACAATTTCTACAGGTGGGCCAATTAATTGAGTCAAACATAAAATTTGATATTCGCTTTTTGCAACAAATTTTTTATGCAACAAAATGAGAAATGATCATAAGCTGTTTGTTCAAATTCTTGACAGCAAAAATATGCTTTAATAACATAAAATAACATAAGTTATTAATGCTTTAATAACATAACATACACTAAATAATGCAATATCCTGTATTAAAATAGCAACGTAGAAGAAAATAATGTTAGAAGAAACTGAACAACGCCCCCGACGCACGAGACGCACAAACATAAAACAATATGAAATCCAAAAGAAAATACAGTGTTGCAATTTAAGAAAATGAAGATGAATGAAAATGATAAATGTAGTTAATACTATTAAAGATTTAGTTGTATTAAAATTATATTAAATTAATTCCTATTAATATTTTAATTAAAAAATGTGTAAATACCATTAATTAATTGGTAAATACATTCATATTTTTAATTGGAATACGATTTTGTTTGCTATTATTATCAATTGTTATATTTACATACGTACAATATTGTTTTCTGTGTGGAAACAATGTTTCTCAAAAAACAACATGTGAATTTTTGTACAACAAAAAAAATTTTATTGGGAACTCAAAATTTTATTAAATGACTTTTAAACATGCCTTGTACTTAAGATCTTCTATATAAAATAAAATATAGTTTCCTGTTTCTTTTTAATGCTTTTTTAAAAACCGTTTTAAACTGGTATAAAACCGAAACCGTGGATATCGGTTTATTTCTGATTTTCGTATAACGGTTTCGGTTTTAAAAATGAAAAGGTTTTAAACGGATATCGGTTTCGGTTACGGTTTCAATACTTGGTTTAAAGTAAGTTTAAAAGAACTAGTTTATAAACTGACTGTAAAAAATTAGTCTATAGACTGGTTACAAGAAACTAGTTTAAAAACTACTTAAATGTAATGTAAGAGGGGATAATTGACACATCGTAGGACATGAGCATTGAAAAAATTACAGTTCATTGTATGAAAATGGGGTCGAATTCGGGCTAGTTGAATGTCTACGGAGAACTAGACTAATACTAGTATACAACTAGTCCTTTACACTGCAGGGATGATACATATCACAATTCTTAACTACCATACCAAATATGAGCCACCTTTCTCAACTATAATGACAGAAAAGGCAAAACTGACATATTAAAATAACAAAATTTAGTTAAATTATTTAACTATTTTCGTATATTTCTCATCGCTTAAACTCATTTTAAATGACGTGTGGCAAACTAATTCATAGAAACTGTATCAATGAAATGTTCAGTTAAACACACTACACCAGTTACCAGATAAATCAATCCAGTTAAATCAATAAGTATTTTTTTAAACGTATAATTGAGTCATTATTCGATGACTACTTCAAATGGTTCAAATGGTGCTTGTGAAGAGCTGAACTAATTTTTAAAAAATAATATTTTTGCAAAATCTCAAAATGTGCAAAAATGTGCACCCTTCCTACATTCACCTAAGACAGTAAAACAAAACTGCATACCAATATTTCCAATATTCCGTGAAGCCCGGCACAAATGCAAATAAAACACATGTATCTATATTTTATTTTCCAAAAAATGTAAATTTTGAATATTTTACTAAACCAAAAATTACAGTAAATATAAACGTTGATGTCTCCTTGTTTCGATACAATTTATTTTTTTAATATATCTTTTAAACTTTAAATCTTATAGGACATTAAAAGTTATGAAAACTGTGTTTTTTACTTTTTTAAATTTTAGAGCCGCCATTTTGAATTTAAAATTCTTGGCATCAGATTCGTCGTTTCTGGCACATTTATCATACGTTAACCGATTTTCATGATCATACCATCAAATTTAAAAATTTTGGACGCCATATTGAATCCACCATTTTGAATTTTTATTTGGTGATAACATATTGTTACGAAAATTCAGTCTACGGAAAACTGTTCTATGAGTTCGTATCGCTGGATTGTGTACAAAATAAAAACACACTAATATTTGGTTTTAACTAGTATTATTTCAACTTAATTAACTTTATTTACTTAAATAACAACTTAATAACAATCACTTATAACCAAGGATTGAAACCATAACCGAAACCGATATCCGTTTAAAACCATTTCATTTTTAAAACCGAAACCGTAACCAAAACCGTTATACGAAAATCAGAAATAAACCGATATCCAAAACCGATATAAACGGTTTCGGTTTTATACCGGTTTAAAACGGTTTTTAAAAAAGTATGCAAAAAACCAATAAAACATATTTTATATAGAAGGTCTTAAGTAAAATTTCATTAATTAAAATTTGGAGTTCCCAAAATAAAAATTTTTGGTTGTACAAAAATTCACATGTTGTTTTTTGAGAAACGATATTTCCAAAACAACGGTATTTGGTCTAAAATTTGTTTTTTGTTTCATGAATCGAATTAACAACAAAACACCAGCTTGAGGTAAAGTGGAACAAGTTTTGAAAAGTTCATTTGAATATTTTTTAAATTCTTTTAAAGGATCTATTCAATAGAATACCATTTATAAGTCTTCTAATGGATGCTCCATTTCGGACATAAACAAAACAATGTAATGCAAAAAAAAAAAAATGTAAAAAAAGTTCCAAATTATTAACTTCTCAGTAACTATTTAAGGAAATACGAAAAATGAAGTGCAAGTTAGACAAGTTTATAAATTTCAAGTATAAGGCAGATATTTTTTTACATTAGTGATGATTAAAAATTTCTTGTTCTTGCATCTTGTTCTTGCATTTTTTTTTGTAAGAACAAAAGCGAGAACAAAATCGAGATTTTGCAAGAAAAAGAACAAGAGCAAGAAGAAAAGGAAGACATGCATTTTTTTATGATTTTAATGTATTTATTATGTTTTTAAGGTAATAAAGATATACAAAAGAATTCATGATATTACTAAATATTGAACAATAAGTAACAATGGAAAGCGTGCAAAATATTTATGAACGTGAACATTAATGAAGATGTGTGTTTTTTTTTTTTATTTTTGTCGAATTCTAAAGAATATAAGCATCTTAAAAATAAGGCCTGTGAAGCAATTTTGAAGCGGTAAATAGCTCTAAAAGTGCTTCAATAGTCGCTTCAAAAAGGTAAAATAGACAAAACAATGTTTTTTCTTTTTTCTTCGCTACGCAAGTTCGTACATCGATTGTGCATATGCACTGTGCTTATAAACATTATTATTTTTGTTTTACTTTTATATATAGTTTTTTGTTAATTTTAAAATCATGAAGTAATAAAAAATAATATATGAACATTTTCACAGTGTGATATATTTAGCTGATATATTGCTTTTTGTGTTTTTCTTTTTTCAAAAATCCGCTGATTCGTTTGAAAGTGCAACAACAACAAAAATGCGAATAAAGCAGCATCCAAGCTTTTTATAGAATTTTGGCGGGAATTTTTTTGTACCACAAAGAGAACTCGTTGTTGTTGCCAACTAGAGAGCTGTAATAGATACATACATGTAGTGTGGTGCCATGCGTCTGTCTGTTGTCATGCGACTGTCTGTTGTCATGCGTCTGTCCGTTGTCATGCGTATGTCTGTTGTCATGCATCTGTTTGTTGTCATGCGATGATACAGGAAAGCAACGAAGAGTTGTCGTTGTGAAAGTGTGTGTATACGAATCGTAATCGTTATTGTTATATTCTCTTCTTTCTGTTAGTATTCGCTTTGTAGCGTTTGAGTTTGTGTTCGCATGGTGTTCGCAAAGAAAAATGTTACTCTGCAAGGTATTATTTGAGTTCTCTTGACATACGGTACGTGTAGCATACGGATTTTTTTAACTGTGACGAAAACAGAAATATACTTATACGAAATATTCCATATATTTATTGTATATGTATATCGTATACTGTATATCGTCGTTGTAGAACGAAAAGTCACCAAATACATTTTTAAGAAAAACTTAATTTTCGAGTTTGTGGATTAATATTATGAAAAGTAATTGATGCATTTTTAAATTTGAAATATCAATTGATAGATTTACATTTTCTTATCATGTGGTAAAAAAATGGAGATCATCGATTAAAAATTGACAGATACATAAAGATATTTGTAAAAAATATTTAGCATTTTGAAAATGTATTTGGTGACTTTTCGTCCATTTTATTATGGCCTTGAGATTTTGAATTGTCTTGTCAACATCACTTTTTAAAATATAATTCAAATTTTTATGTTATTGGATTTTTTTTTGTTAGTAAAATGTTGAAGAAATTGAAAATACGGAAAATAAGTAATTTAAATACAATTAGTGTTCAAATTCTATACGTTTTCATAATTAATATGCAGTTTGTCTTCGATCTTTATTTAAAATTTAAAAGATTAACAGTTCTTGCCTTGCTCTTGCAAATGGTCATCACTAGTTTACATATATTGCAGTTCATAGAATTGTTGAAATTTAATTTCTTTAACTTTTATGGATGAAAATTGTACAAAATTCTTTTTCTTTTCAATTCAGATCATATATCAGGTGAAGTCAAAATGTTGCTTTTCATTGGTTTGTGGTCACGAAATTTTTAATTAAATTTTTTTCTTGGCGTAATCTATTAAATAATTCATATAACACAATATTTGTACTAAAATAACAACAAACATTGTTTAAATTACGTTTCCCACTTTACACCAGTATCATAATTTGATCATAATTTAGCACCATATAAAAAATGTAAAATTATTTGAAAAATATGGAAATAAAGAAAATTTTACAAAAACCGAAATCCAAACCGAAACCGTAACATGGAACCGGTATACCGAAACCGTTTCGTTATAAAAACTTAAAACCGAAACCGTAACCAAAACCGAAACGCGAAAAAAACCGAAAACGAAACCGTTATTCGTTTAGGTTTCAATCCTTGCTTATAACCACTGCTGTATTACTACAATTTATCTTTACAATGTTCGCTCACGAGATGCACTAGTTCAATATCAAATCACAACTGAAGTGCTGTACCTCAGATGCGGCTCCCTTATATACTGCATGCATCAGTTCGACACGTTTCGACAAGCTTCGACTTGTTTCGAGAACCTTCTACTCGTTTCGTGAATGACGCATGCTATTGGCATCTCATTAACACTCATGTGTTTTAACGTGCTGATCTTCCATCTCTTTCTCGCACATTGCTCAGTACGCTGAATGATCTTCCATCTCTTTCTAACACATTGCTTAGAGCGCTGAATTGTCTTGCGTCTCATTTATTTTTGTTGAATGCTTGCACTATGGGGAAAATTATATCTTTTCGTAACACTGCTCTCCACCTAAATCTGTTCGTCCCAAACAGATGTTAATCCTATCTCTCTCTGAATGGCACCAACCTTTCTAAATGTACTACTTTTATTTTTCGTCTAACGCCTGCAGTATTCTGAATCCGATACACGATATCGTTAATTCTTCTAATTATCTTATATTGTCCTTCCCAGTGTGTTTGTAGCTTAGGGGATAAGCATTTCTTCCTTTGTGGGTTATAGAGCAAAACAAGCTCTCCTTTCGTAAATCCCTCTGAATTTGTGCGCAAGTCGTATCTGGCCTTCATCTTAACACTTTCAAATTGAGTACGCTGTCTTACAAATTGATGCACTTCGTTTATTTCTTCACTTTTTCTGGAAACAAAATTGTGTATAGGAATTTCAGCTGAAGGACTCGCTCCAAACTTTAAATCTGCAGGTAATCTTAAGTCTGTTCCAAAAACAATTTTAGATGGTGAAGCTGCTGTGGTATCATGAACCTCCGTTCGATAAGCCATGAGAAATAGTGGTATGTGTGTATCCTAATCTTTTTGATTTTTATCAACCACTTTTTTGAGATACTCTTCCAAAGTCCGATTGAATCTCTGCCGTCTGATTGCGGGTGCAAAGGCGTTGTTCGTGTTTTGTGTATGTTGAGGATTTTGCATACTTCCTTAAAAACTGCAGACTCAAATTTTCTTCCTTGATCGGAATTCAATTCCAACGGTACTCCAAAACGGCTTACCCAGTTGTTAACTAATGCATTCGCAACTGTCGTGGCTTCTTGATTCGGCATGGGATACACTTCAGGCCACTTGCTGAAGTAGTCAATGACGACAAGGACATACTTATTACCCGCATCACTGATTGGAAACGGCCCGGCGACATCCATGGCTATACGCTCGAATGGCGCTCCCACGTTGTACTGATGCATCCTGCCGCGACTTCTGACTGTAGGTCCTTTTGCTGGTACACATTGCGGACAACTGCGAATCCAATCTGCGACTGTCTCTTGGCATCCAATCAAATAAAAACGTTTCTTTACCTTCTCGACCGTTTTATTAATGCCCACCACTAGATCCACCATGGTATTCCGCTAATATCTCATTTATTTTTGACTTGGGAACAACAATCAAACTTCGAGCGGATGTGCCATCTTCATTTTCTCTTACACGATATAAGCAACCATCTTGTAGCTTTAAGCTCTGCCAATGTGCCCAGTAAGCTTTAGTTATTGGACTGTCCGCAGGTATATATTCCCATGATGGTTTTCTTTGCTGTTCTTTGAACATCGTGATTTTGTGAGGTCGGGATCACTCTTTTGATCAATTTGAATTTGTTCCGGAGTCCATTTTTCATCGGGCAAATCCTTTAGCAAACGAATGTCAATTATGTTTTATTTTCCTTCAGTTCTTGAACAATGTCTGCATTCTAGTTTACATGGGCGACGTGACAGAGCATCTGCTTTTCCATGATTTCCTCCTTTACGATGTTCAATTGAGAAATCGTAGTTCTGTATCGTTCTATACAACGCGCAATTTGGCCTTCCGGATCTTTGAACTGAAGTAACCATCGTAGTGCTGCGTGATCGGTTCTCAAGTGAAACTGTTATCCGTACAGATACTTATGGACATTGTTTACACTTTTAATTACAGCAAGAAGCTCCCTCCTGGTGACACAGTAATTTCGCTCGGGCTTGGACAATGTTTTACTGTAGTATGCGATCACTTTTTCTTGCCCATTGACCACTTGAGAGAGAACTCCGCCTATTCCGTATCCACTTGCATCCGTATCAAGTAAAAATTTCTCACCTGGAATTGGATACGCAAGAAATGGTGCCGAGCACAGATTTTTATAACCTACACTAAGAGTGAAAGGGTATATTCATTTTGGTACGCTCTTTGTAAAACCCAGAAGGAAGCATCTCCGTAAAGTATATATATTCTTAATCAGCATGACCTCCTGAGTCGATTTAGCGATGTCCGTCTGTCCGTCTGTCTGTCTCTCTGTCCGTCTGTATGTCTGTCTGTTGAAATCCCTACTACTTTTAAAATTGAAGAGCTAGATAAATGAAACTTATAACTTAAAATTGGACAGATCGGTTCATTGCGACCTATGATCCGACCACTTATGTTCCAATACCTCTTATAAAATGTACATATAAAGATCAATTTTTATGTATACGTGCTTAGATAAACTTTTTTGGTCAAATATATATTGACATCATGCTCAAATACATGATAATAATGTTTTACGGCGAAAAGACTTGTGGTTCACAAAAAAATCGAAATTCGGTACACCTACCCATTTGTAAATATGGGTATCAAATGAATGGAAATTCTTCAGCGATTGAATGTTTGTAGTTATTTTCAGGATTCGTATACCCTGGTGACCTATATACCACTTTTAATGGTAACCATACATATGTGTAGGGTATTTATAGTCGGCTTAGACCGACTATAATTTTGATAATCCTAACTATCATAATTACACCTACTTTAAAATTTCCCATGTGATCTAACCTTCCCAACTGGTTTAATTTTAAAATGCCCTACTACTGGTGAACTCCATGGACTCTCAGATGGTTCCACCACACCATTTGTGTGCATTTCTTCAACCAAATGTGATACTTCGTCTCTTTTCGCAAGTGGTACCCTTCATGGTGCTTGACGAATTGGGTTAGAATCACCAGTGTCTATTCGATGTTTTACAATGGCAGTTCTGCCATCCTTTTGGCCCTTTTCGGCAAATACACACCGATATTTATTAATTACCTTTTGCACTTGACTCTTTTCTTTGGCAGCCAAATCCTTCGTCCACTCATTTATAAACCTGTGAGTAGATTGTTTGTTTATTTGCGATGTGCCGTAGTCCCTTGATGGATTTGACTTACAATTTATAATCGCTGATGCCTCTTGACACTGGCCTATCACTTCCGGTGATTTTTAATTAATTTGGACGAGTTTTCCATGTTGAAAACTCTTATTGGAAAAACTTTGTCTTTTGTCGCTTCTACTAATGTTCTTCCGACAACAATATTACTTCTGCTCATTTTCTCATCATTCGCTTCTATAACCCACAACTTGCTTATCCCACAATCTCCATTTAATTTCGCCCAAACAATTGCTTCTGAATTAGGTGGTATTTTTCTATTTTTATGAGCGATAACTTGTTTAATTTTCGGGCTCTGGTCCCAATCAATGTTTAGTTGGATCTCTGTGTTGGCATAACTCAACATTTTTCTTGTTAAATCAAGTGTGAAACCGTTCTTTATCATGTAGTCCATGCCAAGTATTATTTCGTCTACTATTTCTGCCACTATAAAATCATGCTTAACTCTCGTAGTACCAATCGTGATTTCCTTGGTAATCTTTCCTCTGCTTGGGGCCTCTTCCCCTGTAGCTGTTTGCAATCTTATTCCTATAAGCGGCTCTACTACGTCCTTAACAAGGTTACTTATTATTATAGAGTGTGAAGCTCCCGTATCCAATGTTACCATATATGCTGTACAATCAACAGTTAAGCTATTTGGCTTTCGAGCAATTTGTGAAATTGAGATTCTGGGACAATCGGTTATGGGAGTCAGATCGTGCCCCGCAGATCTGTCTCGTTTCAGTTTAAAGCTTGATTAAAATTTACGCTATTTTGGACATGATCCTGTCTTTCTTCATGTCTGGGTTCATCTGCAGATTGATTTATTGTGCGCATGCGTTATTTACGACAGTCACGTGCCATATGCCCATATGTATCACAGTTGAAACATTTACCTTTGAATTGAGTATCTTTGTTGGCTGATGTGTGTTCGGTTTTAACGCCTGCTTTAACTGCTTGGCACACTACTTGAAATAAATCATCGTTCTCCACATCAATTCTACGCGCCTTTGGAGCCGATCGGCACAACGCATTTGCTGTCTCCTGTGTTAGAGCGATGGTAACCGTTTCCGTAAATGTTACCTTGGGCGCAGTCACTGTTGCACGTTTTGTCTCCTGATCGCATATGCCATCAACAAACGCTTCGATTTTGCACTTTTCTATGAAATCACTTGCTGAATCTGAATACGACAAATGCGCTAGCCTCTCGACGTCCGCTGCATACTGTCATATTTCCGTTGCAGTGCAGCCATAACCGCTGTGTAACTATTTCTATTGCTTTCTGGAACAGTCTGCAATACTTCGACTGCTTCACCTTTCAGGATCACAATAAGCGCTGCTACGCTATCTTCATTGTTCCATCGATTACTTACAGCCGTTGTCTCAAATTGCAGATTAAAAATGTTGAACGCTGTGGTTCCATCGTAAGTCGGCGATTTCAGCTTCGAACCACTAAGAACATGCTGTGTAGGTCCACTTAGCTGTAACGCACCGGAATCTTCTTGCATTTTCTGGAACTTTTTGTCGATGCCATTTTCCAATTTTTCAAATTTGCCTTCCATGTCATTTACATGTGCCTCAAGTTCGTTTACTTTGCCATGGAGTGTATTAGAAACTTCCAGAAGCTGCTTAGAATGTTCCTGCATCTGTTAATCAATTTTTACTTGATGTTGGTTTGAATTCTCTAGAAGTTTCTGTTCAATTCTGGTCGAATTTTCTTGGAGCTGATTTGAATTTTCTAGAAGTTTCTGTTTCATTTTGCTGGAATTTTCTTGTAGTTCTGTTTTAAGTTTTTCTTCAATCCGGTTCTAATTTTCTAGGAGCTGTTGTTGTATAGCTCCGAGCAACTGGCTCATATCAAAACTTTAGGACTGTACTTTTTGCTCAGTATCCAGATTTTTCGACGATGGTGCTGCAACTTCTACTTCAAATTCGTGCTCTGTAAGATTAATGCCTTGGAACGCCATTCCTCCATTAAGCGCTTTTGCAGCTCTACTTTCATACCAGCAGTTAAAAAATCACGATTCGCCAGCTCCTTCTTTAGCTGGTCGTCTTTAAGTTGTTTAAATTTAACCATTTTGCATCACAATCCCTCTTCTGACAGCAATGTTACGAAAATTCAGTCTACGGAAAACTGTTCTATGAGTTCGTATCGCTGGATTGTGTACAAAATAAAAACACACTAATATTTGGTTTTACTTACTTACTTACTTAAATGGCCCTTACAACCGTGGGTCGGTTTTGGCCGCTGAGATGAAGCCGCGCCAGTCGGATCTGCTTTGCGCGCGTTAGCGCAGACGACAGTTAGAAATACCAAGCGTTGCCAGGTTGTCCTCAACTTGGTCTTTCAACGCAGATTTGGACGCCCTCTTCTACCCTCTCCACCTTCGAGCCTCGACTCAAGCACCTTCTTATCTGGAGTGTTTTCATCCATTCGTTCGACATGACCTAGCCAGCGAAGCCGCTGGATCTTGATGCGCTTGACTATGTCAATGTCGTCGAATAACTCATACAGCTCGTGGTTCATCCTGATTCGATACTCGTTAGCAAAGCAGATAGGGCCAAAGATTTTACGGAGAATCTTTCTCTCGAACGCTCCCAGTACACTCTCATCGGTGGAGGCCAGCGTCCATGTTTCTGCACCATAAAGTAGGACGGCCATGATGAGTGACTTCCAGAGCGTTATTACTGTACGGCGAGAGAGGGCTGTGTTTCTCAATTGCCTACTGAGCCCAAAGTAGCACCTGTTGGCAAGAGTTATTCTCCGTTTGATCTCCAGGCTGGATTGGGCAGAGTACACTGAGGTTCCAGACACTTGGCATGCTTTCATCCGACCATATTCTGGTTACGAGCTCGTGCATGCTCTCTATTAGCTCTTCGCCTCCGGTCATAAACAATTCAGCAGACAGGCCATCAGCACCTGCGGCTTTGTTGTTTTTCAGCCGAGCAATGGCTGTTCTGACCTCGTCATGGGCGGGTGGCGGAATCTCAACGTCGTCATCAAGTACTGGGGTTGCCGGGTTTACTCTCTATCGGTGGAATTGCGGTCATCACCACCGGTCAGCAGTTTAGAGAAGTGATCCCTCCATATCTTCAGTGTGCTCTGGATATCTGTCACAAGATTCCCATTCTCATCTTTACAAGAAGAGGCTCCGGATTTTGAACCTCCGGCTAGACGTCTTATTTTCTCTAAGAATTTTCGAGCCTCATTCCTGTCCCTATGCATCTCAATCTCCTGACACTCTTTCTGCCTCGCCTTTTTTACGCCTGAAAAGACGTCTCTCTTTCCTCCTCTTCTCTTTGTATCGCTCATTCGCAGCTCGCGTAGCTACTGACTACAGGGTGGATTTGTACGCAGCGTCTTTCTCTGCACTGGCCGCACGACACACTTGGTCATACCACTGATTCCTCAGGGGGCGTTGGAATCCAAGCACCTCTTCGGCAGCCGTACGCATAGAGCAGGAGATATGGTTCCACTGCGCGCTTATATCATCGAGAGGAGGAGTGCTTTGTCTAAGCAGGTGTGAGAGTCGAGTGGAAAAGGCATGTGTTGTCTGTTGTGATTGCAGCTTTCCGACGTCAAGCTTTCTCTGCGTTTAGTTCCGTACGTCCATCGCAGCGCTTAAGCGTGTGCGGACCTTGGCTGCTACAAGGTAATAATCCGAGTCCATACTGGCACCTCGGATAGTGCGTACGTCCATAACGCTCGAAGCGTGCCTTCCGTCAATCACAACGTGATCAATTTGGTTTCGAGTTTTTTGATCGGGCGACAACCATGTAGCCTTGTGGATATCGAAATGTTCGAATCTAGTGCTACTAACTACCATGTTTCGTGCTGCGGCGAAGTCGATTAGCCTCGTTCCGTTATCGGAAGTGTTGGCATGGAGGCTAAATTTTCCGATTGTTGGACAATAGATGGCTTCTCTGCCCACCTTGGCGTTAAAATCGCCTAGCACGATTTTGATATCGTGGCGGGGGCAGCACTCGTATGCGTTGTCTAGGCGCTCGTAGAAGCGCTCTTATGTCTCATCATCTTTCTCGTTCGTCGGAGCGTGTGCACAAATTAGGCTAATGTTGAAATATTTTGCCTTGATGCGAATTGTTGCCAGTCTTTCGTCCGCGGGCGTGAACCTAGAGACAAGGTGGCGGAGTCTCTTGCCGACCACAAATCCATATTCAAATTCGTGTCTCTCCGCATGGCAGATGTAGTTGATATCACAGGACGCTTGTTTCGAGCAGCCCTGTCCCGTCCATCGCATTTCCTGGATAGCGGTGATGTCAGCCTTATATTTTTCGAGGACATCTTCCAGCTGAATAGAGGCACCTTCCCTATAAAGGGTTCGGACATTCCAGGTACATATCCGTAAATCATGGTCCTTCAAACGTTTGCGTGGGTCGTCATCGTGGTAATCGGTCGTTATCGGAGGCTTCTTCTGTGTTTTCATTGGGCGCATATGTTTTTTTCAGTGGTGGGACCAAAACCCAACGCACTAACCCTCACTCTGAGGGAGATGCTCAGCACTCACTTTAGCCGACTTCTACACCGGGTGGTGTAGAGCGCCGTTTCCAGAGACTTACACGAGGAGGACTTCCACCGAAGTGGAGGTGTCACCATTTGACAATTTGCCAATTCTGGTGACCAGTGAGTTGACTTGAGACGACACCGGCAAGGATTGCGCAGGCTTCGCCATGTTGAAGCACTCAGACACGTTGCCTTGTGATAATCGCCCCCATGGTAACCATAATTAAAATTTATAATTTAATTTTACATAAGACTTAAACTTATATAATACTTAAAACACTGCGTACATACAGCACTTTACAACACTATGATAGTATCTTTAATTTTTTATAATTGCTTTACAACCGTCGATCATCCATTCATTCATTTCCTTTATTCATCACTTCTACGAGAAGCCTTTCGTCGTTGGAGAAAAATGGGAGTAAAACGTGAGTAAAAACACAAAGAAAAAAACAATATTATAGTAAAATACCCATGTAAAGCAACTACAAAATTTAAACATACATTATTACCAACAATTACCAGCAAAGGCAAAACTTTACTCTCCTGCTAGAAATCAATTTCTTTGATTTCGTACCTCTTATTACAAGGGAGAAAAAATATTATAGCATGAGAGTTTCGTTTTTTTTTTTGACTACGGGGCACAAATGCCAAAAGAGAGACGTGTGACCAACTAAAATATACTTTAGAGACAGAGAGAGTAACCATTCATTACTTTTCTATTCATTCACAATTAACCAAAAATTAAATCTCAAATTATAAAAAATATGTATATATAAAATTAATAGAATACATTTTTAGTTTTGGTATATTCAGAATATACTTATATTTTTTATTAATTTTTTTTTGTAACAAATTATTTTTTTTTTTAAATACTTGAGTAAATTTTGTTTGTATGAAATATTTTAAAATCAATTAACATGAAATATCGTAACAAGCAGCAATGGTATGCTTCGTTGTTGCACTGCCTAATTATATAATATTAAGAGTAATGTAATAAATCTAAATATGGAGTAAATTCTTTTGTAATTTATTTTGGTCTGCAGTAGTGGAATGCTTATGGGGATTCTTAACATAATGTAGTAGCTAATAGAATCTTATGGTTGGGAGGGCTACACGCGAAAAGGACAGAACATCTTGATCCTTTAACTATACATATTTCAACTGAATTAAAAATTGCTTTTCATAGCTCGGTTTTCTGTTATTTAAATTCATTTCCTTTTAGCACATGAATTAATTTAGTAATTGTTAACTCGATAGTGGTACAAGATCCCATCCCTCACTCCCCTAAAAACTAGCATAGGTAAACCAGCACGTGCAATGCTACCCTCCTATCGAAAAATAATGCGTTTGTTCAAATTTTAGCAAACCATTTCGAAGATAACAATGCGATTACAAACTAGTTAAAATGGATGCAGAGAAAACCAGTTAAAAATTGTTACGTAGAGGAACGTGTCAAAATTGTCAAAAACTAAATAAATTTTGATTACAAATTATATTTCATTTATTTATTTTGTAGGAAACATCTTTATTTTTAATTTTGTGGTGGGTTCCATCGTGTGATTTGTTTCTTTCCGCCAAAGGTTCATACAATTTAACAAATAACCTATTTAAAAGGCATTTGTTAAATAATGTGCCTTTATAAAAAGCCGCAAAAGTCTCTCTTCCTACGCAGTTCACCATCAAATCTCATTTCAAGACATTTCTTGACAGGTGCAATTTCATCCATTCGTCCCACATGACCTAGACAGCAAAACTGTTAGATCTTGATGCGCTTGACTATATCAATTGTGCTCTAGTGTTCCAATTGGTAAATAGTAACCAGTTTAAAGTAGGATTAAAAAAACTAGTTTATAGACTGAATGTAAAAATTAGTCTCTAGACTGGTTACAAGAAATTAGTTTAAAAACTACTTAAATGTAATTCAAGAGGAGACCATTGACACATCGTAGGACATGAGCATTGAAAAAATTACAGTTCATTGTATGAAAAAGGGGTCGAATTCGGGTTAGTTGAGTGTCTACGGAGAACTAGACTAATACTGGTATACAACTAGTCCTTTACACTGCATTATGGGACAGAAGCTTAGTCTAGCTCGCCGAAAATCAGAAATTAAAGTTTGTTGCAGACAGTTTAAAAATATGTCATTTTATTAATAATTTATGAGAACCTAGAGAACAAACCAAAAATGATGCACCCCAAAGTGGGCTGGGGACTAGATATTTTGTCTAAAATTAAATATCTCCTTAACTATAACTCTAATTTGTATAAAAAAATTGTACTCATATAATTTCGATTACGCCGATTTAGAATATTGTTACGAAAAGATGTAATTTGCCCCATAGTGCAAGCATTCAACAATAATTAATGAGACGCAAGACAATTCAGCGCTCTAAGCAATGTGTTAGAGATGGAAGATCATTCAGCGTACTGAGCATGAGTGCGAATGAGATGCCAATAGCATGCGTCATTCACGAAACGAAGAGAAGGTTCTCGAAACAAGTCGAAGCGTGTCGAACTGATGCATGCAGTATATAAGGGAGCCGCATCTGAGTACAGCACTTCAGTTGTGATTTGATAATGAACTAGTGCATCTCGTGAGCGAACATTGTTAAGATAAATTGTAGTAATACAGCAGTGGTTATAACAGATTGTTATTAAGTTGTTATTTAAGTAAATAAATTTAATGGGGACTATGAGAGCGATTATCACAAGGCAACGTGCCTGTGTGCTTTAACAAGGCGAATCCAGCGCAATCCTTGCCGGTGTCGTCTCAAGTCAACTCACTGGTCACCAGAATTGGCAAATTGTCAAATGGTGACACCTCCACTTCGGTGGAAGTCCTCCTCGTGGAAGTCCCTGGAAACGGCGCTCTACACCACCCGGTGTAGAAGTCGGCTAAAGTGAGTGTCGAGCATCTCCCTCAGAGTGAGGGTTAGTGCGTTGGGTTTGGGTCCCACCACGGAAAAAACCTATGCACCCAATGAAAACAAAAAAGAAGCCTCGGATAACGATCGATTACAACGATGACGACCCACGCAAACGTTTTAAGGACCATGATTTACGGATAAGCACCTGGACCCTATATAGGGAAGGTGCCTCTATCCATCTGGAAGATATCCTCGAAAAATATAAGGCTGACATCACCGCTATCCAGGAGATGCGATGGACGGGACAGGGCTCTTCGAAACAAACGTCCTGTGATATCTACTACAGCTGCCATGCGGAGAGACACGAATTTGGATGTGGATTTGTGGTCGGCAAGAGACTCCGCCACCTTGTCTCTAGGTTCACGCCCGCGGACGAAAGACTGGCAACAATCCTCATCAAGGCAAAATATTTCCATATCAGCCTATTTTGTGCACACGCTCCGACGAACGAGAAAGATGACGAGACAAAAGAGCGCTTCTACGAGCGCCTAGACAATGTATACGAGCGCTACCCCGCCACGATATCAAAATCGTGCTAGGAGATTTTAACGCCAAGCCTCCATGCCAACACTTCCGATAACGCAACGAGGCTAATTGACTTTGCCGCAGCACGAAACAAGGTAGTTAGTAGCACTAGATTCGAACATTTCGATATCCACAAGGCTACTGGTTGTCGCCCGAACAAAAAACTCGAAACCAAATTGATCACGTTGTGATTGACGGAAGGCACGCTTCGAGCGTTATGGACGTACGCACTATCCGAGGTGCCAATATGGACTCGGATCATTACCTTGTAGCAGCCAAGGTCCGCACACGCTTAAGCGCTGCGAAGGACGTACGGAACTAAACGCAGAGAAAGCTTGACGTCGGAAAGCTGCAATCACAACAAACAACGCATGCTTTTTCCACTCGACTCTCACACCTGCTTAGACAAAACACTCCTCCTCTCGAAGATATAAGCGTGCAGTGGAACCATATCTCCTGCTCTATGCGTACGGCTGCCGAAGAGGTGCTTGGATTCCAACGCCCCCTGAGGAATCAGTGGAATGACCAAGAGTGTCGTGCGGCCAGTGCAGAGAAAGACGCTGCGTACAAATCCACCCTGTAGTCAGTAGCTACGCGAGCTGCGAATGAGCGATACAAAGAGAAGAGGAGGGAAGAGAGACGTCTTTTCAGGCGTAAAAAAGGCGAGGCAGAAAGAGTGTCAGGAGATTGAGATGCATGGGGACAGGAATGAGGCTCGAAAATTCTTAGAGAAAATAAGACGTCTAGCCGGAGGTTCAAAATCCGGAGCCTCTTCTTGTAAAGATGAGAATGGGAATCTAGTGACAGATATCCAGAGCACACTGAAGATATGGAGGGATCACTTCTCTAAACTGCTGACCGGTGGTGATGATAAACCCGGCAACCCCAGTACTTGATGACGACGTTGAGATTCCGCCACCCGACCATGACGAGGTCAGAACAGCCATTGCTCGGCTGAAAAACAACAAAGCCGCAGGTGCTGATGGCCTGTCTGCTGAATTGTTTATGACCGGAGGCGAAGAGCTAATAGAGATCATGCACGAGCTCGTAAGCAGAATATGGTCGGATGAAAGCATGCCAAGTGACTGGAACCTCAGTGTACTCTGCCCAATCCAGCCTGGAGATTAAAACGGAGAATAACTCTTGCCAACAGGTGCTACTTTGGGCTCAGTAGGCAATTGAGAAGCAGAGCCCTCTCTCGCCGTACAATAATAACGCTCTAGAAGTCACTCATCATGGCCGTCCTACTTTATGGTGCAGAAACATGGACGCTGGCCTCCACCGACTGGGAGCGTTCGAGAGAAAGATTCTCCGTAAAATCTTTGGCCCTATCTGCTTTGCTAACGAGTATCGAATCAGGATGAACCACGAGCTGTATGAGTTATTCGACGACATTGACATAGTCAAGAGCATCAAGATCCAGCGGCTTCGCTGGCTAGGTCATGTCGAACGAATGGATGAAAACACTCCAGATAAGAACGTGCTTGAGTCGAGGCTCGAAGGTGGACAGAGTAGAAGAGGGCGTCCAAATCTGCGTTTAAAAGACCAAGTTGAGGACAACCTGGCAACGCTTGGTATTTCTAACTGTCGTCTGCGCTAACGCGCGCAAAGCAGATCCGACTGGCCCGGCTTCATCTCTGCGGATAAAACCGACCCATGGTTGTAAGGGCCATTTAAGTAAGTAAGTAACTAAATATTAATTAATATTAAAGAATTTTTAAAGATTATTTTTATGTTTGATTATTATAACTCAATAAAATAAAGTATTCAAAAATATATTTAAAGTTAAGTTAGATGTAAGATTATTTTAAGTAATTCTCTAGTTTAGATAGATCTTAGTTTTAAGAATATAAAAAAATATTTATTTGTAAATTAAGTTTTGTTTTTAGTTAGATTTAAGAGTTTTGTATGTAGTTTTCTAGATTTGCTAGAGTTTTTGTTAAAAATAGAAAATTTTCGAACGTTTATAATTAAATTTTTGTTTCTGAGTTTGATTTTAGTTAGTTTTAAGAGTATGTTTTTTTTCTAGATTAGCTAGAGCTTAAGTTAGGAAAAGATTTTATTATTTTACTAGTTTTTTTTTTATTATAATGGCAGTTTCCTAGAATTGCTTGAGAATTCTGGTTTAGTTGCATAATAATGTTGTCGTTGTTGTAAATTCAGTGGTAGTTTATTTGTGTTAAAATTTAGTATGTTAAAAATGAAAATTTGTTTTTTTTTTAGAAAATTCTAAACTTTACCTGCTTGGCATGGCAACTTAGTATAAGTAATCTCTACCAATTACAAAAATAAACGTGATCTGGCTTAAATTTATTTACATAACCTGAGGTTATGTTGGTCCATGTGACCTTTGGAGGTTATTTAACTTCTGATGCACGTGATCATGGATTTTCTTTTATGTAATCTATTGATCAATTGCAACTATTTTAATGATTTATTAATTTTTTCTTTTTAAATCATAATAATTTAATTTGATTTACCTTAATGAATTAACTAACGTATGTACAATACCATCAAAATTATAATTTGGGGTACAGTTGATGCTGCACATGGACCAAGATATATATTAATCACTTAATTTGTTTGACTTTAATTTGTCTTCCACTGATTTATTATATAGAATATAGTACACGATTACAAGTGTTACTCTTGACAACGTAGAAACCAAATGAACGAAAAATTACTGCGTCAATTTTCAAGACTATAGTTTTATGCTCAAAGTCGAAAATAGCGAACTTCGAAAGGTGCTACCAATTGAATGATAGTGACGTGAGAACTTAGACAAAAAAATGAATAATTTATTAGGTTTGAATTAAAAGTACCCAATTTAGAAAATCGAACAGTAAAAGTTACTAATCTAGAAACAAAGTTACTAATATAAATACTACATATGTATGCTACTAGTTTAGATTTCACTGCAGGGAATTTATGGCTCAAGGTCCAATTGTAAAAAATTAAAAAATCATTATTTTTAGATTTTTAATATATTTTTCCAATATTTCGACTTCCGTTGGAAGCCATCCTCAGGGTAACAAAATTAACAAAATGTCAAAAAACATGAACAACAATTGACATTTTTATGAACCTACAAATTAGTAATTAAACATAAAGCACGAATTACTCGCGTCACTTAATGATTGTCCTCAGATTTTTGTTTTTTCGTCATTTTTGTTTTTCCACTAAATTCCTGTAGATATGCGCGCATTTATTCGTGTCTCTTTTGTAATTTACAGCCATTAACGTACTACGAAACCGCTGTAAACATCGAAACATGAAGCTTTACCAACAACCAAACTTGATACAAAAAAAAAAAAATTTAGTCAAAATACCAAATTTATGAATCTGGCAGTACTAAAATCCAATTTATTTTAGAAAATACGCAAACCATTCATTATTTTGCGATGATTTGGTTTGGAAAAAAGAAAAACAGATTTTCGGTTAACAAAAACAGATATACTGAGAAAAATGTCAAATATTTGTTTGTGTGAATTTCATCATTTTTGAATTTTTTTCTAATTTACTTTGTAAATTGATTTTTTGGATGAAAAGAAATGTGTTCTGTATTTATAAGTTCTTTGAAATTGTTCTGTATCCTTTTTAGGTGCAGTAAGTTTTTTTTTTGTGAAAATTTTAGTGAACGGAGTAAAAAAAAGCTACAGTCTAATTTGACACTATATTCGTGCGGTTGAGTTTTATTAAATACAAATTATTTCTTTACGTCGGCACAAACCGTGTGACGTCAGACGTTTTGCGCTTTACAAAATACATATAATCAGTACACGGGCGTTTTTATCGTCATATTTAAAATACCTCTTGTCCTTTTTGCAAAATTTTAGTATTATCATGACTGTGTCCTTCGTCATATTTGTGTGTTTTTCAATCAATGTCCATATATATTCCATTATGCTGAACGCGAGGTCAACTGGTATGCTTGAGAACAGTGATATAACGTTAAAGAATACACATGTTTCATTGACATACACTCTAAAAATTGAGTTTCAAATTACTACGTTAAAGTGTGTATTTTTTTTTTGTGTAAATTTCCGAATTTTGTGCATATATATATGTGTGTGTAAAAAAATGATTTAGACAATTATTGTTTAATGTTACAACTATTTACGTATACATGTATATATATATATATATATATATATATATATATATATATATATATATATATATATATATATATATATATATATATATATATATATATATATATATATATATATATACCTTTTTTGCGTGATATTAAGCACAAAATGTTTCATTTAGATATGCCGAATATTTAAAATTAAATGCGCATAGTAAATTTACACATCATTTGTTTATTCTAACACAAGCTAAGTTGAATTTTAAGCACATCTTGTTGAAACTTGCGACTATTAGTTTGACGTGGTTTTATAAACATTTTTAAATGAATTTTGTATCCATGAATATTAAAGTGTTCTTGTTATTATTTTAAAAACATTTCTTTTTATTTTTAGGTTGTGAAAGAAATGGACGGGTATCATTTTAGCTTTGTGCGC
The DNA here is from genome assembly GCA_951804985.1 of Dryomyza anilis. NCBI lineage: Eukaryota > Metazoa > Arthropoda > Insecta > Diptera > Dryomyzidae > Dryomyza > Dryomyza anilis. Next base: position 32,145,305 of record OX638134.1, read on the forward strand.
ATTAAATACTGCGGACGCATTTCCTTTTCTGATCTTCTGATTTTTATTATAAAAATAATTTAAATAATAAAGAAAATCAAAAAAGTTCATTAAAAAATCAATGCATTGATTTTCTCAGAGCAGAATTATACTTAAACATTTCGGAAACACAACTTCCGTATATATTAAACATTTTATGTTTAATTTTACACATATTTAATTTTAGAAATGCTTAATTTTACACATTTTATGTTTAAGTTCCACACCAAAATAGTGTAATTTTCCACATTTTAATGATTAATTTTACACACATATTGTTGATTTTTAAAGTTTAAATTTAAACATTAGAGATTCAATTTTAAAATGCAACTATAATGTGAGGAAACAAGTTGCCTCGCTTTATGATCGTAAAATTATACAAATATTCTATTGTGTGTGTATGTATATGGGTGTCATTAATTCGAGTCTTGAATTCGACAACGTCTTTCCCATTAAACTTTGACTCTTTTGTCAAGTTTTTCAAAATGTTAATTATATATTGGCAGAGTCCGTAAGATGGTGAATTTGTCGATGAACATATTGGTCTGAGTTGTAAATTTTCTTTATATATTTTTGAGAGTCCATATATCCTTATTCGCAAATTGATTTGCAAAGCAAATTATGTTTGACTGATGAGATAGATATAACTATTATTATACACACAAAACGCGCGTCCTTTTCTTTCGCAAAGATATTTTACTTTGCAGTTTAATTTGCAAATATAAGTTTAATTGTAGTGCAATGACTTTTAGACTTTTTTTTCTTCTGTCTGCTTATACGGACATTTTTAACTTTTTATTTATTAAACTAAACACATATTTTAATTATTGTTCACTTTCATTTATTCATTAATTTTCGATTTTTTTAACACTTTTTATACTTACTTATTTAAGACGGCGACGACAACCACTCACGTTGCACTCAACTGTTTATCTAACACAGCAAATAAAGAGAATAAATCAAACCATAAAAACTTCGCTCATTGTGCTATCAATTTTATCTATTTCACTCGCATGCAAATATTACATGACTGAAAAACAGACAACGATATATACAGAGTTTATGCAAACATAATATATTTATATCGAAACATAATATATATTTTTTATGCAAACATAATTATGGTATAATGGAGCTGCAAATAAAATATGTTTATGGCTTAAATAATTATATTCACATATTACATATTATATTTACTTTAGAATTTATTAAAATTGTGAATATATTATATTTAGAACAAAATTGCAAGCATATTTATTGATTTTTAAGAACAGATAATATTTTAATTCAAGCATATCCAATTATATTTTTCCCTGCGTGTACCAATTCGTTATTTTGTTGTTGTAATGTCGAATTAGGGTCTCTTTATGATAAGTTGTACGTTGACATTTCTCTTAATAAAATTCTCATTCGTTTTTCGTAATCGTTTTTGTTAATCGCAACTGTCACGTTTCCTTTGTCTGAATTTTGGATTAAAACATTTTGATTACTTTTTAAGAATATTTTAGTTGCCACCACTCTAATGTCAATCTGTTTCTGGCGTCCAATTTGATTTTACTCACGTGGTTGTCAATAAGAGTGGTGAATTTCGTTCTTGCTGTTTCTTGGTTCGCTTCTCGGCTTTTTCTACAATTCAGATTTTATCTCAGGTGAAGTTAAAATTTTGGTTTGTGGCCAATTTTTTGTTGGCTAAACCAATTAAATAATTCAATTGCTTAAATAATCACTAAAAAAAATCATCCAATTATGTGATTTTTAGGTACTTTGAAGTACTGTATCTCTGGAAGTAGAGGTCGAAAAAAATTGGTCAATGTATATCCCAATAAGCTTTATCAGCTGCCCAAATTTCATTGAAGGTAAAATCTCAAAATAGTGAAGAACGAAATATTCAATACAATGAATTTGAATTGTCATATTGATACATTTGTTCATAATATTTATGAATATAATAATTTTATACGAATTTTTCAAAAAAACATTTTTTTTTTAGAAAATAATTCGAACAAAAAGTGTTGTTGTAAAAATTGTATTAAAAAAAAAACATTTTTTTTTTGTTTTTTTAAATTATCCGGAAATTTTTTTTTTGAAAAATGTTCGAACATTTTTCGAAAAAAAATTAATTTAAATTCATTAAATGTTTTTATTGTTGGTTTTAAAGAGGGGTTGTAACCAGTGTTGCATTTGACGTGCATTTTGCTACCCAATCCTATTTCGTGGCCCGCTAGTTGCCCACTGTTTTATGAAATGCCGGATGTGATTCCCATTTGTATTTTCCATAAATGTCACCTTCGGCATAGTCATTGCAGCACGTTTTGTCTCAGGATCCCGTATGCCATCAACGAATGCATTTATCTTGCACATTTCCAAAAAATCACACGCTGATTCGGAATACGCCAAATGAGCAAGTCTTTCAACATTCGCAGCATATTCCTGCAACGATTCGCTTTTATTTTGGCTTCGGCACTTCAGCTGTATACTGCAAATCAGAGTCCTGTCGTTACTGCCATTTTTTCATTTCAGTGCTCCCATGACCGCTGAATAACTGTTTATGTCACTTTTTCGAACTTACAGCAAAACTTCGGCTGCGCTTCATTTCTGGGCAACTAGTGAGGCCATGCTGTCTTAATTGCTTCATATATTACTTACAGCCGTGGTTTCAAATTGTAACTTGAAAATGTTGAACGCTGTGGTTCCATCGTTAATCGGCGACTTCAGCTTTGACCACTGGTAACTTGAAGTGAGGATCCACTTAGCTGTACCGCACCGAAATCTTCTTGCATTTTCTGGAACTTTTTGTCAATGCCATTTTCGAATCTTTGAATGTTATCATCAACGCTGATCTCTTATATGCTCCTCCAGATCTTTTATTTTGCCATGGAGTGTATAGAAACTTCCAGAAGCTGCTTAGAATGTTCTGTAGCTCCATTTTTCTTGATGTTGGTTGAAATTTTGTAGAAGCTTCTCCTCATGCCGATTTTAATTTTCTATAAATTTCTGTTCCATTTTGTTGGAATTTTCTTGAAGTTCATGCTTTGAGCTGATTTTTATAGAAGCCGTTGGCCCCGAGCAACTGGCTCATATCAAAAGTTTGGGACTGAAATTATTGCGCAGTTTTTTCGATAACGATGCTGCAGTTTCAACTTCAAACTCATGTTCCTTAAGATATACGACCTCACCATTAGGTGCTTTTACAGCTCTACTTTCGTACCATAAGTTAACTTTATTAATTTACTATCAACTTTACTAAATACAAATTCTAACAACTGCTGCATGCCCACGATTTAACTTGACCTTGATCACACACGAGATGTACTCGACCACTTACCTGAAGTGCTGCGCCTCAGATGCGGCGCCCTTATATATCGCATACATCAGTTCGACGCGTTTCGACATGTTTCGCAAATCATCTACACTAATCGTTAATGCTTCATTCTATTTGCATCTGATTTGCACTCATGTGTTTTTATGCGGTGTTTTCCGTCTCTTTCTAGCACACTGCTTCAGTGGCTAAATGATCTTCCGCTGAATGATCTTTCCGACGGGTAAATGTCCAATTTAAAATTTCTAAATGCCCGATTTGAAGTAAAAATTACTTTTATTATTTATTTTGTCCAATTTAATTATATTTCAATGCAACACTGGTTGTAACCGGCTCGAACTCATGACGTCAGAAACGTCGGGAGTTGGTAGTCAAGCACGCTAGGTGCTCGGCTACTGAACCACACAACCATCACTCGTCTAAGTTGCAGTTTCGCCTGTTCTATTTTTAGAAGAGTCTTTGTTGAAAGAATGACGAGTGGTACCGAAGGTCGGTAGAACGAAAGAATTTGAGTAACGCATCGGTTTTGCTTTCAATGTTGTTGCTATTAATTCGTGTTCTTCTTTTCGTAATGATTCATATTACAGGCCTATGCCTATTTATTGTTAGTATAACAACTTCCTATGTGAAGCTCTAGAATAGCATTGCATATGTGAAACATGTCTTGTTATCGGTGCAAACAACCACCGTGTATTCATTATTAGAAGGTTTTATCGATGTACTCTTTTTGGAAGAGAGCCGACATCTAACTGACTAATGTCCAGGTCATGGTTAAGTGATTACTGTTTTTAGGATATTTTCAAATAACACTGTGCGCACATTTTACAAAAATTTTCGACACCAGAAATGAAAGTTTAATATTCTTATGGATTTGGACATTGTAAGAACAATGGTTTTTTTCCAGTTTCAAGTATATTTGACAAAAACGAAAAACCACGTTTTTGAGGATTCTATTATATGGTAAACGTTGATTATAATGTCAGACTTATTTTTATTTTATTCAAAAGTTAAAATAAAAATTATTAAGCATAATAAATTCGTAGAAATATTAATAACTCGAACTTTTTTTACTCTTTTATAATATTATTGTGGTAAGGGAGATAGATGTGTCAAATATATTAATTTATTGGACCAGTTGATACCAGTTATGGGTAAAATAAATTTTTTATGTTATACAACAAAGTTATGTGTATCTAATGCAGAAAAAAAATTAAAAAAGTTATATGAGCAAAACTATCAGAAAATAAAAAAGGGCTATATCTCAAAAACGAAAGCCAATAAGAAAACCAGTTGGGAAGGTTAGATCACATGGGAAATTTTTAAGTAGGTGTAGGTTATGATAGTTGGGATTATAAAAATTAGAGTCGGTCAAAGCCGAATATACCCTACACATATGTGTGGTTACCATTCAAAGTGGTATATAGGTCACCATGGTATACGAATCCTGAAAATAACTACAAACTTTCCATCGAGGAAGAATTACCATTCATTTGATACCCATATTTACAAATGGGTAGGTGTACCGAATTTCGATTTTTGTTTTGGGAACCACAAGTCGATTCGCCGGAAAACGTTATTTTCATGTATTTGAGCATGATGTTAATATATATTTGACCAAAAAAGTTTACCTAAGCACGTATACAGTAAAATTGATCTGTAGATGTAAATTTTATATGAGGTATTTGAACATAAGTGGTCGGTTCTCAGGTCACAAAAGACCGATCATGTCAATTTTCTTGGTCAGACAGCTTAGATATATAAGTAATAAATCTAAAGTTTCATTGCTATAGCTCTTCTACTTTTTCTGTAATCGTGGTTTCAACAGACAGACAGAAGGACAGACAGACGAACAGACAGATAGACAGACGGACATACATCGCTTAATCGACTCAGCAGGTCATGCTGATCAAGAATATATATACTTTTCCATACCGGAGATGCTTTCTTCAGGGTGTTACAAACGGCGTACCAAACTGAATATACCCTTTCACTCTTAGTGTAGGGTATAAAAACCGATGCCATTTTCGAAATCAGCGTCACAATTTTAATCAAGAATTGATACAGTTTTAACTGCACTAAAATAATTTTAATAATATATTTCTACGACTTTATTCAAAATTGAAGTAAGCACTATTATTCGCTATTAGTAGGCTTATATATCGGAAATAGTACGTGTTGGAGAATTTTGTTGTTTAGAGACTCTAGCTCAATTTTAATGACGAATATTTTTCTGACTCCTTAACCAAATTGTAATAGAAAACCATTAAAAATAGTGGTAACTCGTTGAGATACAAACTTAGACATGAAAAACATACTATGAACCATTTCGCTACAAAATGACGAAGTATATTATCCTTTGAACCCTTTAGGACCCCATAGCGCGTAACCCAGACGTGTAAGGGTATATGTTTATACTACATTTTTATCGGTAGACCACATAGAAGCACAATATAAAAACAAACCGGAATTCAATTAAAAGAAATGTCATTTTTCCACACTGTGTTACTTATAACTGAAAACTTGCTAATTTTTTTGTTTGTCATAAATCAGAGATTTTTTGAATTTACGAGATTTTTTTTATTATTTGCTTTGACCACAAATGCGGATATGCATTTGAATTTGTAAAAATAATTTCTTTTGCACCCTTTATGTGCCGCAAACATTCAAAGATAATTTAAAGTCCAGTTTTTTGGCAATTTTCATAAATAATAAAACGTCAAAAAGCTGATTTTAAAATAAACTTTGTTTAAAGATAACCATTCTAAAATCAAAATTTTGTCAATTTTATTACCATTTAAATGAGACCTTAGTATTTTATTTTGCTTTACTATTGCTTAAGTTATGTTCAATTGATTAATTTATACATATTTTTCAAATTTAAATCACTAAATCTTTTTAACCACACCATCTGGGAAGCTAAAATTTTACCAATATCTTAATTTTATGTTGTTTCACAATACTTCCAAATTTCATCAAATTCTGAAATTGTACTGCTAAAATTTTAATTTGTTCGTTTTCATATTTCAAATACACACTTATTTATTAAAAAATTGTTTTTTACCAAAAAAAAAAAAAAAAAATAGAAATATACATTAACAAATAAATTGGTATATAAAATTTATATTTTGAAGTTGAATAAATAAATTTTCACAAAACAATGGAAAAATTTTCGCCAGCAGCGCTTTTCTGTTCGAATTACTTTACCAATATTATAAAAATATTTTTATGAAATGTAAGTACAAATTTCAAATATAATCGATTGGTTTTATTTAATATTTACTCAAATTATATAAATTTCGAATATTTTCCTTTTTCAATTTATTACTAGTTTTGTATATGTTTAATTGTCAAACAAGTTATACGTATTTGGTTTTTCAAAACTGCACATTGGGAAAAAATTACAAATTTATGGCCAAAAACCAACTATATGACATCGATATAAAATTACCGTCTAATGATAAGTAATGAATCATAGCAGATATGCATATATATTTTTTTTTGTATTTGGTTTCTTCTTTTCTTATAATTCCTATTTAACCAAGGAAATATGAAAAATTAAATTTTTGTGCCCCACCCCAAATATATCAAATATTTCACGTATATTAATAATGACAAAATTAAAAATGACAAAATATATTCCATATCATTGATTGTGAAGATAAGAACTGATACATTAATTAATAATTCGTATTGAATTTGGCTCTAATGGATACGGCGATGTTGAAGTCACGTATTTCGATTTAGATTAATTATTTTACACTTTAGAATACGATTAACGTGAATTAAAACGCGATATTTTATTTTCAAATAATGCGAAACAATGATGTATTAATTTTGAATAAACGTGAATTGCTCCATTTTGCTGTGAGGTCGCATGGAAATTTTGAAGTAGAGAAAATGTCATTGTTGTTGTGGTGAAGTTAGTAAGAATTATTAAAGTTATAGTCGGTCAAAGCCGACTATAAATACCCTACACATATGATATAATGTGTGCGGTTACCATTTAAAGTTGTGCATATGTCTTCAAAAAATGTCCTTTCATTTGATACCCATATGTACAATTGGGTAGGTGTACCGATTTTCTACTTTTTTTTTGTTTTTTTGGAACCACAAGTCGGTTCTCGGGAAAACATTATTATTAGATATTTGAGTATAAAGTCAATATATATTTGACTGAAAAAGTTCACTTAAGCCCGTATAAAGTAATATTCATTTGTAGATGAAAATTTTATTTGAAGTATTTGAACATACCACGATTTTGAGGATTCTATTGGTTGGTAAGCGTTGATTATAATGCCAGACTTATTTTTATTTTATTCAAAACATGCATAACAGAACACAAATTGTATATACATATCAGTTTTTAAATTCCTTTAACAGGATCTGAGATAAGAAGCAAAAACGACGGCTAAAAATAGACCAATTTTTGAGCATATGTTTCTCAATACCCAGTTGTGCACCATTATTGTGCTTTGAATTATAACTTAGCAAATCTCATAGATTTCGATCCTGTTTTATTCAAAAAAATCGTAAACGTCAAAATTGGACATACGAATTATAAAAATTGAAAAGTTTTAGAAAATAAAATAAACATTATTAAGCATAATAAATTCGTAGAAATATTATTAATTCGTATTTTTTTAATATTTTACAATATTATGGTGGTAAGGGAGATCTAAAGTGTAAAATAATTTATCTAAATCGAAATACGTAACTTCAACATCGCCGTATCCATCACAGTCAAATTTAATACGAATTATTAATTAATGGATCTGTTCTTATCTTCACTAACAATGATATGGAATATGTTACAATTTTCTCATCCTATTAATATAATAAATCTGTTTGTTCGTTTGTACGTTTGTTCCGCTTCTCCGTCTAAACGGCTGATCCGATTTTCTTGAAATTTTTACCACAGATGCGGTATGGTCTGGAAGGAATGATAGGCTATATATGGGCGGGATTGGACAAAGAGGCGTGGCACCTCCCATGCAAACTAAACTTCCAATACGATATAACTCGGCACTTTCACCAGCTACGAACATGAAACAAAAAACTCAAATACAAATACAAAAGCACAACACAAAACAAAAGCAAAAATACAAAAACAAAATCAATAACATAAAACCACAATCCAAACTAAATGAAAAACAAAAAAAAGAAAGAAAAAGAAAAACAAACTCACCACACTAAAACTAACCTAACTAAAACTCACCACACTAAAATTCACCCTTAAATTCACCACACTAAAACCCACCACACTATAAAATCACCACACTTAAACTCACCACACTAATATTCACCACACTAAAACTCACCACACTTACACTCAACACACCAAAACTCACCACACTAAAACTCACCACACTAAAACTCACCACACAAAAACTGACCACACTAAAACTCACCACACAAAAACTCACCACACTAAAACTCACCACACTAAAACTCACCACACTAAAACTCACCACAATTAAACTCACCACACAAAAATTCAACACACTAAAATTCTCCACACTAAAACCCACCACACTAAAATTTCACCACACTAAAATTCACCACACTAAAACTCACCACACTAAAATTTCAGCACATTAAAGCTCACCACACTAAAACTCACCACACTAAAACTCACCACACTAAAACTCACTACACTCAAATGTCGCCACACTAAAACTCACCGTACTAAAATTCGCAACACTAAAACTCACCACACTTAAACTCACCACACCAAAACTCACCACACTAAAACTCACCACACTAAAACTCACCACACTAAAACTCACCACACTAAAACTCACCACACTAAAACTCACCACACAAATATTCAACACACTAAAATTCACCACACTTAAACTCACCACACTAAAATTTCACTACACTAAAACTCACCACACTAAAACTCACTACACTAAAATTTCACCACATTAAAATTCACCACACTTAAACTCACCACATTAAAACTCACTACACTAAAATTTCGCCACACTAAAACTCACCACACTAAAATTCACCGCACTAAAATTCTCCACACTAAAACCCACCACACTATTATTAATCACACTAAAACTCACCACACTAAAATTCACTACGCTAAAACTCACCACAATAAAATTCATCACATTAAAATTCATCACACTAAAACTCACCACAATAAAATACACTCTAAAATTCACCACACGCAACACTAAAACACGCCACATTAAAATTCACCACACTAAAACCCACCACACTATAATTTACCACACTAAAAATCACCACACTTAAACTCACCAAACTAAAATTCACCACACTAAAACTCAGTACACTAAAACTCACCACACCAAAACTAACCACAATTAACTCACCACTCCAAAATTCACCACATCTAAACTCACCACACCGAAACTTACTACATTAAAACCCACCACACTAAAACTTCTACGTGGAAGAATTCTACGGGAACAATTCTATCGGGATGAATTCTACGTGGAGAATACTACAGGAAAGCGTTCTTTGTGGATTTTACGGGGAAGATTTCTACTGTGAATAATTCTGCGGAGAAGCGCTGCCTGAGAAAGAATTGTCTTTGAGAAAAGTTGTTTTGGCGGAGAATTATTTGGTTTCCACATTTTTAAAACCAATAAAAAAAACTTCAACAGCTAAGCTCGGGCCCCTCATATAAATAATAAAATGTTTTTTTATATTAATAAAATCGCTCCATATGTTTGAATTCAGAAAATCTTGGCACGAGTCGTGCACGGGTCCAGCTAGTTATTAATATACGTGAAATATTTGATATATTTGGGGTGGGGCACAAAAATTTAATTTTTCATGTTTCCTTGGTTAAATAGGAATTATAAGAAAAGAAGAAAACAAATACAAAAAAAAAATATATATGCATATCTGCTATGATTCATTACTTATCATTAGACGGTAATTTTATATCGATGTCATATAGTTGGTTTTTGGCCATAAATTTGTAATTTTTTCCCAATGTGCAGTTGTGAAAAACCAAATACGTATAACTTGTTTGACAATTAAACATATACAAAACTAGTAATAAATTGAAAAAGGAAAATATTCGAAATTTATATAATTTGAGAAAATATTAAATAAAATCAATCGATTATATTTGAAATTTGTACTTACTTCATAAAAATATTTTTATAATATTGGTAAAGTACTTCGAACAGAAAAGCGCCGCTGGCGAAAATTTTTCCATTATTTTGTGTAAAGTTATTTATTCAACTTCAAAATACAAATTTTATATACCAATTTATTTGTTTATATACCAATTTATTTGGGGTTCAAAATGGTGTATTGCACGCTAGCACGTTAGTTGCCATAACCTCTCCTACACAATTCCTAGTCTCACCTTCGCCTTGGTGAACCCCGTTAACCTGAGCAACCAGCTGAAGATCGGGTTTCAACCCCGGCGGGAGTTCTGCTCGGGGACAAACGAAACTGGGGTTGTGCGTTGGGTTTGTGACCCGCCATATAAAAAGCTGATTCAACGAAAACAGAAAAATGCCTCGGATAACGACCCGAAAACACGATGACAACCTACGCAAACGTATAAAGGACCATGATTTACGGATATGCACCTGGAATGTCCGAACCCTTTATAGGTAAGGTGTTGTGAATTAGCGCATACATTTTTCTTTTCTTTATGGTTCTTCACTATTCATTCAGTTTTGGATGTTGCTGTACATATGTTGAGCGCATCATGTTTTTATATCATGTTGTACAGCAACATGTTCATAGCATTGTCCCAACGCTTCACGTTGGCAACAATGATAATAATTTGGCAAAGCGCTAAGCTTCGCATAGAACACACCTCTTTCATGTTAGCTTGCACAGTTAACAGAAGCTGGCAATAATTTGGCAAAGCGCTAAACAATTTTCCATTGCATAATTTTTGGTCTATGTTAAAATAAGCAAAGCAGCGAATGCCAACAATTCTGATAAGTCGCAATTGGTGTCAGCCAAAAACTGCAAGTCGGACTTTCTTCAAAAGTCACGTACACCAAAATTGAGTGAAAGTGAAAACTCACTAGAACATAGTGAGTATAGAATTTAAGAAAAGCTTGCAACGAAGGTATTGTTAATACCTTTTGTTGCAATTTATAAGATTGTAGTTTAACCAACCTCAAGTGTAGGTACTAAAATAGTAAAAATGTCTTTTCAATAGTAAAAAAAAAGTACTACGAAATATTACTTAAAATAAAATAATATATAATAAAAATATGACAATAAATAAAAGAAAATACACACTGCGAATCCGAACTCCGGACCATCCAGTGTATAATAAAATAATTCATACTATTAGTTTGTAAATTATAATATTCATTAAATATAAAACGATAACACTATAAAATCAAACAAATATTTATATTCAAAACGTATCAGTTTTTCGCAGCACTGAATGCTGGTGATAAAAATAATAAATTTGTATATCAAATTAAATGGATATTAAAATGCGATCAAAAAATCAGTATATAATAATTTATGAAATTATAATTTACAAAATAATTTATAAATTATTAAATCAAAAATACAATATAAAATATTTAAAATCAAAATATGAAACATTAATTATATTTCAAAATGTAAAAATTTATATAAAAAAAAGGTCATAAGTAAAGGTAAACAAAGGACAAATATACCACAAAACAAATTAAGAAATAGTAAATTACACTGTCGACAATCAAAATGGGTACGGAAAATATTTTGATACTCGTACGTTATTTGGTTCCCTGCTTTTCTGGAACGGATTCACCATTATTAAAAACATAAATTTACAGATTTATTGAAGGTTGTAAAGCTGCGAAGCTTGGAATACAAGATTCAGAGAATAATGTATTTATTAAATGCGTTAGGTTACGATTGAATGGGGATGCTTATGACTTAGTAAGGTCAAGAAATTTCGAAAAAATAGAAGATTTATACGATTTGCTAAAAAATACATACTTAGAAGTAGTTTCCTTAGATTCAGTACTACAAAAGATTAGACAAACATATCAAAATAGTGGAGAAAACTTGAGGGCATTTGCCAGACGGTTATATGGATTACAATTCATGGCATTGGAGATCGCCAGTAAAAAGTACAGAAAAACGAGTTGGGAAAGTTAGGTCACATGGGTAAGTTCGGTCACATGGGGCGGATTTTTATAGTCGGTCGGGCCCGACTATGGAATACCCTACACCTTTGGTGGAGATATTAATGAGGAATATTTAATTGTTCGTATATCAGAAATTTACGTCTTATATCCCCATAAATTAAAAAATTTATATAAAGTATAAAAAACTAAAAAAAAAATTTGAAAAATATAATTGGGCGGACCACGCCTATATTTAAAATTTTGAAAGGCTAATATTTCGTAGATTGGATTTAAAATAATTTACGGATCAAATTTCCACTATGAAAACCCGGGAAATAATGAAAAAAAAAAGTGGGCAGATCACGCCCATTTTTGGACCACATATTTTTAGGTAAATTCTAACAATACGTTTTAAATTTTATAACTATACCTTGAATACTTTTCCAAATATTAGTTTCGAAAGAGTTATATAAAAGTGACTTGTATGGGAGGTGGGCGTGTCCGTTGACCGATTTTTCTCATTTTCAAACTCAGTTCATACTTTTGGCTAAAATATATTGAGACGAAATTTCATCGCATTCTGATCAGAATTTCTCAAGTTATTCTGTATTCGGACAGCAAGACAGCAAGACGGACAGACAGACAGACAGACAGACAGACAGACAGACAGACAGACAGACGGACATGGCTAAACGGACTCGGGTAGTGATGCTGATCAAGAATATATATACTTTTCCATACCGGACACGCCTCCTAAGGGGCGTTACAATATTTGCACAAAGTTAATATACCCTGTACCTCATAGGTGTGGGGTATAAAAACATAGGTATTGATGACGTGTTCAGATTAGAGTTTTTGGATTCAGTTCTGACTTCTTTCAAAATTGAAGTTCGGGATCCAAAAATAAAAATTATAATGTTTGGTAGCAAGTCAAACACATTAGATGCATTGTTAGATGAAGCTCTAAATGTGGAAGCTCTTATGCAGCGAGAACCATGGTCGAAACAGGACAATTATAATTTTAAGGAAGAAACTTTTTCAAAAAGAAATGAGCAAAGCAAAACGTTAGCAGATGAATTTGGACAAGTAATTAATAATGATGATATACATAAATTCCGAAATAGGGAGAACATTTCCAATATGTACCTTTTGTAAAAAATCAGGACATATGGAAGATTGCTTGAATGGGAAAAATATGCCTTTCTGCAAAGAGTGTCAAACTTATGGACACGAAACTAATTGGAAATGTGGAAATAATAAAATGAAAAATATGAATACACCTGCAAATTATACACAACAAGGTGATAATAATAATCAAATGAAAAATAATACAAGTAATATGAAATGATCATGGTATAATAGAAAAGGGCATACAATAACTAATTGTTATACGTTAAATATAGAATCAGCTACAGGTAATATAGTTAGGCCGGAAGTTGTATAAGTTTGTAGTATAACACTACAAAAAAGCGAAATAGAGAGTATAAGTTATCAAGAAAATAAAGAACAAAAAGTGAAAATACATATTAATGAAGATAGAAATCTTCCAACAAAAACATATAATGAACTAAATAATAAAACACAACTTGACGCGAAAAATGAACAGAATATAGGAATTAAGGAAATAAAAAATAAACAAATTATAAAGAAAGCAAATGAAGTAAAGAAAGTAAAACCAATAAAATCCGAAGTTAAAAATATTAAAATCAAGAATAATAAAATCAAAAGTAAATCGAATGAAAAGAAAGTTGTAATTAAGGGCCCTGAAAATTTGGGAATTGTAGATCAAACGTCTGGCAAGACTGTGAATACATTCCGTACAGGGGCAAGTATAATTTTCAATGAATTAATTTCAATATTTCTTTTTATTATTAGCGCTATGTGCGTTTTATCGTCAGAAGTGTATAATAAATGCACGAATTGTAAAATTAAATTGTCTCCAATTGTTAATAATTTTAAGAGTAAATTTATGTCGAGGAAAATGAAATTTGCTTCACAATTAAGCATACATCGTAAAATATTTAACCGGAATGGAGAGTGTTTCAAGATATCCGATACGAGTGATGTGTTCATTGAAGTACCTTGCAAGGCAGGAAAGAATGGAAAACTTACTCTGTTAGTGGATTCTGGTGCTGAGGCCAGCCTGATTAAAGAAATTAGGATGGCACATTTGCCGAATTTTAATAAAAATATTCGGAAAGATCTGAGTGGTGCTTTTGGTGTATGCGTTAGAACCTTAGGCTCGACTAAGATTCAGCACACAAACATAGAAAACCTGAGTTTAACGCTACACGTTGTGTCACTTGAACAAGGGGTACCAGCAGATGGAATAGTCGGGCGTGACAATCTCTGGAACAGATCTATAATAAATGCGTTAAATAAAAAAATTATATTTTTGGATGAAGACAAACATCACCTTGTTAAATTTCCATTAAAATCATTGCAAGACATAGAAAATATTAATTTTAATCAACAAATCAGGGTACAGCCCAGAACTGCCATGGTTGTATCACTGCCGTTAAGAACAAGAATTCCTATAGTTTTGTTGCACAAACAGGAAATTCAGCCAGGAGTATATTTGGGAGAGAGTTTAACAAACGTTAGAAGAAATAGAGTATATGCATCAATTTTAAATGCCACAGATAAGAAGGTAACCATTGAAAGCAATTTCAAGCCACAATTTTCAAATTTTAACAAATATAAAGAAGCAACAAAGACGAGTTCTACAATAAATACAATAAACTCGGTGAATATAAAAAATAGAATTGATAGATTATTAGGGAATGTAAAGATCTATGAATCATTGAATAAAGAAGAAGTTGCATCTTTGCAAAATTTTTGCTTGTCATATCATGACGTTTTTCATTTGGAAGGGGATGAATTAACATTCACTCCGATATTAAAACATGAAATACCCACACAATGGAATCAGCCACCAATAAATCAGAAACAGTATAAACTTCCTCATATGCATAGAAATGAGATTAATAGACAAGTATCAAAGATGTTAGACGATGGAATTATTTCACCAAGCATGTCGCCTTGGAATTCACCATCATTATTGGTACCTAAAAAGGGGGATAAAGATGGCAATAAGAAATGGAGACTGGTTATAGATTTCCAAAAATTAAATGACGTCACCATCAAACAGGTATTTCCTATACCACGAATAGATGAGATTTTAGACCAGTTAGGTCATAGTCAACACTAGATTTAGCCAGTGGTTACCATCAGGTTCTAGTTGAAGATAGTAACAAAGAAAAAAACTGCTTTCAGTACAGGTCTTGGTCCTTTCGAATTAAACAGAATGCCATTCGGTCTAACGGGGACACCTGCCACCTTTCAAATGATAATGAACCACATACTAACAGGTTTACAGAGTATTGACTGTTTCGTTTATTTAGATGACATAGTGGTTTATGGAAATAATTTAGCAGAACACGAGCATAGGCTATGCAAAGTTTTGCAAAAGCTGAGAGAACATAATTTGAAATTAAATACAGAAAAATGTCAGTTTTTGCGACGCGAGGTTATATATTTAGGACACAAGTGTTCTGAGTTAGGTGCCCTACCAGACCCAGCCAAAGTAGAGTGTGTAATAAATATTCCAGTTCCGAAAAATAGGAAGGAAGTTCAAGCATTTTTAGGCTTAATTAATTATTACAGGAAATTTATAGGAGGTATGGCGAAACTGTCATTACCAATAAACTGTTTGCTTAAAATGGACGCTAAGTTCATATGGAATGACAATTGTCAGAATTCGTTTTTAAAACTTAAGGAGGCAATTATGTCACCACCCATACTAGCGTATCCGGATTTTAACGAACCCTTTTTGCTCACGACAGACGCCAGTAACGAAGCAATTGGCGCGGTTCCTTCGCAAGGTGAAGTTGGAAGCGACCGTCCGATCGTGTTGCCGATGCGGAAACACGCTGCTCTACTATAGAGTAAGAATTTTTGGCAATTGTATGGGCAACAAAAAATTTTAGGGCACATCTTTTGGGAAGACCATTTAAAATTTATACAGATCATCAGCCCCTAAAGGGTATAGCAAACTTAAAAGATCAGACATCACGTCTTGCGCGTTTCCGACACAAATTATCGGAATATGATTTCGAAATTCATTATAAACCGGGAAAAAGTATTTTAAACGCGGATGCGCTTAGCCGCATACCGAATAATACTGGAAAAGTAGTTGTAGTACAAACACGTTCGAAAACCATGAAAAGAGACAAGAAAGACGATAAGAAACAGTCAGAATGCGATCCTGACGATTTGATAACAAAGGAAAATGACAATATAATAATTCTAACTGAACCTCGGGACATAGAGACGGTAATTAAAGCTTTCACGATTCACCGTAAGGTGGTCACCAAGGGGGCCTAAAAACATTTTTAAGACCAAAGTATTGGGAAAAGACAATGGACGAATTTAAAACGTAAATGTTCACCTTTATATAACGCAGAAGACTACAATAAGGTACTAAAGTACCAAATACAGCGATCACACGAGATCGTCAGGCAAAATCAATGTAGGGCCAAGGAGGTGTCGAAAAAACAATACGACAAGAACCTCAACCCTATACAATTCAAACCACACGACATGGTTTTAATGAAAACCAAACTAGGAAGAATAAGTTCTCTCCAATTTGGAAGGGACCCTGCGTGGTCGTAGAGGGAAGTGGGCCAGTGACCACGACGATATTGATCAAAAACAAAGATAAGAAAATTCACAATAATTTGTTAAAGGCATATCACAAATAGTGTATGCCGTTAAAACTAAAAATATTATAATATTACCCTAGGATAGAACCCATAAAAGTAACAATATAAAACCATTTAGCTATGTTATGAAAACATTATGCAACATATAGAAAAAATAAATCTAACCATAAGATATAGAGTAATCATTAAATAAAACATTAAATAACTCGTCATTTAGAGGAAGAAATAAATATAAAATTTTTTTTTTTTTTATTACTAAATTATTGTTTTTAATATGTCCTATGTTTTTTATTTTTTTATTATTATATTTTTTCTTTTGTTTGTTACTTACTGTTTTCCTAAAATATTTATATATATATAACTATTTGAGGAAAAGAACTTATAATTTTAAAGTGAGTTAATCATCAATTGAGAAAAGAAATAAATTAAGCACATGCAACCAATTGCATTAATTTAAAATTAAATTAATGTTAGTCATAAAATTGTCAAATTCAATACAGATAATGCAAAACCAACAATTGCATTACTGACCTATATTAATAGCGAAAGCTATCAAACCTTGAAAAGGGGCATCCCCCAAGTGTTTCATGCTGAAGCACATATGCAATTTGTACGAACGTATTTATATCATACACTAAGCCAGCGTTAATAGCTGACATATAAATGCAGATCTTGCAGTTTTTTTTTCATACCATAAACAATGCAAATAAATATAATTCAATTTTACCGTCATCCCAGTAGGAAGTTTCGTATAATGTGACTTATATAAGTACACAAAAATAATATAATAAAATATTAAACATGTTTAGAAAATAAATCGCCACTCTAATTATATTTATTTACATGCAGAGAAATTATAGGTACTTTTGTATATTAATATAATTCAATTTGAATAAGTTTGAATATAACAAATAAATTTTAAATGAATTTGAAGAACTTACTTATAATAATTTAAATTTCTTAAAGAAGAATCAGTTAGTATTAAAATTTAAAAAAAGATAGATATATAAATATTTAGTACAGTTAAATATAGAAAAAAGGAACGAAAAAAAATATATTAGTAGAATAAATAAAATGTAAAAAAACAGGTAATAAATAAAAGCAAAGAATTTAAAATTTAAAAAAAAGCGATTTATGCATTAAAATATTTAGTGCAGTTAAAATTAAAAAAAAAGTTTTAATAATTGAATCGAAAAAAAAGGAAACATATTAGTAAAATAAATAAAATGGAGAAAATTTATATGTAGGTATTAAATATTAATTAAAAAAAAAATAATTTTTAATTTAAAAAAAAAAGAGAAAACAATATAATAAGAAGAGATGAGAAAAAAAATAATAATAATATTAACTATTAAATTTTTAAAGAAAAAAAAAGAGATAAAAAAATATATATGAAAAAAAGGAGAAAATTTGAATTAAAGAGAAAAAATAATATAGAGAAAAATATATAGAGAAAAAAAAGAAGAGGAAAAAAAAATAAATAACAGTATTAACTATTAATTTTAAAAAAAATAAGGGGTATTAAAATTAAAAAAAAAATATTTTAATTTTTATCTAACATATTTATATAAAAAAAAAAGTTTATATGAAATAAAAAAAAATAATTATATGAAATATTTTTTTTTTTAATTTTGCGCATTGAAGGGCGATTGAGTCCCTCCGCATATAAGACGACGATCTTAGCCATTGGTCTAAGGACATAATACAATAAAATTACACTAAAGCCAGTGCTACACTAAATAACTGTGTTTCAAATAAGTTAAACACTTACAAACAACATTTAATTTCAATGTTATTGCATACATAAACAACTATACATTACATGACACTAAGTTTGGATAAACTAATACCACACTAAATAGTAATAGTTCAAATAATGTACCATACTTTAATTCAAGTAATTTAAATATCTTAAGATCAATCCTTTTCTTGTGACGAATGTACATAAACCATTATATAATTTACGAAAATTATATTAAGTTTATATAAGTTAGTACCACACCACACATTTGGAAGAGTTTAAAAACAAAATTAAATTACTTGTTTGTAAAATATTCATGTAAATTTAAAATATCCGAGTGCACAAAAAATTGTTATTTAGAATGACCAACATCGCTGGATACTCAGAAGACGCATGGATAATCATTGGGGTCTTGGGACTTTAGTGGGGACATGTGGAAGGAGCTCTGGGTGTTATCAACAAGAAGAAGAAGTGAAGCAGAGGTCCAGCAGATTCAAATAAAGTAAAGAAAAACGAAGAAATGAAGCAGAGTGGCAGCATATTTGAAACGTGGAAGGATGCATTAGGAGCAAACTTGTTGTTATACCAAGCACAAGTAGATTGCAGTGATTGAATTTTAATCATAAAACTACAACTGCCAGAAACAAGATGCAGAAAACAATATTCAACATTGATCTTGAAAAAGTCAAATTATTATGTCTTCCATCGCACATAGAGAAAAAGCGATGCAGTAACGATTTTCTGATATCAACAATTCAGAAATCTATAAGCTACATAAAGTGACATAAGCACCAAGATGTTTGACAAGATCGCAGAAAAGAACACTCATCTCGAACGAATCGTCAACCAAGTCAACGGGACCAAAACTCTCTTGACCGACTAAGAGTCCAGCGTATCAACATGACACCATTAGCAAATTCCACAAAAACCATCGAAGCCCAACAGATCCAACACACTACATACAACGAACATTGAAGATGAACAAGGCAAATCCGACCCAACACACAGAAGAGCAAGAGGAGAAATCTGGTCCAACAGTAGGGCATACAAAAGTCACTCATGTAATTATTTACACCTCTCTAACCCAAATATAAAATCAATATATTCATTTTAAAATTCCAACAAACACACACACTCAATACACATGCAAAACAGGTATAAGTAAAATAATTTGAACAAGTTTACATATATATGTATAATAATTATCATCCAATTACAAATATTAAATCGGTTATATTATTATTATAAGTATGAACAAATATTACACAAGTATAAAACAAAAGATATAAAAAAAAATAACAATATATAAAAAAAAGAGAAGAAAAAATATATATTAAAAAGAACAAATCTATCAAAAAAAAAAAAAATTAAAAAAAAAATATATATATATATTATTATCATTATTATTATTGAAACCCATTTTCTTATTTAAACATATTTTTATAGATCACTTAAAAAAAAAAATAATAATAACATATTATATTTATTATCACCATGTTAAAATAAGCATATTATTTTATTATATTATTAATCTTAATATTAACTCTAAGAAAACATCATTTCTATATTTTCAGCAATATATTTAAGACATTTTGTAAAAAATTATCATTAATCCTAATATTAATAATATTTTTTTTCCATAAGAGGGAGGAATGTTGTGAATTAGCCCATACAATTTTCTTTTCTTTATGGTTCTTCACTATTCATTCAGTTTTGGATGTTGCTGTACATATGTTGAGCGCATCATGTTTTTATATCATGTTGTACAGCAGCATGTTCATAGCATTGTCCCAACGCTTCACGTTGGCAACAATGATAATAATTTGGCAAAGCGCTAAGCTTCGCATAGAACACACCTCTTTCATGTTAGCTTGCACAGTTAACAGAAGCTGGCAATAATTTGGCAAAGCGCTTAACAATTTTCCATTGCATAATTTTTGGTCTATGTTAAAATAAGCAAAGCAGCGATTGCCAACAATTCTGATATGTCGCAATTGGTGTCAGCCAAAAACTGCAAGTCGGACTTTCTTCAAGAGTCACGTACTCAAAATTGAGTGGAAGTGATAACTCACTAGAACGTAGTGAGAATAGAATTTAAGAAAAGCTTGCAACGAAGGTATTGTTAATACCTTTCGTTGCAATTTATAAGATGTAGTTTAACCAACCTCAAAAGGAGGTACTAAAATAGTAAAAGTGTCTTTTCAATAGTAAATTTAATAAAAGTGTCTTTTCAACTCTAAAAATAAAAAAGTGTCTTTTGATTAATTAAATTGTAAAATAAATAAATGTAAAATAAATCAACTCTAACTTTACAACTCTAACTTTACAACAAAGGTGCCACTCCAGCTGGTTGATGTCCTCGAAAAATAAGAGGCTGACATCACCGCAATACAGGAAATGCGATGGACAGGGATGCTCTAAACAGGCATCCTGTGACATTTACTACAGATGCCATGCGGAGAGGCATGAATTTGGTTGTGGATTTGTAGTCGGCAAGAGACTCCGCCACCTTGTCTCAAGGTTCACACCCGTGAACGAACGACTAGCAACAATCCGCATCAAGGCTAAATACTTCGATATCAGCCTAATTTGTGCGCACGCTCCGACGAATGAGAAAGACGATGAAACTAAAGAGACTTTCTATGAGAACCTCGACGAAGCCTATGAGCGCTGCCCCCTTCACGACATCAAAATTGTGATTGGCGACTTTAATGCCAAGGTGGGCCATGAGGGTATCTTTGGTTCAACGGTTGGACAATTCAGCGTTCACGACAACACCTCCGACAATGGAATGAGGCTGTTCGACTTCGCCGCAGCACGAAACATGGTAATTAGTAGTACTAGATTGAAGCATCTTAATATTCACAAGGCCACGTGGCGGTCACCCGATCAGAACACGCGCAACCAAATTGATCATGTTGTGATTGACGGAAGGCACGTTTCTAGTGTGATGGATGTACGCTCGATCCGAAATGCCAACATCGACTCGGATCACTTCCTTGTAGCAACCAATGTTCGCACACGCTTATGCGCTGCGAAAAACGCACGGAAACCCACTAAAGCTAGACGTCAGTAAACTACACAAAACAGACCGAACAAGCCTATGCCGCTCGACTCTCATACCTGCTTGCCCAAGGCACTCCTGCTCTCGATGATATATGCGCGCAGTGGACTCCCGCTCAATGCGTACGGCTGTCGACGAGGTGTTCGGATTTCAACGCCCACTACGAAACAAGTGGTATGACGAGGAGTGTCGCGCAGCCACTGCAAAGAAAGGCGCTGCATATAGAGCCACCCTGCAGTCGGTACTTACGCGAGCAGCGAAGGAGTGATACCGAGAGAAAGGAAGGAGGAGAGACATCTTTTTAGGCACAAGAAAAGAGAATTAGAAAGACGCGAGTGTGAAGATATTGAGATGCATGGCGACAGGAAAGAGGCTCGAAAATTCTTTTAGTAGATAAGACGACCGGAGGTTTAAAGACCGGACACTCTTCCTGTCAGGACGATGACGGGAATCTAGTAACAGCTTTCCACGGTACACTGAGATTATGGAGAGAGCACTTCTCTGATCTTCTAGCAGGCGATGATGAAAAAAAAAGTTCTGCACAGCCATCAACAGGCTGAAAAACAACAAAGCCGCAGGATCGGATGGTCTGCCTGCTGAGTTGTTTAAGACCGGAGGCGATGAGCTCATAACGAGTATGTACCAGCTCTTCAGCAGAATATGGTCAGAAGAAAGCATGCCTAGCGAATGGAATCTCAGTATACTCTGCCCAATCCTTAAGAAGGGGGATTCCACGATACGCACCAACTACCGTGGGACATTGCCAAATCCTGGAAAAGACCAAAGAGAGGCAGAGCGACACCAACCACTATCTTCAACAAGAGTTCCAGTCAGCAGTCAGTGCAGCATTCTCCAGTTTAGAGAAGGAATCGCGTCGAATGGGTCTAAAGGTGAACGAGGACAAGACGAAGTACCTAGTGTCAACAAACATAGAGTCCCGGCGTCTTGGACAAAACGTCACTAAACAACCACAACTTCGAACTTGTGAAGGACTTCGTATACCTAGGAACCAGCAACAACAAGGAAAACAATGTCAGCCTGGATATTATCAGAAGAATAACTCTTGCCAACAGGTGTTACTTTGGGCTCAGTAGGCAATTGAGGAGCAGAGCCCTCTCTCGACGGACAAAAATTACGCTCTATAAGTCGCTCATCATGCCAGTCCTCCTCTAAGGCGCTGATGCATGGACGCTTGCCAACACCGATGAGCGAGCTTTAGGAGCGTTCGAGAGAAAGATTCTTCGGAAAATCTATGGCCCGATATGCGTTGAAAACGAGTACAGATTCAGATGGAACGACGAGCTGTATGAGCTATACGCCGACATTGACATAGTCGGCGCATTAAGATCCAGCGCCTACGCTGGCTTGGACATGTCGAGCGTATGGATGAAAGCGCTCCAGCAAAAAAGGTGTTCAATTCTGTACCCAGTGGTGGTCATCGTAGGAGAGGGCGTCCGAATCTCCGGTGGAGCGACCAAGTGCGAGACAACCTGACAAACACTTGGAGTGCAAAACTGGCGCCAGCGCGCGCAATGCAGAAGCGACTGGCGAGGGGTGAGTACTGCGGCCGAAACTCATAATGGGTTGTAATGGCCAAATAAGTAAGTAATTTATTTGTTAATGTATATTTCTATTTTTTTTTGTTGGTAAAAAACCAATTTTTTGAATAAATAAGTGTGTTTTGAAATATGAAAACGAACAAATTAAAGTTTTAGCAGTACTATTTCGGAATTTGATGAAATTTGGAAGTATGGTGAAACAAAATAGAATTAAGATATTGGTAAAATTTTAGCTTCCCAGATGGTGTGGTTAAAAAGATTTAGTGATTTAAATTTGAAAAATATGTATAAATTAATCAATTGAACATAACTTAAGCAATAGTAAAGCAAAATAAAACACTAAAGTCTCATTTAAAAGGTAATAAAATTGCCAAAATTTTGATTTTAGAATGGTCATCTTTAAACAAAGTTTATTTTAAAAGCAATGACGAAAGTCGACTTTAAAATTAAAATGACGTTGACGTTTTATTATTTATGAATATTGTCAAAAAAGTATACTTTAAATTATCTTTGAATAAAGGATTGAAACCTAAACGAATAACGGTTTCGATTTTTTCTGCGTTTCGGTTTCGATTACGGTTTCGGTTTTAAGTTTTTATAACGAAACGATTTCGGTATACCGGTTCCATGTGACGGTTTCGGTTTTGATTTCGGTTTTTGTATAAATTTTCTTTATTTCCATATTTTTCAAATAATTTTACATTTTTTATATGGTGCTAAATTAATTAAGTTCAAATTATGATATTGGGGTAAAGTGGGAAACGTAATTTAAACAATGTTTGTTGTTATTTTAGAAAAAATATTATGTTATATGAATTATTTAATTGATTACGCCAAGAAAAAATTTAATTTAAAATTTCGTGACCACAAACCAATGAAAATAAACATTTTGACTTCACCTGAGATATGATCTGAATTGCAAAGAAGAAGAATTTTGTACAATTTTCATCCATAAAAGCCAAAGAAATTAAATTTCAACAATTCTGTGAACTGCAATATATGTATAGTAGTGATGATCATTTGCAAGAGCAAGTCAAGAAATGGTAATCTTAATCTTTTAAATTTTAAATAAAAGGTCGAAGACAAATATCTTAAACTGCATATTAATTATGAAAACGAATATAATTTGAACAATAATTGTATTTAAGTTACTTATTTTCCATATTTTCAATTTCTTCAAGATTTTACCAACAAATAAAACCAATAACAAAAAATTTGAATTATATTTTAACAAGAATTAACTAATAAAAAATAATTGTATAAATCAAGTGATGTTGACGAGACAATTCAAAATCTCAAGGCCATAATAAAATGAACGAAAAGTCACCAAATACATTTTCAAAATGCTAAATATTTTTTTTACAAACTTCTTTATGTATCTGTCAATTGATAAGAAAATGTAAATCTATTAGTTGATATTTCAACTTTAAAAATGTATCAATTACTTTTTATAATATTAATCAACAAACTCGAAAATTAAGTTGTTCATAAAAATGTGTTTGGTGACTTTTCGTTCTACAATACAATAAATATAAGGAATATTTCGTATAGGCATATATCTGTTTTCGTCACAGATTATAAAATCCGTATGCTACACATACTGTATGTCAAGAGAACTCAAATAATATCTTGCATAGTAAAATTTTTCTTTGCGAACACAAACTCAAACAGTACAAAATGAATACTAACAGAAAGAAGAGAATATAACAATAACGATTCTTATACACACACTTTCACAACGACAACTCTTCGTTGCTATCCTGTATCATCGCATGGCAACAAACAGACGCATGACAACAGACAGACGCATGACAACGGACAGACTCATAGCACCACACTACATGTATCTATCTAGTACAGCTCTCTAGTTGGCAACAACAACGGGTTCTCTTGTGGTACAAAAAATTTACCGCCAAAAATTCTTGGATGCTGCTTTATTCGCATTTTTGTTGTTGTTGCACTTTCAAACGAATCAGCGGATTTGTGAAAAAAGAAAAACACAAAAAGCAATATATCAGCTAAATATATCACACTGTAAAATGTTCATATATTATTTTTTATTACTTCAACAAAAAAACTATATATAAAAGTAAAACAAAAATAATAATGTGCATAGCCAGTGCATATGCACAATCGATGTACGAACTAGCGTAGCGAAGAAAAGATAAAAAACATTGTTTTGTCTGTTTTATCTTTTTGAAGCGACTTTTGAAGCACTTTTAAAGTTATTTACCGCTTCAAAAGTGCTTCACAGGCCTTATTTTTAAGATGCTTATATTTTTTAGAATTGACAAAAACAAAAAAAACACACGTCTTCATTAATGTTCACGTTCATAAATATTTTGCACTTTGCTTAAATATTTTCCATTGTTACTTGTTGTTCAATATTTAGTAATATCATGAATTATTTTGTATATCATTATTACCTTAAAAACATGATAAATACATTAAAATCACTTGCTCTTGTTCTTTTTTTTTGCAAAATCTCGATCTTGTTCTCGTTTTTGTTCTTGCAAAAAAAAAATGCAAGAACAAGAAATTTTTAATCATCACTAATGTAAACAAATATCTGCCTTATACTTGAATTGCTTAAACTTGTCGAACTTGCACTTCATTTTTCGTATTTCCTTAAATAGTTACTGAGATGTTAATAATTTGAAACTTTTTTACATTTTTTCTTGCATTGTTTTGTTTATGTCCGAAATTGAGCTGTTTTGAAACATCAGTCAAAAATCCATTAGAAGACTTATAAATAGTATTCTATTGAATAGATCTTTTAAAAGAATATAAAAAATATTGAAATGAACTTTTCAAAACTTGTCCCACTTTACCCCAAGCTCCCCTATATATTTTACTAATAAAATAAAGAAAAAAAAAATATTATTAAAATTTGAATCATTTTTTAACGTAAAAATTTTGCTTGGAGTTGCTGGTGTTTTGTTGTTAATTCGATTAATGAAACAAAAAACAAATTTTGAACCAAATACCGTTGTTTTGGAAATATCGTTTCTCAAAAAACAACATGTGATTTTTTGTACAACCAAAAATGTTAATTTTGGGAACTCCAAATTTTAATTAATGACATTTTACTTAAGATCTTCTATATAAAATAAAATATGTTTTTCTGTTTCTTTTTTTACTTTTTTAAAAACCGTTTTAAACCGGTATAAAACCGAAACCGTTTATATCGGTTTTGAATATCGGTTTATTTTTGATTTTCGTATATCAGTTTCGGTTACGATTTCGGTTTTAAAAATGAAACGGATATCGGTTTCGGTTACGGTTTCAATACTTGCTCTGAATGTTTGCGGCACATAAAGGGTGCAAAAGAAATTATTTTTACAAATTCAAATGCATATCTGCATTTGTGGTCAAAGCAAATATAAAAAAAATCCCGTAAATTCAAAAAATCTCTGATTTATGACAAACAAAAAAAAAATAGCAAGTTTTCAGTTATAAGTAATACATTGTGGAAAAATGACATTTCTTTTAATTGAATTCCGGTTTGTTTTTATATTGTGCTTCTATGTGGTCTACCGATAAAAAATGTAGTATAAACATATACCCCTACACGTCTGGGTTACGCACAACGGGGTCCTAAAGGGTTCAAAGGATAATATAGTTCGTCCTTTTGTAGCGAAATGGTTCATAGTACGTTTTTCATGTCTAAGTTTGTATCTCAACGATTTACCACTATTTTTAATGGTTTTCTATTAACAATTTGGTTAAGGAGTCAGAAAACTATCATAATGTCTTTGGAATATTCGTCATTAAAATTGAGCTACAGTCTTGTAACGAACTACCTGGCGGTCAAAGGCTGGGGTAACCTCAGCGGTGGTCCAGGGGTAGGTCGACCAATTATTTATTTGTGTCAGGGGTACCTTGCAAGATAAACTCAACTCGTAGCCTAGTTAATTCAGTGAAACACCCACGTTTTTAATTTCAATAGTTGGGTTTAATTGATTAAAAGGTCTTAAACTGATAAATAATAATATTGGTGATTTAATGATAATAAATGAAATAAGCGGATCCCCGCCGGAAATATTCTGCCGACGCTGAACCCTCGGGTTACGATGTTCTGGCTGGTTTCTTCGGTCTACGCTATTTTCTGCGCAACCGTCTGCTTATCGGGCGCGTGCCGCTGTTGGTTGCGTCACGGCGTATCGGTACCGCCCGTGGTCCCTCCTCTGTCCCCGGCTCCTTTGCCGGCTTACTTGTTGCTTCTCCTCGGGCGGTCACTACTAGGTAGTTCGATCTATGACTCGGGTCTCTTCGGCTCGCTGCCGATCTTCGTTGGTTTTCGTCACTCGCCGACTCGTTGGTTGCTACTCGTATATCTGCGACTCGTGGCCGCTGCTACTGCTATGATTCGTTCGTGTCGTCCGCAACTCGTTCGCTGCCGCTGCTGTAACTCGTTCGTGTCGGCTACTCGTATATCTGCGACTCGTGGCCGCTGCTACTGCTATGTCTCGTTCGTTGTTGCTGTTGTAACTCGTTCGTGTCGTCTACTCGTATATCTTTGACTCGTGGCCGCTGCTACTGCTATGACCCATTCGTGTCGTCGGCGACTCGTTCGTCGCTGCTGCTATGACTCGTTCGTGTCGTCGGCAACTCGTTCGCTGTTGCTGCTGTGACTCGTTCGTGCTGTCGGCTATTCGGTTGGCTTCGACTCGGGTCCCTTCAGTTCGTGGCCGCTGCTCGTTGACCACTACTGCGACTCGTTCGTGTTGTAGATAACTCGGGTGTCTTCGGCTCGTATCCGCTCCTCGTTGAATGCTACTGCGACTCGTTTGCGTGGTTGGTAACTCGGGTGTCTTCGGCTCGTTGACTGCTACTGCGACTCGTTCTCGCGATCGGTAACTCGGGTGTCTTCGGCTCGTGGCCGCTGCTCGTTGACTGAAAATTTAATTGATAATGCCCAACTCTGCTGCTACTGCGACTCGTTCTCGCGATCGGTAACTCGGGTGTCTTCGGTTCGTTGCCGCTGCTCGTTGACTGCTACTGCGACTCGTTCGCGCGGTCGGTAACTCGGTGTCTTCGGCTCGTGGCCGCTGCTACTGCGTCTCGTTCGCGCGATCGGTAACTCGGGTGTCTTCGGGTCGTGGCCGCTGCTACTGCTACTGCAACTCGTTCTCGCGTTCGGTAACTCGGGTGTCTTCGGCTCGTTGCCGCTGCTACTGCTACGGCTACTGCGACTCGTTCTCGCGTTCGGTAACTCGGGTGTCTTCAGCTCGTTGACTGCTACTACTGCTACTGCAACTCGTTCTCGCGTTCGGTAACTCGGGTGTCTTCGGCTTGTTGCCGCTGCTCGTTGACTGCTACTGCGACTCGTTCGCGCGATTGGTAACTCGGGTGCCTTCGGCTCGTGGCCGCTGTTCGTGGGACTACTCGTTGTAGCGTTATGCTTAACTCGCTGGTGTGACGCGCAACTGTTGCTTACTGCGGGTGCTCCGCTAGCACTCGTCAGGTTATATGGATTACAAAATGGCGACTTACCACGAGGTGCTTGCTACTGATGCGATGAGTTCGTGTCGCTGGTGTTTCGGGTGTTTTCGTTTTCTTCGTCCCGGCTCGCTGGCTTTACTCGTTGTCTCGTCGTGCGCAACTCGCTGGTTATGCGCGTGATGACGCTTCGCGGGCGCTCCACTGCCGCTCGTTGGTTTTGACAAAAATGGCGACTTACCACGAGGTGCGTGCTTTTGACTTTGCGC
This sequence comes from Dryomyza anilis, assembly GCA_951804985.1. Lineage (NCBI taxonomy): Eukaryota > Metazoa > Arthropoda > Insecta > Diptera > Dryomyzidae > Dryomyza > Dryomyza anilis. Next base: position 32,174,524 of record OX638134.1, read on the forward strand.
ACCCTCGTCTGTCCGAGATTCCTCTTGTTAAATTTCCCGTTGCCTAGTTGGTTGTTCGCCTGCGTTTAACAATACTTATTACGATACGTCTCGATGTAGCTTTGCTTCCGGATATCGTGCTTTGGTCTCGGTGGTGCAGCGTGTCGACCCAAGTGGAAAGCGTTTACATATCTCCACTTGTCCGACAATCGTTGCCAAAGAATTCAACCTGAGCGTGGAAACAAATGATACTCCTCTAAACCGATTACTTGTCTATAAGAGTATCCCTTGCCACGTACCTGTCGAATCCCTTTCCTTGGTATAGCAGGCTTTTCCTCCCAGGAAGAGCTTACTGTACCAAAACCACAGCGGAGATCCAACTCCACTTTCCTTGACGACGGCTACCCAAGAACTGACTTGAACTTCGTTCATCGGCTTACTTTGAACTGTCGGCTTTTCCCCATGTTCATGCATGACACTCGTTGTCTCTTTCTGACCTTCGTTGTCGCCTCGATCACTCGTTTTCGCAATTCACCACACCGCCATTTCTGTCGTTGCTATAATTTATCGGCTGTCCCCTCGCCAGTGTTGCCTACTGGCCGGCGTTTGTTCCCTTGTTTGTCTTGTTTCTGCGCTAAATGTGTGGGACAAATTTACCACAAAATTTGTCCGTCACACCTCCCCCTTACTTCGGCGGGGCTCGCGGCGGCAACACGGTGATGGTTATCGCGCCGCTTCGTGTCACTCGGACCCGGTACGTCTTTCCCTCGACGGTGCGGACAAAGTTTGGCCTCTTATCCACGGCGTGCTTGGGTGCATTCCACCAGTTCCACGGGGTACTGGTTCTGGTTCTGGTAACTTTCCCCAGCTTTTGCTCGGGGCCGATGTGTTTCGCGAAGGAGACGACGCGCATCGAAATATTTAATCGTTACTTTTGCGCGATCAATGCCCCGCGCGACCGTAGCGCATACTTTGGGCTTGGTGCGTTTGTGTTGTAGGTGGCGCTGTGAAACAGTCGACGGGGTGCCTTGCGGAACGGATTATTTGCTTCCGCACTTAAATTCCTAGCCGGTGTCTCTTGTTGGCTGCCTGTCACCGTGGCTGGCACGCTGGCGAGTTCTGTGTTGCTCGGGAAAATAGGGGTCAGACTGCAGGGTGTCTTACGAAATGGGTTATTGGCCTCCGCCACCAGATTCCTGGCAGGCGTCTCTAACTGGTCCTCTATCGTAGTACGTGATACACTGCGCTCTGTCTGCGATCCCTTCTTGGCTTTGCTCACCACTACTCCTGCTGGCTGACCCTCAGCGTTCGCTACCTTAGCGGGTTGCTTGCTAATGGTGGGTTGCAGATCCGCCGCCGTCCCCGGGGTTTGTGACGGCGCGTCCTCCTGATGAAAAAGTTTGATTTCTCCCACATGCGCGGTCCGGGTACGGCCTTGGCCCACCGGCTGAATGACGACTATCACTGGCGACACGAAGTTCATAATCCTATATGGCCCGTCATATCGCGGGGCTAGCTTTGCCGCAAAATTATCTACTGCTTTAGAAAGGTGATGTTGCTTCACCAGGACCATGTCGCCGACCGTCGGCTTCCAGGAGCGCCGCCGCAAGTTATAATGTCGCGCCTGGTCCTGGGCCGCTCGGGCCAGGTTGCGACGGACGATGTCAAACACTTCCCGTAGTTGAGTCGCTCGTTCGTCTGGCGATGGGGGGCGAACACCTGGTCCCAACGTCTCCTCGTCGTACAGGGCCTTCGGCAACCGGGGTTCACGGCACTCAGTGAGATAAGCCGGACTGTAACCAGTCGTGTCCGACGGACTCGAGTTAATCGCCAGCGAAATCTCCGGCAGGTGTTCGTCCCAACGCTGTTGTTGTGGTCCGGTGATCTGTGCGATGATCGTCTTCAGTGTGCGATTAGCCCGCTCCGTCGGGTTCTCCTGCGGCGTATATGGTGCTGTGAATTGTTGGCGAATCCCCATGTCTAGCAAGAACTTCCTAAATGCGCGACTTGTAAATTGAGCCCCATTATCCGTTATCAGCACTCGCGGGACGCCGTATCTCCCTATGATGCGCTCCCGTAGTGCTCGCTGGACACTCTCGCTCGTTGCCCGCCGCAGTGGCACCATCTCTGTCCACTTCGAAAATTTGTCGAAAAACACAAGTAGCATGGTGTTTCCGTGTTTAGACCGGGGAAGGGGTCCCACGAAATCGGCGCATAGCCATGACCAGGGTTCCTCCGCAATCTGGGTAAGCATTTGGCCAGCGGGTCTCTCCTGGCTAGGCTTAAACTTCTGGCATGACTCGCAGTTTCGCACATGTGCCCGTATGGTGCGGCCCATACCTGGCCAAAAATACCGATTAGAGATTCTAGCGAGGGTCTTTCGTGCCCCCATGTGACCGGCGGTAGCGTCATCACCCGTTGCGTCATCATCGTGGAGCACCCGTTGCCTCTGTCTGCTTGGTACACACAATTTCCACGCTGCGCATCCCTCCTCATCTGATTGCCGCGGAATGTGTCGGTACAGCCTTCCTCCCTCGATTGTGTAATCAGGAAACTTATCTGGCTGCGCCCTTATGTCGGCCATCTTCTGTTTAATCCACGGGCACTCGAGATCGTATGGGGTGTCCACCTCCGCTCTCCCCAGCACTTCCACTGGTTGCCTGGAAAGCGCATCGGCAACCACGTTTAACTTCCCTCTGCGGTACTGCACGTCAAACGTATATTGTTGCAGCTCCAGGGCCCACCTCGCGATGCGTCCCGCTGGACTCTCAATCGAATTGAGCCATTTCAACGAGAGGTGGTCGGTGATGACATTGAAGCGGTATCCTTCGAGATATGGCCGCATCTTCCGGATGCCCCAGACTATGGCTAGACACTCCTTCTCCGTCGGCGAGTAGTTCTCCTCCGCCTTGTTTAACCGTCGGCTGGCGTAGGCCACGACTCCCTCCTGTCCATCAACGTCCTGTGTCAAGACGGCTCCCAATCCGTAGCTACTCGCGTCGGTCTGAAGTGTAAACGGTTTCTCAAAATCGGGGCAAATCAGTACCGGTGCCTGGGTCAACTTCGCTTTCAGTTGCTCGAAGGCGTCCTGCTGCTCCGCTGCCCACACAAAATGTTTACCCTTGCGCAGCAACTTCGTTAGCGGGTGGACTATGTCGGAAAACTCTGGTACGAACCGTCGGTACCAGGAGGCGATCCCCAAGCATTGGCGGACTTCACGTACATTGGTGGGCGGCTTTAACTCATGGATGGCAGCCACCTTGTCCGGGTCCGTATGAATGCCGCGCTCGCTGATGACGTGACCGAGATATTTGATCTCCTTTTTGAAAAATTCACACTTGTCTTCGTTTAATCGGAGTTTGGCGTGGCGCAAACGCCTGAAGACTTCCTTCAAGGTGTCCATGTGCTCCTCTAGCGTCGCCCCGGTGACTATGATATCGTCTAGGTACGCGAAGGCTTTCGGCTCCATGTCTGCGCCGATTACGCTGTCCAATGCCCGTTGAAAAGTTGCCGGTGCCGAATGCAGTCCAAACGGCATCACGCGCCACTGAAATAGCCCGCGTCCCGGTACGGTAAAGGCAGTGTATGGCTTACTCTCTTCTTCCATCGGGACCTGCCAATACCCGTTCTTCAGGTCGAGGCTGCTTATGTAATTGGCGTGGCGCAGCCGATCCAGAATGTGTTGAATCCGAGGTAGCGGGTATGCGTCAGGGATCGAGTGCGCGTTCAGTTGCCGATAGTCGATGCACAACCTCCAGTTTCCGGTCTTCTTCTTAACGATGACGATGGGTGCACTATGCGGGCTCCGTGAGGGGTCGATGCATCCCTTGGCGATCAGCTCGTCCACTTCCTGCTTGATGATGGCCTGCATAGCGGGGTTTTTCGGAAAATACCGTTGCTTCAGTGGGCGATCATCCCGCATGGTGATGCGGTGTTGGGCGATGTCCGTGGGGCCCTGAATCCCCTCGAATTTCTTTAGTTCCGACTGGATGAACGCGTCGATGATTTCCTGTTCGTCGGATCGCGGGGGTGGTCTCTGGGTCACGCCCTGGGCCGTCATGCCCTGGGCCGTGCGGGGCCGTTGCCGCTGTCGCTGTGGCTTCGCCTTGCCGTGCTGGCTCTCTATCTGCCTTGTCTCCCTTCTCTCGTCCGTTGCCCCCTCGTTGGTAGGCTCGGTATGCAGGATGGTCCTGCTCCGCCGACCGTCCGCATCGGTGTCGTGTTGTTCGCGCACCACCGTACAGATCGGTGCGCGTCCCCAAGCACTGTGAGTATCCGGCTCTCGTAACTCGATGGTCTGTCCTCCGCAGCTCATGGTGGTGCCGACACGCATAAGAAAATCCATCCCCAATATTAGGTGATCTACCGCATCCGGTAGAACTAAGAGGAGTAGCTCGCAGCCCTGAGTCCCTAGTCGGATGTACATCCGCAAGGCCTCCGTTATTTGTTTAGCCCCGCCGTCGGCCATGCGCACCCTGAGATCGACCCGCTCGTGGTTCTCCTTGGTGCCCAGCATGCTTACGTAGTGGGGGCTCACAAAGCTCCTGGTGGCTCCAGTGTCAATAGTGGCAATTACAAGGTCTATTCCTATGGTCACTATCGCGTAGACGTGTTGTGCGTCATATTTGAGCGCTACTGTTGAATAGGAAGCGTATTTGTCGGGTGTACCATCGCCTCCTACGGCGTACGGTCCCCCGAGTCGTTTCGCGGCCGTGGAGGAAAACTTTTCTGACGCCCTGCACTCCTTTTGAAAATGTCCTTCGCCTCCGCAGCACCAACCGATCCTCCTGCGATAGACTGCCTCGCCCTGTTCTGGTTGCACGATCCGGTGTTGTTCCTCCTGAACCCGTGGTGGTCCTCTCTTGCGGACGTCCAGCATTGTCTGGATGACGTCGAAGTCGTTTGCCAGCTGTATTAATTCGTCCAACGTAGCGAATTCCCGGCGCTTGACGTATAACTGGTACTCCTGCCGGCAATTCTTATAAATCCGCTCCAGCTGCTGAGCACGCGTGTAGTGGGCGTGTCGCATCAAGTTTTGGACCGCAAGCGTATATTCCTTAAATGACTCTCCGGGACGCTGTATCCTCTGGCGAATATCGTCCTCCAGGTCTTCCAGGTATCTGGGTGGCAAGAAGAATCTCAGAAAATCCGACTTAAACGCGTCCCATCCGCTCCATCGGATATGATTATTGCGGAACCAGGTGAGAGCCCTGTCCACCAGTAGTTGGGTCATGGCGTGCGGCAACCAATCCTTACTCACGTCGTATGCATCAGCCAGTTCCTCGATCCGCTCTACGAACGCCACTGGGTCGCGTTCTCCGTCGAATAAAACTGCCCATTTTCTCACGCGGTCCATGACGACAGCGTACGTGGCGTATTCGCCCCTGGATGTTAGTTCCACGTTCCTTGGGGATGCGTTGCTCGCTCCCGCAGTGGTAAATGACACAATACTCGGGCTTGCAGCTAACACTGCTTCCGGATTTTTGATGGAGGTGAGAGCCTGGTGATCTGTTTGTGTTTGGGTTGGTGTGATCTGGTCCTCATCCTCGTTAGGAATGGGCTCTGCGTTCTCGGTCCCGTTGGTGGCGATGGGGACCACGAGTGATAATGGAACCGGCGACGGGCACCTAGTGTGTTTTAGTTCCAGCTTAGTGAGGCGCTCTCGGACTGCGCTCGTGTGGCCTTCTTCTGCCACGAGGCTACCTAGGCTCCTTCGCAACTCCTCCACCGTGCCGGAATCTGACAACCCAAATTCTACGGCATACGCAACCAAGTCCTCCTTGTTCAAGTCATAAATCCATGTCAGCTTTTCCATTCTGCGAGTCGTCGAATTTCCACTGAACCCTAAGCTACGTTGAGTTGTTTGTGACTGTTATTTTGTTTTGTTTTCACCTCAAGGTCCCTGCTCGGGCGCCACTTGTAACGAACTACCTGGCGGTCAAAGGCTGGGGTAACCTCAGCGGTGGTCCAGGGGTAGGTCGACAAATTATTTATTTGTGTCAGGGGTACCTTGCAAGATAAACTCAACTCGTAGCCTAGTTAATTCAGTGAAACACCCACGTTTTTAATTTCAATAGTTGGGTTTAATTGATTAAAAGGTCTTAAACTGATAAATAATAATATTGGTGATTTAATGATAATAAATGAAATAAGCGGATCCCCGCCGGAAATATTCTGCCGACGCTGAACCCTCGGGTTACGATGTTCTGGCTGGTTTCTTCGGTCTACGCTATTTTCTGCGCAACCGTCTGCTTATCGGGCGCGTGCCGCTGTTGGTTGCGTCACGGCGTATCGGTACCGCCCGTGGTCCCTCCTCTGTCCCCGGCTCCTTTGCCGGCTTACTTGTTGCTTCTCCTCGGGCGGTCACTACTAGGTAGTTCGATCTATGACTCGGGTCTCTTCGGCTCGCTGCCGATCTTCGTTGGTTTTCGTCACTCGCCGACTCGTTGGTTGCTACTCGTATATCTGCGACTCGTGGCCGCTGCTACTGCTATGATTCGTTCGTGTCGTCCGCAACTCGTTCGCTGCCGCTGCTGTAACTCGTTCGTGTCGGCTACTCGTATATCTGCGACTCGTGGCCGCTGCTACTGCTATGTCTCGTTCGTTGTTGCTGTTGTAACTCGTTCGTGTCGTCTACTCGTATATCTTTGACTCGTGGCCGCTGCTACTGCTATGACCCATTCGTGTCGTCGGCGACTCGTTCGCCGCTGCTGCTATGACTCGTTCGTGTCGTCGGCAACTCGTTCGCTGTTGCTGCTGTGACTCGTTCGTGCTGTCGGCTATTCGGTTGGCTTCGACTCGGGTCCCTTCAGTTCGTGGCCGCTGCTCGTTGACCACTACTGCGACTCGTTCGTGTTGTAGATAACTCGGGTGTCTTCGGCTCGTATCCGCTCCTCGTTGAATGCTACTGCGACTCGTTTGCGTGGTTGGTAACTCGGGTGTCTTCGGCTCGTTGACTGCTACTGCGACTCGTTCTCGCGATCGGTAACTCGGGTGTCTTCGGCTCGTGGCCGCTGCTCGTTGACTGAAAATTTAATTGATAATGCCCAACTCTGCTGCTACTGCGACTCGTTCTCGCGATCGGTAACTCGGGTGTCTTCGGTTCGTTGCCGCTGCTCGTTGACTGCTACTGCGACTCGTTCGCGCGGTCGGTAACTCGGTGTCTTCGGCTCGTGGCCGCTGCTACTGCGTCTCGTTCGCGCGATCGGTAACTCGGGTGTCTTCGGGTCGTGGCCGCTGCTACTGCTACTGCAACTCGTTCTCGCGTTCGGTAACTCGGGTGTCTTCGGCTCGTTGCCGCTGCTACTGCTACGGCTACTGCGACTCGTTCTCGCGTTCGGTAACTCGGGTGTCTTCAGCTCGTTGACTGCTACTACTGCTACTGCAACTCGTTCTCGCGTTCGGTAACTCGGGTGTCTTCGGCTTGTTGCCGCTGCTCGTTGACTGCTACTGCGACTCGTTCGCGCGATTGGTAACTCGGGTGCCTTCGGCTCGTGGCCGCTGTTCGTGGGACTACTCGTTGTAGCGTTATGCTTAACTCGCTGGTGTGACGCGCAACTGTTGCTTACTGCGGGTGCTCCGCTAGCACTCGTCAGGTTATATGGATTACAAAATGGCGACTTACCACGAGGTGCTTGCTACTGATGCGATGAGTTCGTGTCGCTGGTGTTTCGGGTGTTTTCGTTTTCTTCGTCCCGGCTCGCTGGCTTTACTCGTTGTCTCGTCGTGCGCAACTCGCTGGTTATGCGCGTGATGACGCTTCGCGGGCGCTCCACTGCCGCTCGTTGGTTTTGACAAAAATGGCGACTTACCACGAGGTGCGTGCTTTTGACTTTGCGCACCCTCGTCTGTCCGAGATTCCTCTTGTTAAATTTCCCGTTGCCTAGTTGGTTGTTCGCCTGCGTTTAACAATACTTATTACGATACGTCTCGATGTAGCTTTGCTTCCGGATATCGTGCTTTGGTCTCGGTGGTGCAGCGTGTCGACCCAAGTGGAAAGCGTTTACATATCTCCACTTGTCCGACAATCGTTGCCAAAGAATTCAACCTGAGCGTGGAAACAAATGATACTCCTCTAAACCGATTACTTGTCTATAAGAGTATCCCTTGCCACGTACCTGTCGAATCCCTTTCCTTGGTATAGCAGGCTTTTCCTCCCAGGAAGAGCTTACTGTACCAAAACCACAGCGGAGATCCAACTCCACTTTCCTTGACGACGGCTACCCAAGAACTGACTTGAACTTCGTTCATCGGCTTACTTTGAACTGTCGGCTTTTCCCCATGTTCATGCATGACACTCGTTGTCTCTTTCTGACCTTCGTTGTCGCCTCGATCACTCGTTTTCGCAATTCACCACACCGCCATTTCTGTCGTTGCTATAATTTATCGGCTGTCCCCTCGCCAGTGTTGCCTACTGGCCGGCGTTTGTTCCCTTGTTTGTCTTGTTTCTGCGCTAAATGTGTGGGACAAATTTACCACAAAATTTGTCCGTCACAGTCTCTAAACAACAAAATTCTTCAACACGTACTATTTCTGAAATATAAGTCTACTAATAACGAATAATAGTTCTTACTTCAATTTTGAATAAAGTCGTAGAAATATTTTATTACAATTATTTTAGTGCAGTGAAAACTGCATCAATTCTTGATTAAAAATGTGACGCTGATTCCGAAAATGGCATAGGTTTTTTTCTTATTGGCTTTTGTTTTTGAGATATAGCCCTTTTTTATTTTCTGATAGTTTTGCACATATAACTTTTTTAATATCCTAACCAATGACAAAAATGAAAATATTTTGTCTGCATTAGATACACAGAACCTTGTTCTATAACACAAACATTTTATTTTACATGTAAAAAATTTGATTTGCGAGATATGGACAAAAGAAAATTAAAAGTTGACAAACAATTCTAAATTTATTTATTAAAAAAAAATATTATTAAAAATGACTGTTATATCTTTTCTTGTAGCACCATGTATCTTCTTTAAAATTTTATATAAAACGAATAAATTGTGGAGTTTGGTTAAGAAAAATCAATCATTTTTAAATGCTTAATTGAAATATTTGAAAATGTTGGCCTTTTGAAAGTAATGCATTTTTCTAATATAACAAAAAAAGAATATACGTGGAGCTACGCAAAAAAGCATTACCGTAATTTTTTACATTTATTTTGATTAAGTAATAATTTTTTTTTTATAATAACAATTTTGAATTTTTTGTCAACTTTTAATTTCTTTTGTCCATATTTCGCAAATAAAATTTTGTACATGTAAAATAAAATGTTTCTGTTATAGAACAAGGTTCTGTGTATCTAATGCAGAAAAAATATTTTCATTTTTGTCATTGGTTAGGATATTAAAAAAGTTATATGAGCAAAACTATGAGAAAATAAAAAAGGGCTATATATCATTATTAACACAAGTATGGCATTTTTTAATTTCCTCAATACCTTTTTACATCAATAAAATTTTATTAGAATAAGAATGAGTAAAGATACATTACATTCTAAACATTTTGATCATTTTTTTATTCTAACATATTCTTTAAATCACTTTTGATCAGTGCGTGTGATATTATAAAATTATAATTTACATCCATATACATTTTTAAGCTATAATTTAATTAAATAACTTTTTTTATGCTCCTGGGGGGGTTTGAACCCCCGAAATCCCACGTGCGCACGGGCCTGACGTCCTCATACAAGCCGCTGTCAAAGGGAGAAATAATGATCATAGAACTTTGAAATTTTGCACAATGCATTTTTAATAAAAGAAAATTATGTTAAAAAAACATTGGAAAAATCGGTTGATGTACACGCCCACTTCCCATATTAACCTAAAACTTAAACGATTATTTCTCGGAAATTTAAAGAAATATAGTAACCTAAATAAATACTTGGATGTTTTATTACATTATATATTAATATTACAAAAAATGGGCGAAATTGGACAAGAGACACGCCCACCTCCCATAGTAACGTATTGTTACATTTATCATTAGTTAGGCATTTAATGAGAATAACTATGAAAATAAATAATTGTAATATAGATTTTTATACCCCACACCTATGAGGTACCCTGTACCACTTTGTGCATATATTGTAACGCCCCTTAGGAGGCGGTATGGAAAAGTATATATATTATTAATCGGCATCACTACCCGAGTCCGTTTAGCTATGTCCGTCTGTCTGTCTTGCTGTCATCCTGTCCGAATACAGAAAAAATTGAGAAATACTGATCAGAATGATATGAAATTTTGTCTCAATTTGTTTGAGCCAAAAGTAGGAACTGAGTTTGGAAATAGGCAAAATCGGTCTGTTAAATGTCCCTATTTCCTGTTAAATAAAGACACTTACTTCATCTTCTTTTCTGCATTTAACTTCTTCTTTCTTTATTTTTATATCACTATTAATTACTTTACAATCTTTTTGTTCATGTTACGTTCTACAAAACAGTACAATATTCAACTCCCTCAAACAACTAAATAACTATAGCTTATATAAGGACTGCGTCAAATAAAATGTCCGTTACATATTCCTCAAACAACTAAATAACTATAGCTTATATAAGGACTGCGTCAAATAAAATGTCCATTACATATCTTCCCATAATGTGCTATTGCAAGATTCAAATTAAAAAAATTTGATCATAGTAGCTCTGAATTAAATGGCAGAAAATAATTTCTGTCAGTTATAGTCAATACTAAATTTATTTAACGCGAAAATGGCAAACGAAGTGAAAGTGCGAGAAAATATAGTTAAAATTTTTCAAAAACAACCTAGATGGTCTTTTAAAAAAATTGCCAAGGAGGTAGGGGCTAACCCTAAGACCATTTCTCGCGTTATCAACCGCTTTAAGGAAGACCTGAGGATTGATCGGAAGAAAGGTTCTGGTAAAAAAAAGGCCCACATGATCGTGAAAAGTCGAAGAAGGTTGTGAATATTTTAAAGAAAGAACGAAGCATATCCGGAAGGAAATTGGCGAGAAAGGCGGATTGCTCAGAATCTTTCGTGCGCAGGACTAAGAAAGAAGCTGGGCTGAAGACGTACAAGGTCCAAAAAGTTCCGGATAGAAATGCCGTCAAGAATGAAACCGCAAAACAACTAGCTAAAAAGCTGAACCAAGATTTTTTTAAAAAATTCGATTGCTGCATAATGGACGACGAAACTTATGTTTTAGCGGGCTTTTCTCAGCTTCCTGGGCAGGAATTTTATACAGCCGATTCTCGAGGAAATGTCGCTGAAAAATTCAAATAAAAAAAAATGACAAAATTCCCAAAGAAATACCTTGTTTGGCAGGCAATTTGCAGTTGTGGAAAAAGGAGCAGCTCATTCGTGACATCGGGTACAATTAATAGCGAAATATATGTGAAGGAATGCTTGCAAAAGAGATTGCTTCCATTTTTACGCCAACATGAAGTGTCCACATTTTTTTGGCCTGACCTCGCTTCATGTCACTACAGCAAAACGGCCTTAGAGTGGATCCAATTAAATGCAGTGATTTTGGTGCCTAGAGAAGCCAATCCACCAAACTGTCCAGAACTCAGGCCGATTGAGAGATACTGGGCTGTAGTAAAAAGGGAGATGAAGACAACAAAAAAGTGGCCAAAGACCTTCAAGACTTTAAAAGAAAGTGGTCTTCAGCAGCTGTGAGGGTGTCGGACACTACCAGTCCAACATTAATGGAAGGTGTTCCGGAAAAATTTAAACTTTTTATTAAAAAATATTAATTTCTGTTTTTTTATATTCTTTTTAAATCTAAAAATAATTTGCAAAATAAAATATTTTATTCTACAAAAATTCGATTACTAGATTTCTAGATTTTTTCAGCGGACAATTTTATTCGACGCAGTCCTTAATAATAATAGTTTGGCACTACAGTCCTATAAGAACTTATGCCGAGCTCTCTCATCATTTTGAGCTGTGCGTGTTATATTTGCACTCAAAGTGGTGGAACCTACAGTTTATTGCCGAATCCGAACGGCGGGTGAGAGCTTTTCAATGGTTGCTTGCAACGTTCTGGAAAAGAAATGTTTTGCGCATATTTTACGCATGTTTTACGCATATCGTATGTTTTCCGCAACCGTTCGTTTGGTTCATCGTGTCAAGGGCACAGGGTTCATCAGTTGACACGAAGTTATCTGTTAACTACAATAGTTCGCTTGAGTCAGTTACAACAAATTTCGTGATTACTGTTCACTCCGCCCTATAGATCCCTATATCTGTTTTTCACTAGTGCTGCTCCAACGCTGTCGGTCTGTGAATTGAATCTACCTGGACCTTCACAATGAACAGGATTAGCCATATTATCGCCAACTTATTTTTCTAATAAAACTATATATAATTACAGTCAAAAGTTTTAATATATAATGAGGTTTCGTTGCTATAGTTTTTACTTAAACCTAATCATTTTCGTGTATTCATCATTACAATCACTCACATATTTAAGTGTCTATAAAACATAATTATATTCATATAATAACATCGTTATATCTCTATCAAAATTATCGTTCATGTATTACCTTATATAATATTGTATTTATATTTTATAAAATATGCTGTAGTATATACAAAACATATGTGTTAAGAAAAAAACATTTTTCTTATAACTTAACATTCTCTTATACTACGAAATTTGACATTATATTATAGTTTGTGTTAATATTTTACAATATAAGCTCTGGTATGTACAAAATACATGTGTCATATAACATATTTATATAAGTTTATATTTTTATATTTTAATATCTCTTAAACTTATCAGCATAAAAAATACGTATATTGGTTCTGTTGTTTCATAAACATTTTTCCTGAAGAAAAAAAAATGTATATATTCATAATTCTAACAGAATATATTTTATCTGAATAACATATTCTACAAGTAAAACATCTTCCATTTTTTTTTGTTTTAAACCAGGGTTCGAAATGGTTTTTTTTTCTCATCGCTCAATTTATATCCCTCACTAAAGATGAGCATTTTTTGCTCACTACTGATAAATATATTTTTTCATCATTGATGAAAATAAATATATAGCTCAATGATCGAAATAATTCTCATCTTCAAAAGTACTCATCATTGATGATGAAAATAATTTGTATCTTCAATTTTTCTCATCATTGAATGATGAGAAAAAAGCAGAACGTAGCGAATTCTCATCATTTGAAGATGAAAATAAATGATGAGAAAAGATGAAAATAAATGATGAGAAAAGATGAAAAAAATGATGAGAAAAAAGATGAGAAAAGATGAAAAAATGATGAGAAAAATGATGAGACAAATGATGATAAAATGATTAGAAAAATATGAGGACAAATGAGATAATGGACACATCCGATTGCTGCTGAATGATATGTAATCAATGGTTTCGACATGTCCATTGAAAGATGTGGTGCTCCTGGACATGTCCATGATGACCTTGGACAAACATTTTTTTTTTCATTATTTTTTGAAATGTTATAAAAATGATTTTGGACATGTCCATGATGACCTTGGACAATTTTTTTTTCATTATTTTTTGAAATGTTATAAAATGATTTTGGATATGTCCACTTAACGATGAGTTGCTCCTGGACATGTCCATGATGACCTTGGACAAAAAAAATTTGTTTTTCATTATTTTTTGAAATGTAATAAAAATGATTTTGGACATGTCCAGGATGACCACTTCATGTGGGCGGAATCGCCTTCAAAAGATCAAAATTATTAAAAAAATCAAAAAGATCAAAAAGATCGAAAAAATCAAAAAGATCGAAAAGATCAAAAAGATCAGAAAGATCAGATAGAACAAAAAGATCGAAAAATATGAAAGATTAAAAAGATCGAAAAGATCGAAAAAATCTAAAAGATCGAAAAGATCTAAAAGATCGAAAAGATCTAAAAGATCGAAAAGATCGAAAAGATCTAAAAGATCGAAAAGATCAAAAATATCAAAAAGATCGAAAAAATCAAACAGATCAAAAAGATCGAAGAGATCAGAAAGGTCAGAAAGATCAGAAAAATCAAAAAGATCTAAAAGATCGAAAAGATCTAAAAGATCTAAAAGATCTAAAAGATCTAAAAGATCTAAAAGATCGAAAAGATCTAAAAGATCATAAAGATCGAAAAGATCATAAAGATCGACAAGATCGAAAAGATCGCAAAGATCGAAAAGATCAAAAAGATCGAAAAGATCAAAAAGATCAAAAAGATCAAAAAGATCAAAAAGATCGAAGAGATCAGAAAGGTCAGAAAGATCAGAAAGATCAAAAAGATCTAAAAGATCGAAAAGATCGAAAAGATCGAAAAGATCGAAAAGATCGAAAAGATCTAAAAGATCGAAAAGATCTAAAAGATCGAAAAGATCAAAAAGATCAAAAAGATCAAAAAGATCGAAAAAATCAAACAGATCAAAAAGATCGAAAAGATCAAAAAGATCAAAAAAAACAAAAAGATCAAAAAGATCGAAAAATCAAAAAGATCGAAAAGATCATAAAGATCGAAAAGATCATAAAGATCGAAAAGATCAAAAAATCAAAAAGATCGAAAAATATGAAAGATTAAACAGATCTAAAAGATCGAAAAGATCTAAAAGATCGAAAAGATCGAAAAGATCTAAAAGATCGAAAAGATCTAAAAGATCGAAAAGATCTAAAAGATCGAAAAGATCTAATAGATCGAAAAGATCTAAAAGATCGAAAAGATCGAAAAGATCTAAAAGATCGAAAAGATCAAAAATATCAAAAAGATCGAAAAAATCAAACAGATCAAAAAGATCGAAGAGATCAGAAAGGTCAGAAAGATCAGAAAGATCAAAAAGATCTAAAAGATCGAAAAGATCTAATAGATCGAAAAGATCTAAAAGATCTAAAAGATCGAAAAGATCATAAAGATCGAAAAGATCATAAAGATCGACAAGATCGAAAAGATCGCAAAGATCGAAAAGATCAAAAAGATCGAAAAGATCAAAAATATCAAAAAGATCGAAGAGATCAGAAAGGTCAGAAAGATCAGAAAGATCAAAAAGATCTAAAAGATCGAAAAGATCTAAAAGATCGAAAAGATCTAAAAGATCGAAAAGATCTAAAGATCGAAAAGATCTAAAAGATCGAAAAGATCAAAAAGATCAAAAAGATCAAAAAGATCAAAAAGATCGAAAAAATCAAACAGATCAAAAAGATCGAAAAGATCAAAAAGATCAAAAAAAAACAAAAAGATCAAAAAGATCGAAAAATCAAAAAGATCGAAAAGATCATAAAGATCGAAAAGATCATAAAGATCGAAAAGATCAAAAAGATCTAAAAATCAAAAAGATCATAAAGATCGAAAAGATCGAAAATATCGAAAAGATCATAAAGATCGAAAAGATCGAAAAGATCGAAAAGATCGAAAAGATCAAAAAGATAAAAAAGATCAAAAAGATCGAAAAATCAAAAAGATCGAAAAGATCATAAAGATCGAAAAGATTATAAAGATCGAAAAGATCCAAAAATTAAAAAGATCTAAAAAATCAAAAAGATCGAAAAAATCATAAAGATCCTAAAGATCAAAAAGATCGAAAAGATCATAAAGATCGAAAAGATCGAAAAAAAAAGATAAAAAATATTTAAAAAAACAAAAAGATCAAAAAGATCGAAAAGGCCAAAAAGATCAAAAAGATCGAAAAGATCGAAAAGATCAAAAAGATCATAAAGATCGAAAAGATCGAAAAGATCGAACAGTTCGAAAAGATCGAAAAAATCAAACAGATCAAAAAGATCGAAAAAATAAAACAGATTAAATAGATCGAAAAGATCGAAAAGATCAAAAAGATCGAAAAGATCGAAAAGATAGAAAAAATCAAAAAAATCGAAAAGATCGAAAAGATCAAAAAGATCAAAAAGATCAAAAAGATCAAAAAGTTCGAAAAGATCAGAAAGATCCGAAAGATCAAAAAGATCGAAAAGATCCTCCAGTGGATATGTCCAAAATCATTTTAATAACATTTCAAAAAATAACGAAAAAAAAAATGTCAGAGGTCATCATGAACATGTCCAGAAGTACCTCATTCTCCAGTGGACATATCCAAAATCATTTTTATAACATTTCAAAATATATTGAAAAAAAAAAATGTCCAAGGTCATCATGGACATGTCCAGTGGACATGTCCAAAATCATTTTTATAACATTTCAAAAAATAATAAAAAAAAAATGTTTGTCCGAGGTCATCATGGACATGTCCAGGAGCACATAATGCTCCAGTGGACATGTCCAAAATCGTTTTTATAATATTTCAAAAAATTATAAAAAAAAAATGTTGTCCGAGGTCATCATGGACATGTCCAGGAGCACCTCATCTTTCAATTGCTTACATATCATTCAGCAGCAATCGGATGTGTCCATTATCTCATTCGTCCTCATATTTTTCTTATCATTTTATCATCATTTGTCTCATCGTTTTTCTCATCATTTTTATCATCATTTTCATCTTCAAATGATGAGAATTCGCTACGTTCTACTTTTTCTCATCATTCAATGATGAGAAAAATTGAAGATACAAATTATTTTCATCATCAGTGCTGAGACTTGTGTGAAGTTAGCACGGGCTTAGCACGGAGCGAAGAGGCGAAATGTTAATAACAGAGGCGAAAATGTTATTAATTTAGCTATGTTAATAACATATCTGAAAATTTACAGAGTCTGTAACCTCAAATTTTAAAGCTTTTTTTAACTTTTTAAAGCAAATTGTATGACTAATTAAATGTCTGAAATATTTTTTGAATATTGAAATATATTCAACCCACATCAAATTAAATAAAAATATTACGTCGCCTTGGCAAGAATGGAACCCCGTACCTCACGACTACTGGGTAGCAACACTGCCTCTGCACCACTGTAGCGATGTAAGTTCCAATGGTTAACTCGTAATTCAATGCTTCGATAATATTATAGATATTTAATATATATAATAAAAATATATTTTTGCAAAATAAAAAAAAAACTCAGCACGGGATAGATTTTCTCAAAACTGGCTGAATAATATGGAACGGGACTAGGTTCTTTGGAGAGAGTGGTTCATTGGCCTTAAATTGTATATGGTCTCATTAAATGCGTTACTCAACTGTTCGAGAAAAAATTGTTTGTCTAAAAGTCTACTGACAAATTTCATATATTTAACATAAACTCAGCACGGGATCGATTTTCTCAAAACTGGCTGAATAATATGGAACGGGACTAGGTTCTATGGAGAGAGTGGTTTATTGGCCTTAAATCGTATATGGTTTCATTAAATGCGTTACTTAACTATTCGAGAAAATATAGTTTGTCTAAAAGTCTACTGACAAATTTCATATATTTAACATAAACTCAGCACGGGGTCTACTGAAAAATTTCATATATTTAACATAAACTCTGCACGGTATCGATTTTCTCAAAACTGGCTGAATAATATGGAACGGGACTAGGTTTTATGGAGAGAGTGGTTCATTGGCCTTAAATCGTATATGGTCTCATTAAATGCGTTACTCAACTGTTCGAGAAAATAATGTTTGTCCAAAGGTCTACTGACAAATTTCATATATTTAACATAAACTCAGCACGGGATCGATTTTCTCAAAACTGGCTGAATAATATGGAACGGGACTAGGTTCTATGGAGAGAGTGGTTTATTGCCCTTAAATCGTATATGGTTTCATTAAATGCGTTACTTAACTATTCGAGAAAATATAGTTTGTCTAAAGTCTACTGACAAATTTCATATATTTAACATAAACTCAGCACGGGGTCCACTGACAAATTTCATATATTTAACATAAACTCTGCACGGTATCGATTTTCTCAAAACTGGCTGAATAATATGGAACGGGACTAGGTTCTATGGAGAGAGTGGTTTATTGGCCTTAAATCGTATATGGTCTCATTAAATGCGTTACTCAACTGTTCGAGAAAATAATGTTTGTCTAAAGGTCTACTGACAAATTTCATATATTTAACGTAAACTCAGCACGGGGTCGACTTTCTTAAAACTGGCTGAATAATATGGAATGGGACTAGGTTCTATGGAGAGGGTGGTTCATTGGCCTTAAATTGTATATGGTCTCATTAAATTCGTTACTCAACTGTTCGAAAAAAAATTGTTTGTCTAAAGGTCTACTGACAAATTTCATATTTTTAACATAAACTCAGCACGGGATCGATTTTCTCAAAACTGGCTGAATAATATGGAACGGGACTAGGTTCTATGGAGAGGGTGGTTCATTGGCCTTAAATTGTATATGGTCTCATTAAATGCGTTACTCAACTGTTCGAGAAAATAATGTTTGTCTAAAGGTCTACTGACAAATTTCATATATTTAACATAAACTCAGCACGGGATCGATTTTCTCCAAACTGGCTGAATAATATGGAACGGGACTAGGTTCTATGGAGAGAGTGGTTCATTGGCCTTAAATCGTATATGGTCTCATTAAATGCGTTGCTCAACTGTTTTTTAAAGTGGATATCTTCTAGACCAAACTGTTTTGTAAACGCATGCTTCATGTCTCTGTGGTTCCCCAACATAATAAACTAAAAATAATATTATATTTTTATAAAATTATTATAATTTTTTAAAGTGGATATATTCTATACCAAACTGTTTTGTAAACGCATGCAGTTTGTCTCTGTTTCCAATACAAAAAAATGAAAAATAACATGGTGGACAAGTGCTTTATTTGTTATATAAAAATATTATATATATTTATAAAAAATTTGTTTTAAACCATGCATAATTTTCTATTGATTGTACTTTTACTGTTTTATATAAACTTTTTATCGATTTTCCTTTAATATTTTTTAATTATTTTATACAAACTAAGCAAACAAATTCATTACTAATGAAGTCATAATCATCAAGAAGATTGTGTCTTTCTCTCGCACAACTTTGATGTATGTGATAGTTGCAATTATCACAAAGTACAAACTGTTGTAAGCCACCTGCGCCATCATGTAAGCTACAGCTTACAAGAGCAAGCATTTTTCTGATAAAACTTTGCGATATTTTTCTGGACAGAATTTAGCTGTAACTTTTTCTTTTTTCAAAAAAATGTCTGCTGCTTTCAGCACAAAATATCCACAGCTTCAACCATCTGTTTGCTGTGTTTTTAAAAACATTTTTTCTAATATCCAATCCTTTGTGGGATATGTTCTACTCCAATTATTATTTTTGGCAACTGCGATATAAATGTGAACAAATTCTTTAAATCCACTAAATAAATGTTCACATCGAAATGGTTCTGCCGATCTTCCCTGTGGATCAAAGAAAATAATTTTTTTCTTAGTTATCTCAACTATTCCCAAACACCAATGAGATTTGTTAATTACGGGAATTAAAAGTGTATTTATATTATCAGGGAACTCTAGGTAACCAGGATAATGTATTATTAAATTATTTTTTTCTTTAGTTGATTTTAAGTGCACATCTTGAGCATTTGCCTCTTCCACGAATATATCAAGAAAATAATTCATATGGAAATCATCTAACCATTTGTTTAAATCATTTTTGCTCTCCGTAACTAAATTTTCGTACTCCGTTTGATGCAAGGGATATTGGTATTTTCTGTTGCTATTCGATATTCCACTTCGCATACAGACAAAATAATGCGCACCAAGTGAATTATTTTTAATAGGCTTATATCGTTAAGCATTGGCAACGATTCCATTTTCGTAAAATTTTAGCTTAGATTTTTTTATTTTCAACTGTACTATTTGCTTATTTTGAAGAATATCCGCAGCTCTCTTATCAGTCAATATTTTTTTTAGTCTGTTGCGGTCACAGTATGTATGGTGTTGACTAGATTTTGTGAGTTTGTTACGTTTCGACCAACATTCTGATTCAGCAGGATTAGCTTCAATTTTATGCTTAGTTGCACAGCGTTTGTTTGGAATCATATTTTCTGTTTCCAAACAATAAAATTCCCTTTTGCTCTTAATAAGTCTTAAAAGCGACCGATCTTTACTGGCAAACCACCAAGCGTTATATTTGACCCAAGGATTAAAAATTTTACATTTTTAAAATGCCCTTCCACTCTTCCATTTGTTATGTGCTTCTTTGGGTCTTGGTTATATGATTTTCCGTCATGTATAATTCTACTCCATAGTGGGAGCTACGGAATATATCTCTTTTTAAATAAATCTACAAATGGCGGAGAATAATAAGGGTTTGTCCTCTCGCCATTCGCATCAATTAACTTACTTGAATTAATAAATGCTTCTTGGAAATCTTTATAGTACGAACTATTTTTGTACTGAATTTGGGTAACTTCATTATTATTTTTTTTCATATTTATCGTTTTCTGTGTAGTCATTTCTTGAAACTTGTTCAACACATAACTTGCTTAAATCAAACTCCAAACTGGCTGCAATAAAAGGTCACAAAAAAGTTTATACCATTTTTTTATATTTTGGTAATTATTTTCATCATACAAAAACGAAATAACTTCTTTTACTTTTCCTGTCTCTGATTTTTTGAAGTGTTTATTAACTTCGCAGGTTACATTGTGTTGGTAATGAGCAATGCACACTTTAAGTACTATTTTATAATTTAAAATTTCATGACCTTCTTCAACTATTTCATGTGTAAGATTTATGTAATCTAATAACTCCATAGAGTTGTATGAAATGCTTGCAGCGTTTAAAAAAGCCAAGCTAAAATCTGTTACAACTGTTGTAAAAATGGGCCAGGCATTTAATTCAATGCACTTATTTTTAAACGAACTAAGCCAATCTGCAATTGAAACTTGGTCATGATTGCATGATATTCTTTCTGCAATTGAGAAAGTACGTTCATTTGGTGTTTTAACTACTAAGGCATAGTAGTATATCCTCTTATTTGACTCTTTTAAATCACGAATTATACTGCCAGTTGCATCTAAGTGGCCTAATATTTCGATATTTTTTGCATCTTTAATGCAGTTAATTTGTCTATTACTGTAAACATGTACATCGAGAGGTCTTGATGCCTTCTGAACAAATACATCTTCGGTATTCATTTCATCATCCATCATCTTCAACACATCTTTAAAGTCATCACTGTCAAAATCATTAGCTCTTAATGCTTCAATTCGAATTTGACGAATAGTGGAATCCGAAATAATGTCCTGCATATTTTTTTCATCTCTATAAATATTCATGTCGGCTTTTTTGACAGATTCTTCCCTATATTCCTGAGGATATATATTCAAAATTTTTTCTTTTAATATTTCACGTTTTTTGCCCCGTACTTGTCCAGTAATAGGGTGTTCGTGACATTTGCTTCCTATAATTTTAATTTGTAATTTTGTAAATTCCGTATGATTATTCCACTTTGGAATTGAAACATTAAATAAAAGACAATTCTTATGTCTGCAAACAAATTTTATTTTATAAAAAACATCTGTTCGCTTCTCCTTTCTTTTGGCAACTACTTACTAAATGTGTATTTAGTAATTTTTTCTATTTTAGGTCTTAGAAAATATAAATAATCTTTTTCCAGCTCTAAAGATTTAATATTAATTATTTCAAAATATTTTATTTAATGATATCGTATCTGTTCTTTCGTTTGACACGCTGATGTCAGAAATAGGTATATTTTTATCTTTGGAACATTTACTATTTTTTGTGCTATCTGATCTTTTATTAGCAATATTACTGAATAAATCCAAATCGCTTCCGCTGCTGTTAGGTATATTGTCTATATCAATTATGTCAATGGTCGGCAAGTCTATGTAATTTGATATATTCTCATTAAAACTGTTGTCAATGTCAGTATTTAACATAGTTGACAACTCGGTTGACAACTTTGAATTTTCATCAATATAACAGTTTTCAATTTTATTTTGAATGTTATTATTTTCAGAAATTTATTTAATGAGGCCTGAGATATCATTATAATTGCGATTATAGAAATAACCAACAAATCCGAAATCTTTATTATTATTGGTGTGAAAATCACAATGTGAACATAAAGCTTTGAATAGATCTTTTTTGTTCATAGATGTATCATCAATAGTTGCCATTTTAAGATCTACCATTGCGCAATTTAATTTGTGATCGAAGTCCACAATTGTCATCTCTTTTTTTATACCCTACACTAAGAGTGAAAGGGTATATTCAGTTTGGTACGCCGTTTGTAACACCCAGAAGGAAGCATCTCCGGTATTGAAAAGTATATATATTCTTGATCAGCATGACCTCCTGAGTCGATTTAGCGATGTCCGTCTGTCTGTCCGTCTGTCTGTCTGTCTGTTGAAATCCCTACTACTTTTAAAATTGAAGAGCTAGATAAATGAAACTTATAACTTAGATTACTAATGTACCTACGCTGTATGTGCGAAAAAATTGGCGAGATCGGTCTATTGTGACCTATGATCCGACCACTTATGTTCAAATACCTCATATAAAATGTACATATAAAGATCAATTTTTATGTATACGTGCTTAGGTAAACTTTTTTGGTCAAATATATATTGATATCATGATAATAATGTTTTCCCGCGAAAAGACTTGTGGTTCACAAAAAAAAAATCGAAATTCGGTACACCTACCCATTTGTAAATATGGGTATCAAATGAATGGAAATTCTTCAGCGATTGAATGTTTGTAGTTATTTTCAGGATTCGTATACCCTGGTGACCTATATATCACTTTGAATGGTAACCACACATATGTGTAGGGTATTTATAGGCGGCTTAGACCGACTATAATTTTGATAATCCCAACTATCATAATAACACCTACTTTAAAATTTCCCATGTGATATAACCTTCCCAACTGGTTTTGATATCTTTTTGCTGTAATACAAAAAAAGTAGTACTAACAAATCAAGTATATATATATATATATATATATATATATATATATATATATATATATATATATATATATATATATATATATATATATATATATAATATATATAATATATAATACATATATATATATATCCTATATAAATAATTGTATTTTACCTTTTTGTTTAGAATCACCCGTTCGTATCCTTCTGCATTCTTTACATTGAATTTGGAAAAATTTTAAAAATTATTCAACTATGAGTATTGTGTTAAAGCTTACTAAATATTTTTAAAATTTATTTTACTATATAATATTTATAATATGTATATTCGACTGATTCAAATTTGTATGAAAAATCTAGAACTAATGAAAAATCTAGAAAATTACTATATTAAAAAAAAAAATTACATTTTACGTGTTTGGCAAGCCATGAAATTGTAACGGTTACCTAAAAATTTATAATTTTAAAAACTATAATTTCAGTAAGATATTTAAAATTAAATAAAAAAAATAAAATCTAGTGATATCTTCTTATACTTGGATTAATAATAATTTTATTGAAAATAGTCGTTAAAAGTTCAAAAGTATGTTCTTTAAGCTCTTTGCGCAACATCACAGGATCACTTTTTTTGGGTTTTAGAGGGTCTAGTTTCAGAAAGTGGACGCGGAGCGAAACATTTTAGGATTTTTTGTTTTTGAATCAGTCTAATGTATATATTATATACATATGGTCGTTGTAGAACTAAAAGTCACCAAATACATTTTTATGAAAAACTTAAATTTCGAGTTTGTTGATTAATATTATAAAAAGTAATTGATGCATTTTTAAATTTGAAATATCAATTGATAGATTTATATTTTCTTATCATGTGGTAAAAAAATTAGATCATCGGTTAAAAATTGACAGATTAAAAGATTTTTGTAAATGAATATTTGGCATTTTGAAAATGTATTTGGTGACTTTTCGTTCTACAACGACGATATATAATAAATATTAAATATTATATATATATATATATATATATATATATATATATATATATATATATATATATATATATATATAATATATATATATATATATATGTTCTTATAATAACTTATAATAGACTATATAATTTATTAATATTTCTTCCAAATTAATTGTAACTCTAATCAACTAGTTTTCATCGAGATCGATTCAAACTGAGCAAGATTACAAAAAAATCCCAAAGCTCAAAAATAACTGTAAAAGAACAGTTATTCAGAAATAAGGGGAAATTTGTAAAAATTCATTCAAATAATTTTCAGTTGAATTTAATTAAACATTAATTTTAATGTTTAGTTACTACTTTGTTTTGCATATATTGATGTTCTTTTGACATGTCAGCAGGTAGTAGAGTAGCGGTGGTGATGAGTGTTTGTGTTATGTTCCGAGGGTTGAGAATTCGATCCCCGAGTGAAGCAATATTTTTTTTTTTAAGCCAAAATATTTTTTTTATAGATTATTATATTTTTAAGATTATTAACTCAATGGTTATTTGTAACTTTACTCTAATTTGCTATTAAATAAGTGTTATTTTAAATCTTTGTTTTCGCATTTTAAAATTTCACAAGTATAATAAGTCACTATTTGATTTATCACACGAATTATTCTAAATATAAGTTTAAAAATAAGAAAACCACCCATCGTCCATCTGCGATGAAGTTCCACGTTGGTAGACGATTTATACAAAAACAATTCAAATGGTAAATTTTATATTAATTAGAAAAAATGTAGATCAATTAAAAAAAATGAGTTATTTTGATAGTTAAAACTTGGACTATGCTGTAAATAATCGTAAATCATTTTCATATTTATCATTAAATCCTAAATGTTAAAAATATATATTAAAAATTCACTAAAAAAAACATAAATTTCCGAATTAACATTAAATTATCAAAAAACATATTGGAATCATATCAGTCATTAGGTTTTTTGTAAAACTTTTTTTTAACAGTATTATATATTTTTTAAAAGTAGTGGGTGAAAACACCTTAAAATTACGATTGCAGTTTTCCAGAGTGCTGAGTTTATGTTAAATATATGAAATTCGTCAGTAAACCTTTGACCAAAAATTATTTTCTGGATCAGTTGAGTAAGGCATTAATGAGACG
Organism: Dryomyza anilis; assembly: GCA_951804985.1. NCBI lineage: Eukaryota > Metazoa > Arthropoda > Insecta > Diptera > Dryomyzidae > Dryomyza > Dryomyza anilis. The sequence continues at coordinate 32,199,399 of OX638134.1, forward strand.
ATATACATTTCAATGTCGTATATTGTATCATTGGTATTCTGTTTCTGTTTTTTCACATTTTCAAAAATTGCTGCTGCTGTTACTGCAACTATTTCAAATACAACAGCAGGACATTTCTGAAAACTAAAACTATGACAGTCACCAGTAGTAACTCAAATTTAAACCAGTTGGGAAAGTTAGATTACATAAGAAATTTTAAAGTAGGTGTTATTCTGATAGTTACGATTATCAAAATTATAGTCGTTCTAAGCCGACTATAAATACCCTACACATATGTATAGTTACTATTCAAAATGGTATATAGGTCACCATGGTATACGAATCCTGAAAATAACTACAAACTTTAAAATCGAAGAATTACCATTCATTTGATACCCATATTTAAAAATGGGTAGGTGTACCGCATTTCAATTTTTTTTTTTTGGGAACCACAAGTCGTTTTGGCGGAAAACATTATTTTCATGTATTTGAGCATTATGTCAATATATATTTGACTTAAAAGTTTATCTAAGCACGTATACAGTAAAATTGATCTGTAGATGTACATTTTTTAGGAGGTAATTGAATATAAATGGTCAGATCACAGGTCATAATGGACCGCTCTCCCTCATTCAGCGTAGGTATATAAGTAATTTAAATTATTAAATTAAATTATTTTATTTAATACAAAGCACCAAATTAATGGCTGTTAGTTTAAGTTTTGCGGATTGGGCACTTAAATAATGGCGTTTAAGTTTCATGAAGTACTTTAATATTCATTTGTTAACAACTTTAATGCAAATATCATCTATGTCGAAACCTAAAAATGTTGATCTTTTTATGCATTTTTAGTAAAAACATTTTGTTTTAATAAAAAAGGGACATTTTTAAACTACTCATTTTACAATGATATAATGTTTGAAAAACAATAACATACTCGGCTAATGGTTGTTTGCAAAAACCCGAACAACGACTGTCGCCTATTTTGCAACAACCGAACAACGACTATCGGTAGTTGTGTTTGACTGCCACAGCCATACACAAAAACCGAACATCAGCTAACATGAAATAGTCGCAATCAGAGCAGTTCCTACTGCTATTGCAACATTTCAGTTTTTTTAAACCCTGGAAAGTTCTATATATACGTATACAAAGCATAAAAGTTCAAATACACGCGTTCATGCAAATGCCCTTCACTGATTTAAAAGAAAATCACTAACTGTCAACAATTTTGAAAATAACTGAAAAAGAACAGTTACTCAAAAATAAAGGGAAATTTATCTAATAATTTGTATGTATTTGTTTGTATTGATGGTCTGTCAATAAATCTACCGTCAGTTGAATGGCTTCGTTAATGCACACTTTACTCGCGGTCCAAGGGTTTATGGTTCGATCCCTGGATGGATGATGCAAGTTTTTTTTTTCAAGAGTTCATTTATATATATGATATCTTTTTTTTTCATTAGATTTAAAATCTATTTCATTTTTTAAACTTAATTAATATTAGTGTTTTTTCGAATCGCTATTTATTTTATCAATATTTATTTGCTATTTATATGTCATAATTCTCAATTTTTGAATTTCTAATGACGCTGTGTCTTCACTGGTTATACCACCAATGATTTAAGAAGGGTAATAATGACGCATCATATTTGCTGCGTTTTTTTCATAATTTAAATTTGAGCTGGAACAAATTTTGTACGCAAAACAAAAACAATTTGAGCTCGATAAATCTATCTAGCTCAAATTTGTTTTTGTTTTGCGTATAAAATTTGTTCCGGCTCAAATTTAAATTATGAAGAAAACGCAGCTTTTATTAATATACTTTTAAGAAACTGTCACTGCTAACAATTTTTTAATTTCTAACAATTTAATTTAAAATAATTAAATAAAAATCTTAAGTTCAAATTAAGATTTGTGTAATACTTACATAACCCTATTTTAAATTACATAACTGTATGTCAGAATATAAGTAAGAACATACATAGCATTCTACCAAGTTTGTTTGGTGGCACGTATGGTAGAGTTCTAATCCCAGTTCTAATCCCAGTCAAGCGTATTTTTATATTTTTTTTTTATTATATGTTTTTTAATATCTGCTAAATATTTTGTTTCTTTAATTTTTATATTTTCTGTTTCTTTGTTTATATTTTTATTAGTTAGTTAAATTGAATCAATATATGAATTTCATAATAAATATATTTAAATAATTTTATGCGGGTTTTTAACCGAAAACATAAAGATATTATAATTGTTTTGAACGACATCAGTTTCGGTTATTTTACCGGTGATGTGAAAAAAATTAGTTGATAACTTTGCTTAGTGTAAAACCATAGCTTCAAAATTAAAAGCACTTGTTTAAACAATTTATTGTCTGTCAACCAGGTACCAGATAATGTGTTTCCACGACGATACACAAATTTTCTTTTTGGTAGAACAGAGTTATTTCAAGTATTTAACAAATATGATCTTCTTTTTGGTATGGTAACAGTTTTTCTGTCGATAATTATTAATTTAGTGCCAAAATCTACACAATCGATATTTAATAGAATATAAACAGAAGAGGTAGGCCGTTCTTAACGAACTTTTATAGCGCAGTGGTAGAACAAGCGTCTGTCAGCTCGATGGTATCGGGTTCGAATCCCTTTGTAGTGAGATGAACTTTTTTTATTTCTCAATTAATTAAAAAAAAAAAATTCGCCCAAAAAATTGACTCTGTTATATATTCGCCGTGATATGTTATTAAAATTAATAAAATGTTATTAAATTCGCTCCGTGCTGAGCAACTCCGTGCTAACTTCACACCGGTGTGCTGAGTACTTTTGAGATGAGAATTAATTTCGATCATTGAGCGATATATTTTTTCTTATCAATGATGAAAATAAAAATATCGCTCAATGATCTACATTTTTTTTCATCAATTTATATCCCTCATTTTTTTAAGGGATATAAATTGATAAATATCATTGAGGGATATTTTACGAACTCTGTTTTAAACCTTGTGAAGTTTAATACAAAAAAATGCTTAATAAATGCGAGTACTTGATGTTGTATATCACATCATTAATAGCCAGTATAAATAACAGTGGACCAAGATGATTACCCTGGGATACCCCAGATGTTGCAATAAATGGTGAAGATAAATTATTTCTGAAGCGTATTTGATATGACCGATCAGATAAATAGGATCCTATCCACTTAACAAAGAATTCGGGAAATCCCAGTACCTTTAGCTTGAATAAAATTAAGTTATCGAAATTTATCGGAAGCTTTACTGAAATCTGTGTAAATGCAGTCGATTTGTTTCCTGATTCTATTGAACTTATTGCAAATGAAGTAAAGTCTAATAGATTAGATACTGTGGATCTTCCGGTTACAAATCCGTGCTGACGTGAGGTAATTATATCTCTACAGTGGTTTTTAACTTGATCATATACAAAACGTTCAAACAATTTCGGTATTGATAACAATTTAGCTATTGGCCTATAGTTATTTACATCATTTTTCACCTCTTTTAAAAAATTGGGCTTATAAATGAGTTTTTCCAAAATATTGGGAAATTACTTTCATTTATTGATTTATTAAATGTAGAACCAAGTGGTTTACATAACGAAGTACCACATTTCTTTATAACTGTTGCCGGGATACCGTCTGCTCCAGAACTAAAATCATCATCATTCGTCGAAATATATTGCAAAATCTGCTCCGGAGAAAATGATATAGAGACTAATGAAGTTTTAGGAGCAGAATGCATGTAATCAAAATAATTAAAATCGGTCATAAAAGAATCATTAGAGAATGATTGTTTAAACAGACTTGCAACTAGGCCACATATGACATTAGGGTCGCTAGTGAATCCATCATTATTTATAAAAGAAGCAGGAAAACCATCGCCCTATTTTTTAGAATTGATGAAACCTCAGAACTTTTTTGGATCTGATAAAATTTGTATCTTCATTTTATCAATATACTCAGTGTAAAGAATTTTAGATCTAGACTGGAATTCCAGAAACATTTTGTTGTGTGTTTCTAGGTCACTTGGGTCTTGACTGACATAGATATGCTCTATTCCTAGAGTTACGTAGCATCTTCAAATCCTTAGTGTACCAGGGATACGATGAGATCTCAGTGAACTTAAGGCTATATGGTACAGATAGTGCTATGCAGGAAAAGAGTTCATGGTAGAAATAGTTTATGGTAACATCAAGTTCATTATCATTAATATAGTCTGATATTAAATCAATTTTAGCAGACAACAATTCATTTAACAATGAAAAGTTTGATTTTTTAAAATTAAATTCATAAGCCTTGTCTGCAGAATTACTATTAATGATATTTGCTCTATCAGATTGATAAAATATTGTTAGAGGCGGATGATATACATCAATGTCCATTAGAACATTCGTCGAATTTGTAACTACAACATTGTTACTATCTGTAGTAAATACTAATTCAAGTTGTCGTTCCAGACAATTAGTAATACAACTTACTTGTTGTAAGTCAAATGATATAGTGTCAACAAAAATCTGTTCTTATAGAGATTTAGAGCTAGACGCACAGAAATATGTGTTATTCCATATTAAATCTGGTAAATTAAAATCACCTAAAAGTATAATATCATCAGAACTATTAAGCATTTCCAATACAAAATCTATGGACTTAGGTAAGGTCTCATAGACTTATACGCTACTTTTCGGAGGAATGTAAGCGTTTAAGACATATACACAGGAATTGTGAAGTACAATCCTAACACAAATAAGCTCTAATGAAGCAGCAATTGGAATTTATAATAAGGAACTTATTAAATTGTTCCTTATTGCTATCAATATACCACCACCGACTGGAGATTTTTCGATGTCAAATCTATCTTTTCTAAAAACATTGAATGAATTATCAAATAATTCAACGTTTGAAAAGCTCTTATTTAGCCATGTTTCAGTTAGCGCGATGATATCGTTCGCGAAATTCTGAGTAGATAAAAAGAGATCCCGAGTCTTTGAACGCAATCCCCTTACGTTTTGGTAGTAAAGGGAGTTACGCTTGAGTTTTTTGGATTTTGGTGGACTGTTTTAGTTGGTCTATTGTTTCTTTTGATTTTGAACTCGGAAACAAAAATGTTATCAGTCTAAAGATTTGAACTGATAACGGCCGCAGTATGTTCTTCAGCAATAGATAAAGTAGAAGATGCATAAAATGGCCTGTTTCCGATTTGTTTACAAGATAAGTAAGTATACTCTCAGAAAATAATTGTTAAAATTTAACAATAATGATTGTTGTTGTATTGAGGTTTAATTTTTAATTTAAACGTCAAATTTGCTTCAAAATTCAATTTCGAAAAATTAACAATTTTAATTGTTAATACCAACAATAAATCAACAATAGATAATTGTCAATGCCATTTTGACCAATATAATTGTTAATTTATTGTTAAAATTAACAATTTATTTCTGAGAGTGTATCCATTGGCACTAGTTTTTATAAAATTAGAAATATCGTCTGTTGTCGTGTCAGACATCAACCGAGATATGAATTTTTTTTCATTTTGGGATTGCCTTTAAACTAGCACTAACTGGTGTCAAACTACTTGTGGTTGTTTTGGGCAGGGTTGCTGATATTAGTGAAGGACTAATAAAAGGAAGAGAAGGGATAATAGGAGTTCTTTGAGAACTACGTTTTGCAAAAGGAGGACTTAAAGATTTATTATTGTTAGTATTGTTTATTGTGCGTTTTTTTCAACTAATTTAGTTGAAGGTTCATTATCAGAGACTGATTTATTATTGATAGCTATATTATCTTCAATAATGTCAGGCTTATGTGCAGTATCACTGTTTGCTACTGTTGAGCTGAATTCGTTTAACGAATTTAATATTTCATTGTAATTGGAATTTAAAATATTAAGTTTTTCACCAAAGTTCTTTATTTTTACAAAGAAAACTGATGGAGAAAGAGGTCTACACGTAGGACAATACCATTGCAGACCTGAGTGCACTGAACATAAAAATTCAGTGCATCCAAAGGAAATATTAGCTCATGTAGCGTGATACAATTGACCACAGGGACCAGAACAGGAAAAAAAAATGTTTAAAATGTTCAGACTTTTACAATTGTCCCTCAGTGAGCATGCAGCGAAGTTTTTGACTGATAAGAAATCCATAGTATAAAACTATCGAAAAACGCAAAGTAAAGTATTTCGTGCTAAAAAAACTTAAAAGGTACGGGTTAATGCTATTGATTTTGAACACACTAACAACACAACAAGAGTTTAGCGTAAACAAATATAGCACAAAGAAGAATTGGAAAACACAAATAAAATAACAATTTACATGTATTATTTTATGAAATTAGTTGTATAATTGCACATTAACTATTGGTTAAATCAATTGTTAGACAATAATGTAGAACAATGTACACTACACTTTATAAAATTTATATTACTTTGTTTTAATTTTTAAATAACACTGTTCTAATCATAAATGCATGCGCTAAAACAAAAACAACCGTTACCGACAAAGAAACGAAACCAACTGTTCGGAAAGGTGTTTGCCCAGTTGACAGATGCATCGTATTATTATGGACATGCATTGCCGAATTTAACCATTGATCGCAATTGGAACCATCGTCCTTAGCAAAACATCTCAAATATTCTGCTAATGGTCTGTGACTACGTTCTAATGATCCATTGGCCTGTGGGTGATAGGGTGTAATGTGCATTTTTTTAATACCCAATAATTAGCTTGTATCAGAAAATAACTTTGACACGAAATTAGAGCCATTTTTGGAATATTGTGGCGTGTTATAATTTCATTATAAAATGCTTTAGCCACTGTGCTTGCCTTTACGACTGGTATTGCTACTGTTAATATCTCCAACGTTGAATTATACTTACTCCTACTTTAGTACTTTAATTATTTCCCAATAAATAATATATATTTGAATTCTTTTAATTTAAACTTAGACTTTATTTCAACACTTTTTAGCTCAATATTTTTGGCTTGTTACACCTCTAAATTCTATTACACAACTCACTTAAAATTTAACTTAACTATTGTAAGAAGGCATGTTTCAAATCTACATGTTCCGGCAGAGTGCCGTGCGCAAATTCCACTCACTATTTGCTTCCGTAAGGGAAAAAGCCCTTAGCCAATCATGCTGCTGCTGGTTTGACCCAGCTTCGCTCATACTGTTGCTAGTTCATTGGCTTGCTGGACTATGACACATATGTCCTACGTTGCACTTTACTGCAACGTAACGATAACTGCATGAAGTAGTCATCGCGTAAGTAGGTCACGATACGTTTATAATATCAACGTATAGTGACTTACCAAAACACACTATGTTGACTTACAACATACCTCCACCCTTATTTTAAGAAAAAATTATTATTAAAATGAATAATAGTTTTTTCTTTTACATAATTGATATTGCCTAAAAATTATACTCTTATCAGTTTACTTAACAAGTCTTATCAATATATCTGAATATTATCTTAAAAAAAAAATATAGGGTAAAAATATAACAATTTATCATATTCTATTTTAAAATGACCCCACCACCGAACATTGTTTATAATGCACAGAACATTGCAGTTGGCAAAACAGTAGCTTCTTAGGTTACCGCTTTGTAATTGCTTTGTTTTGTGTTATTCTGTTGTTATTATTATTTATATGTGCGAGCAATTATGCTTTATTTTGTGCAATGAAGTGTTTACTTGAACTTAGGCATATTCAACGATAATTTAACTAAAATACTTAATTTTTCTTTCTTTTTCTAGCCGCTCCTGCTTCTGACTCATTTCCGCTTTCAGATCTTCAAAACTGCGCTGGCCATCTCTTAGTGCTGACCGTAATTTGCTGTGGTCCGACGTCTGTATTGGCAAAAGTGTGACTGACGCATTTTCTGTGCGTAACGCTCCCCATTCCCCCTTTATATTTTCGATATACAAGGTGTGCTCGTCTTTTTTATAGGTTACATTCCTGAACATTCTTGGTGCAGATTCATAAGGCAATATTAATTCTCTGTTGTGCAAGTCGCAGGCCTCATTCATCCACCCCATCCCTGCTAGCGTCAGTGTAGCCGTGTTTGTTCCGCAAATCACTTCGAAAACCGCTGGCGTGTCAAACCTGAACAACCAGGAGTTTGAAGCCCATAGTTTCACTACCAACCCTGAACTCTTTCTAATAGCTACATGTTCACAGGTATTCACTATATCTGTCCTTTGTTGCATTAACGTGACCTCACAAAGTACATTGCTGCTCGTCATAATCGTTCCCGGACGTCTACATAGCGTTATCTCCTTGTCCATCTCTTGGTTCACCGTAACACATCTTAAATGATCCTCGTGCGTTAATCCTATGAATCTACTCCGATCTTCCGCCTCAGCTATGTAGTCATACTTTGTCTTAACCAGCGAGTCCCATTCCTCATTGATGTTAATGGGGATCGGATAAATCCTGTACAACGCAAATAACACATCATCCGGCAGTGGTGTCTTAATTATGAACATCAGACTATCCCCGTCCGGAAAAACTCGTACCTTTGACAAATGATGCATATCAAAAGTCTGTTGAATAAACCAATTCGCTTTGCCCCTTAATTTGAGACGGGCCAACATTGCGTCTAGTTCCTTTCGGTCTATTATCGTAGGATGCAGATCCCCCTTGTAGAGATCGTCAATTATTGCCATTTCTATTGATTGTTGTCCCTGAATCTCCATTAAATTAGCATTTATGGTTGACTGTATTTCCAACAAATGTAACATAAACTGTACTTTGTTGAGCTTGTTATCTATATCTCTATTTATTTTCTGCTGTTGTTGTATGGTGTTGTTCAATGTCATCTGTAGTTCTTCCACCTCCCTTAGAGAATCCAGCAATGGTGCTGACAGTTTTCCAAAATTAGATGTCATCACCGTCACCTGTTTCCTCATGACGTCATAGGTTTCGGTTCTCAATGTCCTCCAGATGTTTGTATATCTTTTCTCGATCACTGTTGTCCATTACGCCGAAAGCCCAGTTAAAGCCCTCACCTATGAAATTTAGCGACCTCTTTTGGCGATTCTTTTGAATTGTTCTTTTAATAACACCCTAATTTTTCTGTAATGTCCTCATTATCGACGATGTTTCTTGCATTGCTGCTTCACACGATCTTCCGAAATTCATTCCTGGTACGCTTGAACTCATTTTCCGGCACATTTCAATGGCTGCTTCCATATATTTTTTTCGTTAGATCCAGAAAATTCGTCAACTGCAGTGGTATGAACTTAGATATCACTGTCCATTCGTCACTATAAAATAATGCTTCAGTAGTTTTCTCAAAAAATATTCTTGTCTCGTTCATCGGCGTCTGCGTGATGTTGACTGCTTCAGCTGCTGCCAACACCAGGACCAGCATAAGGATATTATTCATAATGTCCCTAAAACAAAAATAATTATACATATCTATTATATATATAATTATTTACACTTATGTCCTAAGTTAATCTACCTTTCCCACCTTAGCATACTACATAAAATTATTCCATACACTTACATTTTAATTTCCACCTGGTTCAAATTTTTTATCTTCTTTTTTTTACTTTAAATTCAAAAACCTAACGTTTCTTTATCCAAATTTAATCGTTTAATCTCAACTTTATATTTAATATCTATTTTGTCCAAACTTAAATTTGCTATAGTCGTACACTCACCGTAGAACCTCATTTAAACAATGTGTCGTGAGTTAACGAACTGTCCTCAGTACTTATAAAGTGTCCAAATTCAGTATTTTACAAAAACGGCGCCGGCTATCTTCGGTCGAAATGCGGAGTCAAATTCGCGATTTTTTATTTTTTTATTTTAAAAATGTTCATATTTGTCTTCTATGGACGACAATTATTTAGTTGCAGTTTATTCTTTGGATATTCAACTTCAATTTTAATCATGTTCCGTAAGTAAAAATTGTATTTATTTTTATATATATATTTATATATATATTTATTTATATATATTTCTTGGTTATATATTCTTCAGCGAATGTTTTTAACCCTACTGCGGCCCAGGGCCTACAGGAGGACAGGCGCGAGAAACTGCGCAAGGAGCAGGATGAACTCCGGGCTGCCTGAAGGCAGCAACCTCCTGCCGTGAGGCAGCATCCTTTAACAATTCGCGATCTAGACGCGTTACGACAACAAGGATTAGTCATCGAGCATTCAGACGAGAACAGTTAGTAAATTTATTTAGATTTTTAAATTATTCATTTCTATTAAATATATATATATATATATATATATATATATATATATATATATATATATATATATATATTTTTTTTTTTTTTAAATTAATTAATTTTTTTTTTGTTTTGGTTCTTTTCAGACATTCTCACAAATTTTGATGATATTGACTTCAGTGACGACAACACCGAGTATGTTCGAGGTAGGATGAGCAACCGCCAGGTTATGCTCATCTGGAATAGCAACCAACTAAAATATTTGACAACGCTCAGGGCGAATTGGTGGGATGAAGGCGTTGATACACGCCTGCATCGCCTTATCGAATATTACAAGGATGATCCAACATTTGAAGTATTTCTCATAATTTGCCGCGAAATCGTGCGTTTAGAGAAGGAAGCCGGCGCGCTGATCGGGACGCTGTTCGACCCGCGGGTGGTCATGTACATGGGTGCCTTCACCCCCTAAAAAATGTGAAATTTATTTGAAAATGATGTAAAAATGATGTGAATAATTATATTAAAACCAAGATTAAAAGAAATAAAATACCCACATAAAAAAAAAATGACATCTATCCGTTGTTATTATTTGGAAAACAAACTGGTTATTTTCATCGTCGATTTCTACTTTTTCTTTTGTTTTAACACCAATCGCTTGATATAAAAATTTATATAATTTTCATGGTCGATTTTTGTTCTTATTTTTTATTTGTATTTCTTGCTTGTATTTCTCGCTTGTTAAAAAAAATAAAAACAGAAAAATTGCAAAATGACAACAAAAAATTGCAAAATCTGCATTTAGTAACGCGTTTTATTTTACTTAATTATGCAAATATATATATGTATATTATATTTTTTCGATCTTTTTGGTCGACCGTGATTTATTTGCTTTTACTTTTTGTTTATATATAATTGTATTTAACTATCCAATCTGCCTATGCCATTGTTTCTTTAGATCATTTTTATTTCTTCCTATTAAAAGCTTTTTTCCTATTTATTTATTTTACATTTCACTTTAGTTTATTTATCCCTATATTATATTTCATTGATTTCACGATTTCATTACTCACTTTTTTTTTTTTTTTTTTTTTTTTTACTCCCCCCTTTTTTTTTTTTTTAAATCCCATGTAATTCTATTTTGTTTCATTATCTTTAATTATTATTTTTCGTTTTATTTATTAATCATATTTTACCCCCTATTCCGCAACAACTTTGGTAAGCAATTATTCTTTTATATATATGCATATATATATATATATATATATATATATATATATATATATATATATATATATATATATATATATTTTTTTTTTTTTATACGCTACACTAAGAGTGAAAGGGTATATTCAGTTTGGTACGCCGTTTGTAACACCCAGAAGGAAGCATCTCCGGTATGGAAAAGTATATATATTCTTGATCCTGAGTCGATTTAGCGATGTCCGTCTGTCCGTCTGTCTGTCTGTCTGTCTGTTGAAATCGCTACTACTTTTAAAATTGAAGAGCTAGATAAATGAAACTTATAACTTAGATTACTAATATACCTACGCTGTATGTGCCAGATCGGTTCATTGCGACCTATGATCCGACCACTTATGTTCAAATACCTCTTATAAAATGTACATATAAAGATCAATTTTTATGTATACGTGCTTAGGTAAACTTTTTTGGTCAAATATATATTGACATCATGCTCAAATACATGATAATAATGTTTTACGGCGAAAAGACTTGTGGTTCACAAAAAAAAAATCGAAATTCGGTACACCTACCCATTTGTAAATATGGGTATCAAATGAATGGAAATTCTTCAGCGATTGAATGTTTGTAGTTATTTTCAGGATTCGTATACCCTGGTGACCTATATACCACTTTTAATGGTAACCACACACATGTGTAGGGTATTTATAGTCGGCTTAGACCGACTATAATTTTGATAATCCTAACTATCATAATTACACCTACTTTAAAATTTCCCATGTGATCTAACCTTCCCAACTGGTTTTTTTTTTAAACCAATTCTTGCTACTTTGCACCTTCCCTTTACTCCACGCCGTCTCGCGCCATCTAGCCATTTATTATGATTTTTAATATTTTATTTAATGCATTAACGTATCTCATTTCATTTGTAGTGCATTAACAGCGAGCAGTGGTTCCTATCGTATGAGTCAATGCCTTAATTTAATTAATTTAATTTAATTAATTGTAGTGACAATTCAACTTTTATTTTAGTTAATTAGTTTTATTTTATTATTATTATTTTATTTTTTTTATCATTAACTGCTATTAACTTGTGATATTTTCACACTCATCTAATATAATTTGTTAAATTACCTTACTCCCTTATCTATTTTCTTTACTCAAACTTTGTTAGAAATTAATACATAATTATTTCCTTATACACTTATTTATTTCATTAATATTAAATCCCTATATATTTATTTTATTTAATCCCTAAAACTCTTATTTACGCGTACGCGTACAGTAGTTTTCTCAAAAAATATTCTTGTCTCGTTCATCGGCGTCTGCGTGATGTTGACTGCTTCAGCTGCTGCCAACACCAGGACCAGCATAAGAATATTATTCATAATGTCCCTAAAACAAAAATAATTATACATATCTATTATATATATAATTATTTACACTTATGTCCTAAGTTAATCTACCTTTCCCACCTTAGCATACTACATAAAATTATTCCATACACTTACATTTTAATTTCCACCTGGTTCAAATTTTTTATCTTCTTTTTTTTACTTTAAATTCAAAAACCTAACGTTTCTTTATCCAAATTTAATCGTTTAATCTCAACTTTATATTTAATATCTATTTTGTCCAAACTTAAATTTGCTATAGTCGTACACTCACCGTAGAACCTCATTTAAACAATGTGTCGTGAGTTAACGAACTGTCCTCAGTACTTATAAAGTGTCCAAATTCAGTATTTTACAAAAACGGCGCCGGCTATCTTCGGTCGAAATGCGGAGTCAAATTCGCGATTTTTTATTTTTTTATTTTAAAAATGTTCATATTTGTCTTCTATGGACGACAATTATTTAGTTGCAGTTTATTCTTTGGATATTCAACTTCAATTTTAATCATGTTCCGTAAGTAAAAATTGTATTTATTTTTATATATATATTTATATATATATTTATTTATATATATTTCTTGGTTATATATTCTTCAGCGAATGTTTTTAACCCTACTGCGGCCCAGGGCCTACAGGAGGACAGGCGCGAGAAACTGCGCAAGGAGCAGGATGAACTCCGGGCTGCCTGAAGGCAGCAACCTCCTGCCGTGAGGCAGCATCCTTTAACAATTCGCGATCTAGACGCGTTACGACAACAAGGATTAGTCATCGAGCATTCAGACGAGAACAGTTAGTAAATTTATTTAGATTTTTAAATTATTCATTTCTATTAAATATATATATATATATATATATATATATATATATATATATATATATATATATATATATATATATATATATATATATATTTTTTTTTTTTTTTTTTAATTAATTAATTTTTTTTTTGTTTTGGTTCTTTTCAGACATTCTCACAAATTTTGATGATATTGACTTCAGTGACGACAACACCGAGTATGTTCGAGGTAGGATGAGCAACCGCCAGGTTATGCTCATCTGGAATAGCAACCAACTAAAATATTTGACAACGCTCAGGGCGAATTGGTGGGATGAAGGCGTTGATACACGCCTGCATCGCCTCATCGAATATTACAAGGATGATCCAACATTTGAAGTATTTCTCATAATTTGCCGCGAAATCGTGCGTTTAGAGAAGGAAGCCGGCGCGCTGATCGGGACGCTGTTCGTCCCGCGGGTGGTCATGTACATGGGTGCCTTCACCCCCTAAAAAATGTGAAATTTATTTGAAAATGATGTAAAAATGATGTGAATAATTATATTAAAACCAAGATTAAAAGAAATAAAATACCCACATAAAAAAAAAAAATGACATCTATCCGTTGTTATTATTTGGAAAACAAACTGGTTATTTTCATCGTCGATTTCTACTTTTTCTTTTGTTTTAACACCAATCGCTTGATATAAAAATTTATATAATTTTCATGGTCGATTTTTGTTCTTATTTTTTATTTGTATTTCTTGCTTGTATTTCTCGCTTGTTAAAAAAAATAAAAACAGAAAAATTGCAAAATGACAACAAAAAATTGCAAAATCTGCATTTAGTAACGCGTTTTATTTTACTTAATTATGCAAATATATATATGTATATTATATTTTTTCGTTCTTTTTGGTCGACCGTGATTTATTTGCTTTTACTTTTTGTTTATATATAATTGTATTTAACTATCCAATCTGCCTATGCCATTGTTTCTTTAGATCATTTTTATTTCTTCCTATTAAAAGCTTTTTTCCTATTTATTTATTTTACATTTCACTTTAGTTTATTTATCCCTATATTATATTTCATTGATTTCACGATTTCATTACTCACTTTTTTTTTTTTTTTTTTTTTTTTTTACTCCCCCCTTTTTTTTTTTTTTAAATCCCATGTTTTGTTTCATTATCTTTAATTATTATTTTTCGTTTTATTTATTAATCATATTTTACCCCCTATTCCGCAACAACTTTGGTAAGCAATTATTCTTTTATATATATGCATATATATATATATATATATTTTTTTTTTTATACGCTACACTAAGAGTGAAAGGGTATATTCAGTTTGGTACGCCGTTTGTAACACCCAGAAGGAAGCATCTCCGGTATGGAAAAGTATATATATTCTTGATCCTGAGTCGATTTAGCGATGTCCGTCTGTCCGTCTGTCTGTCTGTCTGTCTGTCTGTCTGTTGAAATCGCTACTACTTTTAAAATTGAAGAGCTAGATAAATGAAACTTATAACTTAGATTACTAATATACCTACGCTGTATGTGCCAGATCGGTTCATTGCGACCTATGATCCGACCACTTATGTTCAAATACCTCTTATAAAATGTACATATAAAGATCAATTTTTATGTATACGTGCTTAGGTAAACTTTTTTGGTCAAATATATATTGACATCATGCTCAAATACATGATAATAATGTTTTACGGCGAAAAGACTTGTGGTTCACAAAAAAAAAATCGAAATTCGGTACACCTACCCATTTGTAAATATGGGTATCAAATGAATGGAAATTCTTCAGCGATTGAATGTTTGTAGTTATTTTCAGGATTCGTATACCCTGGTGACCTATATACCACTTTTAATGGTAACCACACATATGTGTAGGGTATTTATAGTCGGCTTAGACCGACTATAATTTTGATAATCCTAACTATCATAATTACACCTACTTTAAAATTTCCCATGTGATCTAACCTTCCCAACTGGTTTTTTTTTTAAACCAATTCTTGCTACTTTGCACCTTCCCTTTACTCCACGCCGTCTCGCGCCATCTAGCCATTTATTATGATTTTTAATATTTTATTTAATGCATTAACGTATCTCATTTCATTTGTAGTGCATTAACAGCGAGCAGTGGTTCCTATCGTATGAGTCAATGCCTTAATTTAATTAATTTAATTTAATTAATTGTAGTGACAATTCAACTTTTATTTTAGTTAATTAGTTTTATTTTATTATTATTATTTTATTTTTTTTATCATTAACTGCTATTAACTTGTGATATTTTCACACTCATCTAATATAATTTGTTAAATTACCTTACTCCCTTATCTATTTTCTTTACTCAAACTTTGTTAGAAATTAATACATAATTATTTCCTTATACACTAATTTATTTCATTAATATTAAATCCCTATATATTTATTTTATTTAATCCCTAAAACTCTTATTTACGCGTACATTGCCCCCTTTTTTTTTATTTTATTTTTTTTTTTTTGCTCTTCACTCTTATTTGCAATATTATGCTTTTAGCATGATCTAAATTATGTGTTATGATAATTACGAACTGTTTGTTACGTTATTTATGTTGTTATATTTGCTTCAAAATTATATGCTTTTAATAAATTGTTATGGAATTTTTTCCCTTTTCCTTTGATAGAAATCATCGTCGTTACAGGACTTACTATCGAAAGTACTTCGTACGGTCCTACCCAAATGGGTGAAAATTTATTCTTTCTGTTCTGATTTTTTAACAATATTTTATCACCTACGCTAAATATTTTTGGGTGTAATGTGCTATCATAGATTTATTTAGATTTTTCTTTTGCTTTTTCTTGATTCTCTCTCACGATTTCGTGTGTGCGTTGAATTTGATATTTTAATAACTTGTTGTAATCGTCGGTATTATATACTGGTGAACATTGTCACGTCATTTAATTTACGAAAATCTATTACTAATCTCCATTTCTTGCTACCTTCCTTACCGCTCTTTTTTGGTACCAGCAATAATGGTGAATTCCAAGGTGAGATACTCGGCGATATAATTTTTGGTTTAAAAGTACTGTCTATTATAATTTCCTTCTCTGTAGCATTTAAAACTGAGACATAAACTCTATTTTTGCTGACATTCGATATGCTTTCGCCCAAATATACTCCTGGACAAATTTCTTGTTTATGTATTAATACGATCGGAATTTTTGTTTTTAAACGTAATGATACTATCTTTGCGGTTCTAGGTTCTATTTTTAATTCCTGATTTTAAAAAATATTTTCCATATCTGTCCGTGTCCTCATAGGTAATTGTATAGTATTGTTTTTATCTTTATCATAAAATATTAAACTCTTATCTATAGCATTTATTATGGACCTATTCCATATATTATCCCGTCCTATTATACCATCAGCGGGTATTCCTTGCTCAATTGCCACTACATGCATCTTTAAACAGAACCACTCTATACTACTGTGCTGAATGTTTATTGTCCCTAATGTCCTTACGCATCCCCCAAAGGCACCACTAAAGTCCTTCTGAGTATTTTTATCAAAACCTGGAAATCTTGTCATCGCCCCCTCCTTTACTATACTAGCATCTGCTCCCGAATCTACCAGTAATATGAGTTTTCCATTTTTAGCAGCCACACAAGGTACTTCGATGAAAACATCACTTACATTAGGTAGTTTGAAACAATCACTCTGCCTACTGCATATTATACGGTTCCCTCTTTTACTAAACCCACACATATTGCATCTAATCTTCTTACTATATTCTACCACGAAATTCTCAAAACTTTTTGATATTCTTGATAATAAGTTGTTTACTCTATACCCTACTTTTACTACTTCCTCTCCAAATGTTCCCTTATATTTTTCATATCCTGCTAGTTTTTTTATTTTGTTCCCTAATGTAATCGACACAATACTTATAAAATGTATTAAATGAATTATTACACCTTCTACTGTATTACAAACCAAACAAGGTGGCTCAACATATGTATCAACTGTCAGTCCCGACGTTTGATGAACAATATTTTCGCCCATTTTTTCTCCCTTCACCTTCTCCTTACAGACCAAACACTGTGGCTCAACATATGTATCAACTGTCACTCCCGACGTTTGATGAACAATATTTTCGCTCACGGTTTTTTGGCTGTTATTCGCAACTTTGGTAGCAAATGTGATCACAGGCTCAGTTTGCGTATGATCCACTTTTTCTACCTTTGACTTTGACTTTACTAATGTTAACGGGACCCCAGCTTACTGGCCTTGACTGGGCCCCTGGTAGTTTCCCTTATTGTGATTGTTACTACCGTTTGGCCCAAAATTTTGCTTAGCGTGGCAATCCGCTATCATATGGCCAACTTGACCGCACCCATAACATGCTCTATTACTTCTGTAAGGCCTATTAGGCTTATCGTTGTTACTGTGGTTATTTCTAAAAGGATTATTATTTCCATTATTTTCATTACCATAATTAGTATTATTATTATAATTATTACTGTTATTTCCATGATTGGGAAAACCTCCACTACTCCCTTGATATGGCTGATTTGGTTTCTGTTGACTTTGATATTCGTTGTCTGGAAAGCCTTGGTATTGTTGATTACGATTTTGCGGCTGTTGGTAACCGTTATTTAGACGTTCTTTGTATTGCTGATTTTGTTGGTGCGGCTGTTGGTAACCGTTATTTTGAAGTCCTTTGTATTGCTGATTTTGTTGTTGCTCCTGTTACCCTTCCAATCTATTTAATCCCCATCGCCAACTCGATTCATGTCCGTACTTCTCGCATTCTCTGCAAAATGGTGTATTTTTGCGGATAAACAGTCATCCCTTGTGTGTCCTGGTCTAGTGCAAAAAGAACAGACTGGCCCTTTTTTCATGGCACCCCCTGTATACCCATTATTTCTATTTTTTTGATTTTTACCCCTATCTTGTCTTAAAATTCTAATATCATTTTCTTGATTATTTTTACTATTCGAAGTTCCATTCGGTATTTTTTCCAAACTATACAGTTCCTTCGGTAGTTTCGGCCCCCTCTGTATTGTAGCCTCTGCCCTTAATGCTTCATCTAATAAATCATTTAAATTATCCGCCCTGCTACTCAACAGTAGTATCTTTACAGTCGGGTCACTCACTCCTACTTTAAATGCAGTGAGCACTGAATTTACTAGCTCTGTGTTAAAAACGTCCGTTGGCAGGTTCTTCTTTTTGTACATTGTATCGGCTATGTCGTTTGCGTTTGACTGCAATACTTCTAATCGTCTTGCAAATGCCCTCAAACTTTCCCCTCCACCTTGATATGCTTGTCTTATGTTGTATTGTACGGAATCTAATGTAGCTACCTTTAAATATGTGTTTTTAAGCAATTCAAATAATGATTCTAAATCATCGATTTTCTTAGTCCTCACTAATTCATATGCATCTCCATCAAGACGCAGTTTAACGCATATCATGAATTCTTCTTGATTTTCTTCACTTATATTAAGTTTCGCTGCCTTACAACCGTCTATAAATCTAAGAAGCTCCGTTTTTAGGTACGGTGAATCTTCGCCCTTCATCAGCGGGACCAGATTTCGTACGCATTTCGAAATTTCGCCTGTAGGCATTTCAATTCTTGTTCTATCTGTTGTTATGTTTTCTAAATTTTCTTCTATTCTTAAAGCTTCTTTATGGTATAACGAAATTTCTTGTGCTAATTTTACTTTGAGTCTAATTCTCTTACTTTGTTAGTTGCCTCTTCGACTGATTCAAATTCTAATCTAGGTTGTTGATGCAGTACTCTAGCTACTGAGTCATCAGAAATATCTTTTTCTTTTGACAAAGCTCTTAATTTCTCGTTTTCCGACTCTAAACCGCAGGCGTGATCTAACAACTCCTGTTTTTCTGCTAATTTATCGTTTATTTTTTTCGTTAACGCTGCAAACTCGCCTTTCCAGTTTTCTATCTCCTTTATTTTATTTTCACTCTTGTGTTCCAAGAAATATATTAGCTCTTCGAACACGACATCTACTCTTTCTACTTCGGAAAAGACCTTTGTACTATTTACTTTATTTTTTATTAATTGTAAATGTTCTTTGTTATTTACTTCGAGGCTGATTTGAGCCCACAATTTCTCCGTAAACCTGTCCAATTGCCCTAATATATTCCTATAAGCTAACTGTGACTGTTCCAATTCCGCCATATAATGTTCAAAAAAAAAAGTTTATTTAATCCCTAGAACTCTCCTCAGTTCACCTGGTTTCCCAATGTTAAAAAAAAAATTTTAATTCTATAATTCCAAATTCGTTCATTAAAATGTTAAATTTTAAATGAATTTGACCATGTTAGTTAGAGAAATATTAAAAATATTCTAAAAATTTCCAATGTTATTTTAAATGTTCTAATTATTTTAAAATTTTCTTTATTTTTAATTGAATGTTCTTAATATTTTAAATTTTATTTTTATTTGAATGTAAAAAAAAAGTGTTTATTTTTGAATGTTCTAACTATTTTAAATTTTACTTAATTTTTATTTAAATTTAAATTTATTCAATAAAATGAATTATGACAAATGAATATTATTTTGAGTGACAAAAAAAAATGTTTCTTAATTCGGTCTATTTCTATTACAACTTCTATAATTTTCAGAAATACTCACTTAAAATTTCTTAGCCAATCATGCTGCTGCTGGTTTGACCCAGCTTCGCTCATACTGTTGCTAGTTCATTGGCTTGCTGGACTATGACACATATGTCCTACGTTGCACTTTACTGCAACGTAACGATAACTGCATGAAGTAGTCATCGCGTAAGTAGGTCACGATACGTTTATAATATCAACGTATAGTGACTTACCAAAACACACTATGTTGACTTACAACACTACACAGCGCATATATTTTGAAAAATCGTCTTGAAATGTTAAAATGTATTTATTGCCAGATAATGTCTCTGGTAAAATGCCTACTAAATCCATATAAACTTTATCAAATGGGCGAGTTGGTGTATCTGTCAAGTTTATAAATTATTTCGAACTCGTATTCTGATAATTTGTGCCTGAACCTGGCTAGCCTTGACGTTTGATCCCTTAAATTCGCTATGCCACACAGTGGTTGATGATCCGTATAAACCGTGAATGGAAGCTCCAACAAATACGCTCCATAATTTTTTGTGGCCCATACTATTGCCAAAAATGCTCGTTCAATAATTGAGTACCTTGTTTCTGCGTCATTCAGAGCTCTACTTGCAAATGCGATTGGTCGATCAGAACCTGGCTCGCCCTGTGCCAGCACTGCTCCTAATAAATAAATGAAATAATTGCTTCCTTAAGTTTAATAAATGACTACTAGCACTTGTCTGTCCATTAAAAACTGGCATCCTTCCGCAACAGTTTAATAATCGGTAGAGTTAACTTGGCCATATTCTTTACAAATTTTGTGTAATAATTTGTACCTGTTTCTTGGTCTTAGGTACCGGAATATTTTTGACACATTCTATTTTATCGGGATCTGGCATTGCGCCTGATTCCGTGCATATGTGCCCTAAATATACTACTTCACGCCTTAAAAAGTTGTGGGAGTTTAACACTGAAACGTAAACACTATTTTTTCTGATATGGTTTCTCCGATATAAACTCCTGGCGAAATTTCTTGTTTTTGAATTATTACTACGCCAGACTAGTGGTAGTCTGGCGATACCTTTAGATATTGCTGTTATTTTTATTTCTTCACTATATAATATTTTGTTTATTTCATGTAGTGATCTGAGTGGTAGTGTTACAATTTTATTTTTGTTTCTGTCTATAAAGGTTAATCTCTTTTCCACTGCATTGATGATTGCGTGGTTCCATAGATTATCTCGTCCAAGTATACCGTCTGCCGGAACTTCCTGATCCTGCATTATTGTATGTAACGTCAGACTGAGCCTTCTATGTTCCATATGTTGAATTTCAATTGATCCTGCGGTGGTCACATGTCCCCCAAATGCTCCGCTCAGATCTTTTGTGTCTTTTAAATTTCTCTCTAGTTTATTATCTAATGCACTCCACTTTACCAAGCTAGAGTCTGTACCAAAATCTACGAGTAATATTAGTTTCCCATTTTTCGCTTCCTTACAAGGAAGGTCGCGGTAGCTCAGTGGTTAGTGCGTTGGACTACGAGTCGAAAGGTCCCCGGTTCAAGCCTGGACTGGGGCTAACAACATCTTTTCATAGAAACATTTTTCTATACCGCGCTACCTCTCGTCAGTAAATGGCAAACCTACGAGAGTAAAACCATTGCCTATGAAAAAAAAGCTCTCACCCGCCGTTCGGATTCGGCAATAAACTGTAGGTCCCACCACTTTGAGTACAAATATAACACGCACAGCTCAAAATGGTGAGAGAGCTCGGCCGAAGTTCTGTACAGGACTGTAGCGCCAAACTATTATTATTACAAGGAATTTCTATGAAGACATCATTTAATTTTGATATCTGTCTGTATTCCCTCTGTCTACTATAAATAATGCGATTTTTCTTTGATTTTGTATATAAACTTAATTTTAATTCCTTATTATTTTCAATATATTTACTAATGTTTTTATTTATACTATCAATTTCTGAAGTAATCAGATCTTTTAATTTCTTCTTATTTTCTTCTATACATATCCTATTTATTATGCAATCATAAAAATTATTTTTTGCTGTTAATGCTACTATACCGAAAACGTTCAACGTTAATACAACTAGTGAAATAAAATTATCTACCATTGATAGCGAACGTATCCACTGCCGCGCACGGCGTCTGATTCACAATTCCTATCTTCTTTGGCCTGATTTCGCAACTTGTCTTGGGATCCCAAATTATTGGCCTATTCTGGGCCCCTTACAGTTTCCCTGGCTGCGGGTAGACTCAAAATCTCTCTTCGCATAACAGTTTTCTAACGTATGCCCAATTCTTGCATACCATTTGCATTTATTAAAATTCTGATTATTATTATTATTATGATTATTATTATTATTATGATTATTATTATTATTATGATTATTATTACTACTATTTCCATTATTATTATTAGTACGAATATTATTCCGATAATTACTATTTCTATTTTAATTATTATTGTAGTTATTGCAATTATTTTCATTGTTATTATTATAATTACTTACTTACTTAAATGACCCTTACAACCGTGGTTCGGTTTTGGCCGCTGAGATGAAGCAGCGCCAGTCGGATCTGCGCGCGCTGACGCCAGTTAGAAATACCAAGCGTTGCCAGATTGTCCTCAACTTGGTCTTTCCAACGCAGATTTCGACGCCCTCCACCTAGAGCGTTATTTTTGTACGGCGAGAGAGGGCTCTACTTCTCAATTGCCTACTGAGCCCAAAGTAGCACCTGTTGGCAAGAGTTATGGTCCGTTTGATCTCCAGGCTGACGTCGTTGTTGCTGTTTACGCTGGATCACAGATAGACGAAGTCCTTCACAATGTCGAATTTGTGGGTGTCGAAATTAACTTTTTGTCCAAGACGCACGGACTCTTTTTTGCTTGTTGACACAAGGAACTTCGTCTTGTTGTCGTTCACCGCTAGGCCCATTCGACGCGAGTCTTTCTCCAATTTGGAGAATGCTGCGCAGACTGCTCGTGTACTCCTGCCAATGATATCAATATCGTCGGCATATGGGAGCAGCATGACACTTTTGTTGAGGATAGTGCCGCTTTGACGGAGTTCGGCAGCTCCAACTATTTTCTCCATCTCTAAGTTAAACCAGTTGGGAAGGTTAGATCACATCGGAAATTTTTATGTAGGTTTTAGTATGATAGTTATGATTATCAAAATTATGGTCGGTCTAAGCCGGCTATACATACCCTACACATATGAGTGGTTACCATTAAAAGTGGTAAATAGGTCACCAGGGTATACGAATTCTGAAAATAACTACAAACTTTCAATCGCTGAAGAATTTCCATTCATTTGATATCCATATTTACAAATGGGTAGGTGTACCGAATTTCACTTTTTTTTGGAACCACAAGTCGTTTCGCCGGAAACCATTATTTTCGTGTATTTGAGCATGAGTCAATATATATATTTAACCAAAAAAAGTTTTCCTAAGCACGTATACAGTAAAATTGATCTGTAGATATAAATTTTATACGAGGTATTTGAACATAAGTGGTCGGTTCTCAGGTCACAATAGACCGATCATGCGATCATCTTGTTCAGACAGCTTAGATATATAAGTAATCTAAATCTAAAGTTTCATTGCTCTAGCTCTTCTATTTTTTCTGTAATCGTGATTTCAACAGACAGACAGACGGACAGACAGACGCTAATCGACTCAGGAGGTCATGCTGATCAAGAATATATATACTTTTCCATACCGGAGATACTTCCTTCTAGGTGTTACAAACGGCGTACCAAACTGAATATACCCTTTCGCTTTTAGTGTAGGGTATAAAAATTCGCACGATAGGGAGTCACCATGTCTGAAACCTCGTTCGGTATGAAATGGCTCGGAGAGGTCTTATCCTATTCTCACTGAGCAACGTGTGTTGCTCAGGGTCATCCTGCAAAGCGGCTTTATAGTCGACTAATAGGTGGTAGGTGTTGATCAGTTTTTCTAGTGTCTTTTTTTGGATTAGGCGCAATGTGAAAATCTGGTCTATGGTGGACTTTCCATGTCTGAAGCCGCACTGATAAGGTCCAAGCAGTCTGTTGCCGATGGGCTTTAGTCTTTCACATAACACGCTCGATAGAACCTTGTATGCGATATTGAGTAGGCTGATCGGTAGTTATAATTACGATTATTATTCCGATAACTGTTATTATTGTTATTATAATTATTATTCCTATTTTAATTATGATAATTCGAATTATTGTTGTTATTATACCTTCGAACATTATTATTCCTAGTTTTGCTCCGGTTCATTATTGGCACATCTAAGGCTCGTTTCGTGGCCGCAAGTGCCACATTCTTGACAGTAAGGCATGTTTTCCGACTGATACATTCGACCCTCGTATGTCCGTCATTACCGTTAAATGAACATGTTGAAATAACTTTATCCCTTTCGTTTCCGAGCATTTCTGGCCGAAATGATCGACTATTGGTTCCTATAGCAATTTTTCCGCATGTGTGAGTCCCTGTTATAGTGCACCTCTGGGGCATTCTGTGTTGTTTATATTACACGCCCACTTTGTATTATCTCCAGCGTTTCTACTGCCTCCTCTAATAGTGAATCTAGAGAGTTTGACTTATTATTTAGCATGTGTATTTTCAGTGTGCTGTCTTGAAGACCTACTTTAAAATTCTTTTGTATGGATTTGTCCAGTTCCATTAACATTGCCTCGTTCCCTGTGCCGTTATATTTTTCTTTTATTAATTCCACCGCCTTTGTTTTCAGGACATTTAGGCGTCTTGCAAAAGGTCTAATTTCTTCCGTGGATCTTTGATAGGCATGCTTTATATTACTTATCACTGAGTCTAATGTTATGGTTTTATGTGTATATGTCCTCTTTATTAGAGTATATAATTCATCTAATCTGCTAAATTGAATTCCTTTAACTAGTTCAAATGCGTCTCCATACATTCTTAACTTAACACATGATAAATTCTTGTAACTCAGTTTCGTTCGTAGCCTTTACCGCTAAATCATATCCTTGTATAAATATACATACTTCCGAGGCCAGATCATTGGAATCCGTTCCTGAGAACATCGGAACCAAACGGTTCACGGTCTTTGCAATATGTTGGTTACTCATTTTAAAATCTAGTAAATTAACTTTCCCTATATTACTGGTATCACTAGTGAATTTCTATTTAAGTTCAGAATTTTCTCGACAGTTTTCCATATTTATTTAAAAAATTATTTTTTGTTTACACCACGTTTTCATTATTTACCTCAAAACTCACTACAATACAATATATTTTATTTCGTCCAACTTCTCCATTTAATTTTGTTGCATCATGTTGTGTTTTCTTTAATTTTCATTGTAGGGTTTCCATTAAAAATACCAGTTAAGATTTCATTTCCAACAAAATTATTTAAATTACCTAAAATCAGATTTTATTTAAATTATTGACTATTTATTTTAAAAACTATTTATTTAAATCAAAAAATAATCAGCAACCGCGATGACATTGAATTTATCTTTGTTTACAAACATATGGCACCACGAGCTTATTTTCTTCAAGCTAGCAACTTGACGCTATGCGAATTTGCTTTATAGTTTCAATTGCTGACTAAGTAAATTGTCGCCGCTTATTTTGGCAACGACAAAAAAGTGTGTCATCAAACCAACATCATTTACTTTTTGTTTTAACAACAATAAGAATGCATTTAATATTATTTTAATTGTATGTTAATATTTAGCAATTAATATTTACAACAGCAAATACCCACTAGGTAAATATCAATGAACTGCCATGATATGAGTGACTGTCATAATGCTGACTCTCAACAGGTCAACGGACACGCCCACCTCCCATACAAGTCACTTTTTTATAACTCTTTAAGAACTAATAACTCGAAAAGTATTTAAGATATGGTTATAAAATTTAAAACGTATTGTGAGAATTCACCTTAGTGGAAATTTTAGCCATAAATTACACTACACAACAAAATGAGAAAAAAAGTTTGCGCAGTAAATTCCATTATTTTTGTATTATTGGAAATGACTCGCAGAATTTGAACATATAAATTAAAAAATGTTCTACGGATAGGTTTACGAGATTTCGGGCAATAACTTTTGTACTGAGCTTTCAAAAAGGTGGTCACATAAATTCGAATGAAAGATAATTAAATATTCAATAAACATTTCTTACAATAGTTTGGAATTGGTTTACTGGTTGAAGAGAACTCTATTGTCGACCAACATTTTATTAAAAAATGCATTTAAAAAATGACGAAAAATTGAAAACGCAAGATGATGCACAGTTTGTATTACAAAATTAGCCTGTACATTTTTAAAGAAAATGATGTAAAAAGAAAAGAAATCCATGGATACATTTTGAGAACAGAAAAAATCATGTGAAAGCATTATACACGATAACTTTAAAACTGCTATTCCGAATGATGTGAAATTTATTTTCAATATATTGTAGTAGAATAGTAATACAAAGTTCGAAAATGGGTCGATTTAGTCAACGTAATCTACTACATCTACTACGAAATATGGGTTTACTTTTTAGGATCACACATCTCGTTAAGTATTAAAGATAAAGTTATAAAATTTAAAATTAATTACAAGCAATCATCTATCAATAGTTGCTAAAAAAAAATCGTGATCCGCTCACATTTTTTATTTTTTACTTTTATGCCTATTTGTATATCACTCAATTATATTGCTTTCACATAACTTTTTTTATTCTCAAATGTTACCCATATATTTTTGTCATTTATAGCTCATTTTGAAAAATTAAAATTTGTGTATCATCTTACTTTCTCCATTTTTTTCCATTTTTTTAAAAGAATTTTTTCTTAAATTTATGTGGAAAAAAAATGTTTTTTCAAGTTCTCCTTTCGAGTTCTCTTAAACTAATGAACCAATTTAAAAATGTTCTAAAAAATGTTTATTCGATATTCAATTAACTTTCATTCGATATAACATTTCATCATATGTGTTATTTAGAACGCGATATATTTGCAAATATACGCGACCACCTTTATGAAAGCTTGGTCCAAAAGTTATTGGCCCATATTTTGTAAACCTATCCAAAGAAACAGTAGCCGCGGTAGCTCAGTGGTTAGTGCGTTGGACTGCGAGCCGAAAGGTCCCCGGTTCAAGCCTGGACTGGGGCTAACAACATCTTTTCATAGAAACATTTTTCTATACCGCGCTACCTCTCGTCAGTAAATGACAAACCTACGAGAGTAAAACCATTGCCTATGAAAAGCTCTCACCCGCCGTTCGGATTCGGCAATAAACTGTAGGTCCCACCACTTTGAGTACAAATATAACACGCACAGCTCAAAATGGTGAGAGAGCTCCGCCGAAGTTCTATACAGATTTCGGTGTGGTGAGTTTCGGTGTGGTGAGTGTGGGTTTGGTGAGTTTTAGTGTGGTGAATTTTTGTTTGGTGAATTTTAGTGTGGTGAGTTTCAGTGTGGTGGTTTTTATTGTGGTGAGTTTTATTGTTGTGAGTTTTAGTGTGGTGAATTTTTTTATGGTGAATTTTATTGTGGTGAGTTTTAATGAGGTGAGTTTTGGTGTAATGAATTTTAGTGTGGTGAATTTTAGTGTCGTGAGTTTTTGTGTGGTGAGTTTTTGTATGGTGAGTTTTAGCGTGGTGAGTTTTAGTGTGGGGGATTTTGGTGTGGTGAATTTAAAGAATTTTGAGTGGTTGTTAACCTAGTGTGAAATATCTTGATATCACTATAATAACTGTTGACATACACGTAATGTAAAATGTATCTTCTATGGGAGGTGCCACGCCCAATGATCCAATCACTCCCACATTCGGTGAAACCGTTTAGAATGGTTAAAAATAACGCTGATCAAAATTTAATTAAATTTGCTATCCCAATTACTGATATAATGTGTTTTTAATTTGTGGGTTATTTAGGAGGTGCCACGCTCACTCCACCAATCTTACCGAGATATAGCATATATTCTGACCAGGCCCAACATACATACTGTGCCAAAATTTTATTCAATTCGGTTCAGCAGTTTTGACGTCTATTCGAAATTTAAAAATATATATATATACGATAAAAACAACAATGTTCGAAAAATTTCGAAAAAAAAAATTGTTAAAAAAAAATTTTGGACGACAATAAGAACGCAATGGTCGAAATCGACATTTTACAAAAAAAAATATAAAACAAAAACAAAAATGTTCAGAAAATTTCGAAAAAAAATGTTAAAAAAATATTTTTGGTCGACAAAAACAATGCAATGGTCAAAATCACCATTTTCCAAAAAAAAACAAAAAAAAAACGCCAAAAACAATGTCGAAAAAAATTGTTTTTGCTTATGTTTTTGATTTATTTTTGTTTTTCTTTCATTTTTTGTTTTTTCCTTTATTTTTGATTTTTGTTTTATCTTATTACTTTTGTTTTAGTATTTTTGCTTTTGTTTTGTGCTTTTGCTTTTGTGTTTTTGCTTTTAATTTTTATTTTGTATTTGAGTTTTTTGTTTCATGTTCGTATCTGGTGAAAGTGCCGAGTTATATCGTATGGAAAGTTTAGGTTGTATGGGAGGTGCCACGCCCCTCTGTCCAATACCGCCCATATATAGCCTATCATTCCTTCCAGACCATACCGCATTTGTGGTTTTCAAGAAAATCGGATCAGCCGTTTAGACGGAGAAGTGGAACAAACAAACAAAAGGACAAACCGACATAGAGATTTATTATATTAATAGGATTATTATATTATTATCCAAAGAAACATTATTAAACCATATTTTCGGAATAAGGGCGTCATTTTACATAATACAAAAATAACCTTGACTGCTGCGCGGAATGGCTGTTGTGTAGTGTTATTAAAATAAAATCTATAAAATATTAGCGTTAGATATATAGAAACCACGCCCACTTTTATTTTTCTGAATTCTTTTTATTAGTTTTTTATACTTTTATATAAAATTTTTAATTTATGGGGATATAAGACGTAAATTTGTGATATGTGAATAATATTATGAGGGTGGGGGTTCACCATAATTAAGAACTTTAAAGCTAAAGTATACAATTAAATATCTCACATTAAGGTGTAGGGTATTCCATAGTGGGGCCCGACTGACTATAAAATTCCGTCCCAAGTGACCGAACTTACCCATGTGACCTAACTTTACGAACTCGTAATATAAATATTAATAAATATAGAGAATTGTAAAATATTGGAAAATATATACGACCACCCCCCATAGTTATACCATGTTTTAATATGGACAGAAAAAAGCTCTTTTACGCGACGATTAGATTTTATTATGGGCCATTCCACACCAAATCGACCAAAAAAGTCAAATTTGAGA
This sequence comes from Dryomyza anilis, assembly GCA_951804985.1. Taxonomy (NCBI): domain Eukaryota; kingdom Metazoa; phylum Arthropoda; class Insecta; order Diptera; family Dryomyzidae; genus Dryomyza; species Dryomyza anilis. The sequence continues at coordinate 32,228,894 of OX638134.1, forward strand.
TTTTACCTTTTCGATCTTAATGAACTTTTGGCAACTGATAAAGGGTATCGAGACATGCACTAAACATTTTTTTTTATTTTTTCCAGAGATACAGTGGCTCAAAGTTGGAAAAAAATGCGAAAAATCACTTTTGTACTGTTGTACATATTTAAATATCTCTTGAACCAGAAATGGCTCGTTTTTAGCTTTAAAACGAGCCATTAACGGAGTTTCTAGCCTTTCTAGTTCAAGAGATATTTAAATATGAACAACAGTACAACGGTGATTTTTGGCACTTTTTTTCCAACTTTGAGCCACTGTATC